>OX352735.1:15000000-16250000 GCA_947095525.1 Trisateles emortualis | reverse complement strand
TCAAGATAAATTCGTCGCACCAAAACGCAACGCGGCTACCTTGTTTCGTTAAGGAATTTTTATGGGCACCTTCCGACTTCATCATTATATCCTGAGCACCCATCTAGGAATATAGTACTTGTCAAGATAAATCCATTGCACCTAAACACGACGCGAATATCCTGTTTCGTTGAAGAGTTCCTCTAGCCACTTTCCAACTTCATCACCTCGTCCTGAACACCCACCTAGGATTAAAGTACTCGTAAAGATATAGGTAACGAACCCAAACACGACGCGGCTATCTTGTTTCGTTGAAGAGTTCCTCTAGCCACTTGCCAACTTCATCACCTCGTCCTGAACACCCACCTAGGATTAAAGTACTCGTAAAGATATAGGTAACGAACCCAAACACGACGCGGCTATCTTGTTTCGTTGAAGAGTTCCTCTAGCCACTTTCCAACTTCATCACCTCGTCCTGAACACCCACCTAGGATTAAAGTACTCGTAAAGATATAGGTAACGAACCCAAACACAACGCGGCTATCTTGTTTCGTTGAAGAGTTCCTCTAGCCACTTTCCAACTTCATCACCTCGTCCTGAACACCCACCTAGGATTAAAGTACTCGTAAAGATATAGGTAACGAACCCAAACACGACGCGGCTATCTTGTTTCGTTGAAGAGTTCCTCTAGCCACTTGCCAACTTCATCACCTCGTCCTGAACACCCACCTAGGATTAAAGTACTCGTAAAGATATAGGTAACGAACCCAAACACGACGCGGCTATCTTGTTTCGTTGAAGAGTTCCTCTAACCACTTTCCAACTTCATCACCTCGTCCTGAACACCCACCTAGGATTAAAGTACTCGTAAAGATATAGGTAACGAACCCAAACACGACGTGGCTATCTTGTTTCGTTGAAGAGTTCCTCTAGCCACTTTCCAACTTCATCACCTCGTCCTGAACACTAAACCAACTAACAAACAAACAATGCAGGCACACCAGCGGGCGAAAGCTAGTAATATTTACATATTCGAAACCTGCAAATTAAATTCTATCATTTGATACCCATCACGGCACTTTTTAAAGAAATTTAGTTTTTATTTTTAGGTTTCAGGTCCCACAGAGGACGCCATACTGATTTTATTGTGACGTCACATAGCCTATAACCAGCAGACAATCAAGACGTTTCTAATGATACCTCATTTGTCAATTTATGATAAATAGTTTAGAAGTTATGCGGGAACAGATGAACATACATACATACATACGTACATACATACATACATACATACATACATACAAACATACATACAGGTCAAAATCATAACCCTCCTTTTTGCTTCGCCGTAGTCGGGTAAAAAAGATCTGTTCCACTAAATTATACTATCTTTTTTTATACTACTTAGGTGGCAAACAACACAGCCGGCCTGATGTTAAGCAGTTACCGTAGCCTTGTAATACCAAAGGTTTTACTTGCGTGTTGCCGACCCATTTTTTTACCAGGGCTCCCAGGGATCCCTGGGATAGGAAAACGTTTCTTTCAAACCGTATCCCTAAATGAGCTCTGAAGTCCTGTACTTACACACAGAAACACAACTACACTGCTGCGTGTTATTATTTGGCTGTGGTCTTCTGTAAGGTGGAGGTCCTGCTCCAGTTGGACTTGCTCGCTAGTATGGTGCACTACCTCTTAAATCAATACTTTAAACAGTATATAATAATATGAATTCGGACTAGTAACACTGGCTGTCGCTGAAAACCAGCGATGTTATGTTTTATGCATAATAACATTATGCTGAGCGGTGGCCATTTTTTGCATGCGTGTGACGTACGCCACACAAGATATTATTATTGTTCTGATGCGCCTCCTTTATGCAAATGTGTGTTTTTGTGTGTTGTGGGCTGTGGGTCATTTGTTTGTAAAATTATATTGTTTTTCTTCTTTCTTTCTAATTCCATAAATGGAAATTTACATATGCACGTATTTTTATTAAAATTTACGGCCTGATGGGTTTTAATTTGTTTCTCATAAGTATTAGATAAGGTTCAAAACGTACGCAACGATCGGAACCACGTGTAAACTTTGAACAGGTAGGTATGTGTCTACCCACGCAAGATTCACATGAATGAACATTGAAGGGTTTTCTCTTTTCCACAGAAGGGTTTGTTTGTTATCTCTTTAGATAGAAACGGACCATTCAATTGAAAGGCACACTGTTATCGGATCTCTTGGACGTTTATTTGATAAATTCTATTATTGGATATATGGGATATTAATAGGTCACTTATCCTGAAGAACGCTAGCAGCCTGTTTTGATCCGTAAAATTAGGGTCAGAAGTTTGAAGTGAGGTGATTTAGAGAAACGGGTTATAATAAGTACTTGTGCCTTAAATAGATTTTGGTTCCGCTTTTTTTTATTTATTTCGAATAGGGGACTTATTGACCAGGCAAGCTGCATGTCGACACTTAAGTTTTAAGAGAGTTAGGGCACCATATTAGCAAGCAAGCCCGACTGGGGTAGGACCTCCAACTTACAGAAGACCACAGCCAAATAACTACACACAGCGGTGTAGTTGTGTTCCTGTGTGTGAGTACACGTCTCCAGCGCTCATTTAGGGATGCATTTTGAAAGAAACGTATTCCTATCCCAGGGATACTCCCATCTTAAAGCTCTGGTGTGAAAAAATGGGTTGCCAACACGCAAGTGATACCTCCGGTATTGCGAGCGTCCATAGGCTAGGGTAATTGCTTGTTTGCCACTCAAGTAGTATAAAAAAATATAGAGCAACAGTAAAAATACAGTCTGAAGGATTTATGTCCAAAATTCATTACAGCTAGGTCGTTATAATACCTGTCTGTAAAACCACTTTCTGAGTAACTAATGAATGTTCAGGCCAATGGACTTTGCTAAGGCTGCGTTTCCACTAAAAATGTGCGAGGATGCGTAGCGAAAGATGTGTTTGTTAAGAACCTATAGAATCGCTCTGATAGAGGCTCCGTAAATTAATCAAGTCTCATTCCTCGCTACGCACCTCGCACATCTCGTGTGGGTATGCAGCCTTAAGGTATTAACGGCGTCTAGGTGTATCATGTAAATGTTTTTGATCTGTGGGTTGGTTTTAAACTTTCGTTATTAATTTAGTAGATATTAATACAGTGACTGTGACCTCTTGCTTTTTATTGTTGAAAGGGTAAAGAAAATATTAAAGAATTTTTGTTTATAAATAAAACGACTCTTGCGTTGTGGGAGGCGTGGGGCGTGTACAGACACAAAGATCAGCGAGATTTAGAAGAATTATTTGAGGATTACACTTTTTTTGGCATATGGGATTGGACTCAAAGCTTGTCAATAGCTACTAACCAAAAAAGTAAGAAAATCGGGAAGGAACAGAGGCTATACTTTACTTCTTGATCTTAATTTGAATATATCAACTTTATTATCTACTTTAAAGGCAGTCATTGATTGTAATTGAAATGAAGTTCGAAAATAAAACACAATAATAATCTCATACTATGGTTTCTGAACTGCCCCTCTAGACTAGTGGCATAAACGGTAGTCGAATCGAGTAGAATAAAAAGAAAATGAATGGCATTTGACTTAAGTTTACGACATAATCTCTTAAACGTATAGAAAGAAAGAAAGAAAGAATAAGCATTTATTCGAACATACACAGGATAACAGATACAAACAAAAACAATAGATACACAATAATAAAATCAAAAACAAAAAAATATCCTGTGTGTTGTCAGAAAGGGTCCTAATCTCAGCTCTGTGCTGCGGTATTTAAACTGCAGCGCTGATATTCTGATCAGAGCTTCTAGACAAATGTCATAAGCGATAGTCGAAACGAAAAGTCAAAAAATAAAATGTATGGAATTTGACGTGAGTCTACGATTTAATGTCGTAAACTTACGTCAAATCCCATACATTTTCTTTTTTGACTTTTCGATTCGATTATTGCTTATGCCATTTGTCTAGAGGCTCAGGCCTTAGCGAGGTCAAATTCCATACATTTTCTTTCTATTCTATTCGCTTAAACTACCGTTTATGCTACTTGTTTATTTCGCCCGTGTTCCACATTGCGCCAAATTTCACCAACACAACTAGTCAGTTGAATCCGGCTAGCAACATAAAATACTCATCTATTTGACTCGACAGCAAATACACAGTAGTGACCTTTGAGTATTGTGGTGACAATAGAGGCATGACAGAGACCTTGCTAGTCAATCAAAGGCGTGTTCATTCTAGTCTTGGTTAGATCATTGTGGTATATATACTCGTATATTTTTTATGTGTAAATGTACTGAATGTACTTGCTATAGTCGTCATCAGTTAATTCTTGGGAGGTTATGAATAACATATATGTATAGTATGCTAGCTGTTGCCTGCGGCTCCGCCCGCGTGGATGCCGGGTATCACTGTAAAAAGTAGCCTATGTGCTATTCCAGACCATAATCTATCTTTGTGCCAAATTTCATCCAGATCCGTTAAGTAGTTTTTATGTGAAAGAGTAACAAAAATCCATCCATCCATCCATACTTACAAACTTTCGCGTTTATAATATTAGGAGGATAAAAGGCCCGTCCTCGGCGTTGCTTTGGTGGACATTTATTTAGTTTTTGGATCTCTAATGTTTTTAAATATTAAAATTGGTAATCATCATCAGACCTCCATGCATCCATTATAATATCCCGGGATCTCAATACGTGTGCAAAGTTTCATAACAATCGGTTTAGTAGAATAAGTTGATAGAGTGCTGTCGTAAAAAAATAATAAAACCATATCCTACTAATATAACGAATGTGAATATGTGTTTGTGAGGCTGGCGAAAACTACTGAATAGATTTGGATGAAATTTGGCACAGAGATAGATTTGATTGCGAAGTCGTGGGAAACAGCTGATAAAAAATTAAGCCTATGTCATTCAGTAGATATTATAATCATATACCATTCCACTAATGAAAGTTAAAAAGCTACGAGTATAATCGGTTAAGTAGTTTCTGAGTTTATTCATTACAAACAAAAATACATCATCTGTTCTTTTTATAATATTAGTATAGAGGTTATATTATATTTTATAAATACATATTTCTTGTGTGCGTGTGTTTGTCACTGAACTCCTCCTAGACGGCTGGACCGATTTTGATGAAATTTTGTGTGTGTGTGTTCGGGTAGGGCCCTGGATGGTTTTAGATTCACAATTGGACCCGGTAGGTGGCGCTGCTGTCGGTATTTCAGCTTTTTCAGGCAGGACGACGTCTGCCAGGTCCACTAGTATTTTATAATACTTATGGACCTTTATTGTGGACCAATGAAGCATGAAATTGATATCACTGGATATTGCTGATAACCCTTTGACTACAATTCTAGTCTATCTAAAACCAGTCTACCGTTTTGTTAATCACATAGACCTGTGATCTCAAAGGCCTCGATCGAATGCATCATTGAAGTATATACGCGTTATACGTCAAATTGTCGCATGCCCGTTACCTCTGATCAATCTGTTTGAATATATACACCTTAATAAACATTGCAGAGGACAAAGTAGCTTCTTCTTACCTTCTCTCTCTCTCTCTCTTGATAGAGGAGAGGAGACCTGTGCCCAGCAGTGGGACATACATATATCGGTTGCTATTATTATTATAGAGGTGTAGGAGACAATGGGGAAGAGAGACCCTTGCCCAGCAGTAAGACATAATGGGTTAAAAAAGCATTGCTTTGGTGTTCCAACTTTCCTTGTTGATGCTAGAAAATTGTTATTAAAAAGTCTTTAAGAACATTTTTTAATATAATGGGACAAAAAAAAAAACTCAACGGGTAATAAAATAGTTTACATATAGGTTCATAAATGACGGAGTTCTGCGGTAAAACATTTAAAAAAATACACACGAATTGTTAACCTCCTTGTTTTTGATGCCAGTTAAAAGCAGCCTTTTAACTGACTTCAAAAACAAGGAGGTAAGGAGCTTATATAAGTAAAAGATTGTTTAAATTGATTCAGTACTTTTTGAGTTTATTCATTAGATAAAAACAAAAATAAAAGAACTCAAAAGTACAGTTAGTACAGAGTTAATATTAAGTAGCATCGAAATGAATTGTAAACCAGGTGAAAGCCAAGGTATTAATTACGTTATATCGAAAGCTACCTGCCACTCACTCGTAGACGGGCTATTACGGCCGGATTTAATATAATTAGCTCACAAAACGGTTCAATGACCTCAACGAATTGTAGGAGTCGGGAAGTGGACAGCTATTGTTGAATGAGCAATAATATCGTATATATAGTTTAGTCTATAGCCTCGTTCGTGCGTAGCCATTAGTTATTATGAGCCTATCAGAGACCCTCAGTCGAAACATCTCTAAAAGATTAATCATCGTCATTGCAGAGCCTTTATGTGGCAAAGTGATTTCCGATGAGCATTAAACAGCTTACCTATAACTTATTGCTGGTAAGACCATTTTAAAAGACTACACTTAATAGATAAGTATTTTTTTTATTTTTCTTTTTTGCCGACCCTTTAGAAACCTTATAACTCCTTTTTCGAAGAACCCCATGCTATAGTCTCAATGTGTTTTAATTTTTAAACTCTTTATATAAAAAAAACTATATATCGCGCGCGTCTCCGCTCGCGTAGATGTCAGTTTTCGCGATAAAAAGTATCCTATGGTATGATCTATCTTCTTGCTGAATTTCATTATACGTTCAACCATTTAGTAGTTAAAAGTAACAAACTAATAAACAAACATACACACAAAGTTATTTTCGCATTATAATATTAGCATAGACTAACGACCTTCGGCGTAGCAACCACTAGACCAACAGGCAAATACTGTGTAAGGGTACATGGTAGATAGAAGCGTTGGATTGTAAATGATTGATTACCAATCTCGCCTGTTTCCCAATACAGTAGATGGATTATCCTACAAATTGATGATCGCTTGCCAAATTTGTGGTGAAAAATTTATGAGAAAATAACACGCAGACCTGTTGCGTAGTATACAAGAGTCTTAATGCGACCGTTTTTATATGCGTGCGAAGCTGGGATATTCTGCTAGTTCTACTAATATTATAAATGTGTAAGTTTGTGAGTATTAAAGAATGAAAAGCATTTATTCGAGGATAGGATTCTTTGTGTGATGAACATAAATGTTCGTTTTGTGTTATTTATATGTATGTATTTAAAAATATATAAGTACGTTTATTATTTGTCTGGTTACCATAGTACAGGCTCTGCTTAGTTTGGGATCGGAGGGCGGTGTGTGAGTTGTCCCAAAAATATTATATTATTATTATAAAACTATCTTTTATAAACATAAGATAGACTCATAATAACAACACTACAATTATCCTGTGTGATGTCAGAAAGGGTCCTATTCTCAGTTCTACGCTGCGGCATGGATGTTTGTTACTCTTTCACATACAAAACTACTTAACGGATTTGGATGAAATTTGGCACAGAGCTAGATTATAGTCTACCGCGAGCAATAGCTAGTATTTTATATTCCTCATATTCTACCTTATTCGCCATCTATCCAAGCAGATACAAGCAGAACGAAATCTCAATAAAGACTACACAGATGTTACTATTCTCAGAAACACGCAATCTTCTAGTATTGTTACGACAGTATAAATCGCGCTGTTGATGTTCTCTCAGAGATTTAGTATTTATACACAACTCCTAATGACCAACCATGCGTTAGGCCGCGACCAGTCAGACAAGATCATCCAACCTGCAGGCTTACCATGGAATCCAATACCAATCTCAATCCCGTTCCAATCCCGAACCAGTTTCAATCCTACAGGCCAATGAATTCGTTTGAAATTTGACATTAGCTCGATCCTAATAACATTTGGTACTCTTGACGCGATTTTGACATTACAGATCAAGTTTGGAATCGAGTCTGGGATCGACATTATACGATTACAAAAAGCTAACTTTTTTGGGATCGAGTAAACTCAATCCCAAAAATTACTCACAATAATAAACTATTGTGTGTGATTTATTAAGAGATTGTCATCAATAATGGCACGTTTAGCACTTATATATAATATTTTGGATAATGCGCATGCATTGGATGTGTGACAAAGGCAGAATTTAAACATTTTGCCGACAACGCGTTTTCTAAAACAGTGACAATAAATAATAGAAAACAATAAAACATTATCTAATACTTAATAAAGAATTTCGACGTAATAAGAACTTTTGATACTACATTATAAACTAATATGTAATTATATATTGGAGTTGCTAACTTATTTTCTCTGATTTATGAATTTATTACTAGCGAGTGTGGTGTGTGCTGAAGTAATGAAAGTTGTCGTATTACGATGTTTCATAAGATAGGTAATCATTTAAATTGTGTGGTGTAAAATGCATCTATTATGAAGTATTATGTATGCCCACCGGGCAACGGAGATGGCTGTACAGGGCCGCAGTGTGTGAATTTGTGTGAAATATATTTTAATTTGTAGGTGCTAATTGTACACTGTTACCAAATTCCACAGAAATATATAAAATGGTTTTCTTCAAAAACGAATCTTCATATAGCGGCCCTGTACAGCTATCTCCGTTGCTGCGTGTATCTACATACATTAGTGCACAAGGTAACTAAATATATAAGTATTTAATTTGATAAGGACAAATAAGTCGTACTGTCTTATAAGCTTTCCGAACTCCACCTAGTTTGTATATTTTTTTTAAACATAAAAATGGTTAGGTATGGAAAGCTATTCGTATAATATAGACTTATGCCGTCGCTGACTATTTTGTAGTTCTAATAAAGAGAAACATGTCCATCATACATTATTATGTTTAATAAAAAATAAGACAGCACTTTCTATGAAACCTTGGGCTTGATTTCTTCCGACATCATTATGAACAATCATCGTTATATTTCAACAAATTAACACAAAACGACGTATCATCTAAAATAACATAAAAATCTATATCTACGTCTTCTATACTTATAAAAGTAAGATATAGTCCCTAAAATACATTAAAAATATAGGTATTGTATTGTATTGGCTATTGTTTGTTGACAAGTTGAAGTAGCGGCACAGATTACTAAAGAGTTACTGGTAGCGGAAACTTTTTTTTTAATGGAGGGTTGCCATTGTTATCATATAATTTATAAAATGTATTTATTTATTAATTAAATATAAATATTTAACCAGCTGAAATATATGCGAAATATACTTTTAATGGTAATTCATGCTATAATAAATATGAAAAGTAATAATTAATAAATATTTCACTTTATTTAAAAATATTTTATTTGTTAGTTTAATTTTTTTATTTGTATGGCAGCCCAGTATAGTCGATCGTGAACTCGATTCCAATTTAAATTACGATCGTGTTCAAGAGTGCCAATTTTATCACACACAGCTCGCAGTACAAAATGACATTCTAATTTCAATTTTTAAACGGAATCGAGTGTCCAGGGTAGACCCGCTGATCGGAGTTACTCCTTTTCGTTGGAGGTGTGCGGTAACCATTTTTTTTTCTTCATCAACTCATATCTACCCGCTGCTGGATACAGGTCTCCTATTTATCTCGCCATCAATTCAAAATCATAAGTGATCGTCATAAAAACAGCCAGCACACTTTTTTCCTGCGGCCAATTCGCTTACTAGGGTAGGGCCTCGAGAAGAATTGGCAAGAAACTCGGATCACTCTTTTTATTCGCCAGACTGTAACATTTACAATTTGGTATGAGTTACAGTTAGTGATAACAAAAAGGGACGAAAGCCAATATACCATACAAGATGATCTGTCCCGGTCCTGTGTCATGCACATCCATTGCTTTCCAGATATTCTTTTTATGTCGTCTGACCACCGGGTCGGTGGTCTACCAGGCAATCCACATTACATAAAAACTTAATGTTTTTCTCATGTTATTGTTTACTTAGGACCGTTTGGTTTTGATAAGGTTCAGATAACATTACAAAATGATTAACTTTAACAAATATTTTTATAGGGACTTCCTGATTTTGTTTGTTTTATAACATATTTTGTTATTTATAGAGAAAATAGTATTTATTATATATTATGAAATACTCAACGGTACTTTGGGTCACACTTTACAATCTCAATGGAGCTTAATTATAGAGCTTAGAGAAAGAATAAAATACCTATGTCTAATTATAAGAGACGTAGGGCACCATACCAGTCAGCAAACTCAACTGGGGAAGGAACCTTAGGATCTTACAGAAGACCACAGCCAAATACCTACACAAAGCGGTGTAGTTGTGTTCCTGTGTGTGAGTACAGGTCTCCAACGTTCATTTAGGGATGCGTTTTTAAAAGAAAAGATTTCCTATTCCAGGGTTACTCCATCTTAAAGTCCTGGTGTAAAATGGGGCAGTGCTACGTTATTCTATCCCAGAGTCTTAAAGCCGTGGTGAAAAAAATGGGTCGGCAACATGCAGGTGATACCTATGGTATTGCAAGCGTTCATAGGCTACGGTAGCTGCTTAATATCAATATAAAAAAATGTTTTTACTTTAATATAGCATTACTTATAATATCAAATAGGTTCATTATGTTTTCGTCATATTTAATTAATTGTTAATTTCTTAGGGAAAAAAAACAGTATCGAGACATCATTTTGATAATGAGATGGGAGTATTGACAAATTTAATTTATATCTTGTCGGTCCAGTGATAATTGGCGCGACTGATGATGATGAGACTCGAATCGTCCATTTCAGTCGTTACTCGAATACTCGAGACTCAAACGAGAACAAGCTGAGTAGGAAAATACGTCTGATTCAAGTCAAGGGACACCCGGATGGAACGAAGTTCCACATAACACACATATTTTTTTTTAATTTTTTATTATGTTAAATAAATAATTAAATTATTATTTAATTATTAATATTAATATTTCAATATAAATATATTATTATAATATTATCTGGCTAGCTTTCTATAAGAGAGAGAGAGAGACAGACAGAGAAACATGCGCACGCCGAACAGCTTACAATAGCTTACTATAGCAAAAAGTGTCGTGACAACTTTTCTAAGAATTTTTTCCGTCTAGCCCCCTTTCACAACGCGCGATAAGGAACTTCGTTCCAAAAAATTATAAGATTATCGAAAGATATGTCTGATCCACCAAACCTCATGGAGCCAGTGTGTGTGGACTAATGTTTAAATTCTCTTAACTCTTTTGTTAGAGGAGAGTAGACCCGCACCTAGCAGTAGGAAATATATGGGTTGCTATTATAATAAAATTATGACCCACTACTGGATACGGGTTTCCCCTTTCTCTCAGGAAAGCTGTGAGAGTGAGAGCCAAAGGTCAGAAATACCTTTAGTATTTTTTTCTAAGACATGATATTTCCCACAATGTTTTCTTTTGCTGTAAACAGAAGGTAAATCATTTGATTCAATAAATTAATCAATCAACGAATCTGTTTGAGTCCACTAATGTACGAGTACATAGGCCTCTCCTTATTCAAGCCACAACACCCGGTCATTTGATTGATACGTATAAATTCTACTAAATTGAAATTCTTATTGTTACTCCTGGTAAGAGAGAGCTCACGCCTGTGTTGACTGCCTCGGTGGTCCAGTGGCCGCAGTATGCGCCTGCTGTGCACGAGGTTGTGGGTTCGATTTCCACACAGGACAAAACTTTGTGTGACTCACAAAGTGTTGTTCTGAGTCTGGGTGTAATTTGTGTCCGTAAATTGTATGTTTGTAATGTCCCCCGCGACACAGAGCTTGTTCTCTAGTGCGGGAGTTGTCTTTAAAAAAAAAAACAGTCTAGTTATTCAAAACTATTTGACTTGTAACTTATGCAGACTTAAAGATTCTAAAAAGATAAACTTGAAACGTAATTTCAATGTGCAATCACGTGAAAGCAATTTCTTTTTAAGTTTAATATGTTGGAAAATTGTTGGCAAATAATTCTGTAGTCGCTAGATCAGAACGCTGAAGTAACCAATTTGTATAGTTGCTAAATGAACTGAAAAATGAGTTATTTATGTTCGCTTTTAAAGGCATGTCTGATCCACCAACCATAAGGCCAGCGTGTGTGGATTTAGGTTTATTAGTAGAGGAAAGTACCTATACTAACATGTTTCACTGTATAGAGTAGCAAACCCATACAATATATGTCAAAATATTGAAGCCTGCTATATCTTCTATCTCTTTTGCTCTAGTTTGTTAGCACGATTACATAAATTCAATATAACAGACACTGATATTACTTACAACTCAAGCTCGGTCAAAAACGCTCATGCATATGATTTAAGATAAAGATATCTCTGGGATAACGTATCCCTAAATAAGTGCTGGAGACCTATACTCATACACAGGAACACAACTATATCGCTATGTGTAATTTGGCTGTGGCCTACTGTAAGGTCTTTCCCCAGTTAGGCTTACTCGCTAGTATGTTACCCTACCTCTCCTAATAAAAACTATTCAGCCTAAAGACATCCACTGCTGGACTTAGGCTACCAAAGATTTTCACAGCAGTTTTAATAGTTCAAGATTAAAGTTTGAACTATTAAATTAATAGAATAATTTGACCTAAACTAGAACTCTCAAAGGACAGTTTTGCGCAATTAAGAACAATATCAATTTGAATATGGAAATGATACCCATGATACCATTCAATGTAAGCTACTGACTCAACTCATTCATAACGTTAATCAATATGAAAATGAATAAGTTTGTAAATTTAACTTTATGGAGTTTATATGTACTAATCAAATGATTCGCCATCTGCTAACGGTGAAGGAAAACATCGTGAGGAAACCCACATGTCTTAGAAGTAATTCTAAAGACATACTAGATTCACCAACCCACCTTAAGCCAGCGTGTGTGAATTAAGGCCTAGCAGTCAGAGTCACTAACCACTAGACCAACAGGCCAGTCAAAAAAAATATTTTAAAAGTTGAATATAGCCTTCTATAGATGAAAGAATTATTTATTACAAACAAAAATATACTCGTATATATTTTCTCTTCAAAAGATTAGCATTATAAGAAAACCGTCTATACATACGTCAGTATATACCTACTTCTAATAATAAACACTTCGCATACACAACAAACCGCAAAACAAAAGTGAGTACACCAAAAGGCTACAGGTTTATAGATTCGTGTGCCCGATTTTGTTTAGTAGGTCTCGTGCTGGTGACCCAGTTCGCAGGTTGTTAGCCCTGCGGCTTGCCCGGCTCCGGGATGCTCCGCTCACGCTCCTGTCAATCGTTTTGTTGCACCACTAGAGGTTGAAAAAGGATTTTATAATGATAAATAGGTTGCGAAATTGGGTTAAACATTCACTCGTTTGTTTTAAATGAATACATTTAGTTTTAATTGAAAGCTATTATTTATTTTGTTTGACTGTCTAGTACCTATGTAAATAGAGTAAAGTTATTTTATATAGTGGCTATTTAATATGTTATGAGTAAAGGATAGCTTTTGGGAAAAAGGTTTCTACATATAAAACCTATACTCATATACAGGAATACTACTATAGCGCTGACTGATCGGCTGTATTTTTAACGGACTTCAAAAAATAAGGAGGTTCTATGTTCGACTGTATGGTTTTTTAATGTATGTTCTCCCCCGTTTTTGGACCGATTCTCAAAATCATTTTTTTTTATTTGAAAGAGTATACACTTGAGGTAGTCCCATTGGCATCAAGTCAGGATCTGATGATGGGATCTCAGGGCAATTGAGGGCAACCCTCAAATATTATAGGTATTAACAATGTTATATAAGTTTTTTTTTGTATTAAAAAGTTCCTTTCTTAGGTGGCCTGTTCGCTCTTATGATGTCCTAATCTAACTTGTAGTGTCAAAAATGACCTTGTTTGTCTAAATATATGTATTAATTGCATAATTAAAACAACAAAACTTATTACATAGCAAATTTAGGCTCTCACAAAAAAAAGGTTTATAGATAATATCGTTTTTTATTTTAAATTTTATACACAAATTGGTTGGCAAACAACCATACCGCGCCCGCCTGTAGCCTATGGACGCTTGCAATACCTGAGCTATCAATTTCGTGTTGCCAACTCATTTTTTTACACCAGGGATTTAAGATGGAGTATACCTGAGATAGGAAAACGCATGCAATGAGCACTGGAGACCTGTATTCATACACATTATTATTATTTGGCTGTGGTCTTCTATAATGTTGAGGTCCTTCGCCAGTGAGGCTTGCTCGCTAGTATAGTAGTAGAGAGGTACCCCTCTCTTACAGTTTTAAGTGTGTGCTTATAAGATACTCAAACTCAAACTCAAACTCAAAATTCATTTATTCATTTAGGTTACAAGGTAACACTTATGAAGGTCATAAATTATGAATAAACCAGAAAGATGATGTCAGCAAAATTTTCCTACGACTAGTTCGCTGACGTGGAGCCTTGAGAAGAACTAGCAAGAAACTCAGGCCACTCTTTTTAATCGCCAGATAGTTACAATCTTTTGTAAAATACAAGTATGATAGCATGCAAGCTGATGCAGACAAAACACGATACTAACTATATTGATAAAAGAAGGTAATCGTACTTAGTACTGGTCGTGCGAGAAAAAAAAAAAAGTATGATGTTAAAGTCTGCTTCAATTTACATATTGCTAATAAAGAATAAGGCAATATGTGAATAGTGACAATTTATATCGTAAAATTTAACGTATTGCTACTAAAGAAATAAACAAAGGAAAAAAAAGAAAAAGTACAGAATTATCACTAGAATTCACAATGTGCCTCACGTCACAAATAAGAACTTATGTACTAAGCTGATTTATTGTAAATTAAACAAACAACTATATAATGCAACTAATTCCAAGACTTTTTATCGTTCAAATAATCATTTATTGTATAATAGCCCTTCCCTATGAGATGATTTTTAATAGTAGGTTTAAATTTGTGTAAGGGCAAATTCATTATCTCTTTCGGTAATTTGTTAAAAAAACGTATACCGAGTCCTACAAATGAATTATGCACTTTGTGTAAACGATGGTACGTGCCAACTAACTTATGTTTATTTCTGGTATTTACTGAATGAATATCACTGTTCTTACTATATAGATCAATATTCTGTTTAACAAACATAATATTTGCAAATATATATTGAGATGCAACTGTTAAAATACCTATTTCTTTAAAACGTTCTCTAAGAGAAACGCGTGAGCCTAGGTTGTAAATTGAGCGTACAGCTCGTTTCTGAATTAAGAAAATAGTTTCAATATCAGCAGCCTTGCCCCACAGCAATATGCCGTAGGACATGACGCTGTGAAAATAACTAAAATAAACTAATCTAGCTGTATCTACATCAGTAAGTTGTCTTACTTTACTAACTGCAAAAGCCGCAGAGCTAAGCTTACCTGCGAGGCATGATATATGGGCTCCCCACTGAAGTTTACGATCTAAAGTTAAACCCAAAAAAACTGTAGACTCAACAAGTGAAATAGCTTCATTATTAAGACTTAAATTAGTGGTAACACTTCTTACGTTAGGCATGGTAAATTTAATGCATTTAGTTTTTTTTGAATTTAACAGTAGATTATTTGATGTGAACCAGTCCAGGACTTGTGCGAGAGAACCATTTACAACATCAAAGTTACTTTCTTTACGGTCAATTTTGAAGAGAAGTGATGTATCATCTGCAAATAGCACTATGTCGCACAAATCCTGTACAAAGAAAGGTAAATCATTTACATACACTAAAAAGAGAAAAGGACCTAGAATTGAACCCTGGGGCACGCCCATTGCTATAGGTAATCCAGAAGACCTATTTCCATTTACATCTACGTATTGAACCCTGTGACTCAGGTAGGCAGCAACAAGATACGTATATTTTGTTTTGAAAGATACGTATTCCTATCCCAGGGTTACTTCCATCTTGGCGCCCTGGTGTAGAAAAATGGGTTGGCAACACGCAAGTGGTACCTCTGGTAATGCAAGCGTCTATAGGCTACGGATACTGCTTAACATCAGGTGGGCCGTATGCTTGTTTGCCAACCAAGTAGTATAAAAAAAAAAAAATGATGGTGTGCGTGTATAAAATTAGGTCACAATACTCGACTTACCCTTAGCGTACGGTGATCAACTTTTAATCAAGATAAAATCCACCTCTTCTTTTACTTCTTGAGATTAAATCTCTTAATGCCGCAATCACAAATAATTAGAAGAACCTATAGTAAGTTTTGCATAGATTATAAAAATATCGGTTTCCACGCGCTAAATAATTATAGCATCCTTTTTTAAGACAAGTCTAGTGAACAAGCGTGTCGCAGGGGACTTTGCAATCATACAATTAACGGACACAAAGTACACCCTCGAGACAATGATTAATGGATCACACATTTTTTTTGTCCCATATGGGGATCGAACCCACAACACACCGTAGTAGTTAATGGCGATGTAACCACTTAAGCCACTGAACCAATCGTGCAGTCAATAAGTCTATAATTTGTTATGTTCAAAAGAACAAAATAATATGCCCGGCACGTTTCTTATTTGCTTCACTTGCTCGGGGACCTAAAGAGGATTATAATGAACAATGACAGTAAAATGTCTCGGGATTTATCGTTCTATGACATATATTGAGTATTTCTATTAAATAGTAATAAACGCAAATGTAACTTCTAAGTAATAATACTTCAAACGATTGTTAGACTTTTCAATAACGAAAGAATGAATTGGATCTTATACACTCCCAACTTTAATACAATGGATTAAATATATTCAGTAATATTATTTTCAGATTTGTACCAAAATCTTAGTTATTTCAAACTTTTGTTTGCTAACATTCAGTATAATTGATTGGAATTAACTTAACATAGACTTTATGCCTATATTATACATTTAATTGTGATTGAGACTTTGAACGCCACGTGGGTCACCGGTGACCCGCAAATAATAGATTTATATTAGCCATATTGTCTCGTAGCAGGCCTCCAACAAGGTGGACAGACGACCTGGAAAGGGTTGCGGGACCGATGCAGAAGATTTAAGGATCAAGTGTTGTGGAAATTCTTGGGGTAGTCCCACAATATCGAGTGTCCACCACTTGACATCTTTTTTTTCATCTCATCAGGCTGAGATGGAGCCATACTGTCTGCTGACGTGGCAGAGGAATCTGATGTTCAACAACAAGTCAATCTATCAATAATAGTTTCTGAACACTTTTTTAATCAATAAAAATAATATGGTATTGGTGTCATGTTTCAAAACCTGTCATATCTATAGTCGCCCTAAAACCTATAAACTATAATATCCGAATTATTTTATAAAAGTCATCTCTAAAAACAATTGATAACCAATAAATTCGGATATCTAAATGTAATACAGCAAGCTTCTCTTATCAAAACCATTATTCCTGCAAACATTTTATCCGAACAGTAAATTGTACCTATACGTACCTATAGGTATATTATCTAAAAGGAATTTCATTTTGCTCCCCCTAAATTACAATGGAAAGCTTTCGCAAATAGGATTTGTTTTACTCGATGTAATTTTAAGTATTCTTGGGCTCCATTAAAAATAAAAGATCTGTGAAATACCATATTTTCGTTTAATAATATGTACATACTTTTGTATAGTCTATTATACATATAAACCTTCCTCGTGAATCTTTTCTTTTCTTTCTTTTTTTTGATGACAACTCCGCACTTGAGAACAAGCTCTGTGTCGCGGGGGAATTTACAAACATACAATTACACCCAGACTCTGAACAATTCTTTGTGGGTCACACAAAGTTTGGTCCTGTGTGGGAATCGAACCCACAACCTCGTGCATAGCAGGCGCACACTGCGGCCACTGGACCACCGAGGCAATGATGAAAAAAATACATCATCATCTCATCCCATAAATGTCTCACAACTGGGCACGGGTCTCGTCCATACCAAGGTGGCAAACAAGCATACGGCTCACCTGATGAGAAGCACGCTGGCCCGACGTATTGGTATAGGGTTTTGTTTCGAATTTTACCTCTCTTGCCTTTGTTTGCCTGACTTTCTTCCTTATTTTACTCTTAAGATACCCTCGGAATGGAACGGTGACATTGTATTTTCAATATGTCACCATACTAACAAAAAAAATTAAGTAAATGTTATAATTACGTTAATAATTTTGCTGACGATGACAAGATTTTTTTAACCCAATTTCTTAATTACATTTATAACTTGGATGCATCGAGAACTAATCAAGTTATCCTTTATTGCGAATTGTAGCGAGAATTCAATTATATCGTCGACCGTTTTTTAAAAAGGTTATATTGAAGACTTTTACTGAAGAGTTTTATTAAATAATAAACTTTAAATGAATGGAACGTTAAAGTTGAGAGAGATAGTGAATTGCATTAAATGTATTTTTAAAGAAATTGGAAAGTGCTAGAATATTCTATAAAATAAAGGCTGTATTTATGAGTTACTAGGGGTTGCCCGCGACTTTGTCCGCGTGGTAATTTGGAATATTTTCCCCGATTTTGCAACAATCTCACTACTGCTCCGCTCCTATTGATTCCTGGATAAATGCTCTATTCAACAAAAAAAGATTTTTTCTAATCGAACCAGTACTTTTTGAGATTAGCGCGTTCAACCAAACAAACAAACTCTTCAGCTTTATAATATTAAGTATAGATTTAAAGTAATATATCTTTTTTAAACTGCTAAGGTGGCAAACAAGCATATGGCTTGCCTGATGGTTATTAGTTACCGTAGCCTAAGCACTCTTGCAAGTCCAAGAACGTGAGGTATGGCATGCATTAAAAGATACATATCTGACAGTCAGCAAAACAACCGTCTAACTAGACAAATTTAATTATGCTGACTTAAGGTATTACAATAAAAATTCCAAAGATAAAATCAATAAAAAGGTGACTTTTTACTGCTGTCATCATCTCAACCCATAAACGTCCCACTGCTGGGCACGGGTCTCCTCCATTCATTTGGGGGGATATTAGCCTACTATACCACAACCCTGCTGCTACTGCTGTCAACAATAATTTAATCAATCTATCTTTTGTCAGGGCATAATAATATGTTAAAACGGTACCCGAAACCGTCACCTATACTGGGGTACAATATTGGTTTCAGCTAGGGGTACCTCTAATACCGTCTGTCTTGAGCGTGACAGTTAGAGTGCCTGAAAATATCCTGACAACAACGTTGTTAAACGACATACGAACACGTCGCTTCGAGTTCGGGTGTAAGCGTCGACTGCAATAAGTCCACGCAGAAAATTTAATCAATCAATGTGTCTTACAGTTTTTTTTATTCTAATTTTTTTTAAGGCTTTTTTCACAATGAAATGCCAGCCTTATCGTAACCTATACTAGCTTACAAACAAAATTGACATTGGAGTTTATTGATGGCTTAATAAATCTAAAAGTAAATATACTATTTTAGAAGTAGGTTGTGACAATATACTTATGTAAGTAAGGAACGATATCATATTTACTAGTTTTTAATTTTACCCATCAATGACTCTCTCTCCTTCTTATTTATAGTACAGTCCATAAGTAAATGGTAAACATCCTCAACAGTTCCACATGTTAGACAATTTGGAGAATCTACTTTCTTCATCAAGAAACCAAACTTCCTAGATGGGTAATGACCAGAGCGCAATCTATCTTACAGTTGAAATGACGTTTTTAAGACTTTCTTTGACCATATATTATGGTTTAACATTTTAAGAGCTTTTTAATTGAACAATATTAAAAGTAATTTAATTTAATTATACCGTAAATGACCGACGACCTGGTTAAGGTTGCGGGAAATCGATGGACGAGGTCAGATCAAGCTCGAGAGTTATGTATATCGTACAACAGTATATCAGCCAAAAGACGTCTATACACATAGGCCACCTGGTGGACATAGGCCTCCCTCAAAGATTTTAACAACTCTCGAGCTTGAGCTGACCGGGCTGAATAGCATAGTAAAATGATTCTGCTAAAATGCATCTTTAAATGAGCACTAAATTTTACTTAATTTTTGAAAGTCGTACGGACTCCTCAAACTCCACCAAATCATACGATGTTATCAAATGATAAAAGGTTTTTAAAAAGAAAATATAACTATCGACAATATACTACGATAAAAAATAATTCTATAAAATATTAATAAGTTAAGAAATTTCGATCCGTAAAGTAGGGTCGCAGCGTGAAAGTGCCGTGACAAGGGTCGAATATCGGAGCTTAACATCTATTGACAACCCTAACGATGTTTTGTAGTACTTTATTAGAGTAAGCAAGTTATTGGCTTAAATATACATTTGTTCTAAGTTTATAGTGATGTCTTAGAGCAAAATTTATGTTATGAAGTTGTTTTCTATACTCATAAAATACTTTATTATGCCCGCGGCTTTGCCCGCGTAAATTTTATATTACAATTCGACAAAATTTATGATAAATATTGTTATAATAACTAGTTTATAAAAATAAATAATTATGGTAGTATTAGGTAAATAAAAAAGATAAACTCTTTCTCTCTCTCTACTCAGCTCTTTATCTATTTTTGTCTTCTTCATTCTGTCCTCTCCTCGTTGCTCTTATATTTCAGCACTACATTTTGTTTCAACTCAATTTTGAGTTAAGCTCGCTATGAATGTGTTGTTCTGTGAATCTTTTATCTTTTCTTGGGTCAGCATTTTAGATTTTCGGTTGCGGAAATAAAGCTGTAGTATTCAGTTCTCTACGTAGCCTGATGCCACAAAACTATATTGTCCAATTAGGAACAGTTATGATACAAAACAAGTATAACTCCACATGTGACATGTGCACGTCATTGTAATCTTTATAGTCTGTGGGTATATGTCGTTAAACATACATTAAACGCACCCGTCTCCGCACCACTTTGCTTTTATAGCTAACGTAAGAATATAGCCAGTTAATGAAGTCCTTGATAACATGTTTTGACGTCATAATTTCTCACTTCGTTAATCTCTATGTCCAACATGTATGTTTTATGGGTAATAGTTAATTGTTGATACGAACGTAAAACTAGTTATATTTTAATTAAAAAGAAAAATAATTATCATATAACATTTTCTTCGGTGTTTCAATTTGGTCTTTGACCGAGGTTCAAAGTCCGAACTCAAGGTTTGCCAAAGGGTACTAGAGCGTTGTATGCTAGGTGTGAAGCTCACCGACCTCGTAACGCGCAAGAACCGGTATCGCTGACGTGGGATCCAAGTCTGCCAAGTTGAAATAGGGATGGGCACACCTACTGAATGCATCTAGACAGATGGACAAAGACCGTCACAATGTGGGTGCCCAAAGACAGACCCCGAAAACGCTGGCGTGATGAACTGGACGCCTTTGTGAAGAACTGCGTAGATTTGGCAATGAATAGAGAGGTGTAGAAGACATTTCTTCTCAAGCCGTTTCTTTTGAGGACAAATACACATAGTTCTAAAAACAATGTTAACATTTTGATTGACTGACCGTATAAAATAATTAAATTAACTCTTTACTACTAGAAATTGCGATTTACAGTAAACATTTGACAGTATAAATAGGGTATTTTATTTGGAACACACTCAAAATAACTTTTAGCTTATCCATACTAATATTATAAAGCTGAAAAGTTTGTTTGTTTGTTTGGTTGAACACGCTAATCTCAGAAAGTCCAGGTTCGATTTGAAAAAAACTTTTTTTGTTGAATAGTGCATTTATCCAGAAAGGCTATAGGCTATATAACAACGCTATGATCAAAACGGAGCAGTAGTGAGATATGTTGCAAAATCGGGGAGAATATTCCAAATTACCACGCGGACGAAGTCGCGGGTGACCCCTAGTACGGAATATACCTACGATCGATTTTGACGATGTCTCGATAGTCCATTACCCGTCACTGAGTCGAACGTGAGATAATCCGTTTTAATCTAAATCCTGTGCCCAGTAATCTCTCCTGTCAGTTGAGCATTCCAGTAAGAGGATATGTTCAGGTCAGTGACGTTAAATCTTCGGATAACGTTTGCCTGAAATATATTTTAGGTTTCGGTCGTTTTCATACCAAAAAGTATTAAAGCGTAATGTAAATAATATATGTGGGGTGAGGTTTAGGCTTAAAATAGAAAAGCGAGGGATACGTAGCAGCCTATAATATTTTATGGCCGGATTCCCTTTTGGAATTTGAGTGTAGGTAAAAGTTCGGTAATATTTGGCTGTCCTGTTGGTCCATGGTCCTAAATGTTAAGTACTATTTTTTGATAAGATAAGATATATTTATTTGTCATAACATGTGTACAATAGTTGTTACAAAAAGAATATAATTTGACTCAACATGCTCTGCCCACTCTTATTATTATTACTAAATAATTACAAATAACAGGTCAGATGTCAATATGAATAAAATTGGAAAAAAATTAAATACACATGTCAAAAAGTTATCATTATTAATAAAATACGTACTTAAAAATCTATATGATGTGTATACATGTCAACTTAAATTTATAATATAGGACATGTCAATGAAACATGAAAATATTTAGATACATTTTTGACAAGTTTTATATATTATTATAGAAATTCAAAATTTAAATTCAAAATCATTTATTCATATAGATCACACTGACACTTATTCAGCTCAATGAAAAATGCCAAATGAGACGTCAGTTAATTTGTCTACTGCCGAGTTCGCTGAATGAACAGACAAGGGTAGGCCTAAGGAAAGACCTGGTAAGAAACTCGGACCACTCTTTTCAATCGCCAGATATGTTATAGTTACAATTTGTAAGCGTAGAAACTAGAAAGTGATGCAACCAAAAACTTCATACAAAAACAATTGGATGAAAACTGGTAGAATAGAAAAGATGAGTGTTTTGTTTGTCGGTAGCGGGCTGCTTTTCTGAACATACTCTAGCATTATTAATTTCTACATTAAATTAAAAGATTTCTTTATTATATGTTAATGTGGTAGCTTCGCTTTAAAATAATAGTGTGAGGTAACCTATATACATAGTTTGGGATCAGATGGCTGTGTCTAAGTTGTCCCAAGATATTATTATAATTAGTCCTTTCAAAGGTTGTCTGGAAGAAATGTTGCTTTAAGAGATAAGAACGCCTTTTAACGTAGTGAAAGTAGAAAGAATATTCTATTCTATTATAATTTTATCACAACATAAAGTACTGTAAAATTTAAAAGAGTTAAGACATACATGGTTTAAAAAGAGTCCTAATTTTCAATCGTACTGGGTTGACTATAAACTTTTCTTTACTGGTTCTTTCCTGATGGTAGATACCGCAGTCTATTATGGACACATCGGGTATTACTCGCGAGTTGCCTCCATATGGTGTATTATAGGAAAACTATAGGAAAAAGGTTTTTGCAAAAAACGCATCTCTTAATAAGCACTAAAGACTTGTACTTATGCATAGAAACACAGCTATACCTCTGTTTATAGTAATTAGGCTATGGTCTTTAATAAGGTGGTGATCCTTCCACAATCAGGCTTGTTCACTTATACGGCCTTTTTATACTACTTGGGTGGCAAACAAGCTTACGACAAGCCTGATGTCAAGCAGTTACCGTAGCCTATAGACGCTTGCAATAGCAGAGGTATAATTTGCATGTCGCCGATCTATTTTTATTGCATGGCTAGGAAAACGTTTCTTTCAAAATGAATCCTTAAATGAATGCTGGAGATCTGTATTCACACACAGCAATACAATTACACCACTGTGTGTAAATATTTAGTTGTAGTCTTCTGTAAGGTGAAGATCCTTCCCCAGTCGGGTTTGCAAGCTTGTATTGCCCTACCTCTTGTAATTCAGTCGTTGTAAGATTATTATCTCTGTGCCTCATTTACGGTACCCTCCCATTAAACAGTACATTGTACCAAATTCAACAGCCAATAGTAATCAAACTTAGAGGGTCATTGATAAGTCACTCGCACTGGCACGGGCGTCTGCAAATTTGAACTTCCAAGTTAATTGATTCTGGGAACCTATCTAACTTTGTGATTGATTTCTATTTAATGAGATAAGTGCTTATGGATTTATTTCTGATGTTAAAATTTATTTGGACATTTCAGTGGTGTAGTGATTAGAAAACTTTTAAAATTATTTATTCTTTAAGTTTGAGATGTTTGATCTTGACGAAGATTTTGCAAATTATTTTCTAGTAAAGTATATTGGTTTGAGTTACTGACCAAAACATGATCAACACTCAAAATATATAACTAAATATATATTACACTAGCCGCTATTTCTTCACCCGCGTGGATGTCGGTTATAGCAATAAACAGTAGCCTATTCGCTATTCCAGACTATAATTTATATCTATGCCAAATTTCGTCCAGATCCGTTTAGTAGTTTTAACGTGCAAGAGTAACAGACATCTTTATACATATAAGTATACATTTATCCATTCTCTCAAACTTTCACCTTTATAATATTAGTAGGATTGTAGATCATTCAACACGATAAGTAAATTCAAAGTTTCTCACCTTTAAAACTGTAGGGTTTTGAAAATCGTTTTGAATGTGTGTTTCATTACAAATATCTAAATAAGAGCTTATTTCTTAATACTAACTACTTAATAGTTGTCTTTTTTTAATAGGCAAAGGCATAACACAGTTCAGCAATTTTTTTCTCTTTTGCACTCATTTTTGTTGTAGGTTCGATTCCACACGGGCCAAAACCTTCGTGTAATTCATAATTGATTGTTCCGAGTTTGTAAAGCCTCCTGCGGTACGGAGCTTGTTCCCTAACGCAGGAATTAAAAGGAGAAAATCAAAAATAATTTCTAATTTCGAGCCTGTAGTTAATGAGAATGTGGAAGTGTGGTAACGCTGTTATTGATTCAACCTCACGTACGTGCGCTTGTAAGGTTTCTGTCTTCGGCCGTGCGTCTCAGATTTACTTACTTACTTACTACTTTGTTATTGAAACTTGGCTTCCGTGTTTTCGATTTTGTTTTACTTAGGATACATTTAACTATTATTTTCTAATTTTCCTGTTAAAGATGAAATGTTTAGTTACTAATTTTTATACCTGTCTTTATACCTACTTAATTTTAAAAGTTTAGCGTCTGTTTGTCTCGGTCTGTAGTAGTCGGTAGGTGCATTCAGTGACAATTATGGAAAAAGTAATTTATATATTATATAATATGATAAATATATCCCAATAAATATAAATATATGAATTACATAAGTATACATTATAATATTACAATAAATATACGGATATACATGTTCTTGTGTCGGGCATACATGTCTTATTAAAAAACACGCTAATAAACATTCTAATAGATTTATAATGTATTAATATAGGTTAAAATCGAACCTGCGACTGGCCTGTCGGTCACTATCCACTAGAACGACAGGCTAGTTAAGTGTACGATATCCATGTGTATAAAATCCTCTTGAGGCAAGCCTTGTTACTTCAGAAGTCAAATAAATAATATCGTTTGTCTACAGATCGCGATGGCAGCTATGTGGTATAGAACCTGTCTGATACTCCTCGTGAGCATCTCCTACGTGCTTTCAGCTCCGGCTCATGCTGGTAAGTCTAATACTTAGTTTTTATACACCGTTTTATATACTGTAGCTAAATATTTTCGAGTTATAGGTCGTTTCGCCCGCCATTTGTTCGCCCGAGCGGGCCAAACGACCAAATTATAAAAAATTATAATATATTTGTAATCGTAACAGGCACCCACAGGACAGGCTTGCCTAGTGTGGGGCTAATGGATATATCGTGTATTTTGTAATATTTTTTATTTTTTTTATTTTTATTTGATTGGGTGTTTCGCCCGATGGAGGTTTTATTACTTTTCATGTACAGACGGGCGAAACGACCTATAACGCATATTTTCGGTGTTCTTTAAAAAAAATTGATTAAGTATATCAAGGGATTTGTTTGCAAATTATCAGATTAATTCTCGTAATACTACTTCAATATTAAAGCAACGTGGAAAAGTCGAACCCGGAGCAGGATATTATAGACGTTTTATTCGTAATATTGTAGACGTTTTTGAAAAATACAGACGTCAGTCAAATACTATACACAGCGAAGTGCTCATTTTTTAAAAATTAAATAAGCTTTTATCCTATCCCAGGGTGATCAGGATAAATATCGCTAACATTATAAGACCATTCAATAAATTGATATTAATTTCGTTATAACCTAATAATATTGTAAATTGAAGAATGCCTCACAAATTACATGAACCAACCTAATTGGTTTTCATCACTCTTAATTATATTTCAATTAAATTTATTCGAGTTATAATAAAATTCTTAGTTATATAACTCAATTTTCGTTGAGTATAATTTTTGTTTTTAGAAACATAATTATTATATTAGCAATATCGACATCACTTAACTAAAATATTTTTGAAATAGATATTAGATAACAATTTAAGTAGATTTATGAAAGTGTATTATCGAAAACTTTAGTAAATTTTATAAGCATTAGCAAAAGTAAAATGTCAACTTTATTACCTAAATTTAAGTTTTTTTTTTGAATACTACTTGCGTGGCAAACATGCATGCATGGCCCGCTTGACGTAAAGCAGATGAGCGCTGGAGACCTGTACTCACACACAGGAACACAGCTGCACCGCTGTGTGCAATTATTTGGGTGTGGTCTTCTGTAAGATGGAGGTCCTTCCCCAGTTGGGCTTGCTCGCTAGAATCTGCCCTACTTCTCTTAGATTGAAATTAATCATCGTTTTAAATTAATCGCTGTAAGGACGTCATGGTACGGCCTCTGTCCGCGTCTTTCAGTTACTTAATTTATTATTTTTTGTTTGCATTACCTCCAAAACTTAAAATTCATCCAAATTCTAGATACACCGCGAGTGTAACCGTCCCTACGTAACAATAACAACATAACATCAACAAATATTTATCAACATCAACAAATCTCGTACCTCAACTTAACCCTAACATTATTGAGCTAATATTTAGTCTGTTAACACATTAAGGCCCTATATAAACTAAAGGCGCTCCGCATTTTAAATTGTTCAAGTATTCTTCATTGTTTAATTCTTTATTGCACACAAATATTTAATAAAAGACATGTACAACGGCGAGCCTAACTCAATATTGAGTTTTCTAACAGCAAACCAATAGTGATAAAGAAAATGTATAAGAGTATATGAGCATTATGAAGTGTACAACAGAAAGGGAAAATAATAGAAAAGAGTAAAAACACAGAAACTAAATAATAATATCGTATACATAGTGTATATTTTCATAAACTTACATCCATCTCAGCCACAAGACGTCCACTGCTGGACATAGGCCTCCCCCAAGGTCTTCCACATCATTCGGTCCTGAGCTGACCTTGTCCATCGGTTGCCCGCAACCTTTACCAGGTCGTCGGTCCACCTTGTTGGAGGCCTGCCCACACTGCGTCTTCCAGTTCGTGGTCGCCACTCTAGAACCTTTCTGCCCCAACGGCCATCGGTTCTGCGAGCTATGTGCCCTGCCCATTGCCACATAATTGACGCAATTCTTCGAGCTATGTCAGTCACTTTGGTTCTCCTACGGATCTCCTCGTTTCTGATTCGATCTCGCAGGGAAACTCCAAGCATAGCTCTCTCCATTGCTCTTTGGGTGACTTTGAGCCTTCGCATGAGGACCATAGTGAACGACCACGTCTCGGATCCATAGGTCATCACTGGCAACACACACTGGTCAAAGACTTTCGTCTTGAGACACTTGCGGTATTTGCGACGAGAAAATATGGTTTAAAATATGGAAAACTTACATACTATGACTAAATATATTCTTAATAGTAACAGATAACAGATACAAGTAACAAATGTTTAGGAACCTCTTACAAAAGCTCATGAAGTTTTGAGCTGTGGTTTTGTTGAGAAACTTCTAAAACAGGAAACTATACTAGTGCCAATTCGACTGCGGAAAGACATCCTCCTTACAGAAGACCACAGCCATATTACTTACACAGCGGCATAGTTGTATTCCTGTGTGTGAGTACAGATTTCCAGAGCTCATGTGCTGTTGTTTATTTTTGGGTAGGCAATACGCAAGTGATACCCTTGGTACTGTAAACATCCATAGGTTACGGTATGTTTGTTTACTACCTGACCACAGACGTCATATCAGGTTCCAGTGGTCCACCCGTGAACGCGGGTGTTGGTGCACAGGGGGGTTTTAGTCGGTATGCCGGCCGCCTACCATCTTTGAGCCGGAGAGTCAGACATAACCGCCTCGCTACCCCAGGCAAGGCGGTATGCGTAAAGCATTTCCCCTCTACAAAAAAAAAATGTTTGTTTACTACCTAAGACTTAATATATAAAATAAAAGCCAGGTTTGTTCGAATACTTATAACTCGAGAACGGGTGGACCGATTTTCATGGTTTTTATTTTGTTAGATTTGTCATCATCTTAAATAGCAGAATAGCGATTAACGATAAAAAAGTATTTACATAAATAAAAATAAATACAGAAGCGAAGCAAGAGGGGGCGCTAGTAGTATATAAAAAAAACAATCGCTTACTTTATTATCAGCATTTCTTCTCGAAGATTACGGCATTACGGTCCACATTCTTCAATCAGCATTACGGTCCACAACTTTAATCGATTCTATCTTTTTTCTTGCCTACTTTCGAACTGTCTTTATCTCATTCAACTTTAGTTACTTACACTTCGAATGAACTTTTGGACTTTTTCTTTTCTATTTTTATCTAATAAGGTTTCGAATTCGATATTATCAGACTACGGGTAATAATCGGGCTATAAGAGAGCAAATTTATATGTGTCGGGTCCAAAGGTTATTACGAGAATTGCAATAAGGGTCAACTAAGTCAAACTAATAACATAGAAAGCTCTAAGAAGTAATAGAATGTGACTTAAATGTTTTGTTATAGAATAGTTTTTGTTTGATCTGTTGGTGTAGTGGTTTGTGATTAGATTACATTAAAAAGTAGATAAACTGCGGTTAATATAACTAATATTGTATGAAATACCTCTGTAAGGCACCATACTACCGAGCAAGCCCGACAGGGGATGGACCTCCACCTTACATAGGACTACAGTCAAATAACTCCACACAGTATCCAGCGCTCATTTAGGGATGCGTTTTGAAATAAACGTTTTCCTATTCCGGGAATACTCCATCTTAAAACTCTGGTGCAAAAAATGAGTCAACAACACGCAAACGATGCCTCTGGTATTGCAGGTATCCATAGGCTAAGCAGGCCGTATGCTTGTTTGCCATCCAAGTAGTATAAAAAAACAAATTTTCAGTACATCTCAGATAATAAACTGTGGGTAATATATCCGGTGTTGTATCAAATATACGAGTCTCTCTTTTATATTGTAATATAGTTATTACATATTGAACACAATAGTGTCTGGCAAAAATATGGAAACAAAAGAAATATGAAAGAAAAAGTCGATCAAACAAAAAGTCGTACAAGTATTGAGACTTTTTGTTTCTGTTCTATTCGACAAAATCAGAAATCCTCTTTTGTTACTATTTTAGATTGAGGGCTTTAGCAAGGTCATGAACATTCTTGTAATCAAATTCGTAGGTGTTCCTATCTCAGAGGGCACGTTCAAAGTCGGTCCCGACTGTTAACAGTCGTTAGATCACGGCAGAGGCTTATAAAGGCGATGTAAACAACTCTGTCACTAAGCTGGCCACCAAGAAGACTTCGTATTTACACACGGCAACGGAGATATACAGGGCTGCTATATTAAGGTTAGTTTTTTAGGAATACCAATGTATGAATTTGTGTGAAATATATTTTTATCTGTAAGTTTAGTCTAATTGTACACACTGTTACTATTTCCACAGAAATATAGACAATGTTTTTCTTAAAAAACTAATGTTCCTATAGCGGCTCTGTATATGTACTTATGTCCGTTGCCGTGTGTAGTGTGTACGTAAAAATGAATACTTAGGTAATTGATGTTAAACAAATTTTGGTTTGCTGTGCTGTCGACTAAAATTTTACACATAGAAATACATTTGTATGAATATAGAATTCTATTTGTATCTTGTTCTTATCGTTTGGTTAGTGGCCAACCTGGTGACAGAGTTATTTAGATCGCCCATATTTAGGCCTCTGTCGTGATCTAACGACTGATAACAGTCGGGATCGACTTTTAACGTGCCCTCCGAAGCACGGAGACGCTCAGATGAAATACCACTATGCGGTCACCCATCTATAGGGTTACCGCGCCCTTGGTAGCTTAACCCGCTGATCGTTTACCGAACAGCGAGTGCACCGAGCTATGAACGCGTTTACTTCTGAGATATTGTATAATATCTCAGAAGTAAACTTTAACGTTGTTTTATGTAATTCCCATATTTTATCTCATCCCAATTTTAATTTTACAAATGCACAGTACATTCAAATGGTTTGTACTCTGGTATCGCGGTACTTTCCGTTAGGTGATCAGCATCAAACAAACAAAACTACGCAATGAAATCAGCTTATTGAAGCTTTAAGAATGAAAAAAAAGAAAAATAAATGATAATGTTTATCATTCTCTTCTTTTTTTTGTTCTTACTCTTCTAATTAAAACAAATTAAGATTGTTTCGTTATTTTACTATACAAAGAATAGCATTTATATATTCTAATATATACCATCATAATAGCATCATTACGTTGCCGCACTGCACAACTGTTTAAATATTGATAATAAGATAACACACCTAACGTATATAAAATCGATAAAATAGCACTATGACGCCAACATTGCACCCACGGAAATTATATTAAATAAGTTGAACCAGTTCTTTGCAGGCGTGTCATCCTACTAATATTACAAACGCAAAAGTTTGGCTGGATGAATGGGTGTTTGTTACTTCTTCACCCAAATAAACAAACGGGGCAGTCTTTGGGGACTGCCGATAGAAGTGAAAACTAAGTAACTTGTGAATTGTATTGTCGAGCTATTAGATTATATTTTTTTAATATGGTAAGCGTTCGGTTTACGGTGATAATGACGCGGATTTCATGATTTTTGTTCACCCAAAAAGTGCTCATAGCATTTAAAGAAGTTTTCACTTCAAAAAAACTATTGGACGGATTTTGATGAAACTTTATCCGCGATGAAAATTAACCGCTTTATCAATAAACGTGGTGTAACGAGTGAATAGTTACGTAATGCTTTGTCCTCTTCTTTCCAATGTCAAATTCCTGATGAATGAGGAGATATTTCATAATATATTCCACTTTTACTAGTTAGGAGATAGAATAGCACGTAGACCAAATTTAATTTATAATATACACGTGGGCTTTGTTGGGGTTATGTGGTTATCCATACTTATATTATAAATGGTTTTGCCTTTTTGCGACAAAACGGCTGAACGAAGTTTAATGAAATTTTGTAAGGAGATAGATGGTATCCTGGGGAAGGACAGACTTTTTACTGAAGCGTCTACGGATGGCTTTGCGGCAATAATTCGTAAGCGAACGGCATCGCTATTGAAATGAATTCGCAAAGGAACCAACAGCATCCTGAAGATAATAGGTAATAGTGCTGGTGGTGTCTTTCTGGAGCATTGGTGCCGTATGCATAACGGCAGCTCTGATGCTTCAGGAAGATACATGAATTGATTTTAATTTAATTAATTAATTAGTAGATAATATGTACTAACATAGTTTATTAAGTTGTAATACTAACAATCAATGTATGGTATTTAATTCATTTTTTTTAAATAGAGACAACTCCTGCACTAGAGAACAAGCTTTGTGTCACGGGCGACTTTACAAACATACAATTAACGGACACAAATGACACCCAGACTCAGAACAACTCTTTGTGGGTCACATAAAGTTTTGTCCAGTGTGGGAATCGAACCTCCAACCTAGTGCACAGCAGGCGCATACTGCGGCCACTGGACCACCAAGGCAGTCATTATTAAATGATATATAATAATAATTTACTCATCGAGGACCCAGGTGAAGTCGCGCACAATAACCAGTCGTACACACAGCAAAGGAGTTCGCTGAACACCCAATAGATGAAAATGTATAGATATAATGTATAAATAACCCTGTGTGCGTAGTCCCAATGAGCGTATTATGTGCATGTATGTGTAACTATAGCCGCACTAAACAAACACGCGTTAACAAAAACCAGTTTTAATATAATGTGTAGAAATCATTTTACGTTTATTGTCTGTTTTACATCTAATATTATGTAGTTCATAAAATATAATAATATGGCTACAATTTTCGCTTCAAAGTTCAAGAAGACTGTGACGTAGTGGTTACAGCAGTCGCATTTTTTACGATTTTGTAGATGTGGACGATGTGGTTCGAATCTCGGCGGTAATCAATGTTTCTTTTTGTAGCTTTATAAATAAACTCTTGTAATTTTATGAATTAATTTATTGCGTTAACCTCACAAAAGTAGGTAAGTATTAAATCCACTTTTATAATAATAAAATAATATTATAAATCAACTATGATTTAAATATTATTATTACATTGATAATAAAATTATTTGTTTTACTTAGTTTAGTAGTTATGAGATATCTTAATGTCGGTATGTTTTTATCCATATTACCCTCATTTTAAAGCATATAATATGTTTGGTCGTTTATTAGTTAGATCTTTGTGCATTGTGAACACTTGAATAAAATGAATGCTCCAGTAACTAATTTAATTAGAGCCGAAATAATTGTTTTGTATGAGCAAAACATTTCGATTTCTGAAATAGCAAGAAGACTAAATATATCGGTAAGCAGTGGTAACTTATCCTTTATTACTATTTTTTGTAAACATGTTATAAGTGATGGTTGAATAAACTTTAACATTTTTTTTATAGCGAACAACTGTGCATCTGTGGGTTCGCCGTTACGCAGAGGAAGGACACATAGACCATCGTCGGACTGGTCCTAAGGGTATCACGTATACTGATGCCTGTTTTCGACACAGAGAGGTGATAGCCACGCATGTGGCTAATCCATTTTTGACCACCCGTACTACGGCGACTATACATGGGGTTTCTTTGCAAATTATCAGAACCCATTCACGTGCAGCTGGGTTAAGGTGCAGGAAGCCAGCAAAGAATATATTGATGTCCAACATTCATCGACAAAATATTATACAGTTTGTAAAAGACTATTTAGATTTTGATTGGTGCAATTGTGTAGTTATCTTTAGTGATGAAAAGTGTTTTAAGTCAGATAAGGATGGACGCAAAATATTGTGGAGAAATACAGGTGAGCGCTATTGCCAACGTAACGTCCTGCCATGCAGATCTAGTGGTCATATTCTTTAGGTTACTGGGGTTAGATATCCTCTATGGGTCCTAGTGAGTTGGTTGAAGTAAGGAGTCGCAATACCGGTCAAGGTTATTTAAAAATTTTAAGGGATGTCATGCTGCCGACTGTGCGCATTGTTTATCCACACGAACATATTTATTTCGTGCATGATATTAATGGCCAGCAAAAAGTCTGGATTTAAATCCAATTGAAAATTTGTCATATGGTCATATGGTGCTTAACTGGGATCCATTGAGGGTAAGGTCAAAGTCAAATTTAGACGAAGTAGTCAATTCAACTTGGGAATCGTTTCGCGGCTCAAACTTGTGTTTCAAAATGGTAGCAAGCATGAGACAAAGGCTACAGGATGTTATAGACAGTGATGGTGCACCTACACGCTTTTAATGTGTTTAGTTTAAATAAATTTCATAAATAAATAAGTTTGGTATAACATTTCTATTTATTTAATAAGTCAAAGTCCAGGGATACTCTTTTTTCTTTTTTACTTTTTTATTAGGCATCATAATACATGGATTGCCATTCTGTACTTTTCCATATGCATGCAGAGTTTACCTGTAAGTGATTGTTACACTATTGCTACATATTATTGCATTGATTGTTAGACTGCCTCGGTGGTCCAGTGGCCGCAGTATGCGCCTGCTGTGCACGTGGTTGTGGGTTCGATTCCCACACAGGACAAAACTTTGTGTGACCCACAAAAAATTGTTCTGAGTCTGGGTGTAATTTGTGTCCGTTAATTGTATGTTTGTAAAGTCCCCCGTGACACAGAGCTTGTTCTCTAGTGCGGGAGTTGTCTTTTTAAAAACAATAAACAATATTTATTTGATGTTACCATTGTTATATTACCTATGTAAACAATTGTTGGTAAACCAATAAAATAAAATAAATTTGTAATTACTAATAGGTAAGTAAATTATAAGTGAATGATGTTATTGTTACCGAAATTAGAAATTATTATAATTAGATAATTTCTACAAGTTAACATGTTGATTCAATACACTTTAGTTTACTTATCTACTTATAATTTACAATTAAAGCGTCCATTCCTATCTGACTTACTTTTTGCTATTGTGGGCTATGATGATTGCAAAAATGGATAAAATATTTATTGAAGATTTTTTATTTTTGTCTTAAGAACATCTTATGTAAAAAAATATTACATATCAACTTAGACTAATGTATTTAATCATCATCATAGTCCACAGCTGAACATACTGTGGCTGAACATAGGCCTCCCGCAAGGACTTCTTTCTGTGCAGTCGCCATATATTTTATTAAATTGATGAAACAAACCGAAATGTTTTATTTTCCTCTTCTTTTGAGACTATTATAGTATAATAATACACAATAAAGTATAAACGTGTATATATTATTATGCATATATGCATTTTTTATGCTAAATACTTAATTACAGAAATATCACAAGTAATTCTTATAAAAAATAAAGTAACAAAAAGTGAATATGGCGTTACGTGGGTTTGAAACCCATAACATACGAAACCTCTTACTATTACTCAGTCTACTATACCACTCGGCTATGAACAACTTGTTTACACTTGGTAAAATTAGCTATTATAAGACTAGTTTATAAAACTAGTTATATGAATGTGTGAGGGTAAAACATTTAAACGCGTCGATAGGTTTACATACACAAACATAAAATACGCTCATTGAGACTACGCACACAGGGTTATTTATACATTATATCTATACATTTTGATCTATTGGGTGTTCAGCGAACTCCTTTGCTGTGTGTACATATACATCAAACACCATCAAACTTTGTGTGTATCTCGTATCTCACAATCCGGTATAACATTATTCTACGGTATGATGAGATTATTTATGCGTAACGACGTGACGTAATTTTGTTACTTTTGTATCCTCGACCGTGCGCTTGACATTGGACTCATTTTTATTTGTTGTTATTTGGATTTGTTATCCAATGCTACCGAATACACAGCTATGTTACATTTAAATAACAAAAAAGGTTTTGCTTATATTATTGCTTATATAAGACTTTGACTGGCTTGTTAGACTATATTCGATATATAATATAGCCTCAATTTCCACCCAGAACAAATCTTTGTGTTATGAGCACGATTGTAAGTTCTGTGTTTGGGTGTAATTTATCGATAATAATGTATTTAGAAATATATAAATTTGTTTATCAGTTCCCTGGTTACCATAGTACAGGCTCTTCCTAGTTTGGTACCAGATGGCGATGTGTGAGTTGTCCGAAAATATTATTATTAGAGATGTAAGCCCGACTGGGGAAGGGCTTCCACCTTATAGAAGACCACAGCCAAATAACAAAACACAGCGGTGTAGTTGTGTTCCTGTGTGCGAGTACACTTTTAGGGATGCGTTTTGAAAGAAACGTTTTCCTATCTCATGATAGAATATAGAATCCCATATATTCCATATATATCATTCCATATATATCTTCTATTATTATATTCCATATAATAATAGAAGATGATGAAGTATTAATAATCGGAAAACAGTTAATAATAATAATGTTTTATTTTCTCCATTAAAGTTTTTTTACTTGCAGCTAAAAGTGATTAGATGTATACATAAATCCTTTGTGAGAGCTGATGTCTGAAGTCGGTTTTATACAAAATCTGTATCACAAAAGAATTATCGTGACACACATTAATTCAAGATTATTGTGATTGACTACTTTACGATTTTCAACCGTGCACGAGCCTGAATTACTTACGTTATACTATCACGTATTTGTTTTTAAAAAGACTTAACAAATTGCTAGGTAGGTTAAACAAATATCAACCTATGTCGCGAACTCAAATAATTAGTAGGTAAATAAAATTAGTATGATTTCCCGACGCGCAACGTTTCGTGTTATTGAGACAGAAAGAAAGAAAATTTCATATTTTGCCACAGAGTTACATTTCGGTATATTACAAACTGTATCTTATAATTATTATATACTAGTGGACCTGGCAGACGTCGTCCTACCCGGAAAAGCTGATATACCGCCAGCAACGCCACCTACCGGGTCCAATTGTGAATTAAACCATCCGGGCCTTACCCGAACCCACACACAAATTTTCATTAAAATCAGCCGAGCCGTTTAGGAGGAGTTCAATTACAACGGTAAGTAGCATTGATTTTTATATATATAAGGACTAATAAGACACATCGTGTCTGTGCCATTGAGGTTACCACTTAGCACAATGCTATGTTGTGATAACAACACAGCGCTTATTGTGGCGAAAGTAACCCGTCTATTCAATTTATTAAGCGGTTAGTGGTCAACCTTATGACAGAGTTGCTCAAGATCACCTCTGTCATGATCTAACGATTGTTAACAGTTAGGACCAAAAGTATTCAAAGAGGTTGCACCTTTTTATACAGGAACAGTGATTTTCCTAAAAAGGTAGCTTATATGCCAAACTATAATCTATCTTTGTGTCAAATTTACTCTCAGGCCCTAATTCTGCTCATTTACGGATGGCTCAATTGATTCTCAATTGAATCTAAGTAGCATTTTTGGTATTCTGCTAATAAATTTAAGAGTAATAGTTGGAAAACCATTGGTCCTAAATTATTAGCATTTTTGGTATTACATTATTGGTATTCTGTTTAATAATGTAAGACGAATCGTTTTCCAAATATTGGTCTTAAATTTATTATCAGAATACCAAAAATGCTACTGGGATTCAATTGAGATTCAATAGAGCTATCGTAAATTAGCAGAATTGAGGCCCAGGCGGCAACCCGACGGGACCGAAGCGAGATCAGATGCAGGATCATCTGCTTTATGTACTTTCCAAGGCACAACCCCTCCGTGCCTCGGAAAGCACATAAAGCAGTCTGCTGTGTTTTTAGAATATGGTCACCCATCTACGATACGATCGTGGCAAGCTTGCTTAACCTTGCAGATCTATCGATCTGCATCTGCTACGAGTCCATCTAAATATTATTATTAATAAGTCAATGTAAATATCAGAGTAATATTAACATTAGGTATTGTATTTACTAAGTATTAAAACCGTTACTTGCTTTCTTGATCCTTTAATAACAATTAAAGCCTTATGACGGCTTAAATTACGTGTATCCAAACCTTTGTATACATATTATTTATAAGTAGAAACATAATTATAAATTATATAAATTATATAAATTTGGCAATCGAAAATATAATGCTTCGCGGAGTAATAATTGGTGAGGTAACTAAATTAAACCACTAACCACGTACATTTTTTTTTATACTAGCTCGGTGACAAGCATACGCCTGGATTCTAAGCAGTTACGGTAGCCTATAGATAATCGCAATACCAAAGGTATCACTTGCGTGTTGTCGACTCAGAAATTTAAACACTAGAATGACTGCACGGTTGGTTCAGTGGCTTAAGTGGTTACCTCTGGTTGGATGGTTATGAGAACTGTATACTAATATATAAGATATGGATGGATGTATGGATGTTTGGAGATAGAATAAAGTCTAGAATAGCATATAGGCTACTTTTTATCCAAGAAAAAACTCTGTTCCTGTGAGATTGAACGCGTGGGCGAAGTCGCGTGGGAAGACAAGTTAGTATATAAACAAATAAGAACTTCAAATTCCATTTATTTTTGATTAAAAAATGTTGTACTATTTTACCACAAAACAACATCTCATTAACATTTTTTTAAGAAATCACCTTTTGTATCTGCATACGTAGCTACATAAAATACTGCTACGTCGTAGCAAGCTCTACGACTTTCGTAGCGTGACAAGCATCTTCATGTGAGGGTTTTCGTAGCATAAAGCTGTGTATAGACTAGACTCGTCAATTGTTTAATGTTTTACAATAATTAAAAAGTATTTAAATGACATAATAAATAAATGGAGATGTCAGTATGGGCCATTCTAGGCTCATACCGATTAGGCGCTAGTTTTTTTGGGTCGACCTAGGAATATAACCCGGGACCTAGTGATAAACAGTGTACTCATCGACCAATACAATTGAGTAATATTTTAAAGGTTTTCATATATTTATTAGCAGAAGTTGAAGACCCGTGGTCACAGGTGTACAAATCGTGAATGTTTAAAATATTTTAGTGATAATTGCAACTACTGCAAGTCGCTTTTTGTTGGTCACAAAAAGTTTTGTCCTGTTGTGGGAATCAAACCCACAACCTCGTGCACAGCAAGCGCATACTCGGCCACTGCATCACCAACACAGTCAGGCACCAAGGCAAGTTGAAACTCAACTATAATTTACTAGCTGCTGCCCGCGGCTCCGCCCGCGTAGATGTCGGTTATCGCTGTAAAAAGTAGCTTATGTGTTATTCCAGACCATAATCTATCTCTGTGCCATATTTCATCCAGATCCGTTCAATAGATTTTACGTGAAAGAGTAACAAACATCCACCCATCCATCCATACTTACAAACTTTCACGTTTATAATATTAGTAGGATATATTTTTTAAACGAAACGAATCGTTGTGTACGAGTACATACGAATACGAGTGCGCAGTGTGCCGTTTGATTGTGACTTTGTGGCTTTATAAGGCTTTGTCCTAACGTATACGACGTCTTCTTTGATATCGCTATACAGTACAGATGATATGGAAATCATTAGACAGTTGTTTTTGTCTTTTTAGTGCAGAAGTAATAATATCCGCCGGCTGATTCTCTAAGAAACAGTGATGGCAAACTGACAGTTGTGATCGCAAAACTGACAGTTGTGATTGCTCGGTGACGGCAGAATCTATTGACTAAACGTCAAAAAGGGCTCTTAGCTCCGATTTTTAATCTGACAGCCAGATTTTGCTCGGTTTTTGCGGTGGCTCGGTTTTTGTTCTTACGGAATACCCCTGCCGGTATTGTTACTTTTACTAAGGTGATACAGTAGAGGTGAATTTTCAAAGAGGTAAGGCACTATACATCTGAGCAAGCCCGACTGGGGATGCACCTTACAGAAGAGCCATACTATTGGGTTGGTTATCATACTGCTATATATTGTATGCTATATAGTGGTTGACTCGACATTTAACACTGTGCGACGTGTTGTGGGTCGATCCATAAATGGTTATCCCGAGTCTGGGTGTACTTTGTGTCCATTAATTGTATGGTTGTAATGTCCCCTGAGATACAGGGCTTGGTCTCAAGTGCGTGAGTTGTATGATATCTACGTCTGTCTTACTATAATATCATTGTATCATTCACTATTCAAAATGTTCCATTTTGTTAAAAATGCTTCAAGACAATGAATGCCATTTAAAAATAGAATACCACTCAACATAATAAAGTTCTATTTTTAAATTACAGAAGGTAGTCGATAAAGCTATCACGTACTGTTCTTGTTCGTGACGTCATGCACATAAATTATTTAGACACCGTATCGCATGTATTTTTGCTATCAAAACTCGTGTTTAGAATTACTAATGAAAGCACAGATTGCCAATTACAAAGTGGCTGCCAATTTTCTGTTACAGATTATAATTATGCCTTGGGTTATCTACTCTGTAATTTTACGGTGAACGATTTTTTTGCAAAAAAGGTCTTATTATAGAGGCTTGTATATAAAATAGGTAGATTATTTAAATTTAGAATAGTAATTAGAGGGCTGGAAGGCGCAGCGTGGGCAGGCCAACGTCAGCAACATAATTAAGTTTAATATAGTATATATTAGGTGAAAAGAGTGAACCTGGCCTCAGCACCGACTTCAATGTATATTCGATTATTTTCGCTTTTTAAGTCGGTTTAATTTATAGATAGATAGATAATTTATAGCGGATAGACTGTTATATTCTGAGAAATTTCTTGGTGTATCTCTATGTATCTCAAAGTTCCACACTTATTTCTTTTAAATCGGTTCACAATTGACCGAGTGATCGGTGTACACAAAATTTTAAAAAAAAAAAAAAATCACCCCGGGAGTGCCGACAGAAGTGAAAACACTAAGAAAAACAGTTCTTATAAATTTTATAGCAATAAATGTTTTTTTTTATTTATCTAGACGCTTTCGCGGTCTGCTATATGTACATGCATAAATCGCCTTTTTGCTTTAATAACGTGACAGTCGAAAAAAGATTTTTCGGATATGTCAAACTGCGTCTCGTAACGGTGTCGCGACTCCAGAGATTTTATCTCATCTAAAAATATGCGTACCGTGCTAAAATAAGCTTTCACTTCAAAAACCATACATACAGACGAACATATAACCTCCTCCTTTGTGAAAGTCGGTAAAAAATGTGACCCTTAAACTTACTTACACACCTAATTATTCCGTTAGCGTTACTAATCCGAAATCTGAACCTATTCAATTATTTTAAAAAACATCTGCGGCGTAGTGAAGTGAAATATTCATGGACACGTCTACTCCTAATGGAAACCGCGACCGTACTGAATTATTTCTATAACATTCGTATGTAAGGCACAAGTCAACACGACATTAGTCCTTAGAGAATTGTTTATTATTACTTCAAGGTCTTATATAACAGATAGAATTGTATGTATTACCTAGAATTTACCTGTGGCGTGATTATATTCAAGCCTTTCTAAATTTAAAAAGAAAAAAGAGGTAGTAAGTTATCAGAGAGGTAGGGCACCATACTAGCGAGTAAGCCCGACTGAAGAAAAATCTTCGCCCTACAGACAACATCTAAATAACTACACACAGCGGTGTAGTTGTGTGTATAAGTACAGGTCTTCAGCGCTCATATAGGGATGCGTTTTTCGAAAGAAACATATTCCTATCCCAGTGATTACGCCTGATCTCTCTGCGGTCGTGTCATTGCCGTCCCATCGGACTATGAGAGTGAGGGAATAAAGAGTGCACTTGTGTTTGCGCACACACTTGTGGACTAAAATATTTCCGCGCAGATGGCTAGTCTCCGTTGAGGTAAAGGAGGACATCCTACTAATATTATAAATGTGAAAGTTTGTGAGTATGAATGTTTGTTACTCTTTCACGATAAAACTACTGAACGGATCTGGATGAAATTTGGCACAGAGATAGATTATATTTTGGAGCTTCTAAGCTACTTTTTATCACGATAACCGACATCCATGCGGGCGGAGCAGCGGGTAACAACTAGTTATATAATATCAATCGAACGCCCACGCTACATTGTAGTTAAGTGTAAATAATTGAAATAGATCTTAGATATTACGCTCGTCTTTGTTAATTACAATATTATATTGTGCGACTGCTGTAGTATTAATATTGAATTTGACAGACATAACGTTCAATTGTTTAATAATGTTACTACTACCTTTATTACAGTTTAGAAAGTGGGTGTACTTCGTTGTCCTTAAAGTCTAGACAACAATATCTGAAAATGTACGCGTTTTATAAAATGTTGTTTAAAAAAAAATGTACAAGATATATAGAAGTATACATATAGATAGTATATACAGATAGTATGTTTATGTAATATATTTATCTATCCGTTCTAATATTATAAATGTGAAAGTTTGTGAGTATGGATGGATGGATGTTTGTTACTCTTTCACGTAAAATCTACTCAACATATCTGGGTGAAATTTTGCACAGAGATAGATAATGGTCTGGAATAACACATAGGCTAACATCGTTTTACAGCGATTACCGACATCCACACGGGCGGAGCCGCGGGCAACAGCTAGTACTTAATATTATAAAGCTGAAGAGTTTGTTTGTTTGGTTAAACGCGCTAATCTCAAAAAGTAATGGTTTGATTAGAAAAATACTTTTTTAGATGAATAGTGAATTTATCCAGGAAGGCTATAGGCTATATAACGTCACGCTGTGATCAATAGGAGCGGAGCAGTAGTGAGATATGTTGCAAAATCGGGGAAAATATTCCAAATAACCACGCGGACGAAGTCGCAGGCGACCCCTAGTCTATGATGTATGAAGAAAATGATTTTTTGTATAGCTAAGAATATTGATGATGTTTTTTTTTATACTACCAAGGAGACAAACAAGCATACGGCCCGCCTGATGGTAAGCAGTTACCGTAGCCTATGGACGCTTGCAACACCAGGGGTATCACTCGTATATCGTTGATGATATAAAATGGCTTCTTCTTCTTCAAAGTTGAAAGAAGCCATTTATATAAGACGTACCTAATATTCAAGCTTGTGTTAATAAAAGTAAATAACAACATACTGTAATCTTATCTTACAAAGTTAGCAAACATAATAGAATCGTAATTTGATTCGTGTTTAAGACGTTTGAATGTAATAAATATATTTTCCTGTTTTCAATTTTCGACTTATTCTATTTTTAGAAAGAAGATTGTTTGTTGTTCCGAAAGATTAAGTACTAAGGAATGTTTCTGTTGATTAGATTTTTTTAGCAGCAGGTCGTTGATCCGCCTTGACGGCCAGCCTGCCCACGCTTCGTTTTCCAGTTAATCTGTCTTCCAGCTGAATAGATTCAACAATAATTGATTAATGTTCATTTATAAAGCTACGTTTAAATAAAATCATGTTAAAGAAGAATTATATTACAGAAAGTTACTAAAACAGTTTTCTTTAGTTAAGTTTACAGTTTTAAAATGGTTTAATAACTTTTTTAATATATAATAATAATAAACCCTTATATGTCCCACTGCTGGGCACGGGTCTCATCTCTTCTATCAAGAAAGAGAGAGGGTTTAGGCCTTAATTCACACACGCTGACCTAATGCGGGATGGTGAATCGGACATGTCTTTAGATTCTCTTCTAAGATATGTGGGATTTCTCACGATGATTTCCTTCACCGTTAGCAGATAGTAAATCATTTGATTCATCATCATCATCTCAGTCTGATAATGTCCACTGCTGAACGTAGGCCTCCCTCATATGTCTCCACAATGGCCGATCTTGAGCTGCCTTACTAATCATTTGATTAGCGAGTATACATTCCACAAAGTATAATTCACATAGGTAGATTAGATTGGATCGAACTCACACGTGTTGGGGGCTCGTCGGTTACTTTCCCAATCCGCCACCACCGCTAGAAATAAAAATCGAAAGTATACCATGACAATGTGTAATTGCTTACAATGTCATCTGTTTACGTCACTTTGTAACTGAAAGGTAACATAACATATCTAAATCATTCATAATAAACACTAATATCTAGTTTTCATATAACATTTCACAAAGTATTCGACACATTTATACATACAAAAGCTTCACATTTTTGGGACGGATTTAAAATTTCTACAACTTTTATGTAAATATATTTCAGGTTTAAAAATCTTCTATCCCTTTCTTTTACATGGAATAAGACAGGGATACAGCGAGGACAAGTTTATGTTGTAACAGTAAAACGATAATTGGTACATTTGTCGACAAACAAAGGTCGTAAATTCTTCGTATTATTGTCAGTCCAGCAGGCGCTTATAGGGTGATAGCTAACGTCGTATATTGGACTTTGTAATTTTACGTTCTTTGGCATTTGATATCCGATTTATTGTTCACAGAGAACGACATAAATATTATAAGTGGCACGTCCTAGCTTTGCACGGCTGGACATATTTTGATAAAAACTTAATTAAAAATAAAAGTCTTTGTTACTCGCTGATAATGTACCTTTCTACAGGTGAAAGAATTTTAAATTGTGAGAAATGGAACACAACTACACCGCTGTGTGTATTTATTTGGCTGTGATCTTCTGTAAGGTCCTTCCCCAGTCATGCTTGCTCGCTAGTATAGTGCCCTATCTCTCTTATTTTTTTGAATATTAATTCAAGAATATGCAGAATAATCCTTTATAGTCGAATACCCTATATCATATTGCCCGTGCTTACGACGCATTTCGCAAGATCATTACACGAGATAGACACCCCTAACAAACTGCTGCGTCAGCACCAACATAAGGCGGACTCAACAACCCTTGATCTTGTCAGTTAATACATCCTTGAGAACAGATGACAAGAAAATATGGGTTGATATATCTGAGGGCACGGCAGTGGCCCCGCCAAGTCGAGCAAAGCACCGGCATGACCGTACCATCCTATTCTGTAAGCAGTTCAGGCCATTTTCGAACCTCTATAACTTCGTTGTGGATAAAACTAAAAGCGTGAATTTGCCAAGTCAATCTATTTTATTTAAAACATAAAAGATTATAAATATTGATATGGTCACTATAAGATGTTGTTAGGTTAGCTAATTACTTAATAACTTAAGACAGAAAGTCCCTTAAGTAGGGATTGAATAAATTAACAGACTTGGTATTACATGGATCTCACAACTTTTCACCGTACAAGAACTGACTTTTCTTTCTAACTTCTATTTACTTCTGATTAAATTGGTTGCGGGGTCCAAGACAGTAGTTTTAGTTGTCCACGGGACGCACGAGTGTCAAAGCTCAGTGTATCAGTTAGTTACTTCGCTGTTAATCCTGGCTCACAGGAGTCACAGCGGTGGTTATGTGAGTTGGAAGACTTGGTTTTTTTTTACAAGTTTTGTTTTTGATGGCATATTTATAGCAAGCACATTGACCTTATAACGGTTCCGTAATTTGAATATTTTCGCTATAGACTTTGCATTTAAGAGTGGATTAGGGTTGCCTAATAAATAAATTTATTTCAACGGCAAAAAACAAATAAATTTGAATTAGCTTTAGAATTTTAGGAATGAAAAGCTATCTGCAATGAGTGATGACTGAAAATTGTAGCTTGGGCTATACAATATAACATATACAGTGTACTTCATGCCTGGTGTCTTTACCACAGGTTATTATGGAACCTAGCTAAGATACCAGTTACGATCCGTACTGTATTTAATACTAATAAATATGTACGTGTTATTGAATGTAATGTATTGAATATTAATGTTGTGTTTGATGAGAATCAATAAATATTTTATTATTATTATAACTTGCTGTTGTAGCAACTTCGACCGTGAAAACAAAAATAGGTTTATCCCATGGAAAAAAGTGGTAGCCTATATGCTTTTCCAGACTATAATATATCTCTGTGCGAAATTTTATCCAGGTAACTTCAGCCGTTTAGGCGTGATGAAGTAACAAATATCAAAACTTTCGCATTTATAACATTCAATATGTATGCAGATTACCAATTATTAAGAAATATGCATTACAAGGTGGACCGACGACCTGGTAAAGGTTGCGGGCAACCGATGGACAAGGTCGGCTCAGGATCAAGAGTTGTGGAAATCCTTGGGGGAGGCCTATGTCCAGCAGTGGACGTCTTTTGGCTGAGATGATGATGATGATGATGCATTACAAGACAAATAAGTCCATCTTATTTGTAGCAGAACTAAGTTATGTATTTGGCATCCTTCACAAAAGAAAATTACACACATAAAAGGAAAGAAACCTTAAAAATATCAGTGAAAAAAATAAAAACCGTTCTTCGCCACTTTCAATTATGAACGAGCGTCAAATAATTGCCATACACTTGAAGGCTTGAGGCATTCCTCGCAAAAGGTCCCAAAATAAGATGAAATTTAAGGAATTTGCTTTGTATACTTATCCCTTTGTGTTTGAATAAAGAATTATTCTTCAGACAGATAAATACAAGATTTTAAAAGAAAACAAATATTAACATTTTTGTACAAATATTTTTTTTTTGGGTCACAAACAAGTATACGGCCCGCCTGATGTTAAGCAGTTACCGTCGCCTATGGACACTGGCAATACCAGAGGTACTACTTGCGTATTGCCAACCCATTTTTTTACGGGATAGGAAAACGTTTCTTTCAAAACGAACCGCTAATGAACCCTGGAGACCTGTATATTGACATGAATAAGTTTCTATGACATTTCAATTTGGTCAGTGAGAAGTCTAGGCCTATTTCAGTTCAAAAATGTCTGCCCAAATATTTTAGTACGTAGGTAAGTACTATGCTCCCTTTTAGCATAAAAGCCAAATTCAAGGTAAATTCGTGAAGTTTGTAGATTCAATTACCTTAAGGACATCTGTACGAGGTAAGTTTTTGCTCTAGATAGTGGAAAGGACACTCTTATTCGTGAAAGTCGTCAGTAAATAGTTTTAGAGTTCACTGTATAATTTTATTGATATTTCCATTAGCATTTTGAGATATATAAGGCAAATTGAAACGCGAACTTCAACTAGAGTGTACGATATCAATAAAAGTATTGTAAAATATTGTATAAATGTTCTCTATCATGTTCTCTCTGCATTACCCTAGGTTGACTGTTAGAGAATGCTTTTAGCATTAAGTCCGTCTATGTACAAATATATGTGCAAAAGTTAAATAAATAAATATAAAATAATGGCAACATACTAGCAAGCAAACCCAATTGGGGAAGGATCTTACAGAAGACCATAGCCAAATAACTACACACAGCAGTGTATAAGTACAGGTCTCGGAACACGCAAGTGACTCCTCTGGTATTGCAAGCGTGGCGATATGCTTGTTTGCCATCCAAATAGTACAAAAGAAAAAGATATATGAGACATTATTTACGATTTAGTTACTTATCCAAAGCAATATGCACGGGTAAAATGTAGTTTTACTTACATAACACAACATTTAACATAGAATGCTGCAGACCATTAGTTTTAGTCACGTGTACGTTAACGAAGGAAGGTTTAAAGCCTCTTGTATCACGTTCGTACATCCCACACACATACACACACACACAAACATACACATACACTTTATATATATTGCGTATCGAAACATACGACGTTCTAACATTAATCACTGGACTGTATTTATACTAATGAACTTTTTGATAAAATTACGTTTTTGGGTTGATTATCTGACTTATATAGTTCTACTTTATATATTATACTATGATAATTCTTGATGGTAACCAATCCTGGTGTTGCAAGCGCCCATAGGCTACGGTAACTGCTTACCATCAGACGGGCCGTATGCTTGTTTGCCTTCTTAGGAGTATAAAAAAACAAAATAAAATACTACTGTAACTAAGCAGTTTTCTTCGCTTAATTGTAAGCACAATTAAGCGGGCCGTTCTAAAAAAAATAGTTGAATAGAATATGGGCGCTTGCAATACCAGAGCCTCTAGACAAGTGGCATAAACAGTAGACGAATCGAAAAGTCATATAAACAAATGTATGGGATTTGACATAAGTCTACGATATAATGTCGTAAACTTACGTCAAATTCCATACATTTGCTTTTTTGACTTTTCGATTCGACTATCACTTATGCCACTTGTCTAGAGAGGCAGACATTACTTGCGCGTTCATGAATGAGCACTGGCGGCCTGTACAAGTAGCAAGATGGAAATGTAAATCTTACGAAAATGATATGGCATATGATATGACAATATTTCAATGATATAATAAATTATTATTAAATATTTTCTATTTATGCTCCCGATTCGACTTTTTCCAAATTGCTTTAAATATTTATATGTATGTAAATAAATACAAAATTCATCTTTAACTTAACAAACATGAAAAGAATAGAGCGTTTTTTGTCTCTAGTATCCCTCTCACGGATATCACTGACGTAAGAACTTCGAATAAACTTCTTTATAACTTGTACCTAAAATACATTACATTTTCTTTATTTAATGGATTCTGTTTACGAATGCGTACCTGTACCTCGTCTGAAAAGGTTGATTCGTAAAGAATCACGGCTAGAATTATAATATTTATAAAGAGATAGGTACTCGTAAATAAAATATAAGCTTACACGCCAAGGCTAACCAGTCAGCTAGTGACTATAGCAGATGATCTAGATGTTAATAAAGCGAGCCGAGGTATACCTATAATATTATCATGAACTGACTGACTGAATTCGTGACGTCACTTGGCACGTTGCCAAAAAAATATTCACTACTCATTCATGTATTGCCCAATTTGTTTACTCATTCAACTAATTTTTAATGTGTCATACATAAAAAATATGTACAATAAACGTTTTATTTCAAGTAAGTACTTCTGCAATTTAAGAATATAAATGACTTAACTCGATTAATTACAGTTACTGTTCAATAAGTTAAGGATTGGTGAACACGGTGGTGAACACAACGATAACAACTGTTGAGACTGAACTCATGACGTCACTTAGAACATTGTCAAAAAATCAGTCACTACTCATTCATTCATTGCCCGATTTGTTCACTCATTCAACTATGTCTCATAGAAATTTTATGCAATAATCATTTTATTTCAAGTAAGTACTTCTACAGTTTAACAATGTAAATTACTAAACTCGATTAATTAAAGCACGTTGTTTACTATTTCATTAAGCTAAAAGTTGGTGACACAGTGATGAACACAAGGATAACAACTGTAAGAGAATAAACTCGTGACGACACTTGGTACGTTGGCAAAAAAATATTCAGAACTCATTCGTTCATTGCCCGATTTCTTCATTCATTCAGCTACGGCACTTGAAGAAATGTACACAATTTGTAAGTACAGAAGCTTAATGAATGAACAAATAGGGCAATGAACGAACGAGTTCTGAATATTTTTATGTCACATAGAAATTATATACAATAAACATTTTATATCAAGTAAGTACTTCTACAATTTAACAATATAAATTTCTAAACTCGGTTAATTAAAGCACGTTGTTACTATTTCATTAAGTTAAGGATTGGTGAACACGGTGGTGAACAAAACGATAGCAACTGTTGAGACTGAACTCATGACGTCACTTAGAACGTTGTCAAAAAATCAGTCACTACTCATTCATTCATTGCCCGATTTATTTACTAGTTCAACTACATATGTCACATAGAAATTATGTACAACAAACATTTTATTTAAAGTAAGTACTTCTACAATTTAACAATATAAATTACTAAACTGGATTAATTAAAGCACGTTGTTTACTATTTCATTAAGTTAAGGATTGGTGACACAGTGGTGAACACAACGATAACAACTGTTGAGACTAAACTCGTGACGTCACTTGGCACGTTGCCAACTTTGGAGGTTTCTCTTGGAGTTTGATTGGAATTGGTAGAACGATATGTTTTAATTATAGATTATTAAGAGGGAAGTTTGTTGGTTTTGTAAAGTTTTGTTTGTGTAAAGTCAAAGTTAAAGTCATTTTGTTTGACATTATATATTGAACGGCATAAAAACAAAAGATAGGAAATTAGCTGAGCATTGAACTATAAGGAGAGAGTAAAGAGAGGAAAAATGAAAAAAGAGTAAAAGAGATTGACGAAATCAGTTTACAAGCATCCATAAGTTTCGATAGCGGGTTAGGCATTAAAAAAACTATAATTATATAGTATTCGAATTTCGTAGTCATATAGAGTTTTAATTACTTAAATTATATACTTCATATTTATATCTAGGATCACTTTAACTTTTCACCTCACTCACCGATAAATCATATGAAACATTATACTAATACAATCCTTTAGTATAGTACAATATTGACGTAGAAAGATACGACACAATATCATAAAACTTTCAATATAATCTCTTACATGCGTCAGCGAACCAGACTGTGAATACAAAAATATTTACCAAACCCTTTTATTGAGGACGACACGACACCGTGATTGATGTTGATTTGTTTTGCACCATCAATAACAAAAAGACGTAAGGTGCAAATTGACGTTGGCAAATTGTAACCATGTGCTGATTAAATTAAGATTAAAAGTGTTTTACAGACATATCTCGGTTTATTTATCTAAATGCCATTTTATTCTTTCTTTTCTGCAAGGATAAGCAGTATTTTTACAAGACAAGTTAGGACTTAGCAGAATTTTTTTAACATTTACCTTTTATTTGGTTTCATTGGTATGGCATTGTAGCAACTACCATGCAAAGTTTTTGGTACAATTCGTTCAAAATTTTTATATTCGATCTATGCTCAATATTTAAGCTACCTTTCAAACAATATTTTCAATATCATTTCCGATTTGCCAATTAATTTAATGTAAGAAAAATATTAATTAATAAAATAGAAATGGGTCATCATCCTATCGTACTATACTTTATACCTATACTATCCTAAAATAAATGCTTTATTACGATGTCATACCGCTATCGTCTCGTTATCGTATCGTCTGATAGTAAAACTCCTTGTAGCGATACTTGTGACATCTGACGTCACATGCTAGTCGCTAAGTGTTTTACGAGCTGTTCGTATTTTATGACTCCATTGGTAATGTAGTATCGAATATATTTACATGTTTATGTGTTGGAATTGAATTTGTGAAAGTATACTGAGACATTTCGTTCTTTACAATATGGATCTGAGACGTTGTCGCTGGGTCTCGTGCGGAGGCTCAATGTCACGCAAAGAGTAATACGCAGAGCTGTGCTTGGAGTTTACTGCGACATCGAATCAGAAACGAGGAGATTCGTAGGATACATAGGTATCCTACGAATCGGACGATCCTTCGAGCCATGTCGGTCACTATAGAGTGACCGACATGGCTCGAAGGATCGTCTGATATAAGTGGCAATGGGTAGGACTAGGACCCATAGCTCGCAGAAGGTATACATGACTTATAGGTAATTTCACTAGCTACAGACTTGAACAGGCATTAAGTGCTCGCTAGGGGGTGTCACTACTGACGATGTTATTCTGCCATAATTGTAATACTTAGTACGAAAATTGTGCTCTAAGGGACAATAGAAGCTCGATTTTTTTTAAAGATAGGTGCGAAGTTATGGGGAACATGTTGGGTGTTATTATCCAGTTATAAGAAAATGTACCTAGATGGTGTTTAAGTAAATGTAGATGGTGTGCATTGAATTAAGGCCTAAACCCTCTCTCTCTCTCTTTTGTTAGAGGACAGAAAACACGTGCCAAGCAGTGGGACATGTATGGGTTGCTATTATTACATACATATCATCACGCCCGTCTTCCAGGGGGGTAGGCAGAGACTATGGTATGCAAATTGCTTCGATCCAAACAAACTTCCTTAGCCTCCTCTACATTCATCAACCTATTCATGCATGAACGTTGATTATGTGTGAGTTTAATTTGGCCCTTTTTTTTAGCAAATCCTCAACTTGGTCGCTGCATGTTCTCCTAAGGCGGCTCCTACCGACATCTACATTCATTCTTGCACGATATACCTCTTTTCTTATTCTTCTTTCATCCATCCTTTCTAAATGTCCAAACCATTTTAACATCCCCTTTTCAACTTTTGTCACTACATCTTTCAATCCACATCGTTCTCTTATGTCACAGTTTTATTATTATTGCAAGTATCTTTTTTTATTTCTTTCGACGATAACCTTAATTTCCATCAAAAATGTATGTGATATGAAAGCATGCGACTAATCTACGGAACAAGAATGATATCTGGAAAATATAATAGAAAATCCTGTACGACATTACGGCCTTAGCGGCTGAGGCCTTTCGTCCTGGGTCTTATAATTAATTAAACAAACAGCTTGCCCTAAGAGATAACACGAAACATTTATAATAGCCACAATGTTTGAATGTTTACTCTGGGTTAATAAAATTTGACTCCATTTGGAGAAAATGTTTATTTTTTTGTCCGATAGGTGGTGTTTTTACAGGCACTGTTTTTCATTATGGGCGTAATATTGTATGTTCTGATTTTATGGCGTTTATCGATTTGGTCGGTCATTGAGTCTGCGTGAGCGCGCGATAGCAAGCGAACGTATCGAAAATGGCGCTTTCAAATGCGGTAACATCTAGTAAAGTGAAGTGTAGTGTTTGTAATATAGTTATTTGTGAAGTCCTGGCATTTATTCAAAATAAGATAGATGTCATGGATGAGGAGAGTATTGTTCGGGTATGTTCAACTACGTTTACCATGGAAGACATAACGAATGCAAAGGATTTATTGTTTGAATCGTTAACCGTTAAAAAACGTAAAATAACACGAAAGAGAGATGGAAGATCACAACGAGATCTTTATGATGTGATTGCTGTTTTTAAGGAAACAGAACCGGAGGAAATTCCAATATTTGTTGCCAGAGAACTGCAGAAATTACCACCGGTCACATTCGATCACATAGATGTGACAAGGTTGTTGAAAGATATACTTGTATTACAGAGAGACTTATCATTATTAAAAGACACATACGTAACAAAAGACCAACTACAGGAGGTAAAACAAGACTTTATCAATCTCAAACAAGCATCTTTAGTCAATAATTATGAGTGTATAAATGTCAATACAAATCGTGGCGGTTGCAGTATGTCGAACAGCTGTTATGTAGACACCGAACCGTACGGGTTGTCGGGCCTACCCGACATTGAAAAATGTACAGGGACTCACGAGTGTCACGATACAGCCGAGCGTAAAGCGCCAAACGGAACGTGCACTCGGGTAGCTCTGTCGCACGAGTCGTGCGATGATGTTGCTATCTCGCTCACACCAGGGGGAGGGGTTAATGAAGAGCGGCACCGGCGCAGGCGCTTGGATGCAAATACAGTTGTTTTGAATAATGAATGCTCGCCTGTGCGGGAGTTAGAACCAAGTGTGAGCCTCACTAAGAACACGGGTGCGTGTATGAATAAACAGGTGGCATCGACGCCGATAAATCATACAGCAACGTTAGCCCATATTGTAGCTAAGGATGGTCAATGGAAAGATGAGAAACAGACCGAGGAATGGACGGTGGTACAGCGAAATAGGTTAAGAAATCGCAAGTTAATTATTGAGGGCAATGCCCATAATAGTTCGAGCGAAAAATTCAAGGCCGCAGAAATTAGAATACCACTATTTTTAAATAATGTAAATAAAAGTACATCGTAAAGTGATATATTGTCGTATATATTTAACAAAACGCAGGTTAATGTATCATTGCAAAGAATTAAATCTAAGATTCAACGACAATATAATGCGTACAAAATCTGTGTACCAAAACAAAAGCTTACACTTTTCTTAGAAAGTAGTTTATGGCCGGAAGGCGTTTCTATTAGAAGGTTTGTAGCTTATAAAAATAGTGATGGTAAACAAACCACAAGTGAAAATAAATAACGTGAAGTTTGTCAGTTTCAATTGTCGGTCAATAACAAGATCAATTGACTGCGTTAGGTCGTTATGTCAGTCAGCTGACATAGTAGCGCTGCAGGAAACATGGCTCCTGCCCCATGACATATCGTATCTAGGAGGAATAAACCAGGATTTCGCGTATACTGGCAAATCAGCGGTAGATACGTCGGCGGGAATGCTACGAGGCAGGCCCTACGGAGGTGTCGCTATACTTTGGCGTAAAAGTGTGTACCCGTGCGTGTCGGTAGTGGAGTGTAAAAATACGAGGCTCTGTGCCATTAAAGTAGTGCTTGACAATCGACAGTTCTTAGTGTTTTCGGTCTATATGCCAACGGACTCAGCGGTCAATATGGCTGACTTTACGGACTGTCTGAGTGAAATTAGTGCTGTGATAGACAGTTGTGGCTTGGAAACGGTCTTCGTATTGGGAGATTTTAATGCACATCCCAGCGCGTCCTTTGGTAAGGAGCTTTTGAACTTTTGTCTCGAACAGGACTGGGTATGTGCTGACATTGACTTATTAGGAATAGCTTCAGACTCATATACGTACATTAGTGAAGCCCACGGCTCCAGGTCGTGGTTAGATCATATTGTAGTGACCGAGGCCGCAAAGCAGTCGATACTAACTATTAAGATAAAATATAATATCTCATGGTCTGATCATTTTCCTATAGAGTTGACATGCGACTTACATAACTTAAAACCTAAAGTTAACTGTAAAAAGACTAAGCATAATAGCATAACTTGGGGCGAAAGGGATGTGTCACAGTTAAAACTTTATAATGATTTATGTACACATAAACTTCGTGACATAGACTTTCCCCCGGAATTTAGATTATGTGCAGATGTATCTTGTAATAATGTGGAACATAGGGGTATTATAGATAATATGTACAATAATTTAGTAAATATATTAAGAAATGCGGCTGCAGATACCTATAAAAGAAAAGTAAATAGCGTTCCAAACAAAAAACAACATGTTACGGGATGGAACAAATATGTAAGAACGGCTCATTGTGACGCCCGACTTTGGTTTCAGGAGTGGGTTGCAAATGGAAAGCCTAAGTCTGGTACTATTTATGAATGTATGCGAAGGACGAGGGCCATATTCAAATCCAAACTTAAATGGTGTCAGAATAACCAGACACAAATAAAAATGGATATTTTAGCATCACAACACAGTGCTAGAAACTTCGTTAAATTTTGGAAGGAAACGGGTAAACTGAGTCCAAAGTCGGGTGTCTCAATGAGCGTCGAAGGTATTAGTGAACCTGACAAGATTGCCAACTTATTTAGGGAGCATTTTCGGGTCTGCAGGCCATTGGCATCCGGGAGTAGTAGAGACGAGAACTCTCGTGCCGGGCTCAAAATTGTAAGAGTTACAAGTAGGAGTGTCACGCAGGCGGTGAACAGCATGAAGCGAGGAAAATCCCCTGGTCATGATTCACTAAGTATCGAGCATTTACAACATGCAGGAAAGCACTTACCAAGGGTACTCGCCATGCTTTTCACCTTCTGTATTGGACATTCATACCTGCCTGATGCTTTAATGAGGACTGTGGTTATCCCTATAATTAAAAATAAGACAGGGGACCCCTCTAGTCTTAGCAACTACAGGCCTATATCACTTGCGACTGTTATAGCTAAAGTACTGGATAGTGTCCTTGACAAATATTTAGGTAAACACATAAACTTACATGACGCTCAGTTCGGCTTCCGGGCTGGGTTGTCAACAGAAACAGCTATATTGAATCTCAAGCACACTATCCAGTATTATACCAGCAGGAATACACCAGTGTACGCATGTTTTCTGGACTTATCAAGGGCGTTCGACCATGTAGTGTATGACAAACTATGGCAGAAGTTGTCTAATGAAACTGAGCTGCCTGACGAATTTATATCGCTCTTTAAGTACTGGTACAGCAATCAGTGTAATTATGTAAGATGGGCCGGGTCACTGTCTGATACGTATAGGTTAGACTGTGGCGTGAGACAGGGTGGCCTGACTTCACCTAAGCTCTTTAACTTGTACGTAGATGGGCTGATCCGTGAGCTCAGTAGTACACCGGTAGGCTGTTCAATCGATGGTGTGATGATTAATAACATCAGTTTCGCGGATGATATGGCTATAATATGCCCGTCGGTCAGTGCGTTGAGACGCCTACTAAAGGTGTGTGAGACCTATGCGGAGGTCCATGGACTCAGGTATAATACGAGCAAAAGTGAGATGATGGTATTCAAGGCCGGTAGAAAGAGCTATGACATTGTCCCACAAGTATCATTAAATGGCAGTGCCCTCAAGAGAGTCTCACAGTTCAAGTACCTGGGTCACTGGGTCACCGAGGGGCTCACCGACGATGTTGACATGGAAAGGGAGCGCAGGGCATTGGCAGTCAGAGCGAATATGCTGGCCCGTAGGTTTGCACGTTGCTCTGCACAGGTGAAAGTTACTTTATTTAAAGCATACTGTCAGACCTTTTATACGTGCAGCCTATGGGTCAAGCATACGCAAATGGCTTATAATGCCCTGCGGGTCCAATATAATAATGCGTTCAGGATGTTGTTGGGGTTGCCACGTTTTTGTAGCGCATCAGGTATGTTTGCAGACGCTCAAGTGGATGGCTTCACAGCTATACATCGCAAGAGAATAGCGTCCCTGATGCGCCGCCTGCGGGGCGGCTTCAACAGCGTCCTGAAACCTATTGTAGACCGAATGGACACAGACTGTGCCTTTATGGAGTACTGGACAAAGGTCCATGTGTCACACTCGTCTCGGCTTGTGACCGTTCGGTAATTTTATAATTTTATAATATTTTGTAATTGTGTGGTATTTTATTTTATTTTATTAATTTCTATTTGTGTGAATAATTGTTATGGATTGTTTTAATATTTTTAAAGAATCTGAAATAAATTTGAATTGAATTGAATTGTATTATTTTTTTTACAAAAAGACAATAATGTACATTAGTGAGCTATTTGAAGGTTTTCAAATTGTTGAAAATATGGGACCAAGGACCTAAAAATTATACTGTAAGATATCTATTTTTTATACTAGTTGGTTGGCTATTAAGCATACGGCCCGCCTGATGTTGAAAAGTTACCGTAGCCTATAGACGCGTGTAATACCAGATCCAGAAGTATCACTTGCGTGTTGCCGACCCATTTTTTTGCAGAGTATCACTGGGATAGGAAACTGTTTCTTTCAAAACATATTCCTGAATGAGCGCCTATCTAAGCGTATACCTTAGTTATTATACGTCTAAACGGCTAAGTATATGATTGAATGCATGAATGGCATGGATGCAATGAGGTATCCTGGGGAAGTACATAGGATACTTTTTATCATGATTACCGCCACCTCGTCTCTCAGGGCAAAGCCGCGGGCTACAGCAAATAATTAATAAATAAATAATTTCTTTATTTTTACTCTAGCTACCTGTATTAGTATATAATATAATAGCAACCCATATACGAGTACGTTCCACTGCACGGGCACGAGTCTCCTCTCCTCTATTAAGAGAGAGGGTTTAGGTCTTAATTCACACACGCTGGCCTAATGCGGGTTGGTGAATCATGTCTTTAGAATTTCTTCTAAGACATGTGGGTTTCCTCACGATGTTTCCCTTCACCGTTAGCAGATGGTGTATCATTTGATCAGTACATATAAACTCCACAAAATGAAATTCACATTGGTACTGCCCGGGATCGAACTCGCACCTCTTGCGTGCAAGTCGGTTACTTTCCCACTCAGCCACCACCGCTTCTAGTGTATTAATGTCCTGTATTAGTGTCTATCCTTAATCGGATAATCAGATCTTAATTAACTTTTGTAACAAATACTGATCTTTTCTTCCAATGAATGTATAGAAATAGTAAATGCAAAGAGAATACTAAAACATAATACGCTATTTATTTTCTTTGAATACGTAAGCAATACCCTGTTCCACTGATTACATTTAGCAGACTATTCTATGAAAGCTGCTTAGACTAATCTTTTCAGTGTTCAATTTAAAATTAATGTTTTGTTTAACGGTAATTGGGTTTTCGATATGTACCAATCACTGTCGAAGTCAAAGCCAAACTCATTTATTTAATAAGATCAAATGCATGATCTTTATAAACGTCATAAAAACAAAAGCATATTTTTTTTCTTTACGGCCAATTCGCTGACTAGTGTAGGAATTCGCAAAGAATTGGCAAGAAACTCGGGCCACTTTTTTTAATCGCCAGAGTATAACATTTACAATTTGGTATAAATAACAGTAGTTGTGGTAACAACAAAGGGCGAAAACCAATCATCTCAACCCATAAACGTCCCACTGCTGGGCACAGGTCTCCTCCATAATATTGAAGGGGTATTAGCTTACTCTATGCCACGCTGGCCAGACGAGTTGGTATAGGGTTTTTGTTGCGAGTTTTCCTTCTCTTGCAGTGGATATTGTCTGCCTGACTTACTCCCTTAGTCGACTCTTACGACACCCACGGGATGGAATGGGATGGTGACATTTGTATTCTTAATCCGTCACCACACGGACAATATACCGTAATACCGTACAAAATGAAATTTACTTAAATAAAAAATATTTAATTAATAAGCAAACAAACATTATTATCATCATTATCATCTCAACTCATAAACGTCCCACTGCTGGGCATGGGTCTCCTCCATATACTTGGAGGGATATACTTCGAGTTTTCCTTTTTTTGGAGTGGATACCTATTGTCTGCCTTAATCTCTTTGTTGACTCAGACGACAAATAATTTACAATTAACAAATTCGATAGCTAGAACTTTTAACTATATTCACAGAGTTCTAGAAGCTTCGACCTAACTATTTCAATTATCGAAGAAACAAACATTTTACCTACCTTTACATTGACTTTATAAATTTAATAGCATTTGAAACGTTTATTTAACTTTAAAGACTTGTAATTACTGTTTGTTACTAAAGTAATGTTGAACAGTGTTTGTTCTAGTCTCTCTTGAAATAGATTGCTGGCTTCTTTTGAAGTTACATTTCAATTTGTTTGGCTAGACTATTCTGGTCTGCAAAGTAATCGATATTTATCAATTCTAGGAACACTTACGGCTGATCAATTAAGGGCTATACTGACTGGCCCGTTGGTCTAGTGGATAGTGACCCTGTCTGCTAAGCTGCAGATCGTTCTAGACAAGTGGCATAAAATATCGTCGAATATCCGTAATAATAATATAACTAATATTATAAATGTGCAAGTTTGTAAGAATGGATGGATGGATGGATGTTTGTTATTCTTTCACGTAAAAAACTACTGAACGGATCTGGATGAAATTTGGCACACAGATAGATTAAAGATAAAAAGATAAAGATAAAGATAGATTTATTTGTCAAAATATAGTACAATAAGGTGTTAACATTTTTTTAGGTTTCATATATCCTACCATTTCTGGTGTACAAATATTTTCCTTACTAACTATAATCTAAACTATGTATTATTACAATTATAACATATTATTGCATTTATTAACTACTTATAAATATATTCTTATCATTAATGAATTCGTTAGTTGAATAATAGCATTTTTCAAGTAATAAGTCCATAAGTCTTCTTTTAAATTGTGATAGGTTCAGATTTTTGAAACAATTTGGTAATTTATTATAAATTCTAATTGACATACAATATGCATTACTACCAAAGACTTTAGTGCGTTGATTTGGTACATGTAATTTATTAGGGTATCTACTATGTCTATTATTAAACTCTGTATTTTTAATAAATAGAGATGTATTTCTATGCACAAATATACCAACCTCATAGATGTACAGACAGGGTAGAGGCAGAATTCTGTGCTTTTGGAACAAAGGTTTACAAGTATCTAGGTATTCAGCACCACTTATTGCCCTCACACATTTCTTTTGAGCTCTGAATGCATTGATTAAATCTACAGAGTTACCCCATATAACTATTCCGTAACGCAAAACAGAGGAGACATAACCGTGGTAGGCACAGAGATTCGCGTTAGGTGTAGCTACTTGCCTTAGTCTGTTGAGGACATATACGTAACTGACTAGTTTAGAGCAGACTTTGTCAATGTGTTGTTTCCAGCTACAATATTTATCAATGATAATACCTAGAAAAGTAGTCGATTCTATTGTCTCTACTGTTTGGTCATTGTGAGCAATTTTTATCGATGCTTTTTTTACTATTATATGTTTGATACTGTATACATTTTGTTTTACTTATATTAACTTTTAAATTATTACTATCTAACCACATATTTACATTATTCATGGTTCTTTGTATTTCCTCTTCATATGTATCGTTATTCTCACAGTGTATCAGCAAAGTTGTGTCATCCGCGTATAAGACACATTTGTAGTTAGTAGCTTTCGGTAGGTCATTGATATACATCAAAAACAGCAGCGGACCTAGGATACTGCCCTGTGGTACGCCGCATTCATTTAAAACGTATCGCGATCTCTGTGATGTTCTATTAAGCCCTGACAAGCATGATTATGGTCTGGAATAACACATAGGCTACTTTTTGCAGCGATAACCGACATCCACGCGGGCTGCACCGCGGGCAACAGCTAGTAATAAATAATCGTCGAATCGAAAATTCAAAAAAGGTAATGGGATTTTACGTAAGTGTACGTTATTATATCGTAAACTTACGTCAAATCGCATACATTTGCTTTTCTGACTTTTCGATTTGACTACTGATTATGCTACTTGTCTAGAGGGGCTTGTCTACTATGTAAAATAATTATTTACCGATTCTAGAAACACTTACGGCTGATCAATTAAAGGCTATACTGACTGGCCCGTGTTGGTCTAGTAGATAGTGACCTGACTGCTAAGTCGGAGGTCGTGGGTTCGTTTCTCACACGGGACAAAACTTTGTGTGATCCATAAAATATAATAATATTTTTTATAATATATGAATATAATATTTTGGGACAACTCAAACACCGCCATCTGATCCCAAACTAGGCATAGCCTGTAGGTACTGTGGTAACCAGACAACTGATAAACATACTTATACATATATTTCTAAATACATACATAAAATAGATAAATTACACGCAGACACAGAACAAACAATTGTGCTCTACACACAAATATTAGTCCTGGGTGGGAATCGAACTCACGACCTCCGGCGTAGCAGTCAGAGTCACTAACCACTAGACCAACAGGCCAGTCAAATGATCAAGTCAAATGATCTATAAAATCCTTAATATTAATAGCACCGAAAATAGATTAACCCAGGCGAAGTCGGGGCGAGCCGCTTGGTATTTTATGTAAATATAAAGTTATTCTATCACAAAGAGTAAAACAAATTGAAATAATCTATTGTTTCTAAGTTTAATAAAACAATTACGTAAAGGTTGATTTGAAGTCCAATTATAGTTCTAGTCTGATTTCGTTACACATAATTGATGGCCTTATATTTTATATATACAATAAAATATTATAAATAAAATATTAATATCACCATCAATCATACTGATATGTTACTATTCTTAAGTAACAATAGACTCATTATATATAAGGAAAGATTTCGGGCTAATAAAAATATATGATTAAACAAGTATAAGTAAGTAATATAATTTGCTAATAAAATAACGTAATTACAGATATTATAACACACAAATGTAATAAAAATACGAAGAACAAATAGAAACTAATATATAATAAAAATGTAATACAAAAATAAATTGAATTCAATTATCAAAGACTATAGCATGGGGTTCTTCAAGAAAGGAGTTATAAGGTTTTTAAAGGGTCGGCAACGCGTGAGTGACACCCCTGGTGTTGCAAACGTCCATAGGCTACGGTAACTGCTTACCATCAGGCGGGCCGTATGCTTGTTTGTCACATTGGTAGTATAAAAAAAAAAAAAAAAAAAGTGTACATCATTCATTAAATACAATATAAAGGTCCCATATAATAACCAAGAATCATATTTTTTGGCATTGAAACATTTTATTTTTTGACTTTTCGATTCGACTATCGCTTATGCCACTTGTCTAGGGGCAGTCTAGCTTGTCAGCGATCATCGCTAAGACAGCATTGGGACTGGCCGCTCTTCAGAGAGCTTCCACAACTAAATCATAAGTAATTATTTGTCGTTTTGATTAAACTAAACAGTTTGTCCTAGTATCCCTTGGAATATTGTAAATTCAAAACTTTGCTTATTTGGTTTAACTTAGTTACCCAATCAAGCGAATCACAGAGTCGGTTCAACGGCTTTAATTCAAATTGGATTAGCACGTGTGGCATTTGTTTCAGGAGTTCTTTTTATCTCAACAATCATACAAATTTCAATCACCGCGGGATGTAACGCAATTCTAACGTGATGTTTATCTATGGAAATTTTATTTCATGCAAAAACTGATATTCGACTTCATTTTATAGTTCAAATTTTATTTAGATCGGGTTTTAGTAACTTGTTATGACACTTCCTTCTTTAAACAAGGTTTAAAGAAAGCACTGGGATTCCCATTCTTATCAGGCGCCCAGCCCTCTATTTATCCTTTCATGTCATTAAAATCATCAAATTAATTTAAAAAATGTTTATTTCTCACTATCATAGCAAGGATTACATAGTAATCATTGGTATCTAAATCATTGGTTACAAGGTTTATTTTGTACAAAACTTGATAATCTGTAAAGCCCCCCCCGTGACACAGAGCTTGTCCCCGAGTGTGGGCGAAGTCTCTTTTACAAGAAGATTTAAAAAATCAACCACGTATTTCTGAATTTCCCATAGGAATTATGAAAAATCCTTTTCTAGGTCTGACCTATTTCATATAAGGAAGTATCATGTTTCTAACCCCATCAGTTTACGATGTGCGTCTGTCAGAGAGTTCAAGAATTTTATTATGCGGAAGGTATGATTTAATGAAATATAATCCTTATAAACACTCACTTTAAGCTCTAAATTCGTATATTAAAAAGGAAGCCAATATGTATTACGATTGAAATTCAATATTTCATACGAAGGATTTAACGATATCTATTATATAAGTCGAGTGGTACTAAAAGTAATATTTTAGAAATTTATAGAACCATTTGCGACACGTGGCGTGATATAAGACTTCAACACCTACGTCGATGCTTTTATAGGTCATATTTAATAGGTTACCTATAACGGTTCGGCCGCGACTTTACGCGGTAGCGGCAGCGGTGAGCGGCGGCGGCGAGCGGCGCGGCGGCGGCGGCAACAAATGTACCTACTTAAAAAAGGGCGCAGCCGAGTGCAGCGTCTCGATGCGTAATAGAACGTTTTAGTACATTTTTGAAGTGAAAACTTCTTTTAGCACAGTACGTATATTTTTAGATGAGATAAAATCTCTGGATTCGCGGACAGACGCAGCTTGACATATGCGAAAAATCTTTTTTCGACTGTCACGTTATTAATGCAAAAAGGCGATATATGCATGTACATATAGCAGACCGCGAACGCGTCTAGATAAATAAAAGAAACATTTATTGCTATAAAATTTATAACAACTGATTTGTCGGCACTTTTTTTTTCTTCTCACCGCTCGCGCGCTCGCCGCTGCCGCTGTAGCGGCGTGTGCGTGTTAGTGGCCGGGCTGTAACATAAATGTTAAAATGATTTGTATTTAGATAGACAGAGCAATTTAATATACTTTTAGTTAGTGTCTATTAACACTGCCTTTCTTTATATAGACGGTTTCCAAATTTAACAGTGTAATGATAAAACAAATTACATAATATAATGCTTAATAAACGAACGATGGCGCGAGCGAAACATATATACATATGATAATTACTTGTCCTGTTTAATTTACTGACTGATTAATCAACGTAAAGTCTAAACCACTACTGTACAAATACAAACTTGAAATTACGTTTAAAATTAAAGTTTTTACTAGCAAATTGAAGTAAGTACCTATGTATTATAAAATTAAAAAAATAAATTAAGTGAAAAAGTTTTTTTTGTTTAAAAATACAACTCCCGTACTAGGGAACGGAGGGTTTTATAAACATACATACTAAGTTTTGTCCCGTGTGGGAACCGAACCCACCTCCGGCTTAGCAGTCAGGATTACTAACCACTAGACCAACAGGCCAGTCAATTCGAGCATTTTAGTTAACTACTAGGGGTCGCCCGCTACTTAGTCCGCGTGGTAATTTGGAATATTTTCCCCGATTTTGCAACATATCTCACTACTACTCCGCTCCTTTTGATCTTAACGTGATGTTATAATATAGCCTATAGCCTTCCTGGATACATGCACTATTCAACAAAAAAAGATTATTTCCAATCTGGTTCGATTGAAAAAAATCATTTTTACTTACTACAACTTTCTGAGATTAGCGCGTTACAAACTCTTCAGCTTTATAATATTAGTATAGATGTGTGTATCAAGTAGGTAGAGGTAGGTGTGGGTTGGCACAAAATCAATGATTCATAGAATCTTGAATAAATAATGAACAGAGATATTACATTTGACGTAATTCTCGTGAGAAATATTACAATTGGTGTAACAAATGTTACGTCGCGCGTCGGAGCTTTGTTCATCAAACAAGACAACATACAAGATTAGTCATTATGATATCTAAACATCCTACTAATTATAAATGTGAAAGTTTGTAAGTATGGATGGATGGATGGATAGGTGGATGGATGGATGGATGGATGTTTGTTACTCTTTCACGTAAAAAAACTGAAACTTTTTACAGCGATAACCGATATCTACGCGGGCGGAGCCGCGGGTAACAGCTAGTATATATATAAAGCGGTAAGTAAGTAGGTAAAATTTATGCACAAATTTGGTTAAGATGGACTTAATGCCTGAGGTATTATATCTACCAGTCAACCTCAGGGTGATGCAGAGATAAACAAGATAGGTGCATATATTGGTAATCGTAGGTTGTTGTATGCGTAATGTGTGTTGTAGGTAGGCTGTTGTATGTGTTCTAGTAAAAACGCACGGATTTTAATGAAACTTTTCAATTTTATATTTTGCTATATATTTTGCTTCGGTTTTTTATAAACCTAACATATAACCATTTTTTAAATACCTGCATCAAAAACTGTTGAGTGGTTTTGAAGACCTAAGTGTACATACAGACAGACTTTATTTAATACTATGTAAGTATACATTAGAATAGTACTATTAGAACAGATGTTCGTTATTGCATCTGTTAACTGTTACTTAGTAACTGTTTATTTAGCAACAATACCACAACACTAATAAACAACATAAAACATAATTATAGCTCAACGCTTCACAGAATGTATTGTGTTAATACATTTACACATAAAGCCGCGTACAGACACCGCGAGGCGTACGTCGCGAATGGTTCGTCAAGCATGCCTCGAGCTGTGTGGACGCGCGTACTCACTATAAGCATTCGCCTCTTACGATCAATGCGAACGCCGCTTCATTGTGCACTCATGCGTCGGTGATATCGATTCCCCGTGCGTGGTTGTTTGCATGCTCAGCTTGAGCATGTGTCGTTCGGGACATATGCATAAATGCACCGTCTCGTATGCCTCAGGTTAAGGCATACGTGACGAACCATTCGCGACGCACGCCTCGCCATGTCTGTACGCAACTTTATTAAATTGTATTATGTCTAGTGCAATTTTGTACTCCCTCAACACTAGTAATTGTGTCGTTCATTAATAAATTCAGTGTTCGCGGTAACAGTGCATTTTAATAAAGATTAACTTTGAAATATGATATAATTACTGTTTTATTAACAGGGACTAATGTGTGGGTAACATTTTATAACTACTTATAATTTTTAACCTACATTGATATAAAAAAACTTTTGAAGTACTAATTTGTTTATAGTGTTGAATACTTTTTTATACTACTTAGGTAGCAAACAAGCATACTATGGACATTTGCAATACCAGAGGTATCACTTGCGTGTTGCTAACGTTTTACACCAGGACTTTAACACTACTGGGATCGGAAAACGTTCCTTTCAAAACGCATCCTTAAATCAGCGCCAGAAACCTGTACTCACACACAGAAATAAAGCACATACTCTTCTGTGTGTACTTGGCTGTGGTCTTCTTTTTTGTAGAGGTCCTTCCCCAGTCTGGCTTGCTTGCTTGTATAGTGCCCTACCTCTCTTAAATAATCTTATTATTAAATGTCTTAAATATACTAAACATAAATAGCAAAGAGGACTACTGAATAGGACATTAAAGGCATTGCTCTAATCCACGCGTTAGGTAAGCGGCTTAGCGATAAGACGTATGTAGGCTGATTTAATCTTTTGATAGCCTTTTAAGATCTTGAGTGAAACTATTTTTAGCTACCCTGAAAGTTTTAGGGTTTAATGTGTGTATAAAATGAAAACTTAAACTGTACGAAATAAAATGAAATTTAAAAAGGCAAAAAAAAACGTTCAAGATATAAAATCGATAAAAGGTCAATTTGTACGATTGGAGTTAGAATGAGTGAGTGAATGGGACAAGGGCGTGAACCGTAAGGACCTGTTGATCGGTCTCATAAACGTCAAATAAAGAACCCTGATAATTGGCGCGTAAAAAAGAGGCAACCGTTTTGTAAGCTCTCGTTCTCGAATGGATTTTGAATTAGGAATTTTAGTAAGGAGGTCAATTAAAGCTTAAATATTTGCTTTTGTATTTTATTTATTTAACTTTTACACATTCATTTTATTTTAAACGGCTGCTACATACTCAGATTCTTAGTAATCAAATCAAACGTTCTGCGCATTTTAATTGACTAAATGTGGTCGACACTCCTTAAAAAAAGAAGACCTTAATTTAGGTGCGGAAAAAAATATTCCATTTTTTGGGTGGTAATTCTCAGGGTCCCGTAATATTTTTATATAGTATGGCTTAAATAATTTCCTTCGTGGTCCAGTGGCCGCAGTATGCGCCTGCTGTGCACGAGGTTCGATTCCCACATAGGACAAAACTTTGTGTGACCCACAAAAGTTGTTCTGAGTGGAATTTGTGTCCGTTAATTGTATGTTTGTAAAGTCCCCCGCGACACAGAGCTTGTTCTCTAGTGCGGGAGTTGAAGTTGTCTTTCTAAAGAGAAAAAATATATATAAAGTAGCTATATACAAATTACATCTACGTAGCTACGTAGCTTTAATCCAAATTGTATTAAAAATACTTTTACGGCAAAATTTTATCGCGAGCAAATTTTTTTAATGGTCCCAGACTAACTTTGTTTTTAAACAACCTCATTACTTTGTTGAACATTGTTCGTAGTAAAAAAAATGTTTTAGTATCTGTAAAAAACAGTTGCCTAAACAAAGTTTTGTTCACATGGTTTGGTTAATTAAAATATTCTTAAGTTACGCGTACGCGTCACTTTGTTAGTTTTAAAAAACAAGGTTAATATATTAGGATAACATAATAAAGCAACACGGCTTTTGTAGGGGGTAGGCAGAGTTCTATGACACCTAAGTTCCGCCAGAAATGTTGAGTTTCATGTAATAGGGAGCGACCCAGTTGCATCAATAAAATAAGTATTCACTATGAACAGGACAATAACAACGCCCACTAGCATGCATACCTATTCAGAAATATGTCAAATAATTACACACATTTACATTATACAAGTAATTAAAACTTAAACCATATTAAGTACACAAATTAGAAATAAATTCTACTAATAAAAACACAAAAAGGCGTCGTATAATTCCTCTGCATTGATGTCTGCAGAAAACGTTTTCAGCAGACATTAATGAGGAGGAATGGGCAGGTGCCCAGCTCTCCTGGGCACGTTGCAGCATATAGCAGCTTATTCTTTGCGCCAAATAGAAGCCAGCCTTCTGGTCAAGTGAAGCGTCAAGTAAACGCTTGGACAAAACTTCAAAATGTTGATTAAGAGATCGCAGCGAATGCTGTGGCAGAAATCTACAATACTTCAGAATAGTCTATCAAACAAAATTACACAGCTTGAGGTTGATGATGATTTAGTTACTTCATCTACTTATTAGAAAACAGTAAAACATTTATGGATGTACTTCGCATATAGCGAATTAGTGGTTGATAGGTCGTAGGAAAAAAAGTATGCTGGCATTTGTTTTTATGACGTTCATAAGTATCATGTATTTGATCTAAATGAATAAATGAGTTTGACTTTGACTTTGATAGTTACATGAATTCACTTGCAACAAAAATATTTTTAATCTAAATACTGGCAGCTATAATTAAACTCTTTTTCTTCTAACAACCAAATAAGAAAAGTAGAAAAAAAAAGTTAAAATAATTTATCTCAAAGTTAAGTATCGCAAATGTTGGAAGCTTTAAAAGTTGTCGTCGCTGCGTCATTAAAAACTTTGGGCTGGCACTGAAGTGGTAATAAATATAATTATGTTTTTGTGAGATGAAATATAATGGCGGGCCGTTTGCTTAATTGCCATGTAAGTAGCAAAGCAAACAAGCATACGGTCAGTTTGATGGTAAGCTGTTACCGTAGCCTATGGACGGTTGCATTACCTGTACCATGTGTTGTATGTTCGCTTCTTACAGTAAAAAAACTGCGGGTAGTCTTTGGGGACTACCGACAGAAGTGAAAACTAAGTTACTTGTAAATTACATCGTCGAGCTAAAAAAGCGTTCGATGACGATGACGCGAGTTCCATGATGTTTGTTCACCCAAAAAGTGCTCAACGCACCTAAAGAAGTTTTTACTTCAATAATGCAAATCCTAGACATTCTACATTAATATTCTATTCCGATTCATTCTTCAATAATCCTTTGACTGACTGATTCATCGACGCAGAGCCTAAACTGCTGGGGCTACAAATTTGAAATTTTGCAATAGGGTTCCTCAAACGATGTAAGTGAGCTTTAAGAAAGGATTTTTCGAAATTTGACCCCTTAGGAGGTACAATAAGATATTAATGATTGCACGAAAGTTCGTCATATTTAAAGTAAGAAGCACGAAATTTCATATCTCACTTCTAGATAGAAATATAGGTACATGTTTATCGTGGTTTATAAAAATGTTTACCCTAATATTCTTTTATAATTCCATTCAAACCTCTACAATAAAAAATAAGAGCTGTCAATGTTTTCCTCACATAAAAAGGGTCACTAAAAACATCCCCCAATAAAAACACTTATTTGTGACATTCAGAAATATTTTCCTACTTACACTAACTTAAAAGAGAGGTCGTCCCGCCGTACACATAAATACGTTTGAAATTCAATATCTCACGTAATCGCCACGTTATTACATGGCTCACACAAGTTTTGGCACGAACCGCAGCAGTTATACCGTGTTTGAACCTTTTTCAACATTTGTAAAGCGACGTTATCGGGGACTGTAAACAGAGTGTCGCGACTACTAAGCGTTGGGCCTTTTTTGTATCGAAGCGAAAGCTCATATTTATCGATGTTATTTTATGCCTGGTAACTGACTAATAACATATTAGGTAGAGAATAAATAAAGAGGCATTCTAATTATACATATATCTGATTTATCAACTCGCATTACATCAGAGCGTGTGTGGTATATCACAAAACCTGCTAATGATAAAATTCTGTCATAATTTAAAAGAAAGAGACGAGAAAGAGAACGGAAAAAAAATCTCTTTAAGTCAGGTACTTAAAGAGATTTTTCTTTCCGTTCTCTTTCTCGGTTTAAAGGTATTCAAAAATAAAAGTTACTAGCGGCACATCTCAGCTTATTTTCAACTATTAATAGTTAACCTATTTTTCTCGCTGATAATGTAGCTTTCTAATGGTGATATATTTTTTTAAATCGGTCGAGTAGTTTTTGAGTTAAATCGTAACGAACAAACAAAAGAACAAATCTTTCCTTTTTATAATATAAGTTTAGATAACGCATCACCAGCTAATTGTCGCAAAGCAGCTGGGAGCATAGATACTTGAAGCTAAAAATCATTCTAAATGGCCCGAATTAAGTAGTTGGTCACTCGGAAAATTAATATAAAAAGACTTTTATTAACCGGCAGAATGACGGCGTATTTAATGTTAATGTAATAATCAACTTATAATTACTTTTACATCAGTATTTATAACTAATTATTATAAACCTTAACTAGAGCATTTGGTGGGGAGAGTTGTGTTGACGAAGCTGATATTAGTTGAGTCAGGACGCTTAACTCATGCGTGTCTATGTGCAGCAGTAGACTGTTATCGGCTAATGATGATGATGAGACGTTACGATGACACATTATGCCAATTAGTTAAAATCCTACTAATATTATAAACGCGAAAGTTTGTAAGTATGGATGGATGTTTGTTACTCTTTCACGTGAAAACTACTATCTGGATGAAATTTGGCGCAGAGATAGATTATGGTCTGGAATAACACATAAGCTACAGTGATAACCGACATCCACGCGGGTGGAGCCGCGGGCAACAGCTAGTTAAGCATTAATAAATGCACGCTTCACTGTATCATTCTCATTATTATGTTTCCGCACAATTCGTCCGGCCCATTGTCCATTACTGGTCATGTGTGTATCCTAGTTTACACGTTGTTGGGCTAATTAATATACATATATGCTACAATCAACCATGATTAGCAATCAGAAAATATTATTAATGTGTACGTGTACCTACTACTAATGCAGGAGCCATAGTAGAATTAACTAGAGAGGTAGGGCACCATTCTACCGAGCAAGCCCGACTGAGGCAGGACCTCTACCTTACAAAAGACCACAGCCAAATAACTATGCACAGCGGTGTAGTTGTGTTCCTGTGCGTGAGTACAGGTCTCCAGCGCTCATTTAGGAATGCGTTTTGAAAGAAACGTGTTCCTATCCCAGGAATGCTTTATTTTAAAGCCCTGGGTGCTGCGTGTTTGCAACCCATTTTAAGGCTTTATTTTAAAGCCTTAAAAAAAATGAGTTGCAAACACGCAAGTGATACCGCTGCTATTGCAAACGTCCATAGGCTACGGTAACTGTTTAACATCATATGGGCTGTATGCTTGTTTGCCATCCAAGAAGTACATAAAAAAAAACTACTTTGGCTCCTGCATTAGTAGTTGTAGGCTCGATACTCACTCGGTCTCGGGACAAATATTTATGTAACTTACTGATCGATGTTCTGAGACTGGGAGTACTTTATATCCGTAATTACTTTTTTTCTATATGGAAGAAATCTTAAAAAAAACAGAATCTAACACAAATTTTAATAATTCTCAGTTAACAAATTATTAAAGTACTAGTTTCCAACCGCGGCTTCGCCCGCGCGTACAATTCCACGGAAACAGTGTAGCCTATGTGCTATTCCAGACTATATTCTATATCTGTGCCAAATTTCATCCAGATCCTTTTACGAACATAATCTAACACAAAATTTTCTAACAAATGTTAGGAGTTGTTACATTATGTTAGGAATTGTAAAATTTTTAAGTGCTCCTATAATTTTGTTTAGAAATGTTTACCTACCATGAAAACATTTTCAACCATTGCGATTAAATGTTTAGTAATGTTTGTACCTAAACATTAATTTATCCATCCAAACATTCGCATTAATAATATTGGTATAGATTTATATCTAATAATGGCAAACTATGTCCTACTGCTGGGACGCGGGTCTCAACTCCTCTAACAAGAGAGATGAGAGGAATTTGGCTTTATAAAAATAATGCTATATTCCCGTCATAGCACCTTCTTAATAAGTTATTAGTTTTAATAAACACAGGTCAAATTACAACAATAACCTCCAACTAACAACAAGAAAACAACGTGACTTTGCTTGACTTAGTCTTATTGTGAAGAGTTTGTACCAGTGCTGGTGAGATAATTAAGGAAAATTCTTTGGAGAAAATACTCGTACCGCGTGGGTGGCCACGGGTAAGAGTCGGAGAGTTCTATTTTTTGAGGTGTTAAGAATAATACGTTGGTAATAGGAAAATGATGCAAAAGAAAAATATTTTGGTTTATTTTCTTGTTTATTTCTATTTGAACTTTCATTTATACTAGTATTACCGGGCTATAGAACTCTGTTTGTATGTACTTCTTAGGAGGTAAACAAGCACATGGCCCGTCTGGTTGTACGCTTGAAATAACTGGGGTATCAGCGGCGGTTTTTACTCAAACATTTTCAACATTATTGTTTCATAATAGGGTTAACAATTGAATAGGAAACGTTTCTTTTATACTACTTGGGTGGCAAACCATGGACTATGGACGCTTGCAATACCACAGGTATCACTTGCGTGTTACCGACCCATTATTTGACACTAGGGCATTAAGATGGAATATCCCTGGGATAGATTGTAGTTTTAATATGTCACTATTGGTATCAGCAGAATATCAGCGCTGCTTCGCCATTCGGCTTAGCAGCTATCAATCTGAGCTAAGACCATTTTTGTTCTTATTAGGCTACAACATTATTTAAGTTACAAATATTAAGTACCTATAAGTTATTTTATTTGTTTAATTATAATTTTGCTTGAGTACAAAATAAATGTTTCTTTCTTTCTTTCTTCATCAATTAATACCAAAGTTTATCTTCTACTTTATGGAGTATACTTTTGTATTTGATTTTATAAGAGATAATATTTTGAGAATATAATATTCTGGGAACGAAGGATCGAACTTACTCCAGTCATTTTGAAAATGGACGTCTTAATTTCTGTTTTTATCCCTATAAGTACAATATTAAACAAGTTACTACCGTCTCCGAGTCTATTTACATTCCAGTGTCAGTCTGTCCTCTAGACGTGAGCACAAGTGGGTGTCCTACTGATTCCATTGTATCGTTAAGTGGCATTAGTACGTGCTTCACTTTGCACTGAGCCATGGGTGGTTCTGGTGCACCGAACTTAGTAATAGCGAAGTTATAAAAGAATTGTTGACTAGAGATATGCAGTTGAAGAAACATTCAAATATAGAATAATATGTTTTAGTTTGTGTAAGGATCGTTCGATTAGATAAATTTAGGTGAAGAAATAATCGAATTTAAATATGTATCAGAATATTGTTTTAATTTATTTAAATTGTAAGTTAGTTACTTTATTTAGTTCAAATATTGCAATCTTTTTTAAAAAAAGACAACTGCCACACTAGAGAACAAGGCTTGTGTCGCGGTGGACTTTACAAACATGAAACTCACGGACACAAATTACACCCAGACTCGGAACAAACATTTATGAATAACACAAAGTTTTGTCTCGTGTGGGAATCAAACCTACGATCTCCGGCGTAGCAGTCAGGGTCACTAACCGCTAAACCAACTGGCTAGTCAATCAAAATTAAAACCAATTCGAACACCTTATCAAAATTACTACTGAAGGCACCTACCTATATCTCTGCAGAACCCAAAGGTTGACTAGTGAAGAATGCTTCGGGCATTAAGTCCGCCTCTGTAGGATTACTTTGTGCAAGAAGTTTATAAAAAAATATGAACATATTTCATAGGATAAAATCCTATGAAGTATATAGTTCATATTTTGGGTTTGTTGTAATTTGGGCTTTACTATAACAAACAGCACGCATTTGCTGGTTAACACACGAACTGTGCTTGGCACTGGCTATCTATAAATTGCTATTTAATTATATTTCATCTATTCAACCATCAAACATACGTATAAAAATACTCTATAGAAATCGACTACATATTATTTCGATTTCGGTGAAATACCTACATACGAAATCATGTGCACCCTAGCGGTGCAACAGCAAAGTTGCTGTGGATAATATAATATAATCAAGTCAAAATATTCCTTAGATATTCTAAAATAAAGTCTATTTTCAAATGGTACATTAGTTCCGCAACATTTGTCGCAGAGTGTAGAATGTAGACAGTAGAATTTCGATACAATAATGGCTGTATAACGCGTGTACCCGTGCGTTACATTTAAGGGTTTTATTGTTTCTGTATTAAACTGTTCTGAACATCCGAACTATGTGTATGTACTTAAAGGTAACGGCCACGCCAAAACGTTGCCGTCCCATTTAATTTCGCTTCGCTTCAGTAGTAAAACTTTTGATAAAATACTTTAAGTACAAGAGAAATTTGTTTAACAAATGGTTGGAGATATATTGATGGATAGAAAACTCTTTATTGTACACTAATTACATTTATGATACAGATATTATATCACACATTTATGTACAAGTGGCGGCATTATCGTTATAAGGATTTTTTGCCCGGCCATCTATAGATATGAGTAGTACCTAATTTTAAGACGGCGTTCGAAAGAATTTTAGATTTTTAACCTCAGGCAAAGAATATATTTTTACGATGCATTGACATATCTATACTATCTATTCCATATAGTGCGCGCTTTATTGTATTACACATATTATAAATATTTTAAAAGAAAATCTCTCAATGATAGTGAAAACTGCAATTAAGTCCGTTGCCTGGTTTAGAAGATGTGAGCGTACATAGGGACAGACAGCGTGAAGCGTCTTTGATTTAAGCTAAGGATTAAGTAGAATTTAGATTTGTTCGTTAAAGAGTCGTATTTCACTTTTATATAACGGACAGTTTTATATAATAGTGAAGGAAAACATCGTGAGGAAACCCACATGTCTTAGAAGAAATACTAAAGACATGTCTGATCCACCAACTCGTATTAGGTCAGCGTGTGTGAAATTAATTTGCAATTAAAGCCTAAACCCTCTCTCTTGATAGATGAAAGGAGACCCGAGTCCAGCCGTGGGACATATATTGCTATTATTATTATTATAACGTACAGTGTATCAGGTCGATTGTTGTAAATTCTCGCTCCAACATCTGTGACAAAGGGACGCCCACGCCTCGCCGAGCGACGTGACACCAAACATATTGGTTCCGCACATCACTGACGCTGGTCACGTTTAAGACCTGACTTTTCAACGCTATACAAAATAAAGTTTCACTGTCTTGTACGTTTAAGGTCCGACCCTTGTTTCTGTAACTACATACGTGTCTAAATATATCTAATAGTTTACTGTACTAAGTAAGCCTAATACATTGCTACCTTGTACCTACTCAAAACAAATTGTCTTTAACTTTATTAACTTTCATGCTCCTAAGTTTATATAGATAAACATTATATCCTGTTAATTAATTTTCAATATTGTTTCTATCTTATTGAGACCATAGCGAGCAAGCCTGACTGGGGAAGGATGTCCATCTTACAAAATACCACAGGCAAATAACTCCACACAGCGGTGTAGTTGTGTTCCTGTGTGTGAGTACAGAGCCTCTAGACAAGTGGCATAAACGGTAGTCAAATCGAAAAGTCAAAAAAACAAATGTATGGGATTCGACGTAAGTTTACGACATTATATCGTAGACGTACGTCAAATCCCATACATTTGTTTTTTGACTTTTCGATTCGACTACCGTTTATGCCACTTGTCTAGAGGCTCTGATCTCTAGCACTCATATAGGGATGCGATTTGAAAGAAACGTATTCCTATCCTAGAGATACTTTCATCGTAAAGCCCTGGTGTAAAAAAAAATGGATTGGCAACACGCAAGTATTTGCAAGCGTCCATAGGCTACGGTAACTGCTTAACATCAGATGGGCCGTTTGCTTGTTTGCCACCCAAGTAGTATAAAAAAAGATCTTTACACCCACGAACTAGCAAAAAGAAAATGAATAAATTGACATGCATTATCCACAGAAAACTAGCATTTTTAACGTAATATTAATATAAATTTATGAAGAAACATGATGGATGGAGCTTTGTGCTGTTAATATATTTCAAGTCAAAGTCAAGTAAAGTCAAACTCATTTCTTCATTTAGATCAAATGTATCATACTTATGAAAGTCATAAAAAACAAATGCCAGCATACTTTTATCCTACGGCCAATTCGCTGACTAGTGGTAGGGCCTCGAGAAGAATTGGCAAGAAACTGACGCCACTCCCCAGAGTATACATTAACAATTTGGTATGAGTTACAATATTTGTGGTAACAAAAAGGGACGGAAATCATTCAAAATGTTGTAGGAGTAAATTATACACAGTAAAGATTCTTCATTGAACAAGAATATTCCATTCAGCCTGTTACTAAGAACTGAAGCTTGACATATCTAATACTTTTTTTTTTATAGAGAATATGTTTTCTAATTTTGAAAATTTTTAAAAGGTTAAGGTAATATTATCGTTATAAAACATTTATAGCTTTGACGTCGTTCAATTTAAGTAAACGCTCTTGAGTGGGGCCACGTAATCTCAATATTTGAAGCACCCTCATTTTGCATTTTATTTTTAACTAGCGGCACGTCCTTAGTACGGGTGGACATTTATTATTTTTTCTAGGGGCTATTTAAAAAAAATAGTCTATGTTACTCGCTGATAACGTAGCTTTATATAAGTGAAAGAAATTTAAAACTCAGTCCCGCAACAGCTAGTATATATATATATTTATATATATATACATACTAGCTGTTGCCCGCGGCTCCGCCCGCGTGGATGTCGGTTATCGCTGTAAAAAGCAGCCTGTGTGTTATTCCAGACCATAATCTATCTCTGTGCCAAATTTCATCCAGATCCGTTCAGTAGTTTTTACGTAAAAGAGTAACAAATATCCATCCATTCTCACAAACTTTCACATTTATAATATTAGTAAGTCTTTGTAATATCCCTATAATTAAATAGAAGTATAGAAAAAGACAACTCTCGCTGGAGAACAAGCCCTGTGCCTTTCAAACACACAATAAATGGACGAATTAATTCTCCTCTCATAAAGATTCTATAATGTACACCTTCAAACTTACTTGTAAGAGTAATATAAACATATTTTTTTAGTTTATATAATTATAAACCTTCACAAGATTGTTTAAATTTAGCTCATGACCTTTAGATCGCGTATAGATGAGAGCATATACTATAAAGTTGTTACTTTCATCTATCGATAGAGGTGACCTTTAACGGAAATAAAAGATTAACAAATTTTACTGTAATTTTACAATTAGTGACCTACCCATCAAAGCACAGATCAGCAGATAGAACTAGCCATTTTTAATCACTATGCGGAATATTTTTAATCCTAATATTGTAAATGTGAAAGTTTGTGAGGATGGATGTTTGTTACTCTTTCACGTAAAAACTACTGAACGGATCTGGATGAAAATTGGCATAGAGATAGATTATAGTCTGGAAAAGCGATATTGCAGCTTATATATGGCTTTATTATGATAATCGACATACACTCTGGCGGAGCCATGGGCAACAGCTAGTATTTTTATATTTTTTGTGAATGTAAACTAAACAAACCTATAAATAATGATTTAAAATTGAAAACGTAACCCCCAAAAGTTGCGAACCCGAAGCGTTATTACCTAAATAGCAATATGTCTCGAGTACCCAATATTTCAATAAGAACTTATTTCCATCCAAACATTGCAAAATCACATAAAATCAAAGATAGCTTAAAGTAGAAAATAACTTAAATGCTTACAAAAAACCTTCGCAGAAATATATAATCACCAAGTTCACAGATACGTGCTAAAGAGTTTCTAAAATAGCAACGCTGTCTAAATTTTATATTTACGGTCGAGCCGTACCTTGAGGTGACTCAAGGGTAGCCGTAACCGAATAAAAGACACCAACGTGAATAATTGGAAAATGGCTCAGAAGAAAATTTCGCCTCCGGTGAAAATTCTCGCCTTTGTAACAAATATGTAGTACGAATTTGAACGCGTCCCCCTAAGGTATATTTATCCCTAAGGTATATTCTGTCACATAAATCTGAATATACTTTTCGATCGAGAGACTTTCGTGGTGATTTCGATATAAAGGAATGGGCGTCAACTTTTTGATATCTCGTAAAAGCTTTGTAAGTTTTCTACAACGGAAAAGGTATTAGGTAGACTTATTATTGAAGTATTCCATATTGGGCACCCGTTTTAATGGCACCTAAGGTATTCCACATTGGGCACCTACCGATATTTTTCGCAGGTGCCAATAGTGGAACAACACCTGCGAAAAATATCGGTAGGTGCCCAATGTGGAATACCTTAGATGCCATTCACACAGGTGCCATTAAAACGAGTGCCCAATCTATATATATATAAATCAATTGCTGTTCGTTAGTCTCGCTAAAACTCGAGAACGGCTGAACGGATTTATCTTATCTTGGTCTCGAAATGTTCGTGGAGGTCTAGGGAAGGTTTAAAAGGTAAGAAAAAGTTGAATAATTGCCGGGAAAACCCTCAAAACACCCCTTTTCTATTTCCCATACGATTGTTTTTTAAATAAAATGGAGAGTCAATGGTTGTTAATCTGACAGATTATTATTTTTTCAACATTGACATTACATTTGACAACCCACTAATATGTCAATCCATCCTGAAGCACTTCAGAACACGGACAAAAGTATTACGATATTGTCTTACAATATCTATGAGTGCATCCTTCTATCTTTGTGGCTACGTGCGCGAGAACTTTCTTTACTTTGGTGATCCTTTGTGATAGAGAACGATTCGCACTGGGATGATACGCTCAAGGATTCCGTAACATCTTCATCGCCGCATAAAATTCGTACATTGTTTGCGATTATCATATCGACATGTTTCATGTTTATCGACATCGAATGTCTGAGGATGTCTGAGGATGTTTTGCAGCGTGTGCACCGTCAAATTGTGAATCCTACACTACAAATGACTGAAGAAATTTACAATGAGACTTTGATCATGATATAAGATATGATATAGAAGATATCGTGTTTGCGAATGACAGCACCCAATCGTCATATGCACGATGCATTAAACCACGAGTTGCAAAGAGAACAACAGTACGACAATAAAGCATTGGCCGAAACAGTTCGTACAAATGTTCCACAATTAAATCAACAACAATGAATTGCGAACGACACTTTGATAGAAGCTGTGATCAGTGGATCTGGTGGAATTGAGTTCCTTAATGCTCCCGGAGGAACCGAAAAAACGTTTTTAATCTCATTGCTTTTGGCGAGGATCAGACCGCGAAATGATGTTGCTCTAGCGTAGGCTTCCTCTGGAATAGCTGCAAATCTGCTAGAAGGCGGGCGGACTGCACATTCTGCCTTGAAATTACCATTAAACATGCAAATCACCGAAACACCAATTTGTAACATCGCCAAAAATAGCGCAATGGCCAAAATCCTACAGGTATGCAAATTGATTGTTTGGGATGAATGCACAATGGCCCATAAGAGGTCACTGGAGGCACTGAACAGAACGTTAAAAGATCTTCATGACAACCAAAATATGTCAACTATTCAACGGAGTTTTTAAATTCACAGGAATTGCCTGGATTACCACCTCACAATTTGCTGTTAAGAGTAGGATCAGTTGTCATCATGCTGCGTAAAAGGAAAATACAAAGGAGAGAATGTCTTGATCCCGCGGATACCGATGATTCCAACGGACTTACTATTCGATTTTAAACGTTTACAATTTTCAGTACGTCTGGCCTTTGCGAGGACCATAAATAAATCGCAAGGACAGTCGTTAGAAGTATGTGGAATCAACTTAGAGTTTCCCTGTTTCGCGAATGGATAATTATACGTCGCGTGTTCGCGCGTCAAAACAAAACAAAAAATATAGTTTATGAGAAAGCTTTAAATTGATTAACAATAAAACTTCACGCTTTATTCAAAAAATGCTTTTTAGGGTTCCGAAGTAAACGAGGAACCCTTATAGTTTCGCTATGTCATCCGTCTGCCCGCAGCTTTTCTCAGAGACATTTAATCCTAGAAAGCTGTAATTTGGCACGAATATACATATTACTCATGCCAACAAAGTGGTAGAATAAAATATTTAAAAATATTTTTTCTAGGGTATCTCCTGTACTGTGAAGGGGGATGTTTATTTTTTTCTTAACTTCCCCATGGTGATATGTATTGTTGAATAGGTATTTTAAAAATATTGTAGGTTTGTTAAGACAGGTTTTTGATTTAGGGATTCGTTTGTGAAATATTAAGTTTTTGTGCTAATTTTTGTTAGAGTCAAGTGACCCCTCCCCCCTGCCAGCCAAATGGTGGTTTTTGGAAAAATGAAAAATTCACGGTAGTAGTATATATAACGAAATTAAAAGGAAAACTATCACAGCTATGTAGACTTCACAACTTTACGAGTAATAGCCGATTAACTTATAAAATGTTATTGCACACACACACACACACACACTTCAACCCATAACGTCCCACTGCTGGGCAGGGGTCTCCATACATTTGGAGGGATATTAGCCTACTATGCCATGGCCAGACGGGTTGGTATAGGGTTTTGTTTCGAGTTTTCCCTCTCTTGCAGTGGATATTGTCTACCTGACTCCTTAAGTCGACTCTTACGACACCCTCGGGATAGAACGGTTTGGTGACTTTTGTATTCTTAATCCGTCACCACACGGATAAAATTTTATTGGATAAGTTAAAATTAGATGGGGTTCTGAATCAAGTCTCCTGAATTATAGAAATCTGTAACTGTGGGATGTTGTCTCAAGCCTTTCTATATAATTATAATTTCCCCTATTTTTTTCTGTCTGTTTTTTTTGTAATTTTTCGTAGTCTGTAATATATGTAGGAGCAGAGACTCCCCTCTCCCTTCCTCTTCCACCTCCTTTCCCGCGACCCTTTTAATGCGACTTATTTCAAGACTTTACCAAAATTGTTACCATTGTCCTATGTTCTCAATTAAAAGTCATAAATACTGAAACCACAGATACCTTATTCTTAGTCCGCATTATTGAGAATGGCAATTTCGGAACCCTACATTGTGCGTGACCCGACATGCACTTGGCCGGTTTTGTATTAAATACGTATTCAATTTGTTTGTTTTAAAATCATTTTATACAAAAGTTTAGGTCTTTTATTTATCAATGTGGCAGTACGAAGTCTGCCGGGTCAGCTAGTATGGAATAATTCTTATTATTTCCTTTTTGTTTCTTAAAAAGACAGCTCTCGCACTAGCCAACAAATGTACCGGCTTTACAAACTTATAATTCACGAGCACAAATTACACCCAGATTTGGAACCAACATTTATGATTTACACAATATGTTGTCCCGTGTGAGAATCGAACGAATTTATGAGAACAATAAAGTACACAAAAATACTTTATTTCGCATGATGTGATTTCTTTATGCTTTTGAAAAGTTTAGTTGTAAAGATTTTTTCGTTAAACGGAATTTATTGATTGGCGCTGAATCGATGTTGCCACTCGCCAGCGACAGAAAGCCAGCGCCATAAAGAAAAATAAATTGTACTTTATTTTGATACTGTGTACTTTTTTTCTTGTTTAATATAACCTATGTACTATAATTACAAAAAAAGGTGGCAACCCTACATGAGACCTAAAAAGGCTGTCAAAAAAAGAGGTTTCTTACACCTCAGCATACTCTTTTCGGGAAAAAGGCGTAATGCTACGTTCCAGTACTGTTCGCAGTTTGCGTGAGTGTTAAATAAATTAGTTTTTACCCGCGACAAAACAGTGACGTAATATATTTAAAAACTGTAGCGATAATAACTATGCGATAATAACAATGCTAAATATTGCATTTCTGGATAAATTATCTATTATTATTACGTAGGTACGTAATTATATGACCAACACAGTAAATTGCGGTACCATTTATTTTATGTACAATAACAATACAGCTTTTGAAACCTGTTAACGAGTGGCAAAATGAACCCCTCGGGGAAAAACGGTGATCCAATTGAACAATATAAACATAATAAAGTTTGCATAGTATTCAGCGCAGCTCATCATAAAAACATGAGTTTTAATTGGACATGATTATCAGGATGTTTTATTGGTAATCATTTTTATTTCAAGACCAGTCTTACATTCATATACAATTCATATTATAATTAAAATAAGGGTCGCCCGCGAACCAGTACTTTCTGAGATTAGCGCGTTCAACCAAACAAACTTTTCAGCTTTATAATATTAGTAAGTATAGATTAGAAATATGTTTTAACAAAAGAAAGAAAAGGAAAAGAGAGACATGATGATGAGATATGGGAAATTCACGAAAGACATCGACTTCACGGTTTGTTCACCTCGCCATTTACTACTGCGCGGCGTGTTGTGAGTCCGATCAGGACAAAAATTTGTGTGATCCATAAATTGTTGTCTCGAGTCTGGGTGTACTTTATGTTCGTTAATTGTATGTTTGTAAAGTCCCCCGCGGGCTTGTTTCCTAGTGCGGGCGTTGTCTTTTTAGAAATACTAATTTGACCGGTTTACTGATGTGTTCTTTGATTAAGCAGCGCAGTGAATCTGCCCATCACGACATTGCTTTCAGCAAACATGTTCAGCTCGTTAAGGGTTCTTGAGATGGAGACCGCGCCTCGGCAAGGCTCAGGCTAGGTGAAGCGACGATCTCCGTAAGGTAGTAACTGCATACGAGAGACCGAAGACCGTGTCAAGTGGCGTACTTGGAAAAAAAAGGGAGACCTATGTCCAACAGTGGACTGCGGCAGCCTAATGATGATGATGAAACATGTTCAGCATGCTATATGGCCTCTTTGGTCATAAAATTTAAAGTTTTAAATACACGTTGAGAATTAATTTTATTTAACATTTTCGCACTGATTTTGGATGCTTAAAATGTGAATTCAGATTATGATGGTTGAATAATTTAAGAGTATACACGTCTCATGCATAATTCTGTCAGCTTTTACCAGTAAAGGGTTGAATAAAAATATAACTACACAAAAAAGATGAATCAAAATAGGATTTATTTTACAATTTAGGTGGTAAAAAAGTTTACTGACCGCACGATGACAGTTTTACATATAGTGTGACATACACTTTAGCTATGGTCGCTTGTAATACCTAGGGTATTACTTATGTATTGCCTACCTAACCCCTAAAATAGGGAATGACTCAGATGAAGACTTGAGTTATGCATAGGATTACAACTACACTGTTTATTTGACTGAGGGTTTTTGTAATATGGGGGACCTTTCCTATGTTTTTTTTTTTTTTTTTTTTTTATACTACTTAGGTGGCAAACAAGCATACGGCCCGCCTGATGTTAAGCAGTTACCGTAGCCTATGGACGCTTGTAATACCAAAAGTATCACTTGCGTGTTGCCAACCCCATTAAAAAACTATGTTCACTTGCAAAGTTCTTTTTTAAATTATAATCATCATCTCAGCCATAAGACGTCCACTGCTGGACGTAGGCCTCCCCCAAGGTTTTCCACATCGTTCGGTCCTGAGCTGACCTTGTCCATCGGTTGCCCGCAACCTTTACCAGGTCGTCGGTCCACCTTGTTGGAGGCCTGCCCACGCTGCGTCTGCCAGTTCGTGGTCGCCACTCTAGAACCTTTCTGCCCAACGGCCATCGGTTCTGCGAGCTATATGCCCTGCCCATTGCCACTTAATTGATGTAATTCTTAGAGCTATGTCGGTTACTTTGGTTCTCCTACGGATCTCCTCATTTCTGATTCGATCTCGCGGGGAAACTCCAAGCATAGCTCTCTCCATTGCTCTTTGGGTGACTTTGAGCCTTATTTTAAATTATAATACTTAACCTTAATTTTTGTATCACATTTTAAATTCAGGCAAGTTTTTTTGTCCGTGATATTTATCGTCATAAACCACTACTCAAGATACACAGAAGAACACTAAGTCGCGCCGTCGCTAAATATTAAAATGATTTATTCTTCGGTGCTTGGCTTTTGTTTTAATGTTAACTAAGACTCAGACTCCCCAGGTAGTCTATTTTGTATACTAAGATAACAAACTGTTTTTATCTAAGTAAAAAACAAAAATAGCACGTTTGTTTGTTGTATTGACTAGACTAAGATAAGTATCATATAGATTTTTAGGTATAAGTAAGCAAGACAAAACTATATTCAATAAGTACTTCATATTTTAAACAGAAATGCTGCTATAATATTTAGGCACAGTTTTACTATTTAAATCTTTGATAGCACTTGCTTTCGGCCTTCTAGAACAGATTGGGGTTGGCTAAAACAGCTAAAAAGCAATACACTTAATATAGGTAGGGCACCATACTAGCAAGCAAGCCCGACTGGGGAAGGTCTCCAGCGCTCATTTAGGGATGCATTTTGAAAAAAACGTATTTCTATTCCATCTTAAAGCCATAGTGTAAATTAAAAAAACTAAAAAACACGCTTTTTATAGAAAACAGAACTAAAAAAAAAAAAAATTTTAATAAATTAAAATTAAGATGAAATTAAGGATAAAAAAAAAAATTAAAAAAGCGTGAGGTGCATGGTGTTCAATAGTTTCATTTTGATAATACCTATCTTAAAAGCACCCCACGCTTTTTTTTAAATAAAATATTTTTTTTAATTCTTAATTTTATCTTAATTTTAATTTATTAAAATTTACTATTTTTTAGTTCGGTTTTCTATAAAAAGCGTATTTTTTAGTTTTTTTAATCTATTATTTAATTTTACTTTTTAGTTATAATATTATTATTTATAATTTTATCAAATTAGTGTATTGTCATCGGTCCTCCATAAATCTACAAAGTTTGAACGAAATCTGGCCGTTTAAAGTGGGTCAAAATCGCGCCCAAAGAAGTCGGTGACAAACATACAAATATACAAACATACAGGTGAAGCTAATAAAAAGCGTGTAAAAATGGGTTGGCAACATGCAAGTGATATCTCTGGTATTGCAAGCGTCCATAGGCCACGGTAACTCCTTAACATCAGGCGGGCCTTGTACTTATTTGCCCAAGTAGTATAAAAAAACACGCATACTTTAGTCAAGAAACTAGCACCTGGACAATATTTCTTTCTTTCTAGTAAGACTGTAGGTAATATCATAATAAATATTAGTCAAGTTTCAGTAGTAGGAACATTAACTAATTGAGATTTATGATAATATTAACCAGCTGCTACTTTCTCACCCTTTTTTAACAACAACATTAATTAAACAAAAATTTATCAAGTTTTCTAAGAAAAGTGATTAGCGATAAAACAGAAAATTCATTATCAGTGGAATTGCTTGGAGTGTTTAAGCGTTAAAAACTAATGCGAATAACATTACCATTTGAAATGTTTTCACAACAGAGTTTTTATTATAGACTAGCTGTGGTCCGCGGCTCCGCTCGCATGGATGTCGGTTATCGCACTAAAAAGCCTATGTGTTATTCCAGACCATAATCTATCTCTGTGCCAAATTTCATCCAGATCCGTTCAGTAGTTTTTACGTGAAAGAGTAACAAACATCCATCCATCCTTCCATCCATCCATCCATTCTTACAAACTTTCACATTTATAATATTAGTAAGGATTAGCGGCCCGCCCCAACTTCGTCCGGGTTAAACTATTTTCAGCGCAAGTTTCTTTTTTTTATACATAACAACCTTCTCCTGTCAATAACAAACACAACAAAAAAATAATTACTGAAATCGGTCCAGCCGTTCACGCATGGTGCCGTGACCAAAGGAAATAGACATTCATTTTTATATATTAAGATAACTCTGACGCTCATAGCGAGATGCTTTTTTATATTACTTCGGTGGCAAACAAGCATACAGTCTGCAGTTACCGTAGCCAATGGACGCTTGCAATACCAGAGGTATCACTTGTGTGTGGCCGACCCATTCTTTGACACCAGGGCATTAAGGTAGAATATGGGATAGGAAAACGTTTCTTTTAAAACGCAACTAAATGAGCGCTGAAGTCCCGTACTTAAAGGTGGGTTAAGCAATCAAAGGCACGGTAATCCTATAGAACGGTGACCGCATATAGATGACTTAGGCTTTAAGCTTGTGTGTATAGTTCACATAATTTTGGACTGGTAAGTCTATTTATCTTTATTTGGCTGGCCCAAGGATTAGCAACTCTATTTGCATATAATACAAGGCTCTTTTTTATTTAACAAACAAATCAAATACTATACAGTAAAGAGCGCACCATGAGGCAAATTAAACTATTCCTGACGACTTAGGAAATAAACGATTGTACAAAGTTTTTCCTTAGATCGCAGACAAATTAATCTTTCGGAGTGCGCTAAATAGATAAAGTGGAATGCCATTTTTCTTTCTGTCTCTTGTTTTTACTGAAATTAATCAGCAGGAAAGGAGTTCAAATGAAAAGGCAAAGTCTCGCAAGTAGAAATGCGAAAGTGACTCTGTTTGTTTGTTTATGTATCTTTGTTATCTTTTCTAAACTGATCGTTGGTATAGGGTATTTTTATTAGGAATAACCGACATCCACGCGGAACCGCGGCCAACAGCTAGTGTTTCATATTTAATCTTGTTTTTTTTTGTCTAAAAACATCTGAAGGATTGAAATATTTTTCATCAGTGGGATAATATAATACAATACTTTTTAGATCATTCTGATATAAAAGAATAAAAAAATCATACAGTTAATGAACTCTATCAATCATATTTAACGACGTTAAAAACCGTAAAAAAAATAAAAGATTTTTCCTTTTTTTTGTCTTTAAAAGACAACTCCCGCACTAGAGAACAAGCACTGTGTCGCACAATTAAATTATGCCGAGACATCTGTACTTTAACACAAAGATTTTGTCCTGGGCATTTATCGAACTCACAACCTAGCAGTCAGGATCACTAATAACCACTAACAAGCCTGCCTAAATGCTAACGATGACATTATAAAGATTATGTCCGGATAGCTTTCCGGACATAATCTACATATTTTGTCAAAAGAAAGTAGGCATCCATGTTTCCTTCGTCATTAGGATTATTGTACAAATGTTTCTGTCAACCCTTTTCCTTTGGTGTAAAGAGTTCTTGTGTCATGTACATGTTTTAACTTTTATTCTACGCAAAGTGAAATAGTTAATGAACGTCGTGTTAGTATTTTATAAAGAGGTTTCAGCTCCAGTGAATAATTTATATTATAATTATAGTTCTTGTGGTTGAATTTAGGTTAGAGAAACAGAGATACGTCTTCATCGAGGCTAAATAATAAAATAAATACCTGTTATTTATTTCGCAGCAACATAGCAACAAAGATAACATACTAGAATACTAGTGTCACAATTTGTTATTATAATCCAGTAGCATTTGTGGTAAAAAGAGGTTTTGTTAGGGTATTGATTCTATCTTCTGAACTAGGTAATGCCAGTATCTCAGTAGATAGCACTAAACTGACAATCTCGTTAATTTATAACTTAAAAACACTGTGTGCTACTGTTTTAGTCTTTAAAAAAGAATAGGCTAGCCTTTTATTCACAAGTGTGTGATAGTGTGAGTATAATAATAATAATTGCAACACGTACCTGTATGTCCCACTGCTAGGTAGTGGTCTTCTTTTCTCAATCAAGCGAGAGAGAGAGTTAAGTCCTAAATTCACACACGCTGGCCTAATGCTGGTTGGTGAATCAGACATGTCTTTAGAATTTCTTCTAAGACATGTGGGTTTCCTCACGATGTTTTCCTTCACCGTTACAGATGGTAAATCATTAAATTAGTACATATAAATTCCACGAAGTCCTGCCACCCGGGATCGAACTCCACCTCCTGCGCGCAAGTTGTTTACTTTCCCACTAGGCTACCACCATGAGTATAGGTTCTCATATAAACAAAATGTTTATTTTTATCCGTTTATTTTATCTAAGAGTTACCCTTATTCCAAAACTCTAGTGTTTTCAACAACGCACGAGTAATGCGTCTGTTATTGCAAGCGTCTATTTTGTACCGTATTGCTGACCATCATTCATATGTGATGTGAAAATCGACGATTACTATGATTATTATTCTTGTTACAACTTATACTATGACTTGTGAAAAAATTGTGCTGAATATCGTTTCGAAATTAAAAACTAAGATATAGAAGAACTAATAATGCGAAATTCAGATTTTGAGTCATTCGTCAACTCGCTGAATACCTATTTCGTAGACTTTAGAAGTGTGCCATCTCGCCAAAGTGTACAAGATAGGTATTCAGCGAGTTGACGAATGACTCCAGATTTTCTTACATACAATTAGAGTCGCTAAGTTAAAGTGTGTCAGGAAACAAAACGAAATCTTCGTTTCGTAACTATCAAAACTCGCACTAGGGATACATGTACTCCAGATTAATTAAGTAGAACATTGTGGCGTAGAACCACGTGAATCGATCGAAGCAAACTTCAGCTTTAATGCAACGGACTGATGCATTAAACATCACGTCGCTCCGTAACTTGAAGAGTAGTACAGGCATACAGCTATCGGTGTATTATTCTATAGCTATATAGGTATTATATTGCTCCTGTTTACGTTGCTCTAACATACGTCACAGCCACAGCATATTAAGTATGTAGGTAATTACTAAGAATGTGTGTAAAAATACCGTATCTATTAGTTAGAGTATTTTGTAGCCCCAAAATATCTTAGCTAAATAGTCTTTTGGCTGAGATGATGATTATGATCAAACTATATTATACGATGTACGGTTTATTGGTCAAATTTAAATGACAAGTAAATCGCTGGCTTGAAATTTAGGAGTCTAACAAGTTTGTATACATCCAAGAACTAGTCTGACTTGAATCTCATCCAATTGACTGATCACACTGCCAGCATTTGCACTGAGCTCTAACTGTTCACACAAATCAACAAGAGTACCGTAGTGCAAGGCAACAGATCTGAGCTTGAGGAAGTCAGTCAGTTGCATTGTTCATTGTAGTAAACTTGCACGTAGTGAGCGAGAATAAATAGAATAATGTAGACAGTAATAGACTAACTGTCATCGGTTTATATTTTTTTAAAGACATCTCACTGTATTAATAAGTAAGTACTTAGTAAGTACTGTGTCATGGTAGACTTTACAAACATACAATTAACGAACAAAAAACCATTTAAGGATCACACAAAATTTGGTCCCGTGTGGGAATCGAACCCACAACACGCCGCGCTATAGTAAATGGCAAGGTAACTACTTAAGCCTGTGAAGCAACCGTGTAGTCAAATATATGTTTTGTATGGTAGAGAACTGACTGAACAATATCCAAAAGAATTGGAGCTAAAAATCTAAAAATGCTGAGGTATTCTTAAGGTAATAAAGACATTAATCTCTAATCAATCTAATTAATAACAATATTGTTCTAAACTAAAAAGGAGGGTTTCAAAAGATTGAAATTTTGAAAAAAATCTAGAACGGCGAATCTTTTTAAAGGCATTTGACATAAGTGAGACCAATAGCGTGCACTACATGTCGCACCATCAGTGGAAAAGAGGCGTAAGTTAAAAACCACCATTTGACAATTTTAAACCTTAACTGTTATAATGCACAGGATGAAAATTGCAAAACAGGCGTATCTCATCTTAAGTCATTATTCTCCTGTGTGTGCGATATAGGCAATTAAGCAGTGCCTTTATTTTTATAACATTGTTTATTTAAGTAGGCATTGTAATCAGAATGCCACCTGAACCAAGCACAGATGAATCAGATATTTACCTTCGAAAGCGCAGCTTACGCCATATGAATCAGTATTATACTCCGGACACTTCTTATTTACTTATTCATAAACACACTAACGTAGTTATAACTACGAGTACACATTTTTTTGTAAGAGGACAATTCATTTTCTTTCAATTAAATTATAATTAATATTGATATATCAAAGGGAAAATGCGTTATCGACCAGAAAATGGCAAACGGAAGCGCCATATGAATCAGAAGAACAGACTTCAACATTTTTTTTTATATGATAAAGCTAATCTGTACAAAAGAAATTACATACTATTTTGATCGTTGGTTACAGAAATATACCCATAGAAATATTGTTTTTTGTCCCTGAAGAACTACCCATTATATCTGTGTCTATGTGAACCAACATCTTATAAAACACGTTGTCGTCAACAACACGGCTTGCTACAGACTCATCTGACTCGTGTGACATTGAATTTTATTTATGAGAAACATCAAAAGTGCGGTCACGTAGAGCTACCGACAGAAATATACCCAGCGAGTGGGAAAATGTAAGAACATTATGTGACAGTTTAGCAGATATAAAACGATGTGTTTACGAGCGTAAGAATGTTGAAGAGATTGAAATTATGAGGAAGTTAGAGGTTATTGTATCAAAAGAGGTTAAATGACCATCACACGAAGATTTATCCACATTTTTTGAAGATTTATCAAGATTTGTCTAATCGAACCAGTACTTTCTGAGATTAGCGCGTTCAACCAAACATACAAACAAACTCTTTAGCTTTATAATATTAGTATAGATTTAGGCTTTATACCAATTTTCATCAAAATTTGTTGTCATTCTAAAACCTTTCTTTATTGTCCCTATTACAAACGTGAATTGCCCTTGAAATTGTATAAGTAGAATTTTCAAGGCTATTCACATTTCTATGAAACACCTACTGCATACTTACCTACTAGAGTATAAAGGCGAAGGAAGCGAAGGAAATGGCGTACCGCTGCAATCTCGTGACTACGCTGCTCTAACTTCCGTTGCAGTATGTATAACTGAGATTGCGGGAAAGTGAATATAAAAGGGTTTTAATGTTAGAAAATGTACTGTATATTGTAACGATATAAAAAACAGGAAAGACATCATACGAGTGAGCAAGCCCGACTAGGGAAGGACCTCCACCTTACCTCCTCATTTATTGAGTGACCGATATATTTAACGTTCGATTTATTAATCATTCGATATTATGAACCTTCAACTATATAGACGTTCGATTTATAGTGGTCGATCAATTGATATTCGATTATTTGGCATTCGATTTAGCATATATACCCCTTTTAACAAAAAAGTTTTTAATTATAAAAATGTTTTTCTATCTATTCCATTGTTTCTCAACCTGGGCCTATCCCAGGGTGAGAAACAATGGAATAGATAGATAAAGTATTTAAAAAAAACGCATTCCTAAATGAACGCTATAGACCTCTACCCATGCCATGCCACAACAACAACACTCTCTGTAGTTCGGCTAGCCAGGGGATGCTTAAGACGCTTCTAAAATAATTTTTGACAAATAAATTTTATAACGCAGTTTAGAAGCATAAAAGAACATACAAACAAACATACAGGCTGCAATCACGCTCCATTTAGCTTCATCGTAGTCGGGTAAAACCTAATGTCTTTGTGTACATATTCAGCTTCACTACGACAAAGTTTCAAGCGACAATACGTATCTATTGTGTATTGTACTTCCACGCTTACATCCTATCGCGTAGAGCTATCTATGCAACGAACGGAAAAAAGAAAGAGGAGAAATAGCACAATATGCGACCACAACTAGACGCTTAGTAGGTTTTTGTTTTATTTGGATTTATGTACAATTCACCATATTATCCTACTTATATAAATCCCCGGGTTAAACTATTTTAATTTTTACTTATTTTTTTTTACATAAGAGCCTGACAATAACGGACATAGCATAAAAAGAATTAGCGAAATCGGTTCAGCTGTTCTCGAGATTTGCGCTTAGCAACACATTCAGCGAAACATTTTTATATTACAGATGTGAAAGTTTGTGAGGATACGTGGATTTTTATTACTCTGGCACGTAAAAAGTACAGAACTAATCCGGATGAAATTTGGCATAGAGATAAATTATAGTATGGAATAGCGAATAGGTTAGTTTTTATCGCGATCAGCTAGTATTCTATAAATGCTAAACAAAATCAAAGTTGTGTTACTGACAGTAATAACACTCTTTTTTTAAATACTTCGGCAACTAAGAACCAAGTCCTGTATCGCGAGGAACTTTACAAACATTCATACAATTACCGGGCACAGTTTACTTAGACCTGGAGCAAACATTTACGGTTGCCGCAAAGTTGTGCCGTTTTGTGTAGGAATGCTATGAGCGGTGTTCAAGCGTGGCGAGTGCCGAGGTGACCACTTTAAATATGTACTAGCTAGATCAAACCTGTCAAGGTATTATTATGTAGGTATATCACATAAGCATACGGCCTGCGTACCGTAGCCTATGGACGCTTGTTGCCGACACATTTTTTTTTACAGTTTTAGGACGAAGAATCCCTGGGATAGGATTAATCGGCAAGAAAACGCTTTTTAAATATTTATTTAATACTGTATGGTACATGATAATTTACCATGAACTTATTGCTAAAAGAAATGTTTACCAGATTTTTTGTTTTTAAAAAGGGATTTTAGGTCACAATACGAAGTTTTCTATGAATTTTAAAGTCAAATAACTAGAAAAAAACAGTTTAGAAATGTTATCATGTTTTATAATTGCGTACCTATATTATTATTATAATAATAATGTCCTCCTAACCGAATTTCAGTCACGGCGGTTAATCTGAATTGAGACTAGCCATCTGCGTGGAAGATATTATAGTGCACAAGTGCACTCTTTATTCCTTCCCTCTCATAGTCCTCTGGGACGGCAAATCTGATACGACCGGAGAGAGATCAAGCGTAGTACCAACGGCTTTACACGTGCTTTCCGAGGCACGAGGGTGAAAACACCGCCAATTTCTAAACTCCGGGCATCTATTGTGAATTCCATCACAGAAAAACCCAATATACATTTTTGGCCCGAACCGGGCATCGAACCCGAGACCTCGTTATCAGCAGTCACACACACCAACCACTGAGCCACCGAGGAAGTTACTTACTATATGTACAGGCTGTATACTATTTCACCTCTATGTAGCACTCTGTGGATACAAGGAACGTGGTACATGGTAATGAATATTTAGGTGTTACAAGAACTTAGTTTTCAACTCCTATTTGTATTCGTAGAGTACAGCTATACCATCAAACTTAGTAACTAATTTTAAAACTTTAGCTTACTGTTCTTCATTCTATTTTTAGTAACTACATTAAATACCGTATTTTTCATACTGTATTAAGAAATCTAGATAGAATGAAAGAAAGAATAAAAAAAGACAAATATCGAACGTAATTGAGAGGAACCGTCTGAGGCGAATATACTTCGAAAAAGTAGGCCAAATTAGAAGTACTCGGAATCGATGTTCATGGATAAATGTAGATAAAATGAAACAGGGATGTCTCAATCAATCTACCTATTTCAGTCTACTTTTAGACATAGGATCTTTGAATACATTTCTGAAAACCCTATTCGTCAGTTATAAAACATTATGATTTTACGCATATATGGTTCCGTTTATGAAGAATAAACAAAGTTCTTTATAGACGAGACCACTTCAACCTCGTGGAATCTTATGTGCAATCCCCCTCTGTTTACTTATTTCCCAGACACCTTAGTGTCTCGTGTATGAGTGCTAGTATATGCCTGATGGGGACTTCAGATTGTTTTGCAGCAAATCACAACACATCTGAATTTTACATATTCTTCATCTAAACTAATATTATAAAGAGGAAAGATTGGTTGACTACTGGACTAAACTGCTGCACTGGTTTTAAACATTCTTTCAACATTAGAAAACTACATTATTAGCGAGTAATATAGGCTATATTTTATTGAAAATAAAATACGGTCCCTACGAAAACTTAATAAATGTCCACCGTGCGAAGTTGGGACGTGTTCCGATAGTATATTTTACATAGCGTACTGTGACGTTTGACATTTGAAGATAAATATCAATGAAGATGGTAGACGATTAAATTAAAACCTATCGATTCAATACTCTAGGCTCTTGATCATGCAATAAGCCTATTGGTTAGAGATTGATTCAATCATTTTCTTTCATCTTCATCGTAAAATGTTAAACGTCACAGTACCCATGCTATGTGAAATAGACTATAGTTATTGATAACTTCTGACCGTAGTTTTACTTTCCATGAACTATAACAAAACCAAAGTGGATCACGGGTGAAACTGCAGAACGCTGCTATACAATAAACAAACAAACAAGAAACACATCAATATTGACTATAGCAAAATATTTTCGTAAAGTAAATGTGGAATTTAGGTCAACTTCTACTCTATATATAAGTATGTGAAGGCATATTCGGAGCAAGGATAATAGTATATTGTGTTTGCGTTGAACGGTACCAACATCAAGTTATTGCTTTGCCCAATATCCGATTACTTAGCTTTTGTAAATGTATGCCAACTGTTGATTGTTTTCTTTGACGCAGTCTATAAAATGGTGGTTTTGTTTATACTTATCCTACGCCCAGACAGAGATTATGGTACGCCATTTACTTCAATTTATACGTAACTCACCTTACCTAAGGAAGGATTAGATGCTAAGAGCGGAGGACCCTGTGTTATGGCGCGTATTTGGCAAATTTTAAAAGAGGTTCATTTAGGGATGCGTTTTGAAAGAAACGTATACGTATTCCTATTTCAGGGTTACTCTATCTTAAAGCCCTGGTGTAAAAATACGGGTCGGCAACACGCAAGTGATATCTCTGTTATTGCAAGCGTCCATAGGCTACGGTAACTGCTTAACATGCCTGGGTCGTATGCTTGTTACCAAGTAGAATAAAAAAAAATACAGGCACCATACTAGCGAGCAAGCTCGACTGGGGAAGGACCTCCACCTTACAGAAGACCACAGCCAAATAACTACACACAGCGGTATAGTTGTGTTCCTGTGTGTAAGTACAGGTTTTCAGCGCTTATTTAAGGATGCATTTTGACAGAAGCGTTTTCCTATCCCACGGATACTTTATCCTTTTTTCATTTGGTATATTATTCGTCATATTATTTGTTTGTTAATCGCACCATGTTTTTATATTTTTAAAATGAACGTAAAATGTATAAATGTAAATGGGTGCACACACTGCACACTTTATACCCTAGCATTAATATCTATTATACTGGAAGTTTTAATTATTACTTCAGTGCTTAAGTTCTACTGTAACTACTTACTAACACGTTAGTACGTGAGTACTGAGTTGTTTTGTTAAGATTTTATTTAGACTAAAAGTCGCATAGTGGTCGTAATTCGACTGTAATACATATATATATTATCATTTTATTGCTTTCTTTAGTCATTCTTCGTATGAATTTTTACTATGACAAAATAATCTTACAGTCTAATCTATATTGTTTTCGCTTCTTGCTATGATATATAGAAGATTTTTTGAATCTGTATTTAAATCTAGCTTCCACCCGCAGTTCCACTTACATTTTATGTTAATGAAAAGTAGCTCATGCCCATTTAGAATAATTTCATCCTGTGACATTGCATCCATATTGGCTACAATATCAGAGGCATGAAATATTAATAAAATAAAATAGTCGTAAAATTTCAATGGGTCGTCAACACGCAAATGATACCTCTGTTATTGCAAGCGTCCATAGGCTACGTTAACTGATTAAAATCAGGCGGGCTGTAGGCTCGTTTGCCTCCCAAGTAGTACGTGCAGATGTAAGCACTTTTTCCTAGTAGGTATAAAGTTAAGCAAAATGCCAAAATAACTACACAATGTAATAAGGAGTAACAAGAACATTACATTTAAACAACTACACATATACCCATATATATGTTAATATTTATTACATAGAACAAAAGCAATTAACACAGTAAGCAACTCAACGCCAGCTTATTATAACACTAGTATAACTAAAATACTCATGCAATAACGCAGCGTGAAGTAATAAAATCCCTTAGCGTGAGGCAAAGGCACAGAGTAAAAACAAAGAGGAGGTATTGTAATCAATGTGGCAAAGGCGTCCAATATTCAGCCTCCGTAAACAGATTATCCAGAACGTCACTATATATAATGCTGCGTTCGTGAGAGATTATTGAAGCGACAGCGTTATTGCCTTTATACAACTAGTAGAGATGTCTAGTGAGTCACGACTCACTAGACATCTCACCCACGGGTTTGATTTCCCACCCAGACAAATCTTATGTAATAAACATGAAGAAGAGAGGTAGGGCACCATACTAGTGAGCAAGCCCGACTGGGGAAGGACCTCCACCTTACAGAAGACCACAGCTAAATAACTACACACAGCGGTGTAGTTGTGTTCCTGTGTGTGGGTATAGGTCTCCAGTGTTCATTTAGGGATGCGTTTTAAAATAAACGTATTCATATCCCTGGGATATTCCCATCTTAAAGCCTTGGTGTAAAAAATGGGCTGGTTACACGCAAGTATTGCAAGCGTCCATAGGTACGGTTACTGCTTAACATCAGGCGGGCCGTATGCTTGTTTGCCGTATAATTTTTTATTCATAACTACTTTCCTCTTGTCGGCTTCCCCCGTACAATCCTATGGCAAAAGTGTTTTTTTTATTCGGGATAAAAAGTAGCTTACGTGCTATTCCAGACTATATTCTATATTTGTGTCAATTTTCATCCAGATCCGTTCAGCTGTTTTGTCGTGACTGAGTAACAAATACTTATCCATCTATAAATCCATCCAAACTTCCGCATTTATAATATCGTACGTACGTAAGTAGGTAGGTGAAGAGACCCGTGCCCACCAGTGGGACATACATACTATATGGGTTGCTAGTAGGTATGTTCCAAAATTGCCTGATTGTCATAAGGCCAGTCAGGCAATTTTGGAACATTCTATTCCTAACAAATCTATACAAAATCTATTCCTAACTAAACATAGCCTGAACTTTTACAGGCTTTTTATAATTGTCTAAAGGTGTGAGATTTATTTTCACTCAGATAATAATTTTAGAGCTTTAGAAAATTGTTCGCCTATGCCTGGCGTTCTAGAGAGAACAGTAGTAATCTCTTCTTAGAAGTTTGTTATTAAAATAAATGTTACTTTAACCTTTCACTGTTTGTTGTTTAATAAAATTTATTAAATAAACTTCTGTTTTGTTTCAGGACATGATGGAACGGAACATAAATCGGTGAGTGACTCGAACAACAGGAACATTATACGTGGGTGTATAACCAATTATTTTTGTATACTTAAGGCTTAACTTGATTGATTACTCAATTTTCCTTAACAACATTAAGTTGTCTTTCACAGTGGAAAGGAACGAACAATTTTAACTTAGCTAAGGTATTTTTATTTTGACTTTGAATGGTGATCTAAATTTGCTTAGTACTTAGATTATAATCAAGCTATTTCTGAATAGGTACCTCTTATTTTCTAAGCCGTTGCCGTCAGCGATCTAGTCGTAGTTAAATTAGCTAAATCATCTTTCTGGATTATTCATAATGTATGACCTGCAAGAGTGTTACTTCGTAACTTAAATGAATTTGAGATTAACCAAATAAAGGTGAAAGTAGGTACACGTGAAAGCTATACCGTCAAATATTTTGTCACAATTTAACATTTAATTAAAATAATTATTGTAGAAAAGATCCACACGTCCACAACATTATAGTTTCTGCATCGTCTTGTGTCACCGATCTCTACGATCAGCGTATATTGGCGTAGTCTGCAGACTAGGATACGCATATTATTCATACTTTTTTATACAACTTGGGTGACAAACAAGCATACGGCCCACCTGATGTTAAGCAAGTACCGTGGCCTATGATGGAGTATCCCTGGGATAGGAAAACGTTTCTTTCAAAACGCATTCCTAAATAAGCGCTGGCGACCTACGCACAGTTATTTGACTGTGGTCTTTTAAACCTTCCACAGTCGGGCTTGCTCGCTAGAATGATGCCCTACCACTCTTAGCTCTGAGCCTTGTTCGAATGCCTTTTGTCTCATATGAATGCTTTGGAATAGTTCATACCTGGAATGTCTCTAGTGCTAAGTAGCTGCCTACAAACCATTATGTTTTCAGATTCAGTTGGATTTAAAGAGACAATATAACACTCCATATAAAAATCCCGCTGGGAGTGCTGAATGCAGATTGCTTTCGTGCATCCTTTCAGATCATAAATGTGAAAGCTAATGGTACTTTAGAGTGCAATATAAGTAAAGTATGCCGTTGTGAGTGGGTGTATCACCGTGTGGGAGTGTTTATAAGAATTGTTTTATCGTAGACATTCTTACGATGTTTCAACAACTATAGCTACAACTTTATACGGTATTAAAATTTAGATCTACTTAAACTGCTGGGCTTAAATTTTATTCCGTGTAAAAATATGTAGAACTAGCCGTTACCCACGGCTACGTAAAAGTAGCCTATTCGCTATTGCAGACTATAATCTATCTCTATGCCAAATTAATTTTAATAGCCTTATAGTTAACTAGAAGTCGCCCGCGACTTCGTCCGCGTGGTAATTTGGAATATTTCCACCGATTTTGCAACATATCTCACTCCTGTTCCGTTCCTATTGATCATAGCGTGATATTATAAAGCCTATAGCCTTCCTGGATAAATGCACTATTCAACAAAAAAAGATTTTTGCTAATCGAACCAGTACTTTCTGTAATAAGCGCGTTTAACCAATTAAACAAACAAATAAACTCTTCAGCTTTATAATATTAGTATAGATAATAATAGCCTTTATACTACTAGCCATAATTAAAGACTATAGGTACACAATACCACCAGGGGGGACAGATGGTCGGGACAAGTGGAATAGGCCGTAACGTAAATTTGCACGTCACGCCAACGTGCTGCATCGCGACTCGCGACATCGCACCGTTCCACGTTGACGACAAAATGACGTGGTGTTGTGGACAAGCTCTATGTTTCACTGCTAGGCACGATTCTCATCTTCCCTATCCAAAATCTAAATAAAATATCTCTCTAGTCTCCATAAAAAACCCAATACAATGCGAATCATTATCCTGACCACGACAGTCGTACTTTAATTTCGCTACTTATGCGAACCGACGACGACGGACATTTTCATATATTTTAAACACCCATTTCGTAAGCTACATATCCGCCACTCACAAGGTCTTTGAGGCAATAAATCGTTTAATAACACTTGTGAGAAAGCCCTTTTTAAAGAGCCCTTGATCGTCCTTCACGACGTTCGTAGCATATATAAATAGAACCATTTTTGAAGTTCTTTGACAGATTTCTCGCCCAAATTCTAAGTCGTCCCTATGAACAGAAGATCACAGCTAAAAATAACTCAGTGTCGTGTTTATGCTGGTATGTAAAAGTATCCAGACCTCTTTGGGGAATGCTATACTGCCACCAGAGGAATATTATTTTATTCTGCCAGCATAGCTCTTTCTTTTATTTACAAGACGGGTGTTTGTATGTGGTTTGTATGAAAATTCAGTTAGTGAAAATAAACCTTTTCTTTTTCTTATGTAATATTGATGTATCTACATATATGAGTTGCATTCTAATCTATTATAAATTTACCTTTTGTATTCAACTTGTCAGTTATAAAAGCTTCCTTATCCAGAGCAGTTGTTTCTCAAAAACGACATCCACCTTGGTGACATGCCTGTTTGTATGTTTGTTCGTCTGTTCCCGCATAACTTCTAAACTACTTATCATAACTTGACAAATGAGGTATCGTTAGTAGCGTCTTGATCGTCGGCTAGTGTTTCATACTATTTAGAGAACGATTTTGATGAAAACGGGTTTTGTATTTGTACAGAAATTACACGGTAGTACCAAGTGCCTTTTTCGAATCCTTGTGCCTATTTAGAATTGCTTACACAGCATATTAAATAAGGTCTTAATTTTAAAATTTTCCTCTCGCTTAACTAAACGAGAACTCTGAAAACAGATGACGTAATTATACAGGCTTTTGTTATGAATAATTGTATTTACCACCTACTCACGCACAAATTCTAAATGATATAATATAGATTTCTAAATTTCTACGTGAAGCTTATTCTACTTGTTGCTTTGAATGTGTTGGTACCTTCACTGTTACGCCAAACATAAATCTAGACTTTTAGATGTTGATTTATAGGGTCACAATTGTTGTATAATGTGTGGTATTTCTAATTACTAGCAAATTATGATAAATAAATCTTTACTAATATTATAAAGCTAAAGAGTTTGTTTGTTTGGTTGAACGCGCTAATCTCAGAAAGTACTGGTTCGATTTGAAAAAATATTTTTTTGTTGAATAGTGCATTTATCCAGGAAGGCTATAGGTTATATAACATCACGCTATGATCATATGATGATCAATAGGAGCGGAGCAGTAGTGAGATATATTGCAAAATCGGGGAAAATATCCCAAATAACTACGCGGACGAAGTCGCGGGCGACCCCTAGTTATTAATATGTGTACCTACCTACCTGCATAATAAATACTACATCACCTAGGCAAGCATAGATTAAAAATATGACAACTACACAAGTCGGGTATAAGCACCGTTTCACAAAACCCTTAACTTGATAGAGTTCCTTAGACTTTGGTATTGGAATATAAATAAATAAAGAAAATTGCCGCAACTCTACTCAACGCTGGTTTTCAACCCTCTCGAAAAAATAGATGAGCGCCTCGATCGCTTTTTACCCTGCAGCAAGGCAAGGGTTATGTTCTTCGTATGTATGTATATCATATTCTATATGACGTCATATCTTTAAACCGATTTTTTTCATAATTTTGTAGGCTGCAAACAAAACAAACATCTTTTGTTTCGTATTATGTACGGATCCGAAAAGGTTTTAAACAAAGCCGAACACGAGTTATATTTAGCTCATAGAGCATCCATACGCATACCTTTATATACCATACCCTTTACACAACTAATGAAAATCCAGCTCAGTCTATTTCAGGAGCCACTACAAAAGGTTATATAGATATACCAAAATAGGTACTTTATCGATGTACTGCTGAATATATATTTCAAGTTTCAACTCGAGTGATCTTTAATCATTAAGACAAAAGGTATTGTTTGCCGTAACAGTATAGAATTCTATGTATAGCCTCTGTTCCTTTTATATTATTGGCGAAAAGGGAATAAAAGGAAATTGTTAAGGCTATATCACATGACATGCGACGCAGCTGCGTAATTTTACCAATCACGTTACCAATTTACATTTGTGCCGTACCTTTTTTATCAATAAAGAGTTTATTTTAAGAAATGTAAGGCACTATACTAGTAAGCAAAACGGCCTGGGGAAAGACCGCCACCTTACAGAGGCCCACAGCCAAATGATTACAGACAGCGGTGTAGTTGTGTTCCTGAGTACAGGTCTCCAGAGCTCATTTTGGGTTTTATCAAACATTTGCTGTTTATTATTGAGGCCGACCAATTACGAAGGCTGTAGCCGGAGGATGCAAAGAAACCCAATTTGAGTTTAAATTAAATTTAATTAATTAAAAATTATTACAATTATTACTTATTAATTAAGAAGATGATAATTGATCGATGTTGTATCAAGAATGATCTTAATATTTAAATTTATTAATTATTACAACTAAGCTAATCGATTGCGAAATCCGTAAGGCGCGATGAGTATTTTGGCTATTCGCTGAATCGGCGCCTCGTGTCGGACTTTGATCTCTATGCGCTTAACGGTGTCACAGTGTCCGTCTATTACACCGTTAGGCCGCTTGCTACACCATTGCGTAACATCTCCCCCCGAAGATCAGCAATTATTTCGAAATCTGAGTTTGATGAGATGATGAAATATTGTTGACGTCAACCTTTACATCTTGTGGATGTGTTGATTCAATCTTTGGAACTTCCTCGTGGATACCAGTGGGTTTAAATTCTTTCATCTCAATTGGTTGATCATGTCGATGTCGTAAAGGTTGTGCTCGTCGTCGACGGTACATTAGTGTAATTGCAAGTACACATGCACCGGATAATATAATATAAATTGGAATTGTGGTATGATAAATGCTGTTGTCGATACTATCTTCGTTTAATTTCACCGGTGTTTGTAAGTTTATTTCTGTGTAAATTTCATGTAGATTCTTCAAATTAAGTGAATTCAATATGATAGGTGTTGAACTTGTGGATTCCAATTCTTCTATGGGAGGTAAAGCTTCTATTTCTATGGCATATCCCTTGATGTGGTCATCTGAATTTGCTATGGTGAAGTTTGGCGTTCTTATGTAACAGTTATATGGAATGACGGCGAGAAAACTTCCTTTCAATATTCTATAAGTTTCTTGTCCACACGATATCTTCACCTTGGTCGCCTTAGGGAAACTAATAGCATAGTGATTTTCGTCGAGTTGCTCTACGGCCGCTGTGGTTAGAATGACGGATGTTGTCTTACAAGATGGCTGAATCTCTTGTTCAGTGATCAGGTGTCGAATGCAGTCCGAATCATTATATAGGTGGTACTTGAATTTTGCCTCACAAAGATACAGAGAGTCTGCCTTCGGACATTCTGCCTCTATGTACATAGAATCTGTTTTAGATATCGCAAGAAAAGGTAAGGATGGTATAAGGATTGTATTGAATTTATTAGGGATAATGGACAATTTATAAAGATTATAAACTTGGGGAAAGACGAGGGCATCTTAAACACTATAACTATTTGATTACCTATGTAAAAGTATCCTAACTTTATAATATCATAATAATCTTCTAATTGTACAGAGACTTTATTTAACTTTAGAGTAAGATAATCCATATGTGGTTCAAATAACGAAGAGGTACTTACTATCTTTTAATTTAGATCTAATTTCAGATAATTTTAGTTTAGCTGTATTAATGTAAGATTGTATGTTATTTAAGTCTACGTAATTAAGAAAAGAGTGATAATGAGAAATAATATGGGTCGTTCCTAAATTGAAAGGGAGCAAGCCAGGACCATTTTCTAAGGAATCAATCATTACTTCTTGTCCTCGAATCATCTGGAGTAGTAGCAATGATATTATCCTGTAACAATACGGTATTCTTAGGGCTACGTTTTAAGCGAGATTTAGCAACAGGACCACGTTTTTTCTTGGTGTAGATATGTATGGGGAGATCAGCAAGTACAGTATCCTGAGTGTAACGAGGAGCAAGTTTTTGTCTATTAGCAAGAGGATTACGAATAAAGACTTGTTGATTTGAGGAATATTCTTTTTCAGGTTCACGGTTTTTATTTCTATTTTCAGTTAATTCAGTCCGATTGTGCAACGAGGTTTCATTAATTAATTTGTAAACTTGAGTGAGCCTTTTTTTATGATCTATTAAATATTGCTGCAATAAATGTTCAGATAAACTAATATCTAAAGAATCACGAGGATCGAAGTGACCAGTAATTAAATCTATGGGCCTGCATTTGGTGAAACTATGAATAGAATTATTATAACCTAATACTGCATAAGGCATAAGATTTATAACCGGTTCGTTATGTTTTTCGAGTTTCAAAATTCTTAAATGTTCTAAAATAGTACTATGGAAACGTTCTACTATGCCATTATCATTAGGTGAATGGGCGAGTATTTTATGATGCTGAATTTTATGAAGTTTTATGAACTCTAAAAATAATGAATTCGTGAATTCAGGACCTTGGTCAGTGATTATAGTAAAAGGAACGCCATGATGGGTGCAAAACGTTAAAAGAGCTTGAATGACACTTATGGCTGTACCATCTCGGAGATGATATGCTTGCGCATATTTAGAGAAAGCATCAACTAAGGTAAGAAATTTTTCGTTCTGGGCTGTAAAGAGATCGAGATGTACAATTTCAAAAGGTTTAGTAGAGGGTGGAACTATTGCAAATCTTTGTTTAATAGGATTTCGATCATATTTTGCTTGGCCACAGATATCGCATTCATTTATATATTTGGTTATGTCGTCTCTCATTCGAGGCCAATAATATCTGTGAGATAAAGAAAGGAAACATTCACTGATACCACGATGGTTGGTTTTACCCTCGTGATAGTTTTTTACAATCTCTTGTTGTCTTAAATAATCTTTTACGTTCTCTACTTCTTTTTTCGTTAAGACCATATTCAAGGCAGAACTTTTAAATTTATTTTGAACAATAGGAATTATTTTATACATAGCTAAAGGAGGGTGGATAATTAAACCGGTTTTTACTTTAGGATGTACATACTCCTTGATAGCATTTATAACATCTTCTTCGAGATTAGATTCTGATAGTTGTATAACTGTTCTAGTATGGGTCTCAAAAGGTTTAGATACGGATGGGCGTTTTTTTATATCTCCTCCAACAACGAAACATATTTGTCGATGAAACTTATTGAGAGGTTCATCTGATATTGGTACTTCCAGTATAGGGTTTTCGGCATCTGTATGAATTGTTGCAGTAGACGAACCGACAGCAGAAGGAGGGTTTTCAGAGGTATTGACAAAAACAGAACTACTACTTTCATGATTGATTTCTATCCGAGATAAAGCATCTGCGTTTGAGTTTAACTTACCCGGCTTATAGACAGTAGTGAAATCATATTCGCTTAACTTTAATCGCCAACGTGTTAAACGGGAATTTGGTTCTTTTAAATTCATAACCCACTGGAGTGGCTTATGATCCGTTACAATTTTAAATTTTCTGCCAAATAAGTAGGGGCGAAAGTATTTCGTTGCCCAAACAATTGCCAAAAGCTCTTTTTCAATCGTGCTATAATTGATTTCACTAGTGTTTAATGTTCGGGAAGCATATGATATGGGTCTATCACTTCCTATCGGTCCTTGTGAAAGAACGGCACCAATGGCAAGGTTGGAGGCATCAGTTGTGAGAATGAATTCTTTACTAAAATCAGGGTATAACAATATGGGGTCATTTATTAAAAGGGTCTTGCATTTCTCAAAACAATTTATATAATTTGGATCGTTAATATTAATCTTAGAACCTTTTTTCAGGCATTGAGTCATTGGTTTCGTTATGCGAGCAAAGTCTGGAATGAATTTCCTATAATAACCTAACAGACCTAAGAAACGCTTAATTTCTGTGGAATTTGTGGGCATAGGGAATTTCTGAATGGCGTTAATTTTGTCAGGATTGGGTTTAACACCTTCCTTACTTATTACATGACCAAGATATGCTGTCTCTAACTTAAGGAACTCGGACTTATCCATTTGGATTTTAAAGTTCGATTCCCTAAGTCTCTGGAACACCTTTTCCAGGTTAACTAAGTGTTCCTGGAGCGAGGTAGAGAACACTATGACGTCATCAAGGTAAACTAGACACGTGGTATTCAGAAGGCCTCTGAGGACATTATCCATTACTCGTTGAAAAGTAGATGGCGAATTTTTAAGTCCCATTGGCATACGTAAAAATTCAAAGTGTCCGTGCTCTACTGTGAACGCGGTCTTCGAAATATCGTCAGGATTTAATTGTACCTGATAGAAGCCACTCGCCAGGTCTAATGTGGTGAAATACTGGCAGTTGCCCAGTTTGTCAAGAACATCTGATATATTTGGTATGGGATACCGGTCATCTAAAGTTTTTTCATTAAGTTTCCTGAAGTCTATTACTAAACGCCATTTAGCCTTTCCACTAGCATCAGCCTGCTTGGGAACAACCCAGATAGGAGAGTTCCAAGCTGACTGTGAAGGACGAATAATATTCTGTTCTAACATTTTACTAATTTGTTCCTGAACTTCCTGTTTATGTATAAAAGGATATCTATAACTTTTTGTATAAACGGGTACCTCATTGGACGTACGGATTGAATGTTTAACCTTACTAGTGAAAGACAATGGTTCGCCATCAATGTAAAAGACATCGGCGTACCGGGCACAAAGTAATTCCAAATTAGATTTTTCCTCGGCATTTAAATGTTGTGTACGTAATTGCGACAAAACTTGCTTCACGCGTTCAGGCGGTTGCTTAGTGCGCGTGCACTGAATATTACACAATTCTGCTTTAACGGGTTGATCCATTGAAAAAACTATATCATGACAGCTCGGGTTTGTCACTTCTAATATACCACGGTTATTTTTGACGGTAGTGACACAGTTGTCTATAATACAGTTCGATATACATTGCTTAAGAATTAGTGCGACTCCATCACGAGTATTAATAGGAACTCTAATTAATTTTGACGAATTTGCTGGTATTATTTCTTCGTATAAATTGCAGTTACGTGAGTCATACATGTAAAGTGGGTTAACAGAATTACGCGTATTTAACAATCTATTCTTTAAATCAAGGTTTGACTCTAATTTTTCTAATAAGTCATAACCAATTATACCATCAAAATAATCGTGAAATTTTAGGATACAAAGGGTTATATTTTCGTTTTCATTAAATTCCTGAAAACACGGTAAAGTAATTGTATAGTCATTGCGAGTAGTGGCATGGATATTAGTCACTTCAAATGGATCGTAATTACATGGTATGTGCGATAAATACTGTTCTACAATTTGTGGGCTTATAAAAGACGAATTAGAACCTGTATCTACCAATAATTTCATAGGAGGATTTGCTATTTTAATAAAAGGCAACTGTCTCTGAGTCTGAAAGTTTATTTCTATCTTAACTTGTCTGAATTTGAAGTTTTGTGAAAATCCTCACTTTCAGTGGGCACATTGTCCCCGACCTCCTCCACAGAGTAACCTTTTGTACATTGAGGCGGTTCGTATGACTCATTATTGTACTCACTTGGGTACGAATAATCAGGATATTCTGAATAATCATAGGGCCAGTAGTTATTGTATTCGTAATCCTCGTATTGATTATAATTATAATAAGATTGATCGCCACAATTAAAATTAATATCTCTAGATTTAAAATAATTTGAAGGTGGTGGGTTGCCAGATTTTGACCAGTCATGATATGTACGTTGTGGGAATGGCTTGCTTACATAGTGGCTGACACCACTCATAGGTTGCGGTGCATTACTAGTACTAGGTTTGGGTCCAGGCATTCTAAATACTTGGCTTTGGGGTCTATAATTAGGTGACGGTGAACTAAACATTTGTTGCGTACGAGAAGGTCCTCGATACTGAACGTTTTGCGGTCTCCACTGCTGTACGGGTTGCTGCACTGGAGGCGTATACGCGCGCGACGGTCCAGGCATATTAAAAGGCTTAGAAGGGACATTAAATGGTCTTTGTGGTAACGTAGTGTTAGGGGGCGGCGGAAGGCCATAAGAAAATTTGGGACTAACCTGATGCTGAGGCTGTAACTTCCTGTCGGGTACATGTTCGTTCCTCTGCTGCAAATACAATGTATTCATTTCCTCATGCACGAACTCTAAAGCTTTCTCAATCGAATCAGGCCGCATGCACCGAATGCGAGAACCTAACGGGTCGCGTAAACCCCGCAAGTAGGATTGTAGTGTTAATTTTTTATATAAAGTGCGTTTAGATTCAATGGTACTTGCTATCGTTTCATGTAGGCTGATATAGGTCATAATTGTACTAAAAATATTCTGACATTTTTCATAATATTCCTGGGGGGTTAATGAACCCTGTTTTAAAAGCGCTAAATCGTTGTATAAGGACGTCTCATCCCGCTGGTCTGCGAAATTATTAATTAATGTGCTTCGAATAGCACCCCAAGTCTCCGGGATACCGTTAGTATTTATAATACGTGCCGCCGGCCCGACACATTTGTTCAGAATTCCATTTAATAATGCTAAATTAGTCAACTGATATTCGGGTCCATCCCTTATATATTGTTCTACCAACTGATCGCATAATTTTATAAATCGAGTTAATACGTTCGAGTTACCGTCGAATTCGGGAACCAGTCGTAGGGCCTTGTAAATCTGATCTATTGAATTGCCAGTCGTCATATTCGCGACGGGTTCTTCTCTATCACTTAATTCTAAATTTCTATTAACGTCTAACAAATTATATCTATTTTCACTATCCCTAAGTGACCGAGATTGCCTTGGATGGAAAATCTTGGAGTTTTTATAGGAACAGTTAAAGGAAAAGGAAAGCGAACCTTAGAACGATTCTAAAGTACTTACATATATCTGACGATTTTGTATTTCTCTGCTGTATCGATGGCTAGATACTCCTCTAGGCTGCAGCACGTGTAGGTTCTAGATAGCCGAAGAACGTCTTGATTCACTGATTCTACTGTGACTTTACTCGACTATCCTACCGACTGCGCCAATTACGAAGGCTGTAGCCGGAGGATGCAAAGAAACCCAATTTGAGTTTAAATTAAATTTAATTAATTAAAAATTATTACAATTATTACTTATTAATTAAGAAGATGATAATTGATCGATGTTGTATCAAGAATGATCTTAATATTTAAATTTATTAATTATTACAACTAAGCTAATCGATTGCGAAATCCGTAAGGCGCGATGAGTATTTTGGCTATTCGCTGAATCGGCGCCTCGTGTCGGACTTTGATCTCTATGCGCTTAACGGTGTCACAGTGTCCGTCTATTACACCGTTAGGCCGCTTGCTACACCATTGCGTAACAGACCCAATAATAAACACCAAATGTTGTGTAGTAAACTCCAAACCAAACACGCAAGTGACACCTCTGGTATTGCAAGCATTCATAGGCTACGGTAACTGATTATCATCAGGTGGACCGTAGGGATTTTTCCGATACGTAATGGATAACACTATAGCGGCTTGTAGAAACGCTGCGGCATCGCAACGTGCCGTGTGATACATCTTTAACTTAATGGTCTCAAGTCCCATATAAGTATATTCTTTCCTTTTAAAATAATTTACCGAAATGGTTATACCTAGGTTTTTTTTGTCTTTTATTGCTTTTAGCTTTAACTTAAGTGTTTACACGACATTAAACACTAACTACTTTCGTAATGAGTTCTCGTGTGCTCTAAATAAAATGACTATAAAGTTTAAGTACAGTGCCAAGTCTATTCGAAATTAAACGTTTCGAATGTCAGATGCACTGCGCTAAACAAAAGTTTAGTGTTATAAAAAAACTTTTTATGATTCTGCCAAAGAGTTTAGTATAATAAAAAGTGGAAATCTGGCGGCACGGCAGTGCCCCCGCCAAGTCGAGCATCATCATCATCACCATCCCTTTTCTCGGTGTAGTTCAGGCCATTTTCGACCCCCTATAATTTATTTGTGGATAAAACTAGAAGCCTGAATTAAAGACTGAAGTTTATATTAATTTTGCTTGGCGGTCAAGTGTGAACCTATATAACGTAGGTTGCCTGTATACTGGTAAAACCTGAGTACCTGGCTTAAAATTACACATAGTTTCAACAAAGGAGTTATCAGGATTTTACAGGGTCGACAACGCGCGAGTGACACCCTTGGTGTTGCAAGCGTCAATAGGTAACTGCTTAATATCAGGCTTTTTTGCCTCTTAGGAAGTATAAAAAAAAACATCGACACGACGAGTGTTAGTCCCTATCTTCATAAAAAACGATTTCAATTATCTAAAGATTGAAAATCTCTTTGCTGCTTTTCATTTAAAGGGAAATTTAAATGCAAAGTACACCTATAAAGAACTCGTATTTTCAGTTTCGAGTAAATTCGAATGCTTTCGATTGGTCTTTGATAGCACTTGGAATACGATATTTTAAAGCGACTGTAATGTCTGAGAGCCTTGTTCAAATGCGGAGAGCCTTGTTCAAATGCGGAGTTTTCAAACTCGTAATATAAATTGTATTCCTTTTACAAAACTCTTTTATAAAAATACTAAAACGTTGTTTTTTTGCTACTAAAATAGTAATATCGTTATTTAAAAATAGAGGTTGATCGTAGAGGAATGAAAATTAAGGGTTGTATGTATTTTTGTAAGCATAAAAAAATTGAACAAAAAATAAAATTTAGGGGTGGATATTTCAACCCCCTAAATGTTAAGAGTGGCCTCAACATTTAGGGGGATGAAAAATAAATGTTGTCCAATTCGCAGATCTAACCAAATTTCACGAAAAACGAGCCATTTGGAGTTTAATTACAAACATCGTGAGATGAGAATTTTATATATAAGACTAGTGGACCTGGCAGACGTCGTCCTGCCGGAAAAAGCTGAAATACCGACAGCAGCGCCACCTACCGGGTCCAATTGTGAATCTAAACCATCCAGGGCCCTACCCGAACACACACACAAAATTTCATCAAAATCGGTCCACCCGTCTAGGAGGAGTTCAGTCACATACACACGCACACAAGAAATATATATATTAAGATTTATCTCCATCAAATGATCACATAAACATCACTCATTAGAAAGCTGTAAAACATTACTGGGGTAAACGTATACTTATGCGAGGGCACTGTAGGCTAGTAGGTTAAATGTTATACAGAAAAAAAAAACACTAATTTTAGAATAGAAATATTAAATTTACAAACTAAATAGCATAAAGTACATAATTATAATATCAAAATTATAAAAACGAATTAATTAGTTTTTCATATTTAGGTTTAGTTAGTTAAAATAAGTTTTTAATATTATTCTTGTATATATACATATGTTGCTATGTATATTATAAAAACTGAATAATAAAAATAAACTTTCTTTGTTTTTAAAAGATAACTTCTGCACTAGGGAACAAGCCTAGTGTCGCGGGGGACTTTATAATCATACAATTACACATAGTGCATCCAGAATCGGGACAATCATTTATGAATCACTAAAAATTTTGACCCATGTGGGGATCGAACCCACAACACGCCACGCAGTGGTAAATGGCGACGCAACGCTTAAGCCACTGAACCAACCGAGCAGTCATAGTACAGTCAAATCAGTAGTATAATTTTAAAACAAATTTATTTATTACAACTTACAAAGGATAAACTAAACCAAATGCGACAACAATGTAGTAGTCACTCTCCGGAATTCCACCAAAGAACATGCAAAAATGTCAAGCGTTTGCGGTATGTTGTTATTCTGTGGTTATGCCTCAAGAGTTTTGTAGGTATACCTTCTGCTCGCATTGCTAGAGCAAATTTTGTTAAATAATCTTTTATATTGCCGGAAATAATGAGCAGTAGATGAGCTTGGTACAGAACCGGAACAGATAGCGCGCAAAAGAGGAGACATATACCCAGCAGTGGGTGAATAAGGGTTAATGAAGAAGAATCTTTTGTATAAGAATTTTATGGCATTTGTAACTCTATGTTGCAATGTTTACCTCTGTTTTGACGCATAGCTTCAAGTTTGTATACAAAGCTTAGTCTTTTCTATTTTATACTACTTGGGTGGCAAACAAGCATACGGCCCGCCTGATGTTAAGCAGTTACCGTAGCCTATGGACGCTTCCAATCAGAAGTATCACTTGCGTGTTGCCAACCCATTTTTTTACACCAGGGCTTTAAGATATCGAGGAGTATCCCTGGGATAGGAATACGTTTCTTTTAAAACGCATTCCTAAACGAGCGCTAGAGTCCTGTACTCACACACAGGAACACAACTACATCGCTGTGTGTACCTAGTTATTTGGCTTCGGTCTTCTGTAAGGTGGAAGTCCTTCCCCAGTCAGGCTTGCTCGCTAAAATGGTGCCCTGGCTCTCTTACTTATCATCAAATCGCCTAAGATAACAAAATGCTTTCATTAGATAACAATATTGAGACAGGTTATAAGGTTTCACATTTCAACATCACACTACGGTCTAAGGACAGCATGGACGTAACACAGAACCAAATCCAATGCTGGATAAAACAATGACTGTCCTGTTGGTCTAGTGGTTAGTGACTCTGGCTGCTAAGCGGGAGGTCGGGTTTCGATTTCCACACGGGACATAACTTTGGGTGACCCACAAAGAGTTGTTCTGAGTCTGGGTGTAATTTGTGTCCGTTAATTGTATGTTTGTAAAGTCTCACGCGACACACAGCTTGTTCTGTAGTGCGGGAGTTGTCTTTTTAAGAAAAAAATATGTGTAATTTGTGTCCGTGAAGTGTATGTTTATAAAATCCCCCGCGACACAGGGCGTGTTTCCTAGTGCGGGATTTACCAAGAAGAATAGTTAACTAATATTAAAATTAACTTTATAAAGACCTATCAAATATCACCAGATTAATAACTGAAAACGTTTTGAGTTTAGTCAAGCATGAAAGTCTTCTTAAGTATTTATAAGGGCTTTTAGTATTCAAGCTCGACTCGACAATATGCAAATAACATTATTACTTCGGAATGGTATTTGTCTGTGCCGTACACAATTTTCTATTTATTTCCATTTGAAGATGGAAATAATTTTATTTTGACATACCTATTATTGAATGCTTTTCGCTGGTACCTATTTAAGCGAACATTTTATATTATTGTGTATTTTTAAATATTAGAGTTAGTGTTTACCACTTTGTGTATTATTATTTAAATCTTTAAAATTAAACATTTCATTTCAAACAGTTTCGGTCGAATTGCACCGACCGTGGTCACGGGTTGACCTTCAAAATATTACGCGATTGAGACCCGTGATATATCTGTATAGATATCATGGGTCTCAATCGCGTAATATTTACATGTACATACCCAATCTTCCGCCACGGGCATCGCTCGAAAGATATTTGCAATAATATATTAAAGGCCGCTTATTGAGATAAAATTTTCTCAGTATAGATTTTTCTTTTTTTAAGACTACTCCCGCACTAGAGAACAAGCTCTGTGTCGCGGGAGACTTTACAAACATACTAATAATAATATAGGATAATCACTCGAAGCCCCCATAAGTCCTTATAATGTTAATCAAATTTTCTTTCTCAAAGAAATTAATACACCGTCTCGCGGCGTTCGCGTCCATAGAAGTCTGGTGGTAATAAACGGTGCGTAAGCCCCTTTATTAGATTTATAATAAAGTTAAGTTAATTTTATCCTTACAACTAAAAATCTCTATAAATAGAATTTCAATTATCTGCAACATTTATTTCATAAGATAATTACAAGAATAGTTTTATAGAGAGGTAGGGAACTAACTAGTGAGCAAGCCCGACTGGGGAAGGACCTCCAATTTACAGAAGACCACAGCCAAATCACTACACACAGCGGTGTAGTTATGTTCCTGTGTATAAGTACAGGTCTCGAAACGTTTTCCTATCCCTGGGAAATACGGTAACTACTTAGCATCAGGCGGGTCGTATGTTTGTTTGCCACCCAAATAGTATAAAAAACAAGTCAAGAATAACTTAAAGGCCACTCTTTATCTCCCAAAAATGTATAGTTTCCGTGGGATAGATTAGGATTTCACGGGCGAAGCAGTAGGCAATAGCTAGTATAATTTATTTTAGACTAGCGGTCCGTCCCGGTTTCGCACGGATGGACTTAAAGAAATACGTTTTAGGGCACTTTTTTACACCTTGGGTTACGTTACTTAAGTTTTAGTAAGAATCCCTAATGTTTTCTAGCAATAAATATAGCCTATGTCACTCAGGGTGAATGTAGCTTTCCAATGGTGAAATATTCTTTTAAATCGGAGTAGTTTTTAAGTTTATTCGAATAAGTCCTGATTCGTCGTATTCCTGTATCGTCGGGTTCCTGTTTAGTCGAATTGCTGATTCGTCGTATTTTCAATATCAAATGAAACTATGGAATTACCGTGACTCCACTTCTTTATATTAAAAAGTAAATATTTACATTGAATAAAAAATAAGCCGGCAATAATATGACATACGCATACAATTTAAATTAATATACAGAGTCTATTTAAACAAACATTACAAACACACACACACACACAAAAATACAAATCTTTCCTCTTTATAATCTAATATATAAAATTCTCGTGTCACGATGTACGTTATTGAACTCCTCTGAAACGGCTCGACCGATTTTCGTGAAATTTTATGTGCATATTTGCATTTTTTATTTAATTTTTTTGTCATTTTTTTTTGTTTTTATTTTTTGTGATTCAGCATTAAAAAATACATACAACCATTAATTTTCACCCCTCTACGATCAACCCTTATATTTTAGTAGCAAAACAACATTTGCTGGGTCAGCTAGTATTAGCATAGATTATTGGTCGTGATTGTTAATTTCACTCATCTAACGATATATAAAGCCAATTAGCCACAACCTCTGCTACTCCCTTGTGTGCCTGGTTATTAAACAGACATGTATATGCGTACTTATGCATATCGTCTGACCTCGTTTCATAAGGACAGTGGCTACACAACACATGTTCACTGGAACAAAGCTTATATAACCCAAGGGTATATAAAATACTAGGGGTCGCCCTCGACTTCGTCTGCGTGGTAATTTGGAATATTTTCCCCGATTTTGCAACATATCTCACTACTGCTCGGCTCCTATTGATCATAGCGTGATGTTATATGCCTATAGCCTTTCTGGATAAATGCACTATTCAACAAAAGAGATTTATTCTAATCGAACCAGCACTTTCTGCGATTAGCGCGTTCAACCAAACAAACAAACTCTTCAGCTTTATAATATTAAATATAGATTACTGGCCGCTTATTTTTTTATATCGCTATGCATATAACATGTTTAGTAGAAAAATGTCGTAAGATCTAAAGTCTGTACAGCATTTTCTGTCTTACGATAATTGGCTATTTGACAGTTTTTTGTAAAAGTATTTAAAAGTTTACTGCTGGTTATCTTATACCTCTTACAAATATATTTTAATCTTTAAACTTATTTCATCTACTACCCACTTTGAAAATCAATTATGTTTCAGAACCTACAAATATTATTAACGTGCTACAAATTTTCTTTTAATTTTTTTTATAAATCCCAGAGATATTCCACCTTAAAGCCCTGGTGTAAAAAATGCGAGCTGTATGCTTGTTTGCCACCCAAGTAATATAAAAATAATAATAACAATACTTAGAATATGTATTAATATGATTTTTTGTTTCAGGATGTACCTGTTGAACAATTGGAGAAACTTAAAATGGGTGAGTTTGTAGTATTTGTTATACTATACTTGTTTCATCATCATCATTATCTTAACTGATAGACTTCCATTGCTGGACATAAGCCTCCTTTAGGGATTTCTACCTTCAATCAAATATACAATAGATACGGACTAAGAGCGAAACTGGGCCCCAAATTTATTAGAGCCCAGCCCCTCTAGACAAGTGGCATAAGCGGTAGCCGAATCGAAAAGACAAAAAAAGTAAATGTATGGGATTTGACGTAAGTTTATAATGTCAAAAACTTACGTCAAATCCCATACATTTTGCTTTTTTGACTTTTCGATTCGACTACCGTTTATGTCACTTGTCTAGAGGGGCTTGTCTGCTTCAAGCTTACTTACTTGCAGTTCAGTTGGTGCCGTTTTTCAAGCGGTGATCGTGCATCTATTAAATAGCTGGCTGTTGCCCGTGGCCCCGCCCGAGTGTTTGTCGGTTATACACGAAATAAATTTGCCAATGTTTTTTAATCCAACAAAATAAAAACCATGAAAATCGGTACATCCGTTCTCAAGTTAAGTGTTCGAACAAACCCGACTTTATTTTATATATTAAAGATTTGATTACCGCATTATTCGATACTGAGCTGACCTTGAATTTTAAACTCTTCAATAGGTAGGTTTATTACTTGAATAATGTTTTCCACTGCAAAGCACGAATCCCCTGTCTTCTATTAAGTGAGCCGAAAAGGATAAGGACTTAATCTACACACGCTAGCCTACTTACCGTTTTAGGTATTCAACAAGAATTTCTTCTAACAATTGGTTTTCGTCACGACATAGACATATTTATTACAAAATCTATATAATGTTACTCGTGCCTTTATATGTATACAAGCGGCCTGCCTCGACTTCGCCTGGGTTAAACTATTTTTTTATCCTTAATGTATATAAATATTAATATATTTTTAGCTAATTGCATAGCAAAAAATATTTAAAAAAATTTTACCCGTCTAGATATTTTTTTATTATTTCGTTTTAAAATAAGCCTAAGTATATTCCAAATTTCATTTCCCTAAAGCTTATTAGTTTTGGATGTGGGTTGATCGACAGTCAGAACAAAGAAAATATAAAACGAATATAACTACTAGTACTTGGATGACCGAATTTTGCTCGGTACCTAGCTCTAGCTAGGTACCGAGCAAAATATTCGGGGGCGATTAATCGATCTATCGATTAATCGCCCCCGAAACCCCCTGCATACTAAATTTCATGAAAATCTTTATTGTAAATATAATATAGTATAGTATATAATATAGTATATATACAGCCTTGGCCAAAAGTATTGAGCACCCATGTTAATTTGAGTTTTTTTGAGATTACCGTTTTGAAATAAATTGAAATAATTTATATAGGTACAAATCATTGTTTATTTACTTAAAATTAATATATTGTCACTCCACCATTTGCCTTAATAAATAAAGAATTGCTCGTTTAAAGGAATAAGATTATTATCTATAAATGTTACACGTGCTTTTAAATGTATATTTATTCAAATTGCATAACATATTATGAACTCGTATTACTTGTTACAAAGTTAACATTACATAAATTACCTTTAACACGAAACACAGGAAACATTATAAGTTTTCAAATACATAATTTCAAAGCCAACAAATATCAACGTTTTGTTCGCCACATTTACAATTGAGGCGTAAGAGTAATTAACTTAAGACTTTGTCACTTATTAACAGCTGGTGTGAGATTTATGTCGTAAATAATTTGTATGTTAGAAATTAATTTCTTTGAAAGCTAAAGCTGACGTCACTTATAAAGCGGTGGACAAGTCTAAGGGAACGGGAACGGCTGGAACCCGAAAAGCGCAGGTTCGAATCCTGCTCCAGGCTCGACAATTTCCACATTGCTTTTAATCCTCATATATAAAAATCAATGCCACTTTTCGTTGTAATTGATTCTCGGCTGATTTTAATGAAATTTTGTGTGTGTTCGGGTAGGGCCCGGGATGGTTTAGATACACAATTGGACCCGCTAGGTGGCGCTGCTGTCGGTATATTTGCTTTTCCGGATAGGACGACCTCTGCCAGGTCCGCTAGCATTTAAATAAAGTAAATAAGTTTAAGAGGTTGGGGAAACCATTTACAAAAGACCACAGCCAAAACACAGCGATGTAGTTCCTGGGCGCTAGTGCGATAATTACGTCTTTCATACTATAATATCATTGGGTTGGAAGCTCGTGGAATTCTTAATAGACTCCGCTTTTTGCCCGATTTGCATATGTTCGGCGTATCTCAATAATATTGTTTCTCTTAAAACCTTAATGTGATCAGGTATTTAAGAATATTAGTCATATCGGTTCAGCCGTTCTAAAGTAAAGCGCTTACTTACAATACAATGTAACAATGCTCAACCCATCAAAATAAGATGATAGATTATACAGCCCCTCTAGACAAGTGGCATAAGCGATAGTCGAATCGAAAAGTCAAAAAATCAAATGTATGGGATTTGACGTAAGTTTACGACATTATATCGTAGACTTATGTCAAATCCCATACATTTTATTTTTTGACTTTTCGATTCGACTACCGTTTTGCCACTTGTCTAAAGGGGCAGATACACTTAGACGTTAAATTATTTAGATCTTAGCCCACAAAATTAAATAAGACGACGCCTATACTCGGATAAATATCACGAAACAGCACTTAAGTTTTTACTCGCACAAAATCGTGTGTAGGTAAATTTACGACCCATAGAAGCGATTTGCGTTTGCGTAAGGATAAAATAAATTTAATATACATGCGAACGATGCGTGTAATTTCAAATCTCTCATTCATTGCGTAAGACCCCACTCACGCATCCCATTTATCTCGAATATTCTGGGTTTTCGTCAAAATGAGAATATATTTGAAGAGATTTATGAGAATAAATAAGTACATATTATTTATGCTTCGATTATTTCTGTAAGTTGAAAAAAGTTTTATTATAAAACATAAAGAAAGAAGATAGAAATAAAAATTATTTATTTTCTAACGAAATACGACGCAATAATAATACAATAACAATATAATTACCCTCATAAACTAAGCATAGCAAAAAATAGCAATTACAAGTTGAAGTTTTGAGTTGGACTCGTCTAACGAAGACTGGTCCTTAGTGGCCTTAGACAGAGAGAAGTAGAAGGAGAGTCATAAGGAGGCCTTTGCCCTGCAGTGGGCCAATACAGGCTTATATTAATAATTTTAAATATAATAAAATAATAGTTAAAACAAGTACGAGGACAATTATGTACATACATTTGTTATATTTATAAAATCAAAATCTATATCCAAAGTAGGTCCTAAATAAACTTAATAACAATAAGTACGTTAGAAACAATTCACCTACATACAAAATTCTCCAAGTACAAAAAAGATTGTCCAACTTTGCCAATTTAACGCACTATACCGTATTTCAAGTGGCATATCAAGATTTATTGATGTTACGTGCCAGAGACGGTGTTGTGGACTATTGTTGGCTTCAAATAAGAGCCAATTGAAAAATACTTTCCGTAGAAGCATTCTTTGCAACTAGTTTTGAAACTAAAGAACAGACCTCTTGACAACGTGTGTTTATAGAAAACTAGCAGTCCGCCCCGACTTCGCCCGGGATCTGTTTGCAGCTCAACTTTCTTAATTGTTTTTATATAGGAACCTTTTCCTGACAATAACAAACATAGCAAAAAAAAAAAAGAATTAGCGAAATCGGTTCAGAGCCATAAAATGTATGGAATTTGACGTGAGTCTACGATTTAATGTCGTAAACTTACGTCAAATCCCATACATTTTCTTTTTTGACTTTTTGACTCGACTATCGCTTATACCACTTGTCTAGAGGCTCAGCTGTTCTCGAGATTTGCGCTTAGCAACACATTCAGCGATTCATTTTTATATTATAGATTATATGTGTTCTATTTTTTATAGTACTTAGGTGGCAAATAAACATACCTACGGCACGTACGGTAAGAAGGTAGGCTTAAAGCAGATATGCTAGTTTTAGCATCGGCGATGTTGACGACTATATTGATGCCGCATCGCGTTTTGGCGACTCTCTGCGGTCGCAGATCTCTTCGTAATAAAAGAAACAATGAACCAAATCGATGGGACCGGCATCCGAATGTGTGCGGAGTGAAGCGTTTGTCGCTTTGTCGAGCTTTCGATAAGCAACTCAATTGCTGTGTCTGGCGTGTGTGGTGTGGAATGTTTGGTGGCAGGATAGAGCTTCAAAAAGGTGACTAAAATTGCAGGTCGCCTATGCTAAGTAGTATGTCTGCTGTAACCCTTATCGTAGCCTACATGCGCTTGTAATATCTGGGACATTGTCGACCTAAACAATTTTAATAATATTGGTTTATCCCTGTTATAGGAAAACCTTTGTTTAAAAAAGCGAATCCCTAAATGATCCTTGGAGTATTTTACTCGCATATAGGAACATAATTTATTTATTTATTCACTTTTTTTTATTCAAAACAAGTTATTAAAGCCTTTTGTAACATCGAGTCTTGTCTCCAGTTGGGCTTGCTCTCTTACGGCAAAGATAAACTTAACCTATTTTTCGTACAAAAATCTACTATTATCACATACATCAATCAGATTTCAATTACAAACTAGCGTCAGATATTGCAGCTTAGCAAATACTGAACCGAATACCTACTTGATACAGCTTTAAGACACACCAACGTATTTGCTCGTCGTGCCAATACATTTCTTTTTAAATCTCCCGCTTTGTACAATACAATAGAGCGGGATTTGTCTTGCGAGGGACGTTACAAACACACAATTCACGGACACAATGTAGACCCAGACTCTGAACAGCTATTTGTAGATCACACAACTTTTTGTTCCGTGTGAGCACCGCATCCACAATACGCTTCAAAGTGGTAAATGGCAAGGTACAGTCTTTCTTTATTACGGAATATAACTGGCACTTTCTAATTTTACAGCTCAGTATTTGCAAGCGTGTAGGTGGTAGGAATAATACTCACATCGCCGGTTGGAGTTGGGGCAATTTATAATAATTACAACACTAATTGGACAACGTATGACTTTCAGGTGAAAGGGCAGATTATGAAGTATGTTATATGTTTGAATGAATGTAAAGCAGTTTGCTTAATATGAAGTACTAGAGTATTTCTACGAAGTAGACATCCGTGATCTCTGTCAACTCTTCTGTATTTTACAGAGGAACATTAAAAAACATTATTATAGAGCTTAACTCAAGATTAAGTTTTCTACCAGAAAATCCAGTGCAACAGAGAGAGAGATGAGAGAGAGAAAAGATACAAGTTAGTTTCACACTAAGCGAAGTATATAACTGTAGAGGAAATGTAAAAGAGTAGAATAGAGTGAATAATCTTTTTAAATAACGGTTCCCTGCACTTTCAACTGCGTTAAATTTGGAAATTTGTCCTGTGTTACGTTATTTGATACTGTCGTGCTCCCCTTGGTTCGTAGCGTATAACCAATAGCCTATAACCTTCCTCAATAATTGGGCTATCAAATGCAAAAAGGGTTTTTCAAATCTGACTAGCAGTTCCAGAGATTAGCATGTTCTAATAAACAAACTGTACTCTATTATAATATTAGTATAGACTTATACCTAAATGTACACTTACCTATCTATTAATATATTACCTATCTTTGAGTCTATGTTTGTGTGTGGTCCAATTTTGTTACTGGCGAGATTTGTTCTTGTACGCGATGCATGCGGTGCTTTTGTAGTGGCTAGGTTGCCACACAATTGCACCTTTTGTACAGGACTTAATGAAGGACCGTAGCTTTTGAAGCTTTTGAAATTGGTAGCTAGGATGCTGATGAATTTTAGTATTAACAAACTTACTTCACGCACTAATGAGAAAACTTTCTATTTAATTTTCGCCAAGCTACATTGACATTGCTCTCTTTTTACTCTTTCCATGGCTTAAAATTTTGTTATCCATGTGGCGTACGCATGCCGCGTACAACACCGGAGCACCCGCAGCCCTAAAAATCATCAACGTGCATCCGCTCGCGACGCGCTACATCAGCCGACTACGATGCAAGTTACAGAGCCAAGCAATTTATACGTGGCATATTTATACGTCGACAACGGTGCCGTCTGGTGGCGAATAGCAACTACAATCTCAACACACGCTGATTGGTTCCCGCCAAAAATATATCTGTAATCTTAAAGCTAAATGTAAATACGCATCGTGATTGGCCAATGTTCAGATATCGCTCCTGTAATGTTTAGATGTTGCGTGACCTTATTTGTGTATAAAGATCGATTAAATTTGTAAATAAATCAGTTCAGTATTGTACCTCGAAACGTCTTTACTTTACCATACTAGCGACGGTCTAAGGGCTCTCAGCCCATCCGGTCTAGTTCTTCAAACCCTACCTACTCTTACTAGCGACGGTCTAAGGGCTATCATACCCGTCCGGTCTAGTGCTTCGAATTACCTACCTCTAGGGTCAGCGACCTCACACTGATCCTAAATTGGTGACCCCTACAAACCCTATCCAAGACGTTTGAACACATCCGCATCATCGCTCAAGTTACCAGCGTATTACCTACGATCCAGCTGACTGCGTGTATCTACATAACACGATGTCGAGCGAAGATAAGCAGCTACTTAGCGACGCCCAGGGAGTTACAACCGTTACGAGCGACGTAGCTACTATATCGCTGCCTGCACGACTACCACCATTCTGGCGGCAGAACCCCCGTTTATGGTTCGCACAGTTTGAAGCCGCCGTCGCTGCCAGCAAGATAGGAGAAGAACAAAAATTCAACCTCGTCGTCCCGTTACTCGGCTGCAGCGACTTAGAACAAATTGCTGACATCATTTTAGACCCACCTGCTACCGGTAAATACATCACACTGAAGAATAGGCTGATCTCCACGTTCCAGGAATCAGATCATCGCCAGCTACAAAAGCTACTTGGTGGCCTAGAGCTCGGCGATTCAAAACCCAGCCAGTTACTTCGCAAGATGCGTGACCTAAGTGGGAAATTACTAACAGACGAAGCGCTCAAGGTCATCTGGCTAAACCAACTACCATCACAAGTACGTGGCGTGCTATCTGTCAACACGGAATCATCACTAGAAGTCCTAGCTGCGATGGCCAACAAGATGATGGAACATTTCGAACCTGCCACAGTCGCCGCGATAAAAAGTGAAAATCCCATAAATAATAACCTAAAATTCGACCTATTAACGAAACAAATCGAAAAATTATCAGTAGAAGTAGCCGAATTAAGAAAATACAACCTACGACCGACGTACCGCTCAACGCAGAGATCACCGCAACCGCACCGTCCGTCCTTACAAGGTCACGGTCGCTACGTAATGCGCCCGCGTTCCCGCTCTAATTCAAACCGACGACAACCGGGCGACGCCGACTGGTTATGTTTTTATCATTACCGCTATGGGGATGAAGCTCGCAAATGTGAATCGCCTTGTTCGAAGACTAAGACAATTAATAAAGAGGAAAACTAATGAAAACATCGACTATGGCGGGCGTCGATGTTAATCAAGGAAGCCACCGCCTATGTATAATAGATAAAAACAACCAAGAAAAGTTCCTAATCGATACCGGAGCTGATATATCAGTACTAGCTGCGAAAAACAAATTTGCAAAATCAACGCAAAGTACGAGTACATACAAGTTACACGCCGCGAACGGCACAGAGATACGTACCTACGGAGAGCGAACACTTGAGCTCAACTTAGGCTTACGTAGAAGTTTTAAATGGACATTCACCGTCGCCGATGTGAAGACATCAATACTGGGTGCAGACTTCCTCGCAAAGTACAAGTTATTAGTAGATTTACATCAAAGAAAACTTATCGACCGAATCACCGACCTAAGCGTAAACGCAATTATACATAAATCAGAAGAGACCGTCTACATAGTAAATCGCAATCACGCTTATCACGACATCTTAAAACAGTATCCCGACGTCCTGCGACCTATGTCACTCAAGACTACAGCGAAACATGACGTCGTGCACTGCATAGAAACAACCGGACAACCTATCTACTCTCGACCACGCCCTCTACCGCCGGACAAGTACAAAGCTGCGAAATTAGAATTCGAGAGAATGATGGAAATGGGCATATGTAAACCATCCAGCAGTCCTTGGGCTAGTCCACTACACGTCGTAAAGAAGAAAGATGGTTCACTACGTGTATGCGGCGACTACAGACGTCTTAACGCCGCGACTATACCCGACAGATATCCCATACCTAGACTTCAAGATTTTACCTACCAGCTACAAGGGAAGACAATATTTTCTAAACTCGATATGAAAATGGCATACTACAACATACCCATCTCGAAAGAAGACGCTGCTAAGACCGCTATCATCACACCGTTTGGATTATTTGAATTTAATTGCATGACGTTCGGCTTACGTAACTCAGGACAAACATTCCAACGTTTCATGCATGAAGTACTACGCGGACTCGACGACATCGTATTCTGCTATATAGATGATCTCTTAATATACTCCACCAACGAAAAGGACCATAGACAACATCTACAGCAGGTTCTCGAACGTCTCAACCACTTCGGAGTCACTCTCAACATCGATAAATGCGAATTTGGCAAAGACAAGACACAGTTCCTCGGTTATGAAGTTACAGCGGAAGGAATCAAACCCGCGAAAGAACGTATGGAAGCCATAGTAAACTATCCCAAACCTACTACAGTACAAGAATTACGAAGATTTTTAGGCATGATAAACTTTTACCGCAGTTGTTTACCACATCAAGCAGACCATCAATACCTATTAAACAAGTATCTACACAACACTAAGAAAAACGACAAATCACCTATACAGTGGACATCGGAGGCAGAGAAATCCTTCGAACAATGCCGACAAAGCATACTCGAGGCGACCACGTTAACTCATCCTATACCTACCGCACCGTTATGCCTACTCACTGACGCGTCTGACACTAGTCTCGGCGCCGTTTTACAACAGAAGATCAACAATATTTGGAAACCACTCGCATTCTACTCCAAGACGATGAGCGACACACAAAGACGATACAGCGTGTATGATCGCGAATTATTAGCTATATACACCGCTGTCAAAAGTTTACGACGTCTGATCGAGGGCAACGACCTCACAATATATACCGATCATAAACCACTGACCTACGCACTTACAAGAACAGCGAGTAGCAGCGACACACCGAGGCGAGAGCGACAACTTCACTACATTAGTCAATTCTGTACTAATATTAAGTACATACACGGAAATCGAAACGAAGCGGCCGACGCGTTATCACGTATCGCAGAAGTTGAAATCTTAAACAACACAATCGACTACAACAAATTATCCGCCGAGCAAGAGAACGACACAGAACTACAATCATGTATGAAACAGCCCAACCTGAACTTTACGCGCGTTAATCTACCTGGAGTTCAACGACCGATATGGTGCGAAACATCGACAGCGAACATTAGACCATACCTACCGCCGACTTATCGTCTAGTAGCCTTCAAAGCACAACACGAATTAAGTCATCCCGGAGTACGTACAACAAGAAAAATAATCATAACAAAATTCTTCTGGCCGAATATGAATAAAGATATAACTCTATGGGCAAGATCATGCATTGGCTGTCAGCGCGCGAAAATTCAAAAACACGTTATCAGTCCGCTCGGCGAGTTTCAACAATCATCGCGTTTCGAACATCTACACGTCGACATAGTGGGACCGCTACCTCCATCGAACGACTATAGGTATTTAGTTACGATGATCGACCGCTGCACTAAATGGCCCGAAGCAATACCTACACGCGATATCACCGCCGAAACAGTAGCGAAAGCAGTATACGACGGGTGGATTACAAGATTTGGCTGCCCATTACGAATTACCACGGATCAAGGTAGACAGTTCGAGTCGTCACTTTTTCACTCTTTAATGAAGAAACTTGGCGTCACTCGAATACGTACAACCGCATTTCACCCGCAATCAAATGGACAAATAGAACGATGGCACCGTACATTAAAAGCTGCATTGATGGCAAGAGCAGTGACTATCAAATGGAGCGAAGAACTACCTACTGTTTTACTAGGACTACGTACAGCACTATGTCAAGACACTTCAGTCAGCCCCGCATTGATGACCTACGGATCTACACTACGCATTCCGTCCGATTTCTTCGTGCCTACACAGCCGAACATCGAAGACGCAGAGTTCGTTCGTCAGTTAACTGAAACAATGTCGTCACTCACACCGAAGAAAAGATCTCATTCATCAAATCTGCATACATTCATTCACAAAGATCTCGAAACATGTACATACGTATTTGTACGCAACGACACCGTGCGACGACCGTTGACCCCACCTTACGATGGCCCCTACAAGGTCATTGAACGTAGTACGAATGGCAAGCAATTCACATTACAACTACCACTTCGCACTGCAGTCGTATCCATTGACCGACTGAAGCCTGCCCACCTGTATAATCACGAAACATCGCCTCTTTATTCACAAACGACTGCTACTGCGAAGAATACAACGACAGATGCAAATCCAAGTACAACAACAGCCCCGGGTACATCAGTTCCAGTCACACAGCGAAGTACCTACATCACCCGCACCGGCAGAGCTATCAAACCCAACGTACGTTTCACTTGAGGGGGAGTGATGTGGCGTACGCATGCCGCGTACAACACCGGAGCACCCGCAGCCCTAAAAATCATCAACGTGCATCCGCTCGCGACGCGCTACATCAGCCGACTACGATGCAAGTTACAGAGCCAAGCAATTTATACGTGGCATATTTATACGTCGACAACGGTGCCGTCTGGTGGCGAATAGCAACTACAATCTCAACACACGCTGATTGGTTCCCGCCAAAAATATATCTGTAATCTTAAAGCTAAATGTAAATACGCATCGTGATTGGCCAATGTTCAGATATCGCTCCTGTAATGTTTAGATGTTGCGTGACCTTATTTGTGTATAAAGATCGATTAAATTTGTAAATAAATCAGTTCAGTATTGTACCTCGAAACGTCTTTACTTTACCATACTAGCGACGGTCTAAGGGCTATCATACCCGCCCGGTCTAGTGCTTCGAATTACCTACCTCTAGGGTCAGCGACCTCACACTGATCCTAAATCCATATAGACAAAGTCCTATCTTTTTATTAATACGTAAAGAAAAATGTTTGTATACTTTTTTAAGTAAAATGCACGTTTTTTTTAACGACAACTCCCGCACTAGATAACAAGCTCTGTGTCGCGGGGGACTTTACAAACATACAATTAACGGACACAAATTACACCCAGACACAGCACACCTCTTTTTGGGTCACACAAAGTTTTGTCCTGTGTGGGAATCGAACCCACAACCTCGTGCACAGCAGGCGCATACTGAAGCCAATGGACCACCAAGGTAGTCATACTCGCACAAAATTGTGAATTAGGTATTGAATAATCGAATGTAGTACAGTTACAATATAATCACTAAAAGTAAAATATTGATGTATTAAATAAGACTTAGAAGAGCATTTGGTGGAGAGAGATGTGGTGATGAACCTTGCTCGGCATACTTAACCCGCGCCCGGAGGAAAGTTATTTAATTCCTATAATGTAATATAATATAAATGTAATGATGTCAATTTAAATTTATTATTATTATTAATTTGATTTATTATTAGTAAATGTAATTTATTTATAATTTTGTAATTAATATGAGAAAGTGAAAACAATGTAAAATAAAATACTTGTATAACAAGGGAGCTACGTCTGCCAACAAACTGCTGTGCAGTTTGGCAAAAATATTATAATAATGTAATATGTTTAAAAATCCAAATAAACACATTTTCATTTAAAAAAAAAAGTGAGATTTGGCGATTTTTATTTAAATTGTAGAGAGAAATTACGTTCGAGTTTCGACCACCTGGTGACCTCTCTCTTCTCTAGAACAATTAATATACATTGTTTGAGTGAGCCAGTATCAGAATAAGCCCGCGCATTCTACAAATTTGTGATGCAGATCCAGCACCAACCCCGTCTAAAGCATTAGATATTGAGAGCAAGTTATTGTTTTGGGTACAATGCCCAAAACCCAAAATAAAAAAAAATAAAAAAAGCTTTTCTTTTTTCTTTCTTTTATTTTCAGGCATTTAAAACTAAAAAGATTTAAAACTATTTGAATAGTTTTTTTTTTAAATTCATAGCCTTATTTAGTATGAATCGTATGTACCAGATTGAATTTATATACATACTTACTAGCAGCGCGATCGGTTAAACCTAGTTGACACACGTTGGCCTAATTTCCACTATTAGTACGCTTCACAGCTGGATTAGAGTATACTAGCTGTTGCCCGCGGCTCCGCCCGCGTGGATGTCGGTTATCGCTGTAAAAAGTACCTTATTCCAGACCATAATTTATCTCTGTGCCAAATTTCATCCAGATCCGTTCAGTAGTTTTTACGTGAAAGAGTAACAAACATCCATCCATCCATTCATCCATACTCACAAACTTTCACATTTATAATATTAGTAAGGATGGTGAGTGCAGACTTACGCTTCGCAGAGATAGAATATTTTAAATGCAATATTTATTTAGAACATAATATAATCAAATGTAGCCTAAGGACGTTGCAATACCAGAGGTATCACTTGCGTGTTATCAACCCATTTTTATACACCAGGGCTTTAAGATCGAGTATCCTTGGGATAGGACAAGTTTTTTTTCAAAACGCATCCCTAAATGAGCGCTGGAAACCTGCACTCACACACAGAAACACAACTACACCGCTATATCTACCTTCTGTAAGTTGTAGGGCCTTCCTCAGTCAGGCTTGTCCGCTAGTATGATGCACTAAATCTCTTACGAATTGATTATCTCTTAAGGCATGTTAATGTTGCCATTTTGTAACCAACGGAAAGTGAGATTAGGTATTAAGAGGCGAGAATATTCGCTCTATGTCTAATATAACTAAACAAAGCGATTTAAAGCATTAGCCGGTTCGCAACGACACTCATGGGAACGACTAACATAGAGAAGATATTATCTATCTATATTTAGCTAAGAGTACAACGTATATTTGAAGTCGCAATTTCAAAACATTTTGTTTGTTGTCCACGATTTTTCGTTTTAGCGGTCTATACTATTATAATTTTATTATTAACTAACCTATTACTGCATAACTATGTTATTAAATGACATTTTAAATTATATATCTGGCATACATATTTCTATTTTAATTCTTATATATAACAAAACTTCATTTTAACTTCTAAAATTTATAATAACTAACTTAAACTATAATTATTCAATTTATTTGACAACAATATCTCTACAAAAAAAAAATATTATTAATTAATAAAATTTAGTAAAATCCGTCACAGTACATTTCATAATGATAGAATAGACGCCATCTTCCTCTCTCCTATGATACCGACTATGCTGTGCCCGACAGGGTCCATGATTGTTACATAATTATAAGATACCATCTGTTATACATTCTGGAAGCAATAAACGATTGAGTATTGAGTATTATTATTATATTACTAGGCGCCAAGGGTACAGCTGAAAATCAGCGCAGCAATATAATTATTGCAGCATATGCTGAGCTGTAGCCTGTTAGTCACGCAAAACTGTGCCATATGTATAATAATATAACATTAGTAGACTTAATCTAGGTGTACAAAAATATAAAAAAATGGTCATAAGTTATCTAAGTGAGAGACTGGTGTCTGTTCTAGGAGACCTGTATAAATTCTGCCAAAATGTAGGTGAAGACCAACAAGGCCGTAAGCATCGACAATTTCCAAACCTTGGGCATCTATTGTGAAATTCTAGAAAGAAAAACAATCGCGTTCGGTTGATTCACCACCCCTTATTAAGCTATCTTCAACGAAATCTTAAATCGAGTAAATGTTACTGTAAAATCTCTTCTTTATCATTATCGTATCAGCGTATTTGCACAACAACTGTTGGATATCCATTTTGTCCTACCATAATTATTATCTGTTTTGGGTCCGACCCGGGAATTGAACTCGAGGCCGAGTGATCAGCAAACGCACTCAACCCCTAAATAAGCAGATGCTTTTTTCAAACTGTAGTATCACTGAGTTATACCACTGTATAAAAACGCATTACCCTTTATAAATATCTAATCTATAAATATATTAATTCGAATTCCAAATTTAGTCAGGCTAAACGTTTCGACCTTTTGTCTACCGAATATCATCGTAAAACCGGGTCAGTAGGAGAGGGCCGCTTTTATTCAAGAACATTTAAATAATAGCTTATACCTGATTTATGTTCTGTTTAATGTAAGGTCACGTTACGAGGTTTTATTTGTGTATATAATTAAAGTTAGATAAGCAACAGTGTGGACAGTGTTCTTTAGGTATTATAAAAACATTTAAAAAAAAATAATCGACGATATTAAAAAAAAATGTAGTGAGAAGAACTTACAATCAAGCGGGCCGTATGCTTGTTTGCCACCCAAGTAGTGTAAAAACATTAAAATATACTTACCCTATCCATTAAAAGATTTAAAATCGACATTGAGTTCATCTTCACATCTTAGAACCTCTATCGTGGCGTACACTACGGTTTCAGAGGAATTTTCTCGCACGTATAATTAGGTTGTGGAATGAGCTCCCTGCCGAGGTTTTCATGACAGACATGAGATTCTTCAAGAACGGAGATATAAGGTTTTTAAAGGGTCGACAACGTGCGAGTTAGGCGGGCGAGATAGGCAGGCCGTATGTTTGGTTACCTTCTTAGTTGTATAAAAAAAAAACAATTTTGTAAAAAGTTATGCGAGGTGCTTTATTACACCATTTTCATTAGTTATCTACGCTACGACATGTTGATTTCCGGGTTCGAGATCAAATTTGTCAAACTAAGCTGATTGATTGGAAAGTTGGCAGCTGTCCAACCTCGTGATGGAACAACATTTCTATATAAAATTCATAAGCCAGCGGATCGAAAGTGGGGTATTACGGATCTATCCCAATATCAACCGAGAGTTTGGGTGTAGATTCGAATCTTCAATCAGCTGTTTCCGTCCAGTACTGGACGCAAGCCTCTTTTTATTCTGGCTACAACACCTGGTTTTTGGCCTTCCAGTAACCTTTTTGATTTTGATTATTATTATTATTATTAATTAAGACTGCCTCGGTGGTCCAGTGGCCGCAGTATGCGCCTGCTGTGCCCGAGGTTGTAAGTTCGATTCCCACACAGGACAAAACTTTATGTAACCCACAAAGAGTTTTTCTGAGTCTGGGTGTAATTTGTGTCCGTTAATTGTATATTTGTAAAGTCCCTCGCGACACAGAGCTTGTTCTCTAGTGCGGGAGTTGTCTTTAAAAAAAAAGAAACATCAAAAAAATCAAGAAAGCTTAAAACTAATGAAGGCGCTGGGCTCCAACAACTATCAGACAACGTACAGGTCAACTTATAGAAACTAAATATTACCTATAGCGAACGCTAATAAAAGATTTCAGGACACCAGCAGGGTAGCCATAAAACCAGTTCCTTTATAATAGTTAATATAAGCCCATAACAGCGATAATGGTATAAAGCACTTTATTTGATTGATATTCAATTTACGCAGATACCGTAACCGAATCAGGTTAATGGTTAAATATCGATACTATATTATAAAGAGATTTATCTAGGGATTCAGCGCTAGGTCCAAATAACCAGGGCCCCAATTCTGCTAATTTACGGATGGCTCTATTGAATCTCAATTGTTTATCAATTGAATTTAAGTAGCATTTTTGGTATTCTGGTCTTAAATTTATTTGCATAATACCAAAAATGCTACTTAGATTCAATTGAGATTCATCATCCATCCGTAAATTAGCAGAATTGGGGCCCTGCATATGCTGAGCTGGACACCCTTTTGGTGTGACAGAGTACACGCAGGAACCGGCTTTTTATTTAAGTTGTTATCGATTTTTGTTTTGTTTTTTGTTTATTGCCTTCTTGTTTGTTGCACCAAATAAATGTTTTTCTTTCTTTCTATCTTTCTAGGTAAAGTTTGTGAGTTTGTGACGTTGTAGAGGGTAATCTTCTGGATCTACTCAATCGATTTTAAAAATTCTTTTACCAATAGAAAGCCACTATGTGGGTACCAAAAAATGTCCAACGGCATCGTGGTAGGCCCAGACTCAAATGGCGGGACGAGCTTGATGCGTACAGGAAAGACTGGTCTATTCTAGCACAAGATCGGGTTGAGTGGAAAGAGGAAAGGGAGGCCTTTGCCCTGCAGTGGGACAGTACAGGCTGAAAATAATAATAATAGAAAGCCACGTTATTTGTAAGTGTTATAGGCTATATTTTATTGACAAAAACATTACAAGACGCCGGGAAATACCACCCGCGCGAAGGGCTAGTATACTATACACAAATGTACTCGTGTACAGTCTATAACTAGCCATTTACTACCTTGTTAGTCTAGCAGTCATTGAGTGCGACAGTTGATTACGAAGTACCAGGTTCCATTCCCGAGTTGAGCTAAAAATGGATATACTTTTTTTCTGAAATTCACAGTAGCTGCCCAAAGTTTAAACTATGATAGTGAGGGAATATACAGTGCACCTGTGTTTGTGCACACATCTGTCACATCTTCTGCACAGATGGCTAGTCTCCGTCGACATTTTGGCTGTCGTGACCGAAATTCGATTAGAAGGAAATTCAAAATTTAAATTGTTTCGTCTACATTAATGCTTTAATATACTAATTTACAAGGCATATTAAACATAACGTTGTTTATAGGATTACGTGTGCGTCTGTTTAACGTCTGGATATCGTTTCAGTGGATTCACGTAATTAGCTTGCGTTCACAAACGCTTTAATTACAAATCACTGTATTTTAGCGCTATAAGAGCTGCTAGAAACGCAAATAAAAGTGTGTTTTATAATACTAGCTGTTGCCCGCGGCTCCGTCCACGTGGATGTCGGTTACTGTGATAAAAAGTAGCCTATATGCAATTCTAGACTATAATCTATCTCTGTGTCAAATTTTATCCAGATCCATTCAGTAGTTTTTTCGTGAAAGAGTAACAAACATACACACATACAAAAATACAAATATTTCCTCTTTATATGTAATATTAGTATAGATAATAATAGTTCATTTGCTTAAAACCGTCTACATAAAATACGCGCACTGTTTGAAATTGTTGCGTTCATTTCAAATGGGTTTGCGTCGGTCGACTACACTACATATAAAATACAATATGTTATTTTTTATACTACTTTAGTGGCATAGGTACAAGCATACGGGTCGCCTGATGTTGAGCAGTTACCGTAGCCTATAAACGCAATACAAGAGGTATCACTTGCGAGTCGCCGAATATTTTTACACACCACATTATATCGTAAACTTACGTTGAATCCCATACATTTGCTTTTTTGACTTTTCGATTCGACTACCGTTTATTCCAATTGTCTAGAGGCTCAGGGCTTTAAGATGTAGTATTTAAAAATTTTTCGCTTCCCTAAATGAGCACTGGAGACCTGTACATAAACACAATTACACCGCTGTGTCTAAATATTTAGCTATGGTCCTCTGTAGGGTAAAGGTCCTTCCCCAGTTGGAATTGCTTACTTGCATGGTGCCCTACATTACTTCATTCCAGAATGTGTATCTAAAGTTATTTGTATATCAATGGTTATCATTCTTAAACTTCTAGAACATATCTATTCTCATGTTTTTCGTGCCTAATATTGGTATTGTATTGCAGCGGAGGCTGGCAACCCTGACATCAACAGCGAACACGTGGAATATCACAGGCTCGGTGAGTGCTCACAGCTCATAATAGAGTTACATCGTGTAGACTAATTGTGTTATCGTATTGAACGTACGAAACTTGAGTAGCTGTGTTTGCTTTTAATGCATGCATGTGTGTGTTCTATGTTTATGTTAAGTACATGGGTGATAGAGCCTTATTCAGAGATTTTTAGAGTACCTAAAAAATGAATGAAAGAAAGGAATAGGATCACTTTGTCGTCCGTCTGTCTGTCAAAACCTTTTTTGCGAAAAATTGCGTTATTTCAGGAAAGACCTATTGATTAACTTAAAAGCAAAACCTTAAACAGAACATAAAACGCCGTCAGAGCTGTTTCCGAGATATTAAAAAAGGATTGATCGTTTAGATAAAGAGATAGAGGTTCCCACAATATCCATACCTAAAAACTTTCTGAATTATTGCGTTGTTTCTTTTTCTTATAGCGAGATCAAACGTCAACTCGTCTTTTACTATTTTACCTACCTAAATTTAATAACAAGGACCTTTTAGTACATATTATGTTCTTAAATAAAAATAATAGTTGAAAGTTTTAAATGTTGCTGTCCCTTTTACCCAACCAACCCAACCCATCAAAACTGTAACACCATGATTTTGTACCTTATTGGAAAATAAAAAGATAAACTCTCCATAATTATAGACCCATTAAATTGCCTTTACTTACAAGATAAACTTTAGTATATTTCAGCGCATTTCAGTGTCACTTAACATTTTTTTCCAAATAACATTTCTCTAATCGAGTATATTTTACTTTCGAGATCGCTAAAAAGTACTCCGCAGCGGCGTTTAATGATATATGGTATACAATATAATAGCTGCTTTACACCCACACCCATCAAATGATAGAGTGGTTCTATTTTTAGCTGCGAAGGGACGTAGCACAAAAACGTTCGCTAAATATAGAAGGAAAAACGGCGAACATTACACCATACAACCCTTACACATTTGGCAATATATTATGTTATAAAACATCTTTTGTTGGTACCGTAACATGTTATTTATTGTTGCTTCTTGAATCAGCAATTTTAATGTATTAGATATGCAATTAAGCAATGGAAGCTCGTGCTAACCACAAGACTTTTTATACTAATTTGGCTAAAAGCAGTCATAATTCTTACGGCCCACCTGGTTGTAGGCAGACAATGTCTACAACCAGGTGGGCCGTATCTATGACGTAGTAATGTATGACGCATATAATACCTGGGCTTTTACTTGCGTGTAGTCGATCAAAAAATGTATACGGTTTTGTGATGGAGTTATTCCGGGGATAGGCAAACGCAGAAGTCTAATTATGTTTCTGTAATAAAAGTAGCCTGCATCTGCATTACGCCCCATAACATAGCTATAAAATTCATCCAGCCGTTGCGGAGATTAGCAGAAACAAGCAGACAGACAAAAATGTAAAAATGCTCTGTTGTTATTAGTAACGAGTAAAAAGTCATATACAGTTGGTAGAAATAACAGGTTTCTTTTTTTTTATATTACAAACAGCCACTTCAATTTTATTGATATGTGTAGATTATATTTTATTGAAGAAGGCGTGATGTTGCTTAAACACATTATATTACCGAAATATTTTACCAGAATATTTCGCAGTTCAAACCAATCTAACCATTAACGCACATTAAATAGCGCTGTCCACTGGCTATCAAGTAACGTTATCACCGGTAGCGATAACGCAAGATAGCAGGATTATAATAGACGTTATCTACGCTCACTAAACAAGGGTTATATTATCTACTGAAGTTTCGTGGAACTTTTTTCAGGCTTTATTAAATTGCGTTTAAGCTTTTAGCAGATCTGATAACGCTTTTGTTTTAGTAATGGCGCGATTACATCAGTCGCTTAGCCCGTATTCGATTGCATTTTAAATTCGGTCACCAACTAGTGTAAACAGAATTTCTGTTGGCCGTATGCGGTCGTAGCTCGTATTCTGTGACTGAATCCGATTCGGTTTTACCGAATGCGGCAATGTAAACGCGCCGTAAATGTTTTTTAAGTTAATTATTTAATTTAGCTTTGTTTTTAGCAGCTAATTATGTTGTTAGCAGCTTATTACGTAGCTAATTATGTTGTTTGATTAATACTGTTGTAAGTATATTATATAATTATGTTGGAGGAATGCTTACGTGCAGTAAATGTTGAAGTGCATAGACGCGTGCTTCATCTCTTTCACACAGTAAAGTGTAGAATAAATGACGCCTTTACGTCGGCGTTGCCATATAACTACATACAATTCCCACTTATCGCCATGCAACAAAGATATAAAAAAATATGTTATTGCTTAGCTTTCTACACCGACTTGTAAATTGATTAGTTACTTTCCTTTATAATCTTTTGCTTGTGTAAATCGTTTGTATGAAACGTTCGTGTAATTCAATCCGTGGACAATGATGTGGGCTTTTATATAAGTTCACAATATTGTTAAGCTTAACCTTTTTTTTATACTACCAAGGTGGTAAACAAGCATACCTACCTCTGCCAAGGTTTCCTCGAGAGACTATAGCATGAGGTTCTTCATGAAAGGAGTTATAAGGTTTTTAAAGGGTCGTCAACGCGCGAATGATACCGGTGCTGCACACGTCCAGAAGCTACGGTAACCGCTTACGATCTGGTGAGCCGTATGCTCATTGGTAGTATAAAAATACCCACACTATAGACCACTAAAGAACCCACAATGTTATTGTTAAAATGTATTCATTGTAAATCTATATAAAAAAATACTGATTGATTGAAATAAATATTTAAAAAAATACATTTTAGTGCCTATATAGGCACTAAAATGTCTTTTTAAATATTACAAGAGCTTTATACACTTACCATACATACCAGCTAGAGCAGCCAGCAAAAAAGCTTTTGCAATTAAAGCAGTTACTGAGATCTAAAACGACAAATGTAATAAAGTTTTCTCTTACCAACAGATGCTGTCCAATCCAACGGCGAGCTAGTCTCCCGTCTCGAGGAACACGCATCAGCTGACGCTGCAGGAGGCGAGAAGCCACATTTGCACGCGCAAGCACAGCTAGATGTACCGGCCGAAGGAGTGCATCGCGTGCTCGTGCAAGATGGCGCTCATGTCAGCGTGCATGATGTTACTGCTCCGACTACTGTCGCCAGTGAGGAAACTACTCCCAAGGTATGTGTAGGGTTTGTTGTTTACTCACATTATCACACTGGCTCGACAATGCCCTGTACTTGGTAATCGGTTTTAAAGCTCACTCAAACAGCTCACATACCCGTCCGTGGCTTACCCTTTGCCGCGCTTTTGTGCAACTGTCACAATGACGTTTAGTTAACCAATACAGCCAATACAGGTACACACGAGACAGCGTATGCTTTAGCAGCTTTAGCGCATACACTACAGTATGTTTTACGATACGCTTTTTCCAAGGGCGTAGCTATAGCATATATATGTACATATGTTCACATGGAGTCCTCCAAAAATGTACAAAGATTAAATACCGGCGCAGTCACCCTGATAGTAAGGAGTTACCTTATCCTATTGACGGTTGTTGGGACAGCAAGTTCTAAGGTGGCGACCACGAACTGGAAGACGAAGCGTGGGCAGGTCTCCAACAAGGTAGACCGACGACCTGGTAAAGGTTGCCGGCAGCCGATTGACAAGGCCGGCTCAGGATCGTGAGTTGCGGAAATTCTTGCCTATGTCCAGCAGAGAGATGATGATGATGATGATTGACTGTTGTAATACCAAATTCGATATTTGAGATATTTGTTTTTAATTTTGGATATGCACAGAACTACTATCTAGTTTATTGAAGTTGTTGCGTAAGCGTTGATATTATTAAGCTCTCTTAACACAATGTAACGCACAATGAGGATTCTCATTAAAATGAAGCAACCCGATTTTCTCAATCGGGTTGCTTCATTTTAATGAATGAACTACGGAATCGGGCTATGAGGTGGCCAGAGCAGTAATTGATTTTAGGTGGTGACAATGTGTAAGTGATTCTGCTCTCTTTGTTGCCTACACTACTGCAAGTGTTTGCCAAAACGCAAGCCGTCTTTCTCTTTGCCGCTTTACTGTAACTACGACTTACCAATCCAATTTGTATAAAAAAGCTTTGCCTATCTAATATTTACAACTTATTAGATAGGCAAAGCTTTTTTATACAGTAAGTACATTGCATAATAAGTGACAAATTGAAATTCAATAATCACAATACGAGGAAAAAAAACGTTACGAATACATTTTAGTGCGTAACACATGTCTCCTCAAAATTAAATAAAGGACGAAGGAACGCTTCGCTTCGTAATATATTGTCTTTACTTCCTCCACATCGATCACTAAGAACCAATAACTGTTTCTAAACGCGTCTTCAATTGTCTGGCAATTTTAACAGAATTTTGTTCGTCATCAAATCAAAACACATTTTTTTGTCAATAGAAAGATAAAGTTTTGAATAAAACTGTTTTTCAAGGGCTAATTAATAAGTAATATCTTTGAACATTTAGTAAATAATGTTATACGTGCTAGGTTACAAGTCGGTAATAGTGGTTAGATCACGACAGATTCCATTTTTTTTTGCATCAGGGCTTTAAGGTGCTATCTCCCTGGAATAGGAAAACGTTTCTTTCAATACACATCCCTAAATGAGCGCTGGAAAAAAGTAACTACACATAATTAATCCGTTTGCTGTTCAGCCCCCCTAGACAAGTGACGGTAGTCGAATCGAAAAATCAAGAAAGCAAATGTATGGGATTTGACGTAAGCTGACGACTATTATCATAAACGTACGTCAAATCCCATACATTTACTTTTTTGACTTTTCGATTCGACTACCGTTTATGCCACTTTTCTAAAGGGTCAGGTGAGCGCGCGTTTTTACCGTGATTGCTCGTACTTATTTGCAATTTTAATATGTAATAAGTACCTACTCAACGCGCTCGTCATACGAACTCTCTTTAAAATTTATTCTACGTTGACGTGTGTTAGCGCGCGTTGCATGTGAACTTAGCTTATAAATGTAGCCTATGTGGACTCCCTTAAAACTAAATAATGTTCTATTATCAAACGTTACGGTTTTGTTTTTTTTAACAGATTAATTTTATTTCGTTCAGGTATTCCACGGTGCTGCCCGACTGGTACAACCAGGCTCATCAACCAACAACAACCCGACAGGCACACACACTGCAGCTCGCCGTGCCTTCAACGCTGATATCACCAAGGAAACTAAGAACAATGTTAGTCCAATACTTTTTATGACATATTTTACTATCGTTTATTTTATCTATCTGATGCCTTGTCACGACTAAACGGCTAAACGGATCTTAATAAAATTTGACAAGGAAATATCCCTAAATGGTATCCTGAAAAAAGGGATACCAACTTTTTATCGCGATAACCGACATCCACTCAGGCGGAACCGCCGGCAAAATCAAGTGATGTATAAAGAACCAGCTATTGCCCGTGACTCCTCCCGGATAGATGACAGTTATCGCGATAAAAAGTAGCCTATTTGCTATTTCAGACTATAATCTATCTCTGTGCCAAATATGTATAATCCAGATCCGTTCAGTAGTTTTTACGTCAAAGAGTAACAAACATCCATACATGCATCCTTCCTCACAAACCTTTACATAATATTAACAGGATACTGTTTTCGTTTTGTACAGATGGATCATTACGCTTCGTATTCTGGAGTTCAATATTCGCCCCTGGATATGGCCGAGTATGTCTTCTGGACTGGAGACGAGCGAGGTGTGACAACTACTATTGAAGACTTCCTTCAGGAGGGAATGGTGAATATAACAGTTTTACTTAGTACTAATCCATCTAATGTAGTGGCAAGGAGCAGCTGGATAGGAGAAACCGAAGATTGTTTATGTACTCGTATGTCCAGCAGTGAACTGCGATAGGCTGATGATGATGATGAATCTAACATTTGCAATTTTTTAAGACTACTTCCGCACTAGGGAACAAGCCCTGTATCGCGGGGGACTTTACAAATATGCACGTAACGGATACATAGTATACCCAGACTCGGGACCACTATTTATGGATCACACAAATTTTGAGGGCACAGGGACAAAAATCGAACCCACAACACGCCGCGCAGTAGTAAATGGCGAGGTAACCACTTAAGCCACTGAACCAACCATGCAGTCAAGAATACCCTAGTATGGCGTGTTATTTTTTGGTGTAACGTCTTTTCTTTTTTCAGATGTCAAAGGAAGAAGCTATAGCTTTCCTTCAAGAGATAAAGTTCAACATCGACTACCTCCGAGCTCATTACTCGCAGAACTTGAAGGCTGCTGAAGAAAGCGCGCAGCAAGAGAAGCTGAGGAGCATGCTGATTGAACAAGCTAATGCTAAGGTAGGGTCCCTTGCATATAACGAGTTACAGCGTGCCATCTGTTGGTCTTTCTATCTGTCCGTGTGGTGACGGATTATGAATACAAATGTCACCACCCTGTTCTATCCCAAGGGTGTCGTAAGAGTCGACTAAGGGAGTAAGACAGGCAGACAATAACCACTGCAAGATAGGGGAAATTCGAAACAAAACCCTATACCAACTCGTCTAACCAATGTGATATAATAGGCTAAAATCCCTCTAAGTGTATGAAAGAGACCCGTGCCAAGCAGTGGAGCGTTTATGGGTTGAGATGATGAATGCTACAGGTTCCTCACTATATAGAGTCTTTTACACTATGGTTTAAGTTGGTGTGCTATCTCTAGGATGGAGAGTCCAACATAACTGCCTAGCTCCGCCGAACAGAGAGGCATGCATAATGTCGCTCTTCTCTTCTAAAAAAATAATCAAATCCTTTTTCTTCATAAAATTAGTTTCGATTGGTTTCGATGAAATACAATACAAGAAAGGTGAAAAATAAACGATGTTTTAATCCCTTTGAATACTTAGTTGACCAATTTAACAGTAACTGATACCACAACAAAATAAAATGGATGCCTTGGAATATCCAACTGGGAACAAAAAGTATTTGAATAACCTTCCTTCAATCTCTTTAACACAAACTTTGTATACAATTTAACATTCCCTTAGGATACCTTTGAAAAACTTTGGAAAACTTTGTAGCTTTTAATTAAAATTTAAAGAAAATAAATGAATAAAGCTTTTACCTGAGTAGGAAAGGGTCAATTTTATCGAGAGGTTACTGTCCAACCTGGTGAAAGAGTTGTTCAGATCACCCGTGTCGGTCCCGACTGTTAAAAGTCGGCACCGACTACAAATGTGGCCTCTGAAGCAATGGAACAGAGACGCACAGATACAATGCCACTATGCGAACAGTCATCTTTAAGGTAGCTTAAACCGCTGATCATCATCAGCCAGACATAGGCCTTTCCAAAAGCACGCCACTAAGCTCGATCCTCGGCTTCTTACATCCAGCTGATAAAAACCACCTTGCGAAGATCGTCGCTCTATATTGCCTTAAGGCGTCCTACATTATCATCGTGCCGCTAATCGTTTACCAATTAAAAACAACAAAATACGGCTACCGTCCCAAATATGATATACTAGTTGTTGCCCGCGGCTCCGCCCGCGTGGATGTCGGTTATCGCGATTTAAAGTAGCCTATATGTTATTCCATATTATAATCTATCTCTGTGACAAATTTTATCCAGATCCGTTTAGTAGTTTTTACGTGAAAAAGTAACAAACATACATCTATACATTCTTTCAAGCTTTCGCGTTTATAATAGTAGTTGGATTATCGGGAACCTGAGGCTTTCCAACGTAACATTGCAATTAAATGTCACTCAAACAGAACACTCAAAAGAGATTACATTTCAAATTGTAACACAAATTGTTTCTGAATGGATCAGATTAAAGTTTTATCATTGTCTTAAAGTTTAATCATTCTTAGAATTTGACTTTGATCAATCAAATTGAAGTATTGTGATATTTAATGTTAAAGCTCCACTCTGTTAATCGGAGTCAAAGTCATCATCAACTTATTAGGAGATTTGAAATATTATTTATTTTTATTTATTTTTTAAAAAAGACAACTCCCACACTAGAGAACTAGCTCTGTGTCGCGGGGGACTTTACAAACATACAATTAACGGACACAAATTACACCCAGACTCAGAACAATTTTTTGTGGGTCACACAAAGTTTTGTCCTGTGTGGGAATCGAATCCACATCCTCGTGCACAGCAGGCGGTCACTGGACCACCGAGGCAGTCAAAAAATATTAAATTTTAATTCAATATTAAAATTTGAATTAAAACACAGACACCTACTACAAAAAAAAATACCGTTTCGACGCGGTGACGTACAGGTCAAATGCAAAACTATACATCAGAGCGATATCGTAAGAGTTTAGTGAACTGTAAATGTGAAGTATTGTGTGTAAAAGGGGCGAATATTGATCATAGTTCGTATCGTTATCGCGTAACCTGTCATTTGAATCGAACCCTATCCAGCCGAGTAACATTTAGTGTCAGCGGTAACTCGTAACATTATAAAACAAAATTAATAATAACAATTAAATATTATTTAAAAAGTATTTATTGGAAATGTTATTAACAATTTGAATAATAAAACTTGTATTACATAAATTAATGCTATATATATGTATATACAAGAATAATATGAAAAAACTTATTTATACTAACTAAATCTAAATATGAAAAACTAATTAATTAAATAAAAGGCAATAGTTTAGGCGTCATAATATTCCTAAAATTATTATTTAAAAATTATATATAAATGTAACTATTTTGATTTTGTATGTTCTGTTACAATTAAATTACTGAACAAATGACAGATAAACGAACACAATAGAAATCAAATAAATATATAGTGAAACTATACAACGGCTGTAATAAAAAATCAATAACTAATTAAACATCTTTGCATTTCTTGAAATTGAATAATAGTACATAGTTTAATAGTTTTAGAACTTAGTTTACCTTAACATGATGTTATTTTTGAATAACATGTTCCAAATGGGGCAAATATATTACATGAAAACGCTTTTTCCATTTACCCCATTTAACTTTCATGATTGCATCTAACTTTTAATAGTTTTGCATCGTCAACATTAATTACAAAAGTGCTACGACAGCTCTACACGCTGTAGCTGTTTGCTACGGGTTGTCTACGAAACGTAGCAACGTGAATACAAATTTAAAAATTATAATTTTATAATAGCTTTTTTTAAGTTTAAAAATAAATAATAATTTTATTGATTATGAAGATTGCATGTAACTGTATACTTAAGTATAAAAAACCTTTCGCCTGCTTCTCAGGGAGGGTAGGTAGGTATAGACTATAGGTCCTTTTTTCTTCTTTATAACAAGATTACGCCCGAATTACAAAACAAGCTATGCGTCGCGAGTGCCTTTACACACATATAATTAACAGACACAAAGTACGCTCAGACTCGGGACAACCATTTATGGATCAATTTTTGTCCCGTGTCACAACACGCCGCGCAGTCGTAAATGGCAATAAATGCCAAGCAACGTAATATAGCGATTCTTTTTCGGTCTTTGTAACTCAACTGAATTACGAAAATGATATTTCTTTTCTTTTTAAAAAAAGACAACTCCCGCACTAGAGAACAAGCTCTGTGTTGCAGGGGACTTTACAAACATACAATTAACGGACACAAATTTCACCCAGACTCAGAACAACTCTTTGTGGGTTACACAAAGTTTTGTCCCTGTGTGGGAATCGAATCCACAACCTCGTGCAAAGTAGGCACATACTGTACCCACTGGACTACCAAGGCAGTCAATTGATATAAGGACCCCATGGTATTCATTCCGAGATATAAATAATTCAAATACGCAAACAAAAGCCCAATAACACTTTACGATGTACGATAAAAATAAACTGTGCACTATTAACAGAAATTCATTTAGTTTTCATACCTTCGTTCACTTAATGGGTGGTGGTTTATCGTTTGTTATTAGAGCTGTGTGTGTGAACACAGATATTAATGAATGTTTCCAGTTCATTAAACTGTTTATGACAGTTTTACACCCATTGATATTTTATATATGTCTATAAGCTCTATTATACATACTAGTAGAGAGGCCAATGCATTAAAAAAAAGTTTTCGTAGGACTGAAAAGGTTTATAGCGACAAGTGGTATCGTTGGAATCGGCATGGTCTGCTGATACTCAAACTGCTTGTTGTCGCTTTCTAAAGTGGTGGAGGGGGTAGCTATGACGTCATTTGTGACGTCACTCCAGGTTTTAGATTTTGTCAATTAATGCGATAACTATTCATCCGATTTGAACAAATTGGGTATCAAACGACAGGTAATTAAATTCCTAACAAAACATGCAAAGCAACTTTTATTGTAGGTATTATATTTTTAAAGATATTTTATAAAAAACGGCAAAATTGCCGTTTTTTTTCTGAACATAAAATGTTTGGTGCGCAATAAACCTAATTAATATAAATATTAGACCAACACTTGGTCAGTAAAAAAAATAACTATATTTTCAAAGTATACAATAAATTTTGAATTTTGCAAATTCTTTAAAAAACAACAAAATTATGACGAAATTAAACGCCGCCATGCAAAGCCCAAAGACGCGAGCCGGCGAGTTGTTTCAGCGTCAGACGCTTACAAGCGATGATTCTGATGATACGTACTTACGTACATTTGCCAAATCATTGCCTATGTTAATGTAAATTTTAGTAAGTCATAGATTTATGTATTGAAAATTAGTTGATTTTATTTTATGTATTAAAAAACAACACAGGTACATAGGCAAACTTAATGTCAATAACATTTTCTACCAGTCAATCTTAGATTGTGCAAAGATATAGAATAATAATATCCATGCAAGTGTTGTAAAAAGAGCTTATAGCAAAAATGCTAAAAATATGTATTTAAATCATTTAGGTACGTACTAACATATTTAACGCATATAGACCGAAAACGCTCATTAAGCGACAAAAATATTTGTGTGTGCATTTACGCTCTAACTCTGTCGTGAAAAGGTTGCATCGACTATAAGACAATATAGATTTTCTATATTGCCATATCGCGTTGTGGTCATATACCATAATATTCAAGATAATATACCTATGAACTTCGCTATGTGGTCTTTCTGTGTTTGCCACTATACGTCATGAGTGTTTTAATTAAACCAATAACACGAATGTCGCGATGTGAATGTTTTTCAGTTACCGCAACCAATTGTGATCTGTTTTGTTTTTACTTATTGAGCCTTTTCGGTCCTTTAGCGAAACATTTATTTTATTACAAACTTAACAACTATCATTTGTACATAACATACTAGCTTCGCGGTGCTGGCGTGTTAGAATACCACCATTTCTAATCATCTCGAAGGTTTTGCAAAAGGGGAAGGAACATGATGCTCTATAGGTATGGGGGGCAGCAGCGCCATCTTCAACTATATTACCTATCTAAGATCAAAATGCGGTCATCAATCTACATTTCAGGCATGGTGATTATTCGCAAAACCCCGTTAACGACAGACACAACACTACCACGGCCTCTAGTCACCGATAGCCCCGCTAATCCTAGCTACGGTAGCGATCAAGGGTACGGCGGGGCAGGAAATATTAAAAATCCTCGACAGAGAACCGGCTACCATCCCCAACAAGGACTGGCCCTAGTGATATACAACGCACGCACGTTGTGATCTAAAGAAAAAAGATTGAGTTGGGAGAAAAGCTAGAGTAGAATATAGTTGGACTATCTGAAGTCCTTGAGCAGGACTTGATACTACTTGAATCTTGTTCTACTACCGGGAGGACAACTGTCCCTAGGTGATATAGGGTTTATCGTCCACAAGTCCATCATAAACAACTCCTTACGATCAGGCGGGATCCGTATGCTCTTTAGTAATATAAATAAGCAAGTAACGCCAAGACCATCGAAAATGTGTCGGCTAGGGTAGCGTATCTTGTGCTTAAACACCAACAGGTATTCACTGAATTCACGATGACGAATTCACGAATGATATTGGCTAATATAACTATACAATACACTATACTTTATATGAATAGTTATTAAAATGAAAGTAACTTGACCTAAACTACCGCAAATTATTAATTATTCACAAATTGATATGTAGGAGACAAAGATTAGCAGACTTTATGATTTTTTTTTTAATTTAATGAAAAAGCCTTTATTTCATGAAGTCGAAGCTACAAGCAACTTTATCCTGTCATTGAACAAACAAATATTATGGTGATGTATCTGTTATCAATAGGGTAAGAGGCACACTAAATATTAATTAGACCTTAAAAAAGTCGTTTGAAGAAGTCTAGGTACCTACGTGTTGTAAATGTTCAGCTCTGGTAAGTCCACAATCACTTTTAATGCCTAGAAAACCATATATAAATGACGGGTTTTCGGGACAATCCCACCCACATGCCCACCGCTGGGCACCGCTGTGACTCCTGTGAGCCAGGATAAACAGCAGAGTAACCAACTGATACACCGAGTTTTGACACTCGTGCGTCCCGTGGACAACTTAACCTACTGTCTTGGGCCCTGCAACGAATTTAATCAGAAGTAAATAGGAGGAGTTAGAAAGAAAAGTTTCCACTTCCCTCCACGGAGGACCTTAAACTACGGGACCTTTGTGAGCTAAGTTTGATTGCTATAATATGTATGGCAGAAACGTTTAAATGCACGGAAATTCCCTCCAGATGAGACTAAATCCCCATATTAGGCCGCTCCAGATGATACATGTTAGCTGTTCAACATAATAGTACGATCATTATGCCAAAGACTACACTCCCAGAGTGGGTATGTGATGAGCAGACTGCTCCTGTTCGGAGCCAGGTGTTGAGCATTGACAGTTCGGCGAATCAACTAGCTTAAATGAGTATAACTTGCTCCGTAAGTTACCATGACCCGTAAGAAACTGAGCGACACTGTGATCAACCTCCCCAACCTTCAAATGACGGGTTGTAAAGGTTGTAGTAAAGCTTTAATTAGAAAAAATATCTTAGCTCAAACTCTCAATTTATGAAGGTTTAGCTCAAAATGAGAAACCGGTATTTTAAGTCTTTCAGAAGCTTTTTAATTCCGTAATCGTCGAATGAACCTAGTCTAAAGTATGGAAGATATGGATAAGTAGAGCATCATACTAGTGAGCAATCCCAACTGGGGAAGGACCTATACCTAACAGAAGACTATAACTAAATGACTACACACAGCGGTGTAGTTGTGTTCCTATCGTTTCGTATACTATTCTATCGTTTTAACGAACGTTTTCCTATGCCAGGGAAATTGCATTATGAAACCCTGCTTAATTTTGGGTCAGCAACACGCTAGTGATACCTTTCGCATTGCAAGCGCCCTTAAGCTACGATAACTGCTTACGTTACGCTTGTTTGCCACCTTAGTTGTATAAAAAAATTGACCAGAAGAGTGGTGGTTCTTTTCTTTAAAAACCACACCGTAATAAAAAACTAGACCCATTTCGCTTCTTAACCATATCTACAAATTGTTCTCCCAGGGTTATCGTGATTTGTCTGTAATGCAGATTTTTAATAAAAAAAAAAAAACTTCACTGCATAAATCCATGAATTACTGAAATCTACATTAACACATGGCAATGATTAGACAAATGCATGTACGTACGTATCAACAAAATCATCGCTTGTAAGCGACTGACGCTGAAACAACGCGCCGGCACGCGTCTTTGGGCCCGGCATGGCGGCGTTTAATTTCGTCATAATTTTGTTGTTTTTGCAGCAATTTACAAAATTTAAAGTTTTTTGTACACTACGATAATGTAGTTAATTTTTTACTGCCTAAGTGTTGGTCTAATATTTAGATTGATGAGATATATTGAGCACCAAACATTTCGTGTTCAGAAAAAAAACGGCAAAAAAGTTTCATTTTTTAAAATATCTTTAAAAATATAATACCTACAATAAAAGTTGCTTTGCATGTTTTGTTAGGAATTTAATTACCTGTCATTTGATACCCAACTTGTTTTAATCGGATGAATAGTTACCGCAATAATCGAAAAAATCTAAAACCAGGAGTGACGTCACAAATGACGTCATAGCTACCCCCTCCACCACTTTAGAAAGCGACAACAAGCAGTTTGAGTATCAGCAGACCATGCCGATTCCAACGATACCACTTGTCGCTATAAACCTTTTCAGTCCTACGAAAATCGTAAATAAGCGACTTTTTTACAATTGGCCTCTCTACTATACGCACATTTATGTAGTTTTAAACTATTAAAAAATATATATTATTTTTTATTTATTTTTAAGATTTCGGGGGACTTTGCAAACATTATTAATATACTGAAGAATTAGATTTTTTGTTGAATTTTCAACTTAACATATATTATAAGGGAGTCTGGGTGTAATTTATGTCTGTGAATTGTACGTATGTAAAGGTTCCCGCGACATAGGACTTGTTCCTCAATTGCAACGATTGTTTTAGAATGAATGCTTTTTTTCCGCAGGAATACCAATACCGCAGCCCTGCCCTCCAATCTTTCCCGTTCGGCAACAGCCCCGACATAATCCGCAGCATCGCGTCCAAGAACTGGGAGCTCAGCAACAACCTCTCGCCCATACCTTCGCTGCCAGTCTCCAGTGACATGAGACCGGAGCCCGTCAAGAGGACCTACGATCCTATGCTGCAAAGCAACATTATTAGTAAGTAATTAATCAATTAAATGGATGATGTCCTCGTTTTATCAACGCACCTCTCGCCACCGACAGGGAGTTCATCCTCACATCCTTGCACCTCAAACATGCCGTACCGTAAGATTACAGAGGAATTTCTTACCACGTCCGATTAGGCTGTGGAATGAGCTCCCTGCCGAGGTTTTCCCAAGAGACTATAGCATGGGGTTCTTCAAGAAAGGAGTTATAAGGTTTTTAAAGGGTTGGCAATGCGTGAGTAACACCCCTGGTGTTGCCAACGTCCATAGGCTACGGTAACTGCTTACCATCAGGCGGGCCGTATGCTTGTTTGCCACCTTGGTAGTATAAAAAAAAACTGTTACGTAGTCATTTTCGCTGACATTGCATGTTGAGAATTGTGAGTTGTGGATTCGATTCATGAACGTTTACTCCTTTTACTAAGCCAGCGGTCGTGGTTTCGATTCCCACCCAGAAATTTTTTTTGTGAGATCAGCACGATTGTCTGTTCTATGTCTGGGTGTAATTTATCTATAACTAGATATGCCCCGCGGCAGGCCTTCGTCACTCCATGTACTTGCGCGCTATAATTACCTACAGCCCGGCCGAGCGGTCTCTTGCCGTTTGCGGACCAAATTCAGTGCTGTGGGATCGCGCGGTGCGAAACAATCACAACTGTGCGCTTGAGCATTTAGACACATTTTAGCATTCAGCGGTTGCTGACGCGACAGAGTAGGCTATTCGGCTATTATAGCAGATATTGGTAATTTTCTACTGAGTGAAGTATCTGTTACGTAGTAACTATTTAGTAATCTGTGCCCGCGGTTTCACCCGTGATGGCCCCTGTGCGTCTGTCAGATTAAAAATCGGTATTCCGTAAGAGCCCTTTTTGACGTTTAGTCAATAGATTGTGCCGTCACCGTGCAATCACAACTGTGTCAATTTTGCGATCACAACTGTTAGTTTGCCATTGCTGTTTCTTAGAGAATCAGCCGGCCGTTCACCCACCGCTGGACCGTACCATAATATTAATATCGCGCACTCGGTTGTTTATCGTCATATCTTATTCAAATATTTGTCCAAATGATGTAGTGTAAAAGACAAAGTTTATCTACTTTAATTACCAGATGTGATAAATTAAATTATTAAATTTATAATTAACTAGGGGTCGCCCGCGACTTCGTCCGCGTGGTAATTTGTAATTTTTTCCCCGATTTTGCAACATATCTCACTACTGCTCCGCTCCTATTGATCATAGCGTGATGTTATATAGCCTATAGCCTTCCTAGATAAATGCACTATTCAACAAAAAAATATTTTTTCTAATCGAACCAGTACTTTCTGAGATTAGCGCGTTCAACCAAACAAAAAACTATCCAGCTTTATAATATTAAGTATAGATAAAATAAAATTGATAAATTCTATGCTGGACATACCTTCAATTTCAGTGGGACCATAGATCTTCGTCCCACGGCACTAGTAGTGCTAAAACCGCTACTGCATAATAAATCTCTGTCATCGCATGTCGTCAAAAACTTCAAACTACTACATAATATTTAAGTAATCATTGTAGGTATATAGGTCAAAACATTTTATAAGTAGGACTTACGTGTCCTACTTATAAATTGTTTAATGTTTAAAAAAGGAATGACGAAGAATTTACGTATTCTTCGTCATTCCTTTTTGTCGACAAATCATTTAAAGTGCTCGCTTATAATATTAAGGTAGTGAACAACCCTAGAGAGAATCGCTTCGTTGACTCGACTCGATATAATTAGGTCCTTAGAGTGTTGAGAGGGTCGATCATAGACTAGAAGAGGTTGCATGAATATTTAAATAATATATGTACGTATATGGATGGAGTGGATTTATATATTTTAATATATGAAGTTTCCTTTTTTATACTACCTTCTTGGGTGGAAAATAAGCATACGACCCGCCTAATGTTAAGCAGTTACCGTAGCCTATGGACGCTTGTAATACCGGAGGTATCATATCACTTGCGTGTTGCCGACTAGAAAGCGTTTCTTTCAAATCGCATCCCTAAATAAGCGCTGGAGACCTGTTACAGGAACACAACTACACCTGTGTGTGAGTACAGATTTCCAGCGCTCATTTAAGGATGCGTTTTGAAAGAAACGTTCTTCTATCCTTGGGATATTCCAGAGGGATGACCAAAGACCTGGTGTAAAATGTGTCGGCAATACGCAAGTGATGCTTCTGGTATTGCAAGCGTCCATAGGCTGCGTTAACTGCAGGTACAGGTATCCAGTGTTCATTTAAGTAGAGATGTGAAATATTATATCCCAGAAGAGATCGCTATCTCCATGGTACATTTGGTGTGAACGAGACTTTATTATTGGGAATTTAATAAATTTCGCCAAACCAAGTACTTCACAAATTGAATTAGCCGTAGGCAACTTGACTGACATATTTATGTGACGGTATAAGTATTATGTCGTGTTCAAAATGAATAAATAAATAAGTTTAATTTTGACTTTTATTATATTATTTTTAGTTACTTAATACGTTGAAATAAGTGATAGATACTTTCATATTCGATAAATTCATTGGTCGAAAGTTTTATAAACTTCGTTTGTTTTTTCTTTAAATAATTTCATCCATTATTTAATGTTTTTTTTTATTTATATCAGGCACATCAGACTATGACCGCGATGGACAGATCATTACAGAGGAGGAGTACGAAGAGATGATGGATAAACTGAAGGCAGCTGATAACCTGTACACTGAATACACCCTTGAAGAAATAATTTATCAACTCGCTAAGGTTTGAACAAAATCAATTTTAAATAAAAAATATGTATAAGAAACTAGTGCCCGCCCCAAATTCACCCGGGTTAAACTATTTTCAGGGCAACTTTCTTTTTTCTTCCATATGAACCTTCTTCTCCAATAACAAATATAGCAAAAAATGAATTAACAAAATCGGTTCAGCTGTTCTCGAGATTTGCGCTTAGCAACACATTCAGTGATTTATTTTTATATAAGTTAGGAAACATTATCAATAGATGCTAACAGCGCCTCCAGCGATCCAATATGAAATAACGAATCATTTAGTAGTTATTTGGAAAGTAAATATGGTAACACCGATATAATAATGTCAAAGGTTCGTTATTTTTTTATAGGCGAAAGAATTGCGTTTCATTCTTACACCGTAGGTACCTACACTGCTATCACACAATGGACATAGGTACCTACTTATTATTAACCGTACCTACGTAATTTGCAGATGATGTTCTCGCAGTCACTATCCAGGGATCCGGCTTCAGCTCGCGCAGCCACTCAGCGGTTCATGGCGTTCTTGGAGCTCGAGGCTGAGAGGGGACAACTATCGCGCACTATTGAGAAGAAAGTACTTGGTACGTTCATTTAATGAATTTTAATGATCAAAGTCATCAATGATCAAAATCAATCTTTATTTTAAAGGTAATAGAAGTGTATTTATGTTAGTTTGAAACTGTATTCGTGACTAAAGTGCGATTATGATCTAGCTTGTCCAAGCGATGGAAAAACTAAGATTAACGTTTAGTTTATAAATGTTTCAGATGTGATGATTGCTGCATTGACGGACACTATTGGCGACCACCCAGAACTTCTGCAATCTCACGATGCGGTTGGAGTTAACCCTGCTAACAGGTATTTATGCCCAGATACTGCTTTAAATAGGTACCTACAATTCAATTTATTACAATACAATACAATATACTTTATTGTACACCATAAAATTAAATTTTTCAACTTAAATAACTATGTTAAGGCTAGTACAATCGGCGGTCTTATCGCTAGCGGCGATTTCTTCCAGACAACCTGGATGGACAGAATGAACGGAGAAAGGCAGTTGTTGGTGCACTGTAGTTTATGTTAATATTTACCTTAAAATTATCAGAAGCTATTTGAAAAACATATACATATATATACCAATTATATTACATAATATACATACATCTATCTACACATCACTCATAATATACTAACTTAACATAAATATATGAGAAAAATATAAATACAAACATATATAAGACAAATAGTTAAAATCTATCTATATCTACAATCGTGCTATTCCACAGATAAATATAATTCTTTAACCATTTTTTTGAAAATGGGTAAGGATTGCGCCTGTTTCACTGGTGTAGGCAGAGCATTCCATAAGCGTGCAGCCTGGATAGTAAAAGATTTATCAAGGAATATTGTGGAATGCTTTGGAATACTCAGTCGCAGATTTTCCGATGATCTTAGAGATCTTTCATGTGTGTCATTTAGGAACTCAAAACGTTCTTTAAGATAGGCGGGAGTACAAGGATTGAACAGAATACTGTAAAGTAAGGAAAGTATATGTGAGTTCCGGCGAAGGCGTATAGGAAGCCACTTGAGCTTGGTACGAAATTCTGAAATATGGTCATATTTGCGTAAACCAAATATAAACCTGATACAAAAGTTTTGAAGTCGCTCAAGTTTATTTAGTTGATCCTCAGTGATATCAAGATAGCTGGCATCGGCGTAGTCGAGGATCGGCAGTAGAAGTGATTGTGCAAGCGCAATCTTGGTGGCAATTGGTAGAAGGTTACGTAATCTTCTTAAGGAGCCCGCAGACGCAAACAACTTTCGGCTTACCTCTTGCAATTGGGGACTCCAAGTCATGGTACTGTCCATGTGAATACCTAAATTTTTAACAACATGTGACAGTGTTATTACTGTACCATCAAAAGAAATTGATGGAAGTTGTGACCAATCGATTTTAGGTATAAGTCTGGAGCTGCCAATGACAATTACTTGACTCTTAGTGGGATTTACCGTTAGTCCATGTGCTTTACTCCATTCGCCTATGTGAGCAAGATCTGCGTTAATTCTTGAAAAGGCTTCTGCTAGCTGTCCAAGTGGAGCTTGAGAATAAATTTGCAAATCATCTGCATAAAGATGGTAGGATGAATTTAATTTAGATGAGATGGGGTTAATAAATATTGTGAAGAGTAAAGGAGATAAAACGCCACCCTGCGGCACGCCAGCAGTTGTATTACACCAAGAAGAGATAGAGTCTTCAATGCAAACACACTGGCGGCGACCAGACAGGTAACTACGAAACCATTCAATCACCGTTGGAGATATGTTAAGAGAGTTAAGTATGGCTAGCAATATATCAAAATCAACAGTATTAAATGCATTGCTGAAATCGAGTAAGGAGAGTACTGTGATTTTTCCATATTCCATGCCCGCTCTGATATCATCCATAATATTGACAAGGGCTGTTGTAGTACTATGACCAGGACGGAATCCGGACTGGAAAGGGTTTAAGAGGTTGTTTTTGGTGAGGAAGGAGCTAACTTGTTTATGGATAAGGCGTTCTAGGATTTTGGAAAGGAACGGCAAAATGGAAATTGGACGATATTCTGAAAAGGACGTAGGATTGGACTTTTTTGGTAAAGGAATTATTTGGGCGTCCTTCCAAGCAGATGGAAATACACCACTGATTAAGGAATAATTTAGGATATGGGTAAGAATGGGAAGGATAACATCGAGAATAGGAAGGATCATATTACGGCTGATACAGTCGGTGCCAACTGCATTTGATGTAATTGACAAAATGCTCTTCTTAACATCACAATCGGTGAATTGATCAAAAATAAAAGGATCATAATCAGGAGTTGGAAGAGATGAAAGATTGTCTAAAGATTTTTCTTTAGTTGTCCCATTAAAATTAGACGAAGTTGAGAAATGTTGATTAAGTTGATGAATATTTAAATCATTAGGATATTTTTCTGCACGAGATTTTCCAACTCCTAGTGTTTTTAAAAACTTCCAGACTTTGGCTGGATCACCATTTAGAACAGACTTATGAATATGTTGGCGTTGTGCATTCCTACACACCTTGCTGCAGTGATTGCGAATTTTAATATATTTTTCCCAATTGTTGGGCGTAGGCCGACACTTATACCTACATTTTGCAGCTGCTTTTTTAGCTATAACAGCTTTAATTTCATTCGTGAGCCAAGGTGACGGAAAGTGTTATTATTCAATATAAAAATAAAATCAAACAGTCCATTCATCCATACTAAACCAGACCATGGAAGGATTGAGCAAAAGGTTCTAATCTGATTCCCTATACCTATATTTCTTACCTAAGCATTTAAATTGGTTTCAGGCTAATGAGGCAGTTTTTCGAAGCCAGCTCATCGGAACCCAGCATGTCTCGAGCCATCCTCGCAGCTTACAAGGACGAGCTACTGAAAGGTCCACCGCTGCACAAATTTGCATTCTCCGAGAGAAACTAAACTGATATACAACCTGTTTACAAATAACTACGAAGATGGTACGCTGTGTAACAAAAAAATCCTCGGAAGGTTTTAGATCAAGCCAAATTTGGATTATACGAATCAATAATTGTAAGCTAAAATATTTTGAAATTACTAAAAATATTGCCAACTGAATGGCAAAAGCTGAAAAGTACAAAGAACAAAATGCAACTCTTATTCTAACTTCGATATATTATACGGAAATAAAATTATTAATAATATTATATGGAAATAAAGATACTCAGTAGCTCAAACAGTGTGAGGCCAAGATGAGAGAGAGCTTGAGGTACCTAATTATTTCTTTGCTAATTTGAGGCTAAGATTAGTTTCAAAATATCTAAACTTGTCAAAATCTGTAAGCAGCTATAGCATGCATAACACTCATTTTGCGGTTCTTAAGAGTCTATAAACATAGATTAATTTTAAATTGAGATTTTAGGTATGATTAATAATAAAAGTTATTTAATTGTAACAGGTTTCTTAAGGTCCCTACCTCAAGAAACCTTTTACTTACCTAAATCTCAATTTAAAATGAAATGAATGGTCCTTGTTGTTGCAGAAAATATAGGTAAGAGATGAAATCAAATTTACTGACAGAGAAAACAAATAAAATGGAAATATTAAAAACAATGTTTATATTCAGTGTTATCTTCGTAGTTATTTACAGTCACATAGTACCTATTTATTAATTGTATGTACTAGGTGTTCCTTTAATATCTCTCAAAAGTAGATAATCCCTGTTTAGTTCTATCGTCTTGTATACGTTGATGTTTCTTGAATTATAAAGAAACACATCTATGGATCTCTTATACATTAATGGAATATTGTTTCTGCTTCTATAACTACCTAACATAGTAAGGTATGTATTAACTTATAATGAAGTAGCAATCTATATTTTACGGAGAATATCAATCCCAATTTTAAAAGATCTCTATTTATTCAAAAGGTTGACTTAAAGTTGGCTCGAAATTACTACATACATAAGAATGTAAGATCATATAAATTTAAATGTTATTAATGTAAGGAGGCCTATGTGGTAGGCGTATTGATGATGGAAATCCTTTCTTTTAAAGCAGTCTGAAAGACTAGTTATGTTCCGTACCTGATTTTTGTTTATTTTGTAAATAACGTATGTAGTCAGAGAATCCTTCAATGAGTACCTATCCCAAGAGACTTTCAACAGTATCGTATTACAAAAAATCTATTCAAACAAAATCTATATAGTTACCTAAATGCAAAATATTGTAGCTTTGCGTGTAATACATTCTCGTTTAGCTTGTTTTATTACTGTAGATGAATATAAGTGCTAATTGTAAGATAATATTGAATTATATTTAAATAGTTAGTCAAATATTTCTTCATATTTTTCTACCAAATCTTCTAAATGTGATGTACGATTTTGTGTTGCCGTATGGAAAAATTGTCTTCCTTGGTAGAAAAAAACGAGCTTACAAGCGTTAACCATCTATATGAGATGCATATCAATGTTATGAAACATATCTTTAATTCATATTAGACTCATTCTTATTAAAACAGCACCCAAGAACAGTTCAATATACTTTATGGTGAAGTCCAACACAAGAAGGCACAGGTTGAATATTTTGAAGTAAAACTTATAGTCAGGAAAACTTAATATGGAGGCTCGATCCAAGAGAAACAAATGTTTAGTTTACTTCTACTTCTCAACCCATAAACGTCCCACTGCTGGGCTGGGGTCTCCTCCATAAATTTGGAGGGATATTAGCCTACTTATACCACGCTGGCCAGACGGGTTGATATAGGGTTTTGTTTCGAGTTTTCCTTCTCTTGCAGTGGATATTGTCTGCCGCACTTACTCCCTTAGTCGACTCTTACGACACCCACGCCACGGGATGGAATGGGGTGGTGACATTTGTATTCTTAATCCGTCACCACACGGAGTTGAATGTTTAGTTTGGTCTACACAAATTGATTATATGCATAGTGGCGTAACAATAGGGTGGAATTATGCTAAATGCCACAGGCCCCCGGCCCGAGTGTGGCCGTGAAAAGAGGAGAATCCTTATATTTATTACTGCAATATGGATAGTTACGCCACAAAATTAAAATAAACAGCGACATCAACATGCAAGCAACAAAACCGATAAAACAACATCCCGAAATGAAAAAAACGCGGCAATGGATTGCATTTGGTTAATTTGATTAGAAAATATTTTTTATAACATTCTATTACATGATACAAGATATTTACAAAAATAAATAGCTTTTTTATCAATATTCGTACTTAGGTATCCCATTTTTGGAGAAGAAAACGCATTCACAGTGGAGCAAAATGTACATACCTACATTATCCATTTAGCTATTGATACAAAATGTAGTTAGCCTACAACACAAAATCGCACATTGCATAATCTTTTAACGTTTCAAATGCATACCTATCCTTACCTATCTACTTATATATTAAGTACCTACGTAACTGTATAAATAGATTAGAACAGTGTCTTTCTATGTAGAAATCACAAAACATGTTTTAACTGTAAGACTTAACATTATATTCAGCATTGTTGGAATGCTATGTTAGTGATCGCAAAATTTATTATATTTATATTATTCTTTGAAATATATTGTGGATTTAATAAAAAATGTTTTAATGTCATTGAAATTTTCCTTTTAAGTTCCAGAGGAATTTCTTACGTACGTACGATTAGGTTGTGGAAGACTATAGCATGTGGTTCTTCAATAAAGGAGTAATAAGGTTTTTAAAGGGTCGGCAAGGCGCGACTGACATCCCTGGTGTTGCAAGCATTATGGATGGCTAACAGGAAACACTGGCAGAACACCAAAGGCCAGAAACACGTAAAGGAGTTCCATTTAAGGAAAAACGCAGAAAAAGGCTTGACGACCAAACTTTGGAAGGGCAGTGGCTTGGTATTAAATAAGCACCTAATAAAATTAACAGCAACCTACATTATGTCTCAATAGTGGACACAGGTCTCCCTTCCCCTTTCAAGCCAGCTGAGAGGGTTCTTCATGCGCTGACCTAATGCAGTTGAGGGATCAGACATGCCCTGTAGAATTCCTCATAATAACTGTGGGTTTCTGCATCTTCAAAATCAAACAACTATAAATTCAAAAAAAAAAATTGCGTAAAATACGCAAATTTTTTTTCGCAGCTTTTAACTTCTTAAGACATGTTTAAAATATGTATTTTTGGTTTTGAGATGGAAGTATCCCTGGGAAAGGAATACGTTTCTTTCTTTCGAGACCTGTACTCACACACAGGTACACAACTACACCGCAGTGTGTAGTTATTTGGCTGTGGTATTCTGTAAGGTGGAGATCCTTCCCCAGTCGGGCTTGCTCGCTAATACGGTGCCCTACCTTATTATTTTAAAGTGTAAATAAATAAATACGAATGAAGTTTAAACTTTTATTCGTCGTTAAAATACCACCCATACATTCAATGTAACCAATACACTACAATCTACTTACACATAACATACAATCACAAAATAATATTTGCTGAAATAAAAGATTGGTTTTTAAAATATGCATAAGTATGTATTTTACTACTAAAATAATTATACAATTAGTAAAATACATTAATTGTAAATATGTTTATACTTTAAGTTTAAAGTATTCTTCGATTATAATAGGTTACAAAGCAGGTTGATAAAGAACAGCCATTCAGAAAGGTTAATAAGTATCTAGTTTTTCAGTTTTCGAACTAATTTTTATTTAAAAACATGTTCATAAAAAAAATAGTGTTTAATTGTTATTTTTATTACATATGCCACCACGACTTCACCCGGGTTAAACTATTTTCAGTGCAACTTTCTTAATTTTTTTTCTTACGTAAAAACCTTCTCCTGGCAATAACAAACACAACAAAAAAAGGAATTAGATGTTCTCGAGATTTGCGCTTAGCGACACATTCAGCGATTCATTTTTATATTATACATAGGTACATACGATTTTGACTGCTTCGTTAGTCTAGTCGTATAAATATTGATTTTTTCTTTCATGAAATTCACAATATGTGCCCGAAGTTTAGAAATTGGCTGTGTTTACATCCCCGTGCCTCGGAAAGAATGAAAGCTATTAGTTCTATAGCAGATCTCTCTACGGCCTGCATTTAGGATTGCAGTTCCATCGGACTATAACAGTAATGCAATTATTATTATAGTAAGAACGACGTCGATGAGAGTAGCAAGGGACAGGACCCATTGGAAAGAATTGGAGAAGGCCTATGCCAAAAGGCACACCGAACTTAGGGACCTCTTGTAACACTATGTTTAGGAATAAAAGGCTATTATTATTAAGAACGACGTAGATATCGCACTAGCCCGCGGTAACTGTTGCTGTCAACAGAAGCTAAGTAGCTTCATTTCATCTATTACTATCTTTTTCTGTATCATTACGTTCCGCATTATCTATCGCATTCATACTTAAAATCTATAAGCAAGTACGCACAAAAACCTGTTTGAACAAAACTGAACAACTGAACATGGACTTTGTCCATGTGGTAATTTGGAATATTTTCCCCGATTTTGCAACATATCTTACTACTGCTCCGCTCCTATCGATCATAGCGTGATGTTATATAGCCTATAGCCTTCCTGGATAAATGCACTATTCAACAAAAAAAAGGTTTTTTCTAATCGAACCAGTACTTTCTGAGATTAGCGCGTTCAACCAAAGAAACAAACTCTTCAGCTTTATAATATTATATATAGTAAATATATATAGCAGTGAGGAAATGAAAAAGTGCTTGCTTATAGTGTTTAGTCACACACTCGTACACTATAAAATCTTCCATTAGCTATTGTTGAGATTAGCCGCAGTGACCGAAATTCGGTTAGATGGATATTATTATATCCCCTTGTTAACGTCCCTGTATAATTCAATTCAGCCAATTTCTTATACCTACATAATTCAGCCAAATAGTTACTACAAGGTTCCATCTTGTTACTATACGTAGAGAAAATGTTTCATAAAAAGTATTGTATACACAATTGTATTAGTATCACAAATTATATAATATTAGTTACCATGTCTTCCGGCAAATTAATCAGAATTAGAGCCAAGAGAAATGCAAATATAAGTAGACACATATATTTATGTGTAAGCACAAGAGATGTACTGCGAGTTAAAATGTGAGTAGTTTAGCGAGAAAGAGGGACAGAGCTATATAGCATGTGTGGAGGCTGTCACACACCTCCAACGAAAAGGGAGAAATCTCTGACCAGCCTAGGTGATAGTGCTTGGCGGGCCACGGCCCAACGGTTAGTTGTTGGGCGTTGTTTATATACTGAGTATCTGTGTAAACTTCGATATCGCGATTCAGCATGTCTAACATTTTTCTGCGGTTGCGTGTTTCTAGGGATAGTGACATCTGTGTTTTCTATGTGGAACTTCGTTGATTGTTGTGGCGTTATTCTATTGGCCTGATAGAGGACGCTACACATGTATAGCTCCATCCTTCTTTCTAGCATGAAAGACTCACTTTTAACACGTCATGGTATGGCCTCTGTTCGTATTTTGAATAACAAGCATAATGAATATTTAATTCTTTGTTGAGACATTACCAGAAGAAATGGATATTTAATAAATAGTTTAGCCCACCAACACTACTCTGGGCACTACAGCAGTAAGCTGTCTATAATAAAAAGAAACCAGGCTACACTTGCACAAGCACAGGCACTAGCACAGGAACTAGTACGAGCACAGGCACTAGCTCAACCTGCAAATTTTGGGCATTATTCAGTATTGCTCTGAAACATTTAAACTATAGTTATATCAAAACTTGATAGCGGAGGAAATGGATTCTTTTTGCTCACAACTAACATTTGATGTTGATATGAAATATATCCTTTAATGATATTATGATAGATCAAATGTGCGGCAATACACTGAGTCTCATCAGCATCAACATCTCCTTCGCCCATCATTTGCAAAGCTGCCTGAAATTTCTTAATATCAATCTGATGAGCTTTGGTAGGATCTTCTTGAATCTGCCTCTCGTTAATACAGACCTTCCTAAACAAATTCCTACGAGCAATAATCTTCAACTTCTCCACAATTAAATAAATGCCAGCATTTTTGAAGAAGCTATTATATTCTTTCATAACATCATCAATTCCTTTGAGATTTCCTTCCTTTACTGCAGAAGCGAGTTGCCAGAACTCCATCAAGTTGTATTTCTCTAACAAATGTTGGGCAGGCATGAGACCGAGTAACATTTTGACAGGTACTAGGTAAGTGAGAATCAGTTGCTTGTTTTTCAAACTATCTTTGTGGCATTTTTCAAATGCAAAGGATAAGTATTCATCAGCTGAACGGTAGTCTGAATCAAACATAGCTTTACGGCCAACAAAGTATCTATATGTAACTTGTTGTGCTATAGGAAATTGGTCTTTAAATGGTGACGAATCAATAGCTCTAATTAACGGTTTGCACAGCTGTATCTTATCAATTCGGAAGTAGACTTTAAGTAGTTGGTTGACAAGGTTTAACATGCCAAGTTTCTTGGTGTCAGCATCTGAAGCCCTGTTGTCTGCTGCGCAGACTCTGAAGCAAGCAAGTAGGCTCTCTGCAGCCTTCTCCAAAATCTTGCCACGAGTTTGTGCTGTAAAAAACAAATTCTTATTATAGTTTATTAGCATTGGGTAAAATCATGACAATAGTCTAAAAAAGACTGTAGTAATACTATTTTCCTACAATAATAATATTTTTGAACAAGACACACATGTTTATCTGATTATAAACTAGATAGAGCCTAAATTGGCAACTTGTAAAAAATTGCTTATGTTAAGGATAGGTATGGAGGATGTTAAGGATTGCCAACAGTAATAATGCTTTTGGGTGATAGGTCTCAAGGGACATTTATGAACAAAATCTGTTGTGTCAAGACCTGACTTTTGGCGTCAGCAGTAGGTCTTAACACTTTCACGGACAGTAACGTAGACACAATAGATGTTTTATTGTCATGACATCTATAGGCGTTCAATGTCCTTCAAAGTGTTAACATATTATAGGTAAACACAGATTATCAGTCTTATAACATCACTATTACACCAAAAAACCAGTAATTTTCTTAATATTTAACAAGACTAGACAAGCTTCAGAAACTGGAATTCTTCTTATAGCATAAAAAAAATACTTACGAGTGCTAGAAGTAGCATCAGCTTTCTGTGCAACCAGACGCAGATCCAGACAGACAGTGTACATTAGAGGTAAACCCCAGTTTACCTCCTTTTGCGATTGTAACAGCTTCACAACGCATGCCGCACACTCACTCTGACGGTTGTATGCCTCTACATAGTTCTGATTTAGAAGTGCCTGAAAAATGGGTCAAAATGTTACCGGTATATTCATGATGCCCAAACATATTTTTTATTCAAAACTACTTTGTATAAAAAGATATGTTTGGGCAATCTGGACAAAATAGGCCTGTGGCAAGGCTGGCAAATATTATGAACCCTTGAAGCATTTGATGAAGGCCTATAGGCAGAAACATACTTTAAAGTCAGATCAAAACATTATTTTCTAAGACTATGTAGTCAAATATGCATATAAATATACACATTGTAATTACATTACGTACATGATTACGTAATGTTGACAAGTGTGTATTTCTTATATTCTTTGTTATTAAGACTATCTCTGTGTGCAACAAATAAGTACATACATGCAATGCAGGCTGACACTTAAGATTATTTAAACAAACACATCATCCAGTATTCTGTTACTATTTGAAAGTACATTTGACATATTCAAACCTCATTTTTAGCAATAATATTGTCCCCTAAATCTTATCTGTAGGAAAAAAAAGTATGCTGGCATTTGTTTTTATGATGTTCATAAGTATCATGTATTTGATCTAAATGAATAAACTTTATACTTAAACAAATGAATGAATTTTTGTATTTTACTACTGCCCTGCTTACAAGGAACCACGCAAGTGTAAGACAAGTATCGAAGCAAAACATGTCTTAAATCTGATACTTTACATGTGTTTTTACCGTAGCCTTTATCATGCAGTTACGTCGTTCTATCTTCGCAGGGCAGACTAATGAACTCAAAATTACTGGATGAAATCTTTAAGACTTAATAAATGTCCAACCATACAGGCCACTATTTTATATTGGAATCTGCCTTGACCCACTTCTACTATATTCTTTTTTGTCCATAAGTAACCTTCTGCAAAGTATTACAAAACTTTAAAAAATATGAATGAAATCAGTAAAGCCATCTTGTCATCCGTGACCAAGAGCATTAGAAATTCATTTTCATATTGTGTTTTTAAAGACAACTCCCACACTAGAGAACAAGTGTTGCAGGGAACTTTTAAAGATTTATTTTGTCTCATAAAAATATGTTTCTGCCATGTGTCACTATATGCTTTTGTTAAAACTGCACCCGCTGATTTAGCAAACAAAAGCTTTTATCAATTAATAATATATACATTTTAGCCACTTTTGTACAAATACATATATTAATACCCATTAGTATAAGGTGGCAAGCTGGCAAATTGCAACCACACTATAATATTATTGTTAGTACAAATTATCCATATGTTAATAGCATGTCTCTCACCTGGGGTTTCAGCCAACAGGAGCCAATACAGGCATATCTACATGAGTTATATTATAAGCAACATAATTTCTACTGTTTCAAGTTTGTAGTAATGGTGTGGCCAACATTGGCTCATGTTGGGTGGAAATGTGGAGAAAGTTTAATATACTTTCCGTTTAATGCTATAGTTAGACCTCATACCGACCATACATATACTTTAGACCAACAAGCTTATTGCTTACTTAGCACATATAAACAATAAACTTACTTTCACACATAACAAGTGAATGATGATTATTTCGTCCAATGGGGACACGCAATTGCCTTCAACAAGGGTGGCAATATCACTAGAACCCGTCAGGTTCTTGTTGAGTACATGTTCATCACGTAAAGACAACAATCGTGCAAGTATATTTCCTTGACAGGTTCTATACACGCGTTCAACAAATTGTATGTATTGGTTCAATGTGCCGGGGGTCGACATATTTGTAGATCTAGGAAGATAAATTATTAAAAGTCGTATTCATACACTTCCTCACTCACAATAATTACTTTTTCTGTTATTCTACTTCATAAATAAACAATCTTTGAACTGAACTTATATTTTATACCCGACTGACTGAAAATGAACTCAAACAATATAGCAATACCTACTATACTAATGTCAGAAATCAGAATGTCAGTCGTCAAGCAAACTAAAGCAACAAGCAAGTCAAGTTATAACTTAACTCTAGTGTTGCCATTTTATATATATAACTTATGAAAAAGCTAGTTTTCCGACTTTTGTCATTGTGTCGAAAAACAAAAAATAACTATCGAAATATATGCAACAACATGGAAAATATCAAGAAGCCTAAAACCCCTTGGTTATAAGCTTCTTGTAAAATACCTACTAACTTCTATTTCGGCAATGACAATGAATTAGGTTTATACCTCACGCTGCTAACTGTGCTTAAAAAATTAGGCGCTAAATGCAGCCAAAGAGAAAAAAATGCCACACAGGCAGATTATGTTACATAAAGCGTCAGAGTGGCGCGCTGGCGCGCCACGTCGCGCCGCTACCCACTTGGCGGGCGTGACGCTGCGAGCGGCGGCGAAAGCCCTCCGCGCCGCTTGTTGTAACTGGTACATACGACTGCCGTGTCTCGGATTTGATGATCGAGCACAAATTGGTACTTACCTATACTTAATAGATCTTTCTATAAATAAATGCTCAATACTATAATATCGGTACTGAACATAGCTGGCGAAAAACCATGTGTGTAATGCACCTTTGTATCACACACACCCTTCAATGGAAAATGTGTGATGCTAATATAATAATAACATTATATTCTATAACTAAATCATTATCTTGATACTATTTAGTTATGAAATAAATTACCTAGGTACTTATAATATTTAAATTGGTAGGTAATAAAAATCATATTTTTTATATAAATGCATCCAATAAGACTTGTTCAAGTTGACTGTTATCAGGTTACATGGATGATAGTCTATATTTTAAAAATAAAATAATACCTAATAACATACTTAATAAATTTAACATAGTTTGTCTGATTCTTAATCTAAAAAAATACCCAGTGTTTACTCTGAACATTCTGGTCACCCTGTCGTTATTTGTTTTTTTCGTCATAATACCACAGTGTACATTATGGTATGCCAAGGTTATGCCTTATGGCTGATTAGGGCTGACAGTGACTACGCTTAAAATACGCCAACTACTAAACAATAGGTACCGGTACATACTCTTGTTTAATAGTTGATTACCGTACAACGTATTTGGAGATAGAATAGATTAGAATAATAGGTATTATAAAAATACGAAAAATACTTACTTTAACACTTAATAAATGAGTGATAACAACGTCATCCACAGGGGCGACGCAATTTCCCTCAACAAATTTGACAAAGTTACCAGAAGTCAAGTTTTTGTTAAAAATATGTTCATCACGAAGGGAGAGCAAACGCGCGACTTTAACTCCCTGCGATGTTCTTAACATTCGTTCTACCAATTGTATATAATGATATAAAGTGTCACAAGCCGCCATTTCAACAGATTTTATAGCCAGAACTATTTCGACACAATTTTCACTATTTTTAATGATGAAAGTAATGACTTACTCTTGTTATAATTAAGATATTACAAACAATTTGGCACAGTAAAATGAACGGCAAATCAATAGTCAATAAATCATAATTTAGGGTTGCCTGTAACTGCATAGTGCAAGTCTAGACTTGCACAATTTGCAATTAGGCCGACTATACACGGTCGAGTCGAGTAGGCGAGTGTTAACGAGTATTGATAACGAATGTATAACATCCAATAAAGTCAAACATAAAAAATAATGATTAGGAGCATGCTATCCGGTGTATAACATATGGAGAGTTGTGGAAATCCTTGGGGGAGGAGGCTTATGTCCAGCAGTCGACGTCTTTTGGCTGAAATGATGATCCGGTGATTAACTTAAAATATGTATAAATTCTACCGGATGACCATAAAATATCGTGTAATTCATTTTCGATTATGAAGATTTATATAGAGAGTATATTAAAAGGATAATGGATGATTTAAATCTTCTGAGATGCTATCATCTAAAATATGTGCTGGCTATGAGAATGATTAATAATGATTTAATGTTGACTTAATTATGTAACAATGTACAGGGCAAATAGCTCGCTTAATCGATAGCCATTTAGGTAGAAAGGTTTTGGAGTATTGACCACGAACGGGAAGACAAAGTGTACTGACATTTATTTTGAAGGTGGTTCTTTGGCCGTATAGATAGATAGTGTAGTAGAGGTCACATGATCGTATTTTTAACTAATTAATCATTTCTAATTAAAAAAAAACGGTAGAAAACAAGCATACAGGCTGCATGATGCTATAAGTGGTAACCGTTATAAGTGGTAACCGGTATATTATACTTCGTTCGTATTTACAGTTTTTTTTATAAGAACATAATATGTTTGAATATATAAAGTTACCCTTCAAACCAGGACGGAAACAAAAAAAATAATTACACGAGTGTTTTGGACGGTGGTGTCATGATAACCTGAATAAGCTAGTGTGACTTCAGCTTAAAGAGTTTGCTTTGGGTTGACAGATCATTCTCTTCTTATCTACATAAATGTCAAATGAGTCAAATCGTAAATTTATTATGTCAAAGTCATCAAGTTGCGCGCATGTGAATATTGATGTGATAATTGTGATAGTGAATATTGAATTTGTTCTTAATTGAAATAAAATACGTACAAATAATTAGAAAAATGGAAGAAAACGTAGCGTTAGACTCGAAAAAACAGAAAACGTTTGTGAAGTCCATTAGAGGAATCAAAAAATTAATAAAAGTAAGTGTGCTTATTTTATTTAGTCGGCGTCGAAGTGAGGTTATAATTTTATAATAACATGCCTGTTTATATATTTTAAACAGAAAAATGAGAAGATTGGAGCTAAAACTGAACCTAAAAAGAAAGATGAGGAATCTAAACCGGCAAAACCATTCAGCATGCGGCTGAAAGACGGCAAAGTTACAAAAAAGAAACGCAAGGACAGAGGCCTCGTTTATTTATCACATATACCACATGGATTCTATGAAGTACGTATTTATTTATAAAAATCCTTATTTACTATCCATCCATCCATACATTTCACCCAAAAGACGTCCACTGCTGGACTTGTAGTGTAGTTGTAAACACATATTATTATTTATTCTCTTATAAAATAAGATGTATTACTTTAATACTACAAAATACTTCTTTAAAATAAGATGTTTTACTTTATTAAAGTCAGTATTTATACAGCTCCGTGTTCGTTGATTACCCTCAAGTTGCTATCCTTACAGACTCACCCACGCCTTCCAAAGAACTTAGTCCTAAAGCGACCTTGTCCATTGGTTGGCTTGCATACTAGGTTGTCGGTCCTCCCCATGGCCGTACCCTTCTATTCACTACCTTTGTTTATTGCTGTATCCAATTACTTAATTTATACTACCTTTCCTCACAACTTAAGTTGTGTGGTGTGTTAAATTAGTACATTTGAAGTAGTGATAGATCTTTTCAAATATCTATAGTGGTCCTGCAGATTACCCTCCGCATATAAACAAATTGACAAAATCCACCCCATGGTCTTCCTCTTCTCTATTCAGTGCCAAATCCATCCGGTCCTATGTAAAGATATATAGCTTATTACACAAGAATTTCACAGCCTACTGTAATGAAGACACCAGTACTCAGGCACCCACTGTGTGACGATCTATAGGTGTATCCCCATTTAAACTTAGCCCTAACCGAACACACACACAAAATTTCATTACATCAGCCGAGCCGTTTAGGAGGAATTCAATTACAGCGAAAACTGGCATTGATTTTTATACTATCAATGCCACGTTTCGCTGTAATTGTATATAAGGATGTGAAGAAAAAAAACATTTAACCCCTTTTTACAGGTGTGCACGATTGGGCATAGTTATCCTACTAATATTATAAATGCTTTATTTTATCCCTGAAAAAATCTTTGTTGCCGAGGGATTGTACGCACGAGTGGAGTCTTGTAGTTAATGTGGAGGAGGACTTTACAAAGTTGAAATACTGGTTGAATTTCAACCACAAGATGACTTTTAGTAATAATAAAATTATATTTTCAGCATCAAATGACACAATATTTCAAACAATTTGGTGTAGTGACCAATGCTAGAGTGATCAAGTCTAAGCGCACTGGAAACTCAAAAGGTTTTGCCTTTGTTGAGTTCAAGGAGCCGTCAGTTGCACAAATTGTTGCTGAAACTATGAATAATTATCTGATGGGGAAGAGGCTGATTAAAGGTATCTAGAGTTTGTTTATTATTATAATATTGGGTAATGCCTGAAATTTTGTATTTGACTATCCACTTCTAGCATTTATTTTCATTGTTTGTAGGTACAGGCAAATATGTAGGCTCTGAATATCTCTTAAATGTCTCACTGCTGGACATGACTCTCCTCTGAGGAGAGAGCTAATAAGATTTGTGGCCTTAATTTATGCTTGCTCAATGTGAGGTGGATTAGACATGCTGTTAGAATTTTTTCTAAGAGAAATGGATAGGTACATACTAATTTCACAATTTTCAATTTTCTTAGTGAAATTCACATTGGCAGTACGTCAAGTTTCAAGTCCCAAGCAAAGTTTTTTACTTTTCAATCACTTTATGACTATGAAGTGGTGATCTCTGATGACTTCACAAACACATTAATATTATAACTATTAATTGTGATAGTATCAAAGAGGAATCCTTTTATTATTTGTAATAAAGTATTATTATTTGTAAAAAAAGAAGAAAAAAGAATCCAATTTACTTAAGCCTAAGTTCCCATAATATCACATTAACAAAACCATGTAGTCATGTTCGCACAATGTCTAACTTTAAATGATTTTGTCTATACAACCATCTATTTTCCGTTCCAGCTGCTTATATCCCGCCTGAAAAACAAAAACACAGAGCATTCAGAAAACATTGGAATGCTATTAATAATCCAACAAATGTTCAGCGATTAAAGCTCAAGAAGGTAAGAGTTTTTGAATCATTTAAAACTACCCATATAAGAATGCAATTGTATGACAAGTTTTACAAAAAGCGTGTATATTGTAAGCTGTATCTTAAAGCGCCTTCAAATTTGTCGCTCCGCGTGAAGCGAATTTGATATTAATAATACTTGAATCAAGTGACAGCAGCGCTGCCTCCGTGCAATAAGCTATTATTACAATATTTATTTTGGAACATTTAATAATGTCAATCAATTTCGGTCACAGAACCTAATCTCAAAAAAATACTTACGCATGACATAGGACTTGGGACGCAACAACCACCAACTATTAGACCTAAGAATAGTATGCAAGGGTGTTATACCTACTGTCAATTGTGCAAAGGTGATATTAAAGGATAAAATAAAGCTCATTCTGCAACCTGATTGTAACCAAGATAAAGTTTCTTGATTCCCGTTTCTTAACCTTACTTAACTGCTAAATATTTTTCTACGTATCCATTCAAAGGTTGTTTGGAAGATAGTACCGCCGCGCGTAATAGTGCTCTTAGCGATAGTACCGCCCATTGCCACCACCTGTACTTAATTTGTTTCTTTTTGTATTGTTTTATGTGTTGAGCAATAAAGAATATTCTATCTATCTTAAAAAAGAGAAAGGAACGAAAGAATAAAATCAATCATTGCCTATTTTTATCATTATTTTTTTAAATCCACAGGCATTCAATGCAGATAAGGATGAAAGTGGAGACTTGAAAAAAGCAAAAAAGCTGCTATCCAAGTAAGTATAATATATATTTTTTAGATATACATAAATACTGTATTTGCGACAAGACGCGTATAATTGGTTGTTTTGCTTGAGTGTTTTGTTGATACTTGGAATACTATAATTATTATTTTTTTGTCATATTGTGAATATTTTACTGGATAGATGTAAGAAAAATAATTTGTGTGACGAGCTTGACGATTATCATTTATTATGACATTGTGGTAGCAGGTATTATTGACATTTTGACATTGTAGTTATATTATTATTGACATTTTGACATGGTGTTTTAATGATATTCTTATTGTTTGACATTTATTATTTATGTATGTGAGATAATTGTTATTAGCTTTGTTCGTTTTATCTCAATAAACAAATTATTATTATTTGTTTCAGTTTAAATAAAACAAAGAAGAGGCTTGGTGAACTAGGTGTCAATTATGATTTTTTCTTACCAGTAGATATACCAGAAACACTTTTAGACCAAGTCATTAAGAAAGAAAAAGCTGAAGACACAGTTAAAGAAGAAAATGAAAGTATACCTAAAAAAGGTAAGAAGGAAAAAGCAGAACAAAAAGGTGACAAAATAGTAGTCAACACCGAAAAATCTGAACAAAAAGGTGACAAAAAAGTAGTCAACAACGAAAAAGCTGAACAAAAAGGTGACAAAAAAGTAGTCAACAACAAAAAAGCTGAACAAAAAGGTGACAAAATAGTAGTCAACAACGAAAAAGTTGAACAAAAAGGTGACAAAAAAGTAGTCAACAAAGAAAAAGCAAAAAATGACCAAAAGGCAAAGCAAAATGAAAAAGAAAATAAGCCAAGTGAAGTGAATAAAAAGGTAAAACCAGAAGCGAAAAAAGAAATTGTAACTAAAGAAAATAAGAAAAATAATAAGCCTGTAAAAGTAAATGATAAGCAGCAAAAAGAAAAAGAACAGAAGTTAAAAGATGCAGGTGTCAAATCAGTAGCAGAATTTATAAGTTTAGATGCAGAAGGCAGTGATGAATCTGACTGCGATTTTGATTCTGATGAGTATGAAAAAATGTTGGAAAATGAAGATAATGACTTATCTTCTGGGGCAAGTGATGAATCTGGAGATGAAGACGATTCTGGAGATGAGGAGGAATCTGGAGAAGAAGTATCTGGAGATGAAGAAGATGCGAATGATGAAAGGTGAGACGAGTTTGATAATAATGATTTGAGGCAACCTAGAAAGAGTCTGTACTGTGACAACTGGCAAACATACTCTATTTTTTTTTTTTTTTTTTTTTTTTTTTTTTTTTATACTACCAAGGTGACAAACAAGCATACGGCCCGCCTGATGGTAAGCAGTTACCGTAGCCTATGGACGTTTGCAACACCAGGGGTGTCACTCACGCGTTGCCGACCCTTTAAAAACCTTATAACTCCTTTCTTGAAGAACCCCATGCTATAGTCTTTTGGAAAAACCTTTTTAAATACAGACATAATTATACACTAGTTTCCACCCGCAGATTCGCCCGCGCATACAATCCTACGGCCACAGTATTTTTTTCTGGGATATAATGTAGTCTATGTATTATTCTAGACAATAATTAACCTATCTCTGTGCCAAATTTCATCCAGATCAGAATAGTAAAAGAAATAGTAACAAACATACACATTTATAATATTAGTAGAATAAATTATTACACCCTAAATAATAAAAAGAATCAAACAAAAAAAATACCTGGGTGGAAGTGGAACCCAACTCCAGCTTTGCAGTTAGGGTAACCAACACTATACTACTAACCTAGAAGCCAGTCTTGTAGTTATGATTCCTCCTGATTGCTTTCTGCCTGGGTGACTAGTTTATTGCGAGGAGTGTACTACTTATGAGTGAAATAAATATAGTAATCATTTTGAAGGTTGTTCAATTTGATAAAACAAATAGTAGCCCTCCATGTCTACCCGTCTGCGCAATATTTTACCTCTATTTGAGTAACATTACGTAACATGCTTGAGTAACAAGCGTGGCGATTACGCTAATATCCCTATCATAAATGAAACACACAAATACCGAGCGATGTGCATAACTTTGGGGGAGGCCTATGTCCAGCAGTGGACGTCTTTTGGCTGTGTTGGATAGAGTACCATTAACAGAGCTTAAAGAAAGTTCTCAATTCAACTGCATTGTTTTAATATCTTTCAGTGAAGAGGAAGAAGTTGTGGTCCCCAAAAAGGCTAAAGGCAAGCCACAACCACCACAAATCCAGCTTGTCCAGACTAAGAAACAAAAGCAGAAGCAGCAACCACAGAAGCAACAAGTGAAAAAACAAGAATTGAAGGTACTTAATGAAGTTAAAAGAAAAGCACCTCAAAGTAAGTTATGTTCACGTATATTTTTCTTTCAGTGACTATAGAAACGGCGGGTTCGCCCGCGAGTGCAATTAAAAACAGTTTTTTTTTGGGATATAAGTAGCTTTGTGCTATTCCGGACTATATTCTATCTGTGCCAAGTTTTGTTCAGGTCCGTTTAGATATTTCAGAGTGATTGAGAATAATCCATCCATCCCTTACTTTCTCATTTATAATATCAGATTATAGTCTATCTCACATAGCATGGGTACTGTGACGTATGACATTTTGAAGATAAATATCAATGAAAATGAAAGACGAATAAATTAAAACCTATTGATTGAAAACTCTAGGTTCTTGATCATTCAATAAGCCTATGGGTTAGATTGATACAATCATTTTCTTAATCTTCATTGTAAAATGTTAAACGTCACAGTACCCATGCTATGTGAAATAGACTATAGTTATTAATTTTACTTAATGGCGGCAAAATGGTTTTCTACATACCTACTTAACCTTCTTTCAGTTGTTGGTAGTAAGTACACACGATGATGATGTGTATACGGGGCCACTATATAAAGATTAGTTTTTTAGGAAAACCAAAGTATATATTTCTGTGAAATTTGGTAACAATGTACAATTAGACTAAACCTACAGATAAAAATATATTTCACACAAATTCATACATTGGTTTTTCTAAAAACGAATCTTCATATAGCGGCCCTGTATACATATCTCCGTTGCCGTGTGTACACTTAGCTGTATGTTATTCATTATTATTTTCAGAACCTCCAGTTTCAACTAAGAAACCGAAGTTTGAGAAGCAGAATCAAAAACCCTTGAAGAAACAGTTTAAAAAGAAATAATGTGTTTATTATAGATGTGACCCGTGCCCAGCAGTGGGACAAATATGGGTTGCTACTATACATTATATCCTTGTAATATTACAATTATGATTGTATGCAAATATACATACATATTTTTATAAGTCGAACGATTTATTTTATTTACTTACTAGCATCCGCCCGCTCGTACAATTCCACGACAAAAGTGTTTTTATATACTACTTGGGGTGGCAAACAAGCATACGGTCCGCCTGATGTTAAGCAGTTACCGTAGCCTATGGACGCTTGCAATACCAGAGGTATCACTTGTGTAGTTATATGTTACCAACCCATTTTTTTTACACCAAGGCTTTAAGATGGGAGTGTCCCTGGGATATGAATACGTTTATTTTAAAACGCATCCCTAAATGACCACTGAAGACCTCTACTAACACACAGTAACACAACTACATTGCTATGTGTAGTTATTTGCCCGGCTTGCTCGCTACTATGGTATCCTACCTCTCTTAATTTTTTCCTGGTTATAGAGTAAGAAATGCTGCAAACACAATGAAGTGCCTTGGTGGTCGCAGTATGCGCCTGCTGCGCACGAGGTTGTGGGTTCGATTCTCACACAGAACAAAACTTTGTGTGACCCACAAAGAGTTGTTCTGAGTCTGGGTGTAGTTTGTGTCCGTTAAGTGAATGTTTGTAAAGTCCTCCGCGACACAGAGCTTGTTCTCTAGTGCGGGAGCTGTCGTTTAAAAAAAAAACTGAAATTGGAGTTTGAAATAAAACACGTAATTACAGGTACCATTTATTGACTTTAATCAATACTATTTTGAAAATACATTGAAAAACCAATACCATATGATAATAATATAATAAAATTAATCTACTTTTGGCAACTACAGTTGTACATGATACACTGATACGTGGGGTGGGATTCCACAATGGATTCTACTTAATGTTAAAAAGTTTAATTATTAAAAAATCATGCTATGAATGTACATAGTACACAAATATAAAGACTTGGAAGTTGTGCCAGGGATAGAGAATAAAAAAAGCTTCTTTTACATAATGCAAGATATGCAAAAAACTCGCTATCTCTGTTTTTCCTAGTGAATAAAATAGAGAGAGAAAACTTACATAGTGTAAAATAGCCTTGAGAAATACGATTGACAATATTGCACCTACTCTATTTTGTATTGTTCTATATGTAATTTGTTCATTGTTATCAACCAAATGTCACGATATATATCTACCTATTATTTTAAGTTTTAAACTCTTTGATATAAAGACGAAAAAAATCTAAGTATAAGGCTGAATAAATGCCACATCAATTGAAATATATTTAGAGCAAACGTTCCTACCTATCTAACATAACACCTCGGACTAGGGACCAAGAGCCAAAAGGCCGAACCACGACGAGTTAAACGTCAGTCTTCTCGCTTGGAAGACGTTTTATCGCGTCATGGTAAGCCCTCTGTCTCGCGAAAGACTTTACAAACACAATTCACGAGCACATAGTTACACCTAGACTCTGAATAATCATTTGTGGGTCACAATTTTTTTTGTTCTATATAGGATCGAACCCACAACATGCTGCGCAGTGGTAAATGACGAGGTAACCACATAAGCCACTGAAACAACCTTGCAATCTGTATCATATTCATTCATAACGCTATTTGGAAAATTAGACACTCACAATTTTGATTTCATGTGGATGGGCGTCCTTCTTAAACGCCTTCTGCGTTTACTTACATTTGTCGTATGAAATGAGTGAGCATATTGGTAACGTACTTCTACATTAGAAAGGTAGTCCTGTACCGGTACTATGTTGTTCAAAGGTTTGATGGCACCAAAATATCTCGATAAGAAAAAATACACTTCGAACGTACAAACCATACGCACGTATACGTACGACTAACTCGCACCTAGCGTGCGTATACCCAGTAGGTACTTAAGGGATTTTGGAGGTGCGCACGACCGAATTGGTTACTCGATAACGCCTATTATCCATAATCGTTTGTAATACTGGTAAAAGAGGTACTCCTTGAACTAGTCAATTTCCCTAGAAAAAAGGAACCCTAGATAGAAGCCTACTGGCAACAATACTTATGTATATTATGTTATTTGGGCAGCCATGCAAGTTTCTCTAGTTTTTATTGTAGGTTAATAATCCTAGGTTTGATTTTTTATAAGATAACTCTTACTTGCACTTGGGAACAAGCCCTAGGTCACTGAATACAAACATACAATTAAAGGACAAAGTATACTACGACTCAGAACAACCATTTGAAGATGACACTAATCTTTGTCCCGCAATAGTAAATGGCGAGATAATCACTTAAGGCGTTGAACTGTACAGTCCTTATTTCGGTGGGTTGCTACGGTGTGACGAATCGAGCCCATTTATTCTAAAATAGTGTAAAACCATAAATATAAAGGTGTAAATAAACCATCTCTATCCCAACTTAATATATTACTGTGTGTGATTCTTAAACTCAAGCTACGAATATATTCATTGTCAATCGCACTTCTATGTTAAATTAGCCTCAGTAAAACATTATATATTATGATGACAATGTTTCAAGAAGCAGTCCTTAAAATAGTCCAAGTCAAAAGAATTAAATATGCTTAATCTATTCTCCCTCATTCAACTGTACTATAACGGGTCTTTCATCCTCTTCATCTGCATCTAAACCTGTAAAATCCCATTGCAGTTTATCTGTCAAATTTTCCTTGAACCTCTCAATCATGGTAAGAAGTCTTCCATCAACTTTGCTCACATAGGCTGTACGGAAAAATTCTCGGAGCTTCTTGTAAACTAAATTTTTGTTCATGACAATATCAGCTAAGAAATCTTCTGGCATCTCTTCGATTTGTACTTCAATAGTTCTGATGAAGTGAAAGAATACGCTGCGGTATTTGTGTATGGCATCATCGCAGGAGCACATGAGTATGACGAGGCTCTTCCAGTGTTCAAAAGCTTCGAGGGAATGTCCAATGAGAAAGCACAAGTAAGCGAATTGTAGTTCACCAATTATGTGAAGTGGTCTGAAAATAAAAAAAAAATCGTCATTAGTCTGACATTTAGTATTCTGGCTTATTCATATTTTATGACCTTCATAAGTGTTTCTTTGTAACCTAAATGAATGAAACCCAAGATATACATTTCCTATTAAACGGAACATTCAAAACTGTCGCCAATTATATATAAGTAGTTATATTTAAAATAAAAACATATTTAACAAATTCAACCTTATAGTATTAAGAAGAATTTTCTTCAAAACCACTTTTTAAAGTCTCTTAACTTTTGGCTCTTTCGTATCAAAAGGTCCCTGGGTCGGCAACCTCTAGATCAAGATCTTATTAGTCAAGGGCAGGCCCCAGACTAATTAGATCATAGTATGACCAGTTTAAGTAAGCCCCTTAGACAGTAAGGACGCATCAAGGGGCGTGGATAAGCCGTGCTGACAACGATGAGTCACTATTTTTTTAATGCCTGTAGACTAATTGAAAATTGTATGTACAGACATAATAAAAAATTGTCAACTTACTCATCATGTTGTGCAATCATCAAATCTAAAGAATAAGACTGGTCCAAATAATGTTTGGTGATCTCCTCTGGTGTAGATCCTGGCGGGTACTTGTCACGGGGGATCTCTGTGAATCTCATTGACATTCCTGAAAATGAATCAAATGAGAGCCATTACTTGACAGTTAGTACCTAATGGTAGGCAAGCCTATGGCAATATACTGGAAATAATTCCAAACTCTAGACTTGGAGCCGCATTTCTTGACACCAAACAATACCACCATGTCCACCACACCAACATAACCTTGCCTTAGCCTTAACGCGGCAGTCATATACACTACACGTACAGAAGAATTGTATCTTAATATATACAATTCTTTTGTATGTATGTTACACCTAACTCCTCTTAAATGGCTGGACTGATTTGGACGAAACTTTGTGTGTATATTTCATGTGTTTCTGGATGGTTTGAATACATATTTGGATCCGGTGTGCAGTCGGTATGTCAATGTGGCGCTGATTTTCTGGACAGGACGACGTTTGCTGGGTTCGCTAGTTTTATATAAAATATTTTTATTTTATCCTTCATTGTTCTTTGTATAAGTGAAACACAATATGTCAGTCAATCTATTTGTGCGCGAAATTTTGATTTCTGGAAATATTTTTTTAGTTTTGCAAACAATATTATGTTACGCACAGAATGTTACTATGAAAGCCAAAGGATACAGATAATTATCTACATACCCAATATGCAAAAGTACTTATGCAACAAGCCAATTAAACTACTGTGTCAAGAATCATTTACATTTAGATTGCCTAATTAATTACAAGCAGTAATTTACACCAATTAGCATTTAATCTATGATGATAGGTGGAAATATAGTAAAGGAATATCAAGTATGTACATATTTAATATTATCATTACCTATAACAGAAAAAGACAGGATAACAAAAATCCCTATATTATAGGTTGGTTGGGAGTCTAATATGTTCTTCTATACTTGCAAAAATTTAGGCTTCGAACGAAACTTAACGAGACATAGGGCATTATACTAGTGAGCAAGCCCGACTGGGGAGGGATCTCTACCTTATAGAAGACCACAGCCAAATAACTACACACAGTTGTGTGGTTGTGTTCCTATGTGTGAGCACAGGTCGCATTTAGGGATGCGTTTTGAAAGAAAAATAGCTTATGAGCTATTCTAGACTATATTCGATCTCTAGGCCAAATTTTATCTAGATTAATTTAGCCGTTTATGCATTATTAAGTAACAAACATCCAAACTTTCGCATTTATAATATAAGTATAGATTCACCTGGTGCAGGTTTCAAATGAGGTAACATTGCATCTTCACGTTCCTCTTGGGTGATTCTCTTAGCTCTCTTGGCATCAGACTGTCCAGAAGATTCTTCTTTGTCCTCTACTTGTTCTTTAGGAGATTCAGCTGGCTGGCTTTCATCTTGGCTATCCATAGAGCTTGCAGAAGATTTGACACCCCTTGGCCTTTCTTCATCCGTCATTGATAAGAGCTCCACTGAAGCTCGAATGATGCCATTTTCTGGTGATAGCTTGCTTGCCAGTTCAGCTGTGAATAAAATTAAAAAACTTTTGTCATAGTGGTAAGCTAACATTTTTTTATTTCCATTTTATTATTCATATATAGCAACCTTTATAAGTCTCAGTGCATGGGACTCCCCTCTTCTAACAAGAGAGCTAAGAAGATTATTGCATTAGCCTAATGCAAGTTGGTTCTTCATCTGGTGGATCAGACATGCTTTTAGAATTTACTTTTAAGAGTATCCTCATAATGTTTTTCTTCACCATTAGCAGACCGTCCATCATTTGATCAGAAAGTATGAATTCCATAAAGTGAAATTCACATTGGTACTCCTTCCTCAGAATCACACTCACATCTGTTGTGTACAAGTCGATTACTTTATTGCTACTGCTATATATTTCAAAAGAATAATATTACATAGCCAACCTGGGATTTGTGAAGTCAACAGTTTCCATTTCGGCCATATCTCATATGGATATGGACCAAGATGTCTATCCAAGTTGAACAGGTTGTCTTTGAGTCGTTGAACACTTTCTTCAGTTATTTCCTCCTTGCTTATATCCTCTGTGTCTTTATCCCACATTTTAACTAGAAACTCCTTTTTGTGAAAATAATGCATGAAGCCCGATCTAGAAGGTGCAAGTCGTATTTTTTAAATATTGTCAGTGACAGTACATACTATAACTATAAATTAGAATTAATTACCAGCCCATCCAAAAATAAAGTCAATTTAATTTACAATCAATTTATTTACCTTAAACTTAGCAGTCAGGGTTACTGCTGTTAATTTTGATTCACACACAAAAAAAGTTTGATGCTGATCTGTGCCCTACTAAGGAATAAAGGCATAACCGCATATCAAATAATACGGGAGAATGTATCTTAGCTATCTATCTTTAGAAGCATTTATCCCTAAACTTGTGTTGTGTACTTGTGTCGACCTTTGTTAGCAGGATAGATCTATTATGATTAGTTAGGTATAATATGTCATCCCAACATATTAATATTATTAAAATACTACTAAGGGGGGTGGGGTTGCTCGCGTCCGTAGGACTTACCATCTTCTCCTAAAAAGACCCACCCTACACGTGCCCCCCGGGTGGTGCAAAACGAGCAACAACGCCGAGCAACAGGCGGCGGTTAAGTAACCTGACCTAAGGGAACTCACAAACCTTGCGGAACTAAATCTCCCAAAAATTGTGACACTGGCACCTTGGGAAAGTGCCAGATGTATACCTCCCAAACCACTATAATGAAATGAGCGAAAATTATGAGAGTGTTTTGCCTTGCAACCCGGCTAGCCCCCGGCGCTATCAGGTATCCGGGCCTGGTAGTGAGAAATTGGTTACCGAAGACTACGTAGAGGTGTGCAGTCAGGCCTCTGCGGCAGTTAATGTTTCTGGCGAAATAAATCGCACATCACGGCCTCCTACTCCAATAGAAGGAGGGCCCACAAAACCAGGACATGCTCCTGCCAACAAAAAGCTTGTACAACAGGCTTTTCATCCCGGTCTCTTTATAAGGCCAAGGTCAGCTTCCGTAGGAAATAACCCTGCAGCTTCCGTAGGAAATATCCCTCCACAGGGACAGTCTACTTCTCCGCAGAAAAATCCACCACCCATAGATATGGAGACCTGTCCCCCATCATGGCAAAGAATACCTATGGAACGCAACCCTAAAAGACAAAGAACGTCAAACAGTCCACCCAGCATTCAAAGACAAGCTACCCCTTTAGACACTGTGGTAAATACCTCTAACAGATTTAGTAGTCTCTAGTAGAGATCTCTCCAAACTAACAGAACTACTAAATGAAAATATACCTTGTGATAGCTATTCATACAAAATCATCAATAGAGATCAACTTAGAGTAATTACACACTCGGTGCAGGTATATAAAAACTTAATAGAGATTGTCAGGAGTAATGGCTTGATTGGACATACCTTCACTCAGAAAGAAAACAAATGCTGCAGAATAGTGATAAAAAAACTACATCATACTACACCAAAGGAAGCTATTATAGAAGCAATAACAAAAACTGGCAACAAAATAAGAGGTGAAATAATTTGCCCATTATCCCGAAAAAGCAAGATGCCACTAAACATGTTCTTTGTAAATCTAGAACCAAGCCCAAATAACGCAGCGGTAAAAGCCATTGAATTTATATACCACACTAGAGTTATGATCGAAGATCCTAAGAAATCCAGCGAAATTCCACAATGTGCCAGATGCCAACAATATGGACATACTAAAAATAACTGCATGCGTCCGTTTCGATGTGTGAAATGTGCAGAAGGACACAGAACAATAGATTGCCCTAAAAAGGACAGAAACACTCCTGCCACCTGTGCACTATGCTTTGGGGAACACCCAGCCAATTACAAAGGATGTCAAGTGTACAAGGAGATCTTTGCAAGAAAGTAAGTTAAAACAAACACTCGTAAACCAGTATTTTCCCATAAGGAAACGGAAAAAACAGTTACACAGTCTACAGTGCCCTGTTTAAACGAGTTGCCGCCACTTAAGCCCGTGAAACAAGACAGGCAAAATCCAAAAATTAACACGGAAAAACTACACCAACCATCTGAATCACCTAACTTCTGGGACTCGAGACACTCGAACAAAAAGAAAGGGAATACTAATTCTCAGCCAACAAATTTGTTAGAACAAATAATTATAAAACAATCCGAAAAGATAGATATTCTTATCCAACAAATAGGAACCCTAATGGGACTACTAACGACACTAATAGCCCAATATAACAAATGAAATTTCTACGTATTGCTACATGGAATGTCAATGGCTTATCTCCAAATAAGCAGGAAGTTGAAATGTTCATCAATTCTAATAGAATAGACATACTTTTACTGTCAGAATCCCACATGACTGACGAGAGAGCTATCAAAATCAAAGGATTCAATATATACTATACCAATCACCCGGACGGAACATCGCACGCTGGTGCTGCTATTATAATTAAAGAGAACATAAAACAACATGTCCTTCCTAAATTCAGGCAAAATTACTTGCAGGCTTGTGCTCTCTGTATAGATGACTGGCAAGGCACTCTTAACATTGCGGCTGTGTATTGCCCTCCACGACATCGCATTAATGAAAGATTATTTACCGCTTTCTTTCAAACACTTGGTGGAAAATTCATTAGCGGTGGAGACTGGAACTCTAAAAATACCTATTGGGGCTCGAGACTGACCACTACAAGAGGACGAGAGTTAAAAATAGCGGAAAAGAGAAGGTTGAGACGACAATGGCAGACAAACAGGAATAGACATGACAAAACAGCGCTGAACAAAGCCCAAAAGGAACTCAAACAAATGCTCGCCGAAAACGAGAACAGGACCTTGCATGATAAGCTGAAGACTCTTTCACCATATAAAACAGAAGACTACTCGTTGTGGAAAATGCTGAAAAGAGAAAGAAAGAGACCTAAAGAACACCTATCTGCACTGAGGAAAACGAATGGAAATTGGGCTAGAAACCCCACAGAAAAAGCGGAGTTATTTGCAGATCATCTACAAAAGGTATTCCAACCCAATGAGATTGTTAATCCGGCAGACTTGACACTTTTGTAAACAGCGATCAGCAAATGTCACTACCGCTACAACATGTAACACCCGCTGAAGTTATGAATGCTATTAAAAACCTAAAATTTAAAAAAGCGCCCGGGTTTGATTTAATAACTGCAGAGGTACTAAAGCAATTGCCAAAAAAAGGAATACTGTTGCTTACGATTTTGTTTAATGCAGTATTACGACTTCAGTATTTCCCACTTCTTTGGAAAGTCTCGATCATGAATATGATTGCAAAGCCCGGAAAGCCTCTCACTGAAGTAACTTCATACAGGCCAATTAGTTTACTACCGACATTGTCAAAGTTACTTGAGAAACTAATTCTGAAACGACTGTTACCGATACTAGAAGAGCAAAAGGTAATACCTGACCACCAATTTGGCTTTCGCTCCCAGCATGGCACAACGGAACAAATACACCGAGTAGCTCATACGATCCGACAAGCAATGGAGAGAAAAGAATATTGTTCTGCAGTGTTTCTCGACGTACAGCAGGCCTTTGACAGGGTGTGGCACATGGGGCTCTTGTATAAACTGAAATTATACTTGCCAAACACAGCTTATATGCTCTTAAAATCATACCTGCAACAACGGGCATTCCAAGTGAAGACAGAAGACTGTCTATCCACCTTCCGCGAAATTAAAGCTGGTGTACCTCAGGGTTCTGTGTTGGGCCCGATTCTATACACGGTCTTTACTGCTGACATACCTACTGCCGACGAAGTGACAACGGCGACATATGCAGATGACACAGCAGTTCTTTCCTGTAATAAAGATCCCATCATGGCATCCAATCAACTGCAAGCGCACTTAACCCGGATAGATTCCTGGCTTAAAAAATGGAAAATCAAAACCAGTGCCACAAAATCTATCCACGTGACTTTCTCACTAAAACGAGAAGACTGCCCCACAGTAACACTTGACGGTGCTAATTTACCATCACAAAGTTGCGTCAAATATCTAGGGATGCACTTGGATAGAAAGCTGACATGGAAAGATCACATAAAGGCCAAAAGAGAACAAATTAACCAAAAATTAAGAGACTTGTACTGGATAATTGGCAGACAATCTTCGCTAAGCCTGGAAAATAAAATCCTAATCTACAAATCTGTAATAAAACCCGTGTGGACATACGGCATCGAACTCTGGGGGTCGGCAAGCCACTCTAACATAGAAATATTACAGCGCTCTCAAAATAATATCCTAAAGGTCATATGCAATGCACCATGGTTTATTAAAAACACTGAGGTACACGAATATCTGGAGGTGCCCACCATCAAAGAAGTAATTAAAAAGTCAAGTGACGCGTACAAACAGCGTCTCGAGAGGCATAAAAACAAATTAGCCACAGCGCTCCTTGACACCAATAATAGCCTATCCCGTCTGAAAAGACCACAACTAGCGACAATCTGAATATACCAGTATAAGAGATGTCATATCACAGGATGTGCAAAATCTCAAAACGCCAACAAAACTACATAAAATCTGATTATAGCTAAGGGCTGATCGCAGATGGAAAGGAAAAAGAAAAAAAAAATTAAAATACTACAGAGAATACATGCAACTGTACAGTTATACAAGTATTTTGATATGACTATAGGTATCATCCTCAATCTTTATCCATCTACTGATGATTGTAGATCTCCACTATAGTTGGTGTAGTGCTTTGCTAAATTCATTTATTGCTTTTCCGCCATTATTTGCATGTTGTCTGCCCACTGGCCGGTTGGTCTAGTGGTTAGTGTCTCTAACTGCTAAGCTGAGGGTTGTAGGTTCGATTCCCATCCAGGACAAATATTTGTGTGATGAGCATGATTGTTTGTTCTGTGTCTGGGTGTAATTTATCTATAATATGTATGTATTTAGATACATAAGTATGTTTATCAGTTCTCTCTATCTGGTTGCCATAGTACAGGCTCTGTCTAGTTTGAGATCAGATGGTAGTGTGTGAATTGTCTCAAAATATGATTTTTATTATAAATACCTAACTATGCTAGCTGTACTAAAAACAATTTGTAAGTAGGCTAGTGTCTGATGAAACACGCTTCAATGGATTGTCTATTAACAACAAGTACATAGTATCAAATTGGCAAATGACCACCAATTATCATAACAATACCACAGATAACAGGAAATCTTACATTACTGCTGAGAATGTTTCCTGAGAACTAAAAGCAAGACAAAACCTAACAGGTACTCTATACTAAAGGTATGTATGTATACAGAAGGTCATAGTAAGTACCTAAAGAGCGAGAATCCAAAAATAGCATCAAAATATTGATTTCAGAAAAGAATATTATGACATTTTCAACAGGCTAATGTTTAGAGCAGCAAAGATGTTTAGCATAAAGAAAAATGAAAATTACTCACCGTGGCGATATGTCCCCAGTACCCTTACTAACTCCAGAATAATGCACATAGTGTAATCCCGGCGGAATCATTTTAATTCCGCGAAAATCATCGTCTGTGTTCCAACATTGCATATCAATGCCAAACTGTGTTTCTTGAGGGACCCCAAGAAAAACGAACGTTCCTCCCTCTACTAGAAGCTTTTTAGCTGTTTCTTGATCCATTTTGTAATATTAACTGAATAGAAGTCAATAAAACGTGATAAAAATACAACCAATCAATATGTTTACATCCGGAAAATGTCAAATTGTCAATTTGTTGACATATCTCGCGTTCCAGGAGCAGTAGAAAAATGTGAGGTTATGTTGTTGGGCATTGTTCTTAACGCCATCTAGTTATTTTCTTAAATAACGACATTAGATACAAACAATTTTTGTCTCAAAAACAATTAAAAAATCGTAACACCATAATATTTTCCATTCTGTATTACTTATAAAATACATAAAAAACAACATAGAAGCATGCTTTATAAAGAAGCGAAACTGACACTGGAACGCCGGTGAAGGAGGCAAGGTCGGTATAAGTGAATTGGAAAATGGCGGGAATGGGAATACGATTCAAATTCATAATTATAATAGGCTAATATTATATAGGTAGTACCATAGTATAAGAAAGAATATTTACATTACTAGCTGTTGCCTGCGGCTCCACCCGCGTGGATGTCGGCTATCGATGTAATAAGAAGCCTATGTGTTATTCCAGACCATAACCTATCTCTGTGCCAAATTTCATACAGATCCATTTAGTAGTTTTTACGTGAAAGAGTAACAAACATCCATCCATCCATCCATCCATACTTATAAACTTTCGCGTTTATAATATTAGTAGGATGGTAATACAGAGTTTGAACGGTCTCCCTGTTTCATAGAACTAGTAAGCAGGTATTAATATAATAATACTCATTAATTTTAGGTACAGATGGTACAGACAGAGTATGAAAGTAATGGAACCATTGCATCACTAGCGGCATGTCTTGGCTTTTCACGGGTGGAAATATAATATATTTAGTTGTGTAAGAGTCCTTTATTTTTTCAAAAATAAAAATTATAAATCCTACGTTACTTGCTGACAATGTAGCTTTCTATATGTTAAAGAATTTTTGAAATTGGTGCAGTAGTTTTTAAGTTTATGCATTACAAGCAAAACTACACATTTAATTTAATTACGTCACTCCAAGACGTAAACAAGCGGTGGACAAATTCGAACTCTGGAGTAGGAGCTCAGATGGCACAGTTGGTAGTGCGCTGGGCCGGAACCCGAGAGGCGCAGGTTCGAGTCCTGCTCCGGGCTCGTCTTTTTCCACATTGCTTTAATATTTAAGTAAAACTACAAATATTTTCATATTTTTATAATAACAAAATAAAGAAAATTAGTAGGTATAGATTTAAAAGTAAGTAGGTACACGTACTTATCTACATTTCATTACTGCAAACCCTTAATAACAGCGCCAGACTTTTATATAAAGTCCTGAATATTAAGTAGGTACTTACTTACCCTACTCTTTAATTTGAATGTCAATAACTTTGTGGCATTATTAGAGGCACGAGTCAAAAACCCGTTAAGCCAAATAAGAGCTTGAACATACAAAAATGCCGTCGATACCAAAAAAAGAGGTTTGTTTTCCACTTCAGATTTCGTCAGACGAACGAGCACACTCGTTCGAATAGTTGGCGTTTGCAAAAACTCCCACCGAAATTCTCATCAGATTTTTTTTGAAGTTCTCGCGTCGAGAGCTTAACACAGAAAGCTAGATGTCGAGTATTATGCAGCACCTGCATTTTTGTTTTACTACAGATTTTTTTTGACTAATTATTTTCAACAGGTGACGAATTTTGCGTCTCGAGCACCACTAACGCTGGCGAGACGGGCAGCAATCAGAAAAGCGCTTTAGCTTAGCTGTCGCTCGCAATTAGTGGGTTTTACAAACTAGACGATACTACTATAATGAATTTGGGCTTTATTTTGAGTTTTTAATTATTCCCGAATCTGTCTTTTAATTGGAAATGCATTGCATTTATTCAGTCACTGTAACGCATTGAAAAAATATGCTTTCATTGTTTCAAATTTGAAAACAGACGTAACAAAGATTCAAATAAAAGACAAAAAATAGATACCTACATTGCTACTGCCGGTTGAACACACGGCTCACCTCGACATGTATACCAGCTTTACCTTCAAGACGATTATCTACCAACTTACTTACTTTAATTTAATTTTCGCACTATGCGGACGACATAAGACCGAAAATTCTCTAACTTCCTTCCTGTCAGTTAGTTGGATTTCGTTCTAACACGGTGGCAATTTCTTACATTAACACGGCCGAAAGAAAGTTTTATTTTACACACATATAAAAACGATCACAAATATTAAAAAATATTCTTGCAAACTTTTTTGAAATATCATAATATTGATATTACGGATTGATCTAAGTATAGATAAAGTGTTTACTATGTGAAAGCTTACTCAACTTGAGTACAGCCTTTGAATTAGAGTAGGTAACTTCTGATGGCTAGGTAAAGGTAATTAGTTGGTATTCATATTTACCTAAGTCCTAATCCAAGATAAACCTTAAAGTGATAGTTCTTGTAATTTTACGACTATGGTATTAATTACGTATTTCTCGTTTCATAGCGCCCTATCTGTTCAACCAGTCTATTTCTCAATCAGATCGTATATCAGAAAGCGTGCTTCAAAATTCAGTGCTGTTACTGATTAAATTTTGATTAATGCTTTTAGCTGGCGAATGTTAGATACGGACGTAGAATAGTAACGATGCGAATAGTGACCAATAATTTTTGATCATTTATATTTTAAGAAAAGATGGGGGGCACATTTGTATGTGCCCCCCAGCTTGCTTGTGCAAGCTGCCCGACTGAGGAAAGACCTTCAACTTACAGAAGACCACAGCCAAATAACTATACCTACACAGATTTTAAAGCATGTCTATCTGATCCATATTCCATCTGATGCTAAATTTAGCGTTTGTGGACATTCGAAATTCAGTTTAACAATTTGAAAGCTAACACGTATATTGCTGTAGTCACCCATGTGAAGAAAATAAAGATATACCTATTCTGTATACCCCCTCAGCGCGACTTCACTTCATTTTAGTACGGCCAACTTAGATAGCCTGTACTATACCTCGGATATGTTACGCTTCTACTAGCGAGTAGTACGGTTTCTAGAATACCTTTGGGAAACGTTGCCATTGCACTACTGAGCTTTTTTAATGGAGCCCAAAGCGCATCAAGTCATGTGAGTGTCCAATAAATTCTACTACATTCGTATCGCTTCTGTTTTACTCTTAGGTTGCGTTGCAAGTATTGACAGCCAAGCGGATTTTGGCTGTGATATTGCAGGTTGTAAGTTTTAAGAGAGTTTGAAGAAATATATATGGGACCATAAAAGCAAGTGAGGAAGGATAAGGCCACAACCAAATGTGTAGTTTTAGTCCATGGTGGTGTACTTGAATTGTTGGGTTACAGCATTTCATTCATATTGCGTAGATTCAGTGTGGATGTCAGTTATCGCGGTACAAAGTACCATTTGTCCTTCCCCAGGATACTATCTATCTTATTGTCAAATTTTAAGATTCGTTCAGCCGTGGGTCGTGAAAAGGTAACAAACAAATAAATTAATTAAAAAAAAAAATACTTTCCCATTTAATTTTTTTACTCTAGCGTTGTATTCAGCCTATGTAAAAAGGATGTCCTTCATTAATAAAAACATGTTAATTTTCTATACAGAAAATATTGTATGTAGTCATCAAAAAAACCTCAACAAGATAAATATAAATTCATCCACCACGTCCAAAGTTAATAGGTAGCAATTTACATTTTTATAACAACTGAAATCCAATCATTTCCCGTACAAAAATAAATTAAATATTGTAATGAACGAGCGAAATAAACTTTCAGCTTATGAAATATTTTGCTGATTAAAAACATGAAACGACATTTTGATATGTATAAAACATTTAAAAGTATTTTATTCAGCATATTAATTAACCAGTTAAATGAAAGAACAAAAGAAGCATTAAAATCGTAAAGCCGCTGGTTGTTACACCCTCGTACCTCGGAAAACCGTTGGTCTTACTCCTGAACTCTCTCCGGTCGTAGCGGTATGCCGGGATGGCATACCGCTACGATCGGCCGGCTGATTCTCTAAGAAACAGCGATGGCAAACTGACAGTTGTGATCGCAAAATTGACAGTTGTGATTGCTGGGTGACGGCACAATCTATTCACTAAACGTCAAAAAGGGCTCTTACGGAATACCGATTTTCAATCTGACAGCCAGATTTTGCTCGGTTTTTGCGGTGGCTCGGTTTTTGCTCTTACGGAATACCCCTGCCGAGAGTACGTACCGAGAATCGGACTATAAAAGTGAGGAAATAAAGAGTACATCTGTGTTTGCGCACACACGTGTGCACTATAATATCTTCTGCGCCGATGGCTAATACAACGATCTAACCTCCTAACCATATTATTATTATTTAAAAATCCTTCGTCTATAAAAGCCGTTGACAACAAATTCTTTAAGAAGTGTACTTCTTAAAGAATTTGTTGTCAACGGCTTCTGAAATGTATTTCAGAAGCTATTTGGTGTTTACATAGGTTTGAACGTAAACTCCTTGTGTCGGTACTCTCAGAGAGTTAGGGCGAACTTTTAATAGTGTTCATGTCACCAGAGTGCTAAGGGATGTCGAAGTACATCAACGTACAGTTCGACGTTATTATATCGATGTGCGTTTAGTTACAAGTTTGTGAAGGTGAATCCAAGTATCCAAGTTATTGCCAAGTAATAACTAGTTTAAACGGGAAGTTTTGTTGAGTGCCTTTTAAAGATGATAACTTTGTCTGACAAGCTGTTATTCTCGTTATGAAATAAAATAGTTTTTCTTTTGTTTTCTTATAGCAATCAGCTGACGAATGTCTCTTCATTCTCAGGTACATTAGTACATAGACATTCTTCAGCTGACGATGAACTGAAATTGTTGTATTTTTGGAAATAGGATATATTTATGAAGCTATAGCATGGGGTTCTTCAAGAAAGGAGTTATAAGGTTACCATTTACCCATGTTTGCAAAGAAATAAATGATTTGATTTGAAGGTTTTTAAAGAGTCGGCAACGCGTGAGTGACACCCCTGGTGTTGCAAACGTCCATAGGCTACGGTAACTGCTTACCATCAGGCGGGCCGTATGCTTGTTTGTCACCTTGGTAGTATAAAAAAAAGCTTGTCATAGTGGTGAATTTCTTCTTCGCATTTTTCAGGCATCTTTTGAGATTTTATAGATATTTTATACTGCTCGGATGACAAACACGCGTTATGGTAGCATATGGACACTTGCAATACAATTTTCGACACTATAACTTGTTGCAACACTAGACTTTTATGTTACGGGTAACTCAAAAATCTACTTTCCTTATCTTATAAGATAAAATAAATGTAATTTTACAAAACAGTTCCTTAATACCTACTATTTCTTTTATACCCAACTTCCTACAATAATACAATATAAGCATCATCGCAATACAAAATACAATACACATTTACATAATCACATTATATTTTCGCAGTTTCAGGTGATCCCCAGCGGGCAGGTACTCTTGTCTACACACGGCAATACCCATGAGATTTGGTATCCTTAAATTTCCGATGAAAACAAAAAATCCGTGAATATAGGTTCGCGAGAGCGGGAGAATGAAAATTTACATCCTAATTTCCCTGGTGTATAACCGTTGAGACTCTCTATTCGTCAGCAATATCAAAAATCGAACGTGTAGAGTTCAGTGCGAACCCTTTAATTCGATTATAGCCTTTTGTTTTTTTAACCTAAATGTTAGTCGATTTAAGCTAGGGTTGTCCTTTTGTGTATTTTAGATAAGGGATTTTTTGCTTAGCGTACGAATCTACTAAACTACAAAGAAGCTAAGTGCTTGTTTTAGAAATATGGAAATATTTTTACTACTGTTATACTTATTTATTTATTTATTTAAACTTTATGCACAATATTGTACAAAGGTGGGCTTAATGCCAAAGGCATTCTCTACCAGCCGACCTTTGGGTGATGCAGAGATGAATGTAGTAGGTGCAAGATATGTTAAAATAAATATGTGGAAAAATATATTTCTAATAAATATGATAACATAGACTAAATAAATACATATTCATAAATATATAATCCATACTAATATTATAAATGCGAAAGTAACTCTGTCTGTCTGTCTGTCTGTCTGTCTGTTACTCTTTCACGCCTAAATGGCTGAACGGATTTTTATGAAATTTGGTATGGTGATAGATGATAACCTAGAAATGGTCATAGGCTATAAATAATCACGCCACCGTTCTTAGGGGGTAGGCAGTAGGCAGATAACTAAATTGAGTTAGTGATTTTTAGTCGTTTTTGTTGGGACTTTTGCTCTTTCACGTCTGAACGGCTGAACAGATTTTGATGAAATTTAGTAATGTAATAGATGGTTACCTAAAAACGGATATAAGATCAAAATGATCACGTCACCGTACTTAAGGCGTAGGCAGTAGGCAGAAAACTGAATTGAGTTAGTGATTTTTTTATGGTTTTTGCTGGGAGTTTTGCTCTATCATGCCTAAACGGCTGAACGGATTTTGATGAAATTTAGTTAGGTGATAGATAGTAACCTAGAAAAGGATATAAGATCAAAATGATCACGTCATCGTACTTAAGGCGTAGACAGTAGGCAGAAAACTAATTAAGTTTGATTTTTAATCGTTTGTTTTAAAAGTTTACTTCATTCACGTCTGAACGGATTTTTATAAGACTTGGTTAATATAAAGATAGGATCCTAGGCACGGACACAGGCTACTTTTTACGGCGTAAAAATACCTCACTCCCGCGGAAATCTAGCGTGATCGTGTCAAGAAGCGCATGTCGCCATAACTACTGAAATGATTTTGATGTTTTTTTTTTTTTAACTGAGTGTTACTAAGACTTCAAGTTAGAATTTGATCACTTTTCTAACTTAGAGGGTCGGTAGGCGCCATAATTTAGGGAATTTATGATAAAATTTTGATGCAACTGTCTTTATTTAACAGGTTTACTTGGATCGGAACTTAGCGACATTCCATCACACTACTTAACTTATAGGGTAGGAAGGTACCAAAATTCAGACTACTTTTTACTTCGGGAAAATATCTCATTCCCACAGGAACCTATACACAGCTACCTATCTACAACATTAAAACTCTGTCTAGAATCACATTACGCCAAAACTATTGATCTGATTTGTATACGAGTTTTTATTCAACTGACTGTTACATTACATACAGATAAAATCTAATTACCTACACCACAGAAATTGTTGGATGCTCCCGGAGGCACGGGAAAAACCTTTCTTTTAAACTTGCTTTTAGCGCAAATCCGAAAAGATAAAGGAATTGCTGTAGCAGTTGACTCTTCCGGAATAGCCGCCACTCTGCTCAATGGTGGTCGAACGGCACATTCGGTGCTTAAACTGCCATTAAACTTAGCCCATGAAGAAATGCCAGTCTGTAATATAAGTAAAAACAGCGAGCGTAGACGTATGTTGCAGCAATGTAAATTATTAGTTTGGGATGAGTGTACTATGTCCCATAAAAGAGCAATTGAAGCTCTAGATCGGACTTTGAAAGACATCAAGAGTAATCCAAATATCATGGGGGGGATGCTGGTACTTTTAGCGGGCGATTTTAGACAGACTTTGCCGGTTATCACTAAAGGCACCCCTGCAGATGAAATAAATGCGTGTTTAAAAGCATGGGTGCACGTAAAAACGTTTAGTCTGTCTACAAATATGAGAGTGCAACTACACAATGATGTACAATCTGGACAATATGCTGCTGCTCTTCTTAAAATTGGAGAAGATCGTATGGCAAAGGATGGTAATGGCATGATTACATTGGATCGTGAATTCTGCAATGTTGTGCATAATCCAGATGATCTAAATAACTTCGTCTATAGCGAACTGCTAACTAATATGAGGAATAGAGAATGGTTATGTGAAAGAGCAATTTTAGCGCCGACGAATGAAATGGTGGGACAGATAAACGAGCAAATTATGTCACGCGTGGAAGGTGATATTGTTGAGTTTCTCTCTGTAGACACTGTAAAGGATACTAAACAAGTAACATCATACCCTGTAGAATTTCTTAATTCTTTAGAACTGTCGGGAGTACCTTCACACAAACTGAGGCTGAAAGTAGGCGTTCCTGTCCGTTTGATGCGGAATTTAGATGCACCAAGACTGTGTAATGGCACACGGTTGCAAGTAACACACCTCGGTCGCAATATTGTAAAAGCAATCATTATGACTGGAATGGCAAAAGGAGAGAACGTTTTAATCCCCCGTATACCCATAATTCCGACAGATTTGCCATTCCAGTTTAAGAGATTACAGTTTCCGCTGAAAATCGCATTCGCTATGACGATAAATAAAGCTCAGGGGCAAACATTAAAAGTAGCCGGCATTCATTTAGAAAAGAGTTGTTTTTCTCACGGACAATTATACGTGGCTTGCTCACGTGTTTCAAGTCCACAGAATCTCCATGTGTTGGCCAGAGAGGGAAAAACAAAGAACATAGTTTACAAAAATGTACTACAGTAATAAGGCCTCTTATTTTTAGCTTCCTACATTATTATACTACTTACATTAAGTTAGTACTTCCTACGCAGACGATGTTGCGGATGTCACACTGTCTAACATCGGGGGTTGGCAGGTAGGTAGTTAGTAGTATTCTAAACCGATTTACATTATTTACTTTTTATATTTACTAAGGAAACATTCGGAGCTATCCATTATGTAGCTTAGGTTGCTTTTGAACAAATTTTGATGTGAAGTTGAGGACTGGAACACGATAGTGGGACATTGTTGCAGGGGGACTTACAGCCGGGAGAAAACAAAAAAACTTATGCGGACGAAGTCGCGGGTAAAAGCTAGTAATATAATATATATATATGTTACTGATGTGATGATTTAGCCAGTTTGTCAAAGAGGAGGTCCCTTACTTTCATTTTAAAAGTGTACCGATTAGTGGCCATCCTGACTTCACGAGGAAGCGCATTCCAGAGCAGAACAGAACTTATATTTGTGTGATTCATACAAAGTTTTGTATGAATCACACAACGTTTTTTCCCGCGTGGAATTCGAACCCACGACCTTCGGTTTAGCAGTCAGGGTCACTAACTGCTATTAGACTAACAGGTATATTCGTATAGTGTTAAATATCTACATATTATAAAGTTTAATAATTAATTCATAAAGCTATTGTTTCAGCAAAGTATATTAAAAAAATTGGCTTACAACCCAAATTGTTAAATCTGTTTATTTACTTGTAACAAAATTGTTAATTCCTCCAAAATATCTAAATAAAACCAATAACCGAAGTTAATTAATTTCAAAGTATTAAACAGTTGGCGTACACTCGCCAACGGTACTTTTAAATTGTTCTATAAAGAGGGGCAAGAATTGAAATTTTGAAGATGAAGATTATAAGAGAAGTACTTGCAGGGTACTGACGAGCAAAACGTATCTCCATTTTACAGAAGAACATAGCCAAATACCTAACTATAGTCTATTTCACATAGCGTGTAATGTTTGAAATTTAACGATGAAAATGAAATAAAATGATTGAATCAATCTCTAACCAATTGGCTAATTGCATGATCAAGAGCCTAGAGTATTCAATCACCTTATTGAAGGTAAGGTACCTACCTTATTGCGAGTTCTCTCAATAAAATAAAATAATATTATACTAACCTACCTATATTTTTTGGCACATCCACGGAAAATGTCTGAAAGGCTGGTGTTTTATATGAAAGCCACAAGTTCACCTAAATTGCACCAGTTCGAAGCTTCAATAAAAATGATCATTATTGTTCCCTCCTCTGAAATCTAGAATGTAAACAAAATCAACCTCACTTCACCCAACGTCTATTCTCCCTATCTTTGTATAAAAACTGTCTTTCTCGTAACCGTCTAGAAGAATGCGCTGGCTATAAAGTAATTAAAACTTGCCGGGCGACCTGTCCACCCGACCTAAAATAAAACATTAAATTTTACATCATTATAGAGCTGCGAACATTGTCGTTACTTGAAACAAAGGCTTTTGATAGATAAAGAAGATATGACGAAGATATGAACGTTATTTTATTATTTTTGCTTCTTGACACGAAGTTCTTAGAGCAGGACTACTTATTGTTCTGGTAAAAATGTTAAGTGATATATACTTAATAACGTTAAATAAGACTATTGACTAATCTTTTTAATAATCGATAGAACCCTGAAAAAAAGAAAACCTAAATGAGCATTGAAAAGCTATCCTCATGCATAGGATCACATTTACATCACTGTGTGGTCGTCTGTTAGGTGGAGGTCCTTCATTAACCAAGCTTTCTAGCTTGAGAAACATGCTAGAAAGCTCTGTTAATGAAAGACCGGATGATAATTTTACATACACCTCCGACTGACTGATTCATCAACACAGAACTGATTTTAACGTGCCTTCCATGCCTCGGAGGGCACGTTACTAACACACGTTCCCAACTGTTAATAGTCGTAAGATCACGACAGAGATCTAAAATATGGGCGGTCTAAATCTGTCACCACTGTCAGCAAGACTGCTGACAGTGGTTACGACACAGCCAGACGGCCACTAACAAAATAACTACACATAGCGGTGTAGTTGTGTTTCTGTGTGATGATCTATCTATCTGTGTGTGAGTACAGGTATCCAGCGTTCATTTAGAGATGCGTTGTGAAAGAAACGCATTCATGTGCTAGGGATAGGTACTCCCATTTGAAAGTCCTGATGTAGAAAAATGAGTTGGCAACACGCAAGTGATACCTTTGGTATTGCAAGGTGCATAGGCTGCGGTACCTGTTTAACATCAGGCGGGTATGCTTTTTTGCTACGCGAGTGGAATAAAAATTGATAAGAAGAAAATCAATACAAAGAAGGCTAAGAAACTTAAAACTGCACAAAGGTTCCTTAAAAGGCGTAAGTGAGCATAAAGTAGGGATTTCTGAATTTCAGTCCGGATAAAAAAAATATGTAAAAAAATATTTAATCTGGGCAAAATAGTGACGGCTGTCTAGTATTATAATATACATTCAAGAATACAGGACTTTCTATTAAACTTCTCGACTAGAGCACTATCTAGTAACAAAGACTACGCTGATCCACCTTTAATATAACATCATATTCTATATCTCTAACCAGTGAGGTTTATGTTATTGTTACAGTTATCGAAGAGAAGAAAATTGAATTTGTCCACAATCCTTAGGATTGCGGGCTCGAGTCCGTTCCGGAATCGAACTGTTTGTTTCCCAATGGTAACAGTCATGGAAAGGTAACGGTAATAGAGCTATCCGTGTACGTCGTCGCTTGATATTTGTTGTGAACTGGATTATAGATAGAAAATAGTTTAGTAGCTTTAGCTGCAATAAGTATTATATTTATTTTATTTATCTATTTAAAACTTTAGCACAAAATAATGTGTATAAGGCGGACTTAATGCCAAAGGCATTCTCTACCTGTCAACCTTTGGGTGATGCAGAGAGAAAACTTGGTAGGTGCATTTCAAAAACGTAGAAAGTAAACTAAAACAATAACATCCTTACTAATATTATAAATGTGAAAGTTTGTAAGAATGGATAGATGGATGGATGTTTGTTACTCTTTCACGTAAAAACTACTAAACGGTTCTGGATGAAATTTGGCACACAGATAGATTATGGTCTGGAATAACACATAGGCTACTGTTTGCAGCGATAACCGACATCCACGCGGGCGGGCAACAGCTAGTTACTTAATAATTGTGATACTAAATAGATATACATAATAAAAATCATATGTAGGTATAAACATTATATATAGAACACGATACAATACATAAATAAATAACATACATAGTCAATATTATAGCTGTATCCATTGTTTATTTATATTAATTCCAGTTTACTACAGCCACAGTGTGGTCCCACCAGAAGAGGCAAAGTAGTAGGGCCACAAAAAACGATCCGAAATTATCAATTAAGGTTTTTGGCTTTCAAAAATACCGCTTTATTTAAGCGTTCGAGGACACGGCCGTGAGTTAAATATAACTTCCTATAAAATAGAATACAAAGACAGAGCGAACGATGGTGTTTTATCAATTTTAAAATTAATTAAAATGATCGTCAGTTTTAAAACTGACTTCAAATAAAGTAACATACAAGAAATAAAGTAATTTGGAGTTTATTCAAAGGCAATAAAATATACTGATATTGAAAATTCGATTGTTTAGAGATAAAAGCGGATAAATTGACAATCTCGTTTTAAAGTGAGTAAGGCCGGAGATCCGAGGTGATTTATTACTTAAGATAAAATTCAAGGAGTCTCATTACATTCTTTGAAACAGGCACCAGTTTTGGGCGCGGAATTTATATTGAAGAAATTGTTTACGAGCTTCTCTATTGCTACTACATAAAAGTAATAATTTAATTTTGCTTTTACCTGTTCATTTAGATTAAAATACTTTATACAAAATTCAAATTTGACCACGGCTCAATGTACTTATTTTTATTTTCAGTCGTAACAACAATTTTTAGTTTCTGTATTTTTTTCTTTTTAAAAAGACAATTACCGCAGAACAAGCTCTGTGTCCCGGGGGACTTTACAAACATACAATGAACGAACACAAATTACACCCAGACTCAGAACAACTCTTTGCGGGTCACACAAAGTTTTGTCATGTATGGTAATCGAACCCACAACTTTGTTCACAGCTGGCGCATACTGCGGCCACTAGACCACCAAGGCAGTCAGGTTACCACTTAGCATAATGCATGTTGTGGTTACAACATAGCGTTGATTTTCAGTGGTGAACCCAAGTAAGGAACGGACATCAAGCTTATCGACTACTGACTACAAAAAAATATTTTTTTTTATTTGACGATGGAATCTACTGAAATTCGTTAACACAATGTTAGTCCACATCAATATAGCCTGGCAAACAATTGTCATTAGTAGGCACTACTGAATTGTAACATTATCCAGAACATTCCTGAACCACTATTTTCATTTGTTTTCATTTGCAGAACAATACAGTTAACGTGCATATAAGAAACACAAAAGATAAAGTAACGTCAGAGTATTCAGTACTAATGAGACGATCACTTTAACTTTTGTCTTCAAAAGGCCAACGCGAAAAAAAAGTCAATTAGTGTTCTACAAAACGTTCTTACTAATTAACTTGATCGAGTTCTTTTATTCCCGAGTTCCTTTGCATTTTTTTTGGTGTCGCTACCACTGCCAGAATAAAACTAACGGATTGAAATCCGGTTACGTTGAAATTTCATTTTATTTTACAAAATTTTAGATAGGCATTACCTGCTTTTAATATCTCTCTCTCTGAAAGGTTATAAAAATAGTAGGTAATAATAGCATGATATGGGCTCGTGTCGTCACACAGTGGATGCCTGAAGATGGGCATCGCCGCCGAGGCCAACCTCAAAAACGCTGGCGTGACGACCTGGATGCATATGAGAAGGATTGGTGGAATAAGGCAATGGACAGACGGGAATGGAAGTCAATGGGGGAGGCCTTTGCTCAGCAGTGGGACAATAAAGGCTAGTAAAAAAATAATAATAATAATAGTATAGTTATCTATGAGCATCTTAATCCCTGTACGAATTTTAATGGTTTTTTTAAACAATTCCCGCACTACACTACAAGCTCGTGTACCATGGCAACCAAAAACGAAGCTATTATTATAAAAAGTTTAAGTTTTAAGAGAGGTAGGGCACCACACTAGTGAGCAAGCCCGGCTGGGGAAGGACCTCCACCTTACAGAAGGTCACAGCCAAATAACTACACACAGCGGTGTAGTTGTGTTTCTGTATGTGAGTACAGATCTCCAGTGTTGGTATGCGTTTTGAAATAAACGTATTCCTATCCCAGAGATACTCCCATCTTAAAGCCATGGTGTAAAAAAATGGGTTGGTAGCACGCAAGTGATACCTCTGGTATTGCAAGCGTCCATAGGCTACGGTAACTGCTTAACATCAGGCGGGCCGTATGCTTGTTTGCCCAAGTAGTATAAAAATATAAAAAATCCTCGTCCACAATTACATTTTCCTTTGAACAAAATCTCATGCGTATCATTACGTCATGTACATAGTGCTGACTAACGAAGTAGTGGTGCGAAGAAATGAATGTATCGTTGGTAACGTGCCTCATTAGGCAGACGCTCGATTCACGCGTGCCATACAAAAAATGTATTTATAAAGCTTAGTATTAGGATGGACCTCCAGTAAAGACGGTAAGAGTGAATGCTATATATCCATACTAATCCTACTAGTATTATAAATGTGAAGCCAAAGTCAAATTCATTTAGATCAAATACATGTTAGGTACTTATGAACGTTTGTGAGGATGGATGGATGTATATATGTATGGATGTTTATTAAAAGAAAGAAAGAAACATATTTATTTTGTACTTAAACAAAATTACAAATACTACTAATATTACAAACGCGAAAGTTTGTAAGTATGTATAGATGCTTTTTTTTTAAAACTAGAGATATTTTTTAAAAATTAATTTGGCTATGAGGGTCTACGGTACCACTTTATAATGGGAAAGGGGTCTCTTGCCCAAAATACTTTGGGAATCACTGGTCTAACTTAGAACCTCTATCGTGCCATACTCTACGGTTTTAGAAGAACTTCCTTCCACGTACGATTAGGTTGTGAAATGAGCTCCCTGCCGAGGTTTTACCGAGAGACTTATAGCATGGTTCTTCAAGGAGTTATAAGATTTTTAAAGGGTCGACAACGCGTGAGTGATACCCCCGGTGTTGCAAGCGTCCATAGGCTACGGTAACTGCTTACCATCAGGCGGGCCGTATGCTTGTTTGTCTTCATGGTAGTATAAAAAAAAACTCAGTCTATGTATAGCTTGCTGTATAATACAAGGCTTAGCACGTTCTTGCCGACGCTATAATATCAGTGGCTTTCCTCTTGAAAATACGAGTAGCTTTACTTATACGTAGTCCACAATAATTAAGGTCCTATATTATATAACTGTAAATATTATTCTGTATTTTTTTTATTATACTATTTATTACAGAACATTATTTATATTGCATGTACTGGCTGTGTTCTGAGAAATATATAGTACAAGTTTTTTTAGGTGTCGTTCCACTGCTAAGCATAAACTTCTAATCCAATTTCCACCAATCTCCACTAACTAAGCAAGAATATGGTGGTAATACAAATGACGATCAAAATCAAATTTCTTTAACTAATCTTCTTCAGTCTCTTACCTAGGTAGTTCCTAGTTTTAATCATTTGTACCTATCTAGAATAAATCTTTTGAGACTTATGATGACAAAATAACATATTAATATTCTCATAAAATTACATTTTTAAACACAAAATGATTTTTTAAATTTCCAAACAAGTGAGCATTTCCCCAGTTGGGAAAGAACTATTGCAAAAGTTTATAGGCTACGGTAACTTCTAACCATCAGGTATGCTTGTTTGCCTCCCAAGTATTATAAAAAAAACGTGTTATAGAATCAATACAAACTAATACTCCATAAAATATTTGGCAAAATCGGCATCGGTAAGCGTAGTGTAAGCAATCGAAAAAGCCTTGAAGGCTGCTCGACCACTCCAGTAGCAGGCTGCCTCTTGAGTCGCGGGTCTGGGCACGATAGGGCACACTCTCTCTGAAGCTACCCCACTTCAATACCCCTTATTATCCCCTTTTGTCCTTTTACCTTTGCACCTGTCTCGTTGAATGGCGTGTTAAAGTACTAGCGTCGTAAATATATTATGTGTGTGGTTTTTGATGTTTTATAAGTACGTGTAGTTGTACGCTAACGGTAGAAAAAACGTACCTATGGTAACTAGAGGTGGTCGAAATTCGACTTTAACAAACAAGTGTGGAAAATAATACAAAATCTGCTATTATTTAAAAATAATTGATACAAACAAAGCCAGCACGTCGTCGCTGTAAACAAAAAAAAGTAATTTAATTGACAAATAGAGGAGAAAAATGTACTGAATATTTTCTTTACCTATATAGGAATTATAAAGCTTAAAAGTTTGTTTGTTGGAAAGCGCTAATCTCTGGATCTTTATGCCATATAACCTATTTATTGAAGGTTAGGTTGATAAACTAATGTTAGAAGGGCAGTTTATATGTATTATATGATACTTTAATAAATTATCTTAGTGGCGCAAGTAGTGCGGAGGCGCAAGGTAGTGCAAGAGCTGTACCCACACTGTTTTACAAATAATAATAATAATATTCTTTGATGACATGTGGGAGGTAGATTCAGCGATCATTGTCCCGATAGTTGTATCGGTCAATGGACTGATCGCCAAGAGCCTCCATCAACACCTTAGGAGACTCTCGTTAGACGGTTGGATTGTGGGCCTGATGCAGAAGGCGGTTCTCTTGGACACGGCGCGCATCGTGAGGAGGTTCCTGTCTCTGGAGCCCTAACCAACGGTAGCTTGGTCCCTGTGCCCGATGCCGGTGGGTCTCCATTTTTATATTTTTAAATGTATACTGTTTTTATATAGGTACCTACATATATATTTAAAAATGTAATTTTTTGTGAATGGAATTGAATAAAGAGAATGATAATATAACATTATATTATTATTATTATTTGTAATAATATACGAACAAACGTCAAAATATGTATAAAACTGTACAGTTTTTCCGGTTATATCCGAAAATAACGACACTTATTGTTTGTAGAACGAAATATTACAAAGGAGACAAAGCATACATGCGCACTTGAGCGTAGATAAATATCTAGCCTGAGCCTTACAAAGTGCAGAGAAACAGTACCAGAGTTGGGCTTGACTCAAAATAAAATGTATTTAGAGGACACCTGTATTTGTTGTCCATAGTTACAACTAGATAGATACTTAAAGATCTACTAGCTGTTGCCCGCGGCTCCGCCCGCGTGGATGTCGGTTATCGCTGCAAATAGTAGCCTATGTGTTATTCCAGACCATAATCTATCTCTGTGCCAAATTTCATCCAGATCCATTCAGTAGTTTTTACGTAAAAGATGTAACAAACATCCATCCATCCATACATCCATCCATCCATCCATCCATTCATCCATCCATTCTTACAAACTTTCACATTTATAATATTAGTAAGGATGCGAGTTACTGGCAAACCATATGCAACATAATAATAGCGAGCACATAAATATCAAAGTAATGGCAGTGACCTGCACCTAATCCTAATCATTCGTCAACGCCTAGTCACAAATCCTAGGACTTTGACGTTTAAATCTCAGTCCTAAGTCTGGGATAAGAAGGGTTTGCCTTTAAGATGTTGAATATCAGTGTAATTTATATTTACTTACATGAGAATTTACTCAACTATCTTAAACTTAGATTAGGGTCTGAATTAAACTTGACATTATATACTTCATCAATTTTCAATCTTTTTTTATATATTACTTGAGTGGCAAACAAGCATACGGCCCGCCTGATGATAAGTAGTTACAGTAGTCTATGATGCTTGCAATTGGGTTCTTCAAGAAAGGAGTTATAAGGTTTCTAAAGGGTCGGCAACGCGCGAGTGATACCCCTGGTGTTGCAAGCGTCCATAGGCTACGGTTACTGCTTACCATCAGGCGGGCCGTATGCTTGTTTGCTTAATTGGTAGTATAAAAAAAAAAATACCAGAGGTATCACTTGACCCATTTTTTTTACTGGGATAAGAATACGTTTCTTTCTAAATGCACTCCTAAATGAGCGCTGGAGACCTATACTCACACATGGGAACGCAACTACACCACTGTGTGTATTTATTGGGCTGTGCCCTTCTGTAAGGTGGAGATCCTTTACCAGTAAGGCTTGCTCACTAGTATGGTGCCCTATTTCTCTTAAAAACATGACGCTATCATGTTTTATAATTCTATTAGTCTGAGGTATTATACTAGACTTTTTTGGTTTTGTTGGTCTAGCGGTGACGTGGGACCACTGTCACTGACTGCTAAGCCAGAGATCGTGTGTTCGATTCCCACATGGGACAAAACTTTGTGTAATTCATAAATGTTTCTTTCAAGTCTAGGTGTAACCGTTAATTGTAATCGTATGTGCGGGCGTTGTGTTAAAAAATCAAATATAACCTTTTATTTTTTTTGACGTTTCGACGAGGTTACACCGGCCGTGGTCACTAGTAACTACTGTAAAGATAAATTGCATGTAGAAATTTGATTTTTAATAACGCGCCTTGAACGTTGACCCTTCCACTCCTGTCAAGGTCACACTCCAGCTGCTCGAGTGCGGAGCTATACTATGTACATGTACATAGGCAATGGCTCTGCGCATATGTTATTAATATAATGACTCCCTGACTCTATTACCAGTTATCTTTTTCTCTTTTCAATTATAATTCAAAGCAGAAAGACTGATTTATTCCTTTATTACTTTTAAACAGTATCTTTAGTAAAATATTGTATGGATAAATAGTATTGATATAAACCGTCGTAGGTTACTGAGGTTGTCCTTATCTGGCCTTATTTTATGAGCGCGTAAATAATGGACATTTTCGACAAAATTTTATTCAATTTCCTGGGTTTCTGCTTTGAATAGATGATGCTTTACATAAAATGTTAGAGGTTTTGGCGCTGTATTAAAAATATTTTCGCTTACTCACTATATTCTTCACTTCGTGACGCTGTAGACATTCTGGGCATGATAAAATTTGTATATTATTCCTGCCGTATTGCTTTGTATGTAGGAATTAGAAGACTTCGTGATATAAACAAAAAACTATTCTGGGTTTCTTTTTAATTTTAAACCTATGGATGTTTAGATACAAGTGCATAGACTAGCTCACCCGTTGCTGATAGAATTTTACAGGAAATTAAAGCCATTGAGTTGGACTCATAGCTGCTTTAAAAATGCTTTTTGTGTGAGGTAAAAATCATTTTTGTAAAAGCAATCTAGCCAGACTCAATATATTTCAATATTTACCATAATATAGCTGTCTTCGAAATATATTTAATAAAAAGAAATATGCATAAAAATAATGCCAAAGTCAAAATATACCTCGTTTATTTATCAAAATTAATTGATAGTATTAGAAATTTAGCTTATTATAACATTTTTGAAAATATTGCTGTTTTATATTTTCAATTATGCCGCTACCTACTTATTTAGTTAATATTATTGTACTCAATTTGAGCGGTGCGGAGACTAGTTTGTACTATTTGCTTCTCTTTCATTCTTATGCAGATCGATAGTGACCAAATGACTATTTTATTCTCAAGGTCATTGGCAGTTATTAGCGTCTTCTTTGTCCCGAAGAAATCGGGACCAACGCACGTATGCTTTACAAGAGGCGTGTGTTGATTGCATTGGCGATGCAATCATTAGATGTTCCTTTGTGTGTCGGTCTGTAGGCGGAACGCGTGCCGTTAATGAGATTAGAGCAGCCATATTGCGTCATGTCTCCGAGGTTTAGCTTTACGGAGATTCGGCTAATGAATGTTAAGGGGCAGATATTAGTTATTAAAGCTATAAGGCTAGGGAATAAAGTTGACATTTCAAATTAAGATCGAAAATAAATCGCAGTTTTATGTATTTAAAGGATATTTATTGCGAAAAAGGCCTTGGTAAAATTGAATTAAGTACAATTCTTGCAATTTTTTTTCTATTTTAAAAAGACAACTCCTGCACTACAGGTCAAGCTCTGTGTCACGGGGAACTTTACAAACATATAATTAACGGACACAATTTACACCCAGACTTAGAACAACTCTTTGGGGGTCACACAAAGTTTTGTCCTGTGTGGCCAAAGCGCATACTGCGGCCACTGGACCACCAAGGCAGTCAAATAAAATCTTCATAACATAGGTATATGAATGTACAATTATTTACAAGATAATTAGCGGAGCAGAATTACCTGCTACATTCTAATGTAAAACCTAGTTGTTCAGGATTATAAGATGAAGAATATTCGCGAAGCTACACTTGGAACCAACTGGGAAATTATATAACAGCACATTTGTAATTGTTCTAAAGAAATAATTTCCCTTGACAAATTTTCTTAGCGTGCTGCTAAAATATTTGAGATAGAATGAGTGACATCTACCATATGAAACTTTAAATATCACGAAGTCGTTAGCTGTTAGAGAAACAACACTAATATGATAGTTCACTGTCTTGTACGCAAAATTTCTGCAGTGAATTTCCACATTTTAACTCAACAACATAAAGTTGAAATTCCTGTGGCGTTTTCCGTGTCGTATAATTTGTCCTGTGGGCAACCGTAGCTCTACTACGTGACTAAGGTTGTTTAATATTGCACACTCGGTTTGCTCGTAAACTGGATGGTACCTACTGTAATGACCTTGGAGAAAGGATTCTGTGATGTGGTCCTGGTAAAAAGTATTTTACATGACAATGTTAATAAAATAGTAGCAATTTTTATGCTTTGTTGGTTAAAAGTAGGTACTTACTTAGCTGTTGCCCGCGGCTCCGCCCGCGTGGATGTTGGCTATTGCGTACCCTATGCCCTTTCCGAGAATATTATATACCTCCTTGCTAAATTTAATTACGATTCGTTACAAACAAACAAACATACATACATTCAAACAAAGTTATTATCGCGTTTATTTTTGTCATCATGGATGGAGTTTGGACTAGTTTAAAAATCGCACAGTCAGACGTATACTTATTTGATTGTCAAATCTTTTATAAGTTGGAAGATGAGGAAAACCTATGCAGTACCTAATGCTTGAAAATATAAGAGATGTAACTTTTTTTATACTTGTCACAATTTTGGCGGCAACTGAGAGTGAAACAAAATGTGATTATGTTCTTTAAGTAATTTTGACAAAAAAAAAACCGACTTCAGTACGGCAAGTTGCAAGAATTTCAAAAACCTTAAAAACGGCAGATTACATTGTTTAATTCTGAAGTTCCGTTGCCTAGCTACCTTAGCAACCATTATGGAAACTTATTTAATCGCCATCCGTAAAATACTTATTATTGTGAAGTTCAGGTGGCCATCTGTGGTCTTCTTCATCAGTTTTACTTCATCATATTATTATTATACTTTCTGAATGCAAATGTTTGATGTGTTGTTAAAAATATTGAAATTGCTATATGTGTGCCTATAGTTTTTGAGGAGTTCCCTCAATTCCTCATGGATCCCATCATCAGAACTTTCTTTTGATGAAAATGACAAAAAAATATTTTTTCAAATCGGTACGTAAATGAGGGAGTTCTGCGCTAACAAACATAAAAAAATGGCGTATACTTGAAGAAATCATGATACTATAAATATGTAAATTTTGTTTCTTTTATAATAAATAATTTTACTTATTAAGAGAAATTATATTTAAAACAGGGTTTCTGTTTAGGTGGAACAATACCACAGAGCTTATGTTTAGTACTCAACTAATTTTATTCATTTATTTTTAGACATACAGAGACTTTAAACTTAAAACGTCTTAGTAGCAGACGTAAACATAGTAATATCTAATTCAGTTCCTTTTACTGTACAAAAATCAAATTTAATAAACGAAGAGACAGGTGGGGACCGTCTCGTCGACGCCGAAAACCGAGAAAATCCTAACAGAACAAATTGTGCGTAATCTTCGTGCGACCACCGCACCGCAAAAAGGTGAGCTTCCTCCATTATGAATAAGTTCCAGAGCCCTCATCTAATTTAACTTGTAAACATTACAATTTAGCCGCCCATCTCGACTTGATGCCTCCGAAAGTGCTATTCCCTACCTTTATTACCAGAATTTTTATTTCGTATCTTACTTTTTGTTCGCCTGTTATTTCTTTGTGAGTAACCTCGTTTGTGTTCAAAGCTAAAAATATTTTTTAATAGTCGCTTTTGATTCATCTATACACCATTTCAAATGGTTTTCAATTGCTCTTGTTATCTATGCGTCTGTTATTTTTTAGGTTCTAATTATAAGTTCTGAACATCACTTTTGTTACTTAAGAGTATATTGCAATCTTTGACAATGAATCAATCCTTCATTTATCGATGTTATTTTTGGTTATGATATGCGTCTCAATCCATCTCTTTTTTCACACTATTCTGACCCAGCCTTAGTACTTCACAAAATATTTATAATACATAGTAGATGCCGCAGTAACCCACATTATGTGTCCAATGCTCCACTCCTTTCCCCTATCAAGACAGCCGAAGGGGTTTAGACTTTAATCTACATACGGTGCCTGGCTAAATACTAAGTAAAGTTAGTGAATCAGTACTTCATTTATCTCATGATTTTTTCCTTCATAATAATACGTACAAATTCCACATAGGTACTAAAGTTTACGGCAAAAGTATAAACAGACGATCGAACTTGGTTCGGGCCGAACCACGAACATGGTGCGCTCTGAACCATATTCGCCCGTGTGGTGCACGGTCAGCCGGACATTATTGTTATTAATATCATTATAATATGGTTTGGAGCGCACCATGTTCGTGGTTCGGCCCGAACCAAGTTCGATCGTCTGTTTATACTTTAACACTGCGATCTGGGCCCGCACGTACCTACGTTATAGTGTAAAAGTCGATTACTTTTCCACTTGGCTATGAGTATATTCAATCTCATACTTAACAAATCACACTTACTCGACCTTGATAAGTCCTTCATCGAGGAAGCTACCATCATGACGTAATCATCTCTCCTATCTACGAAGGGAAATCGAAGCATTAATAGAAAGCTGTGATTTCCTGACACTCGCTTCTGTATATCACGCTTGTTTCACGTCACTAAATTGAAAACCGCGATCAAATTATGTACTTTACTTTACGGTACTTTTATGTGTACACCTAATAGAAAAGCGTGTTTATATTTTGGCTGGCTTTTGTAAAAAGGGTATATTTTTTGTACTTAAGTAGCAATCTAGGTAAGGCAAAGCGAAATGTCATGTTCTAATTAAATAAACTCAATTGTAAAATAGCTTCACTGTTAACTGTTCTGCCCCACTAGACAAATGGTATTAATGGTAGTCGAATCAAATAAAATAGAAAGCGAATGTATGGGATTTGACATTAGTTTACGATATAATGTCAAATCTCATACATTTGCTAAAAAATCATTTCTTCAACAATAATATTGCCAATATGGCAAATAAAATACATCAAAACTTGCATTGATGACATCAATGTCACATTGAAACGATTATAACCAAAGAGGAGCATAGCAAAACGTTAAATTGGATCCTGGAAATACCTTTTGTGCAAATTGGTCTGTACCTAGAGCTTTGACAATGGTACGTCCAGTGGCATAGTCCGCTGTTAAGGGTGTAATTGCATCCGTTACAGGCAATGGACTGCGATCACTGACTTTGTTGGAACATTCATTGTTGGTAGAGTCTAAGGTCAAGCCATTACTGGTTGCTGGTTAGAATCAACTTCAAACAAAGCACTTAGAGGTAAATTCCAATTGAAGTCTATTCTCTGAATAATAAACTCACTATTCGCACGGCTGGTATTGCCCGGGGTCCCGTAATGTTTTTGTCAATAAAAAAAAGCTTATGACACTTACAAATACCGTGGCTTTCTATTGGTACCTAATAATTTAAAAAAAAATCTAAATTGGTTCAGTAGATCCTGAGATTACCCTCTACAACATCACATCTTCACAAACTTTATCTCTTTATAATATAGTATAGATACTAAATTGTAAATTTAATACTCTGGCCATTAAGAAGAGTAGCTAGAATTTCTTTATTTTTCTCAATTCTTCTTCTCGTACTATCAGTTACTGATTTTATTTGAGACGTTCATTTGATCCAAAGAAATAAATGAACCTTAGTTTTACTTATAATATTAGTCCCATGTAGAAATGTCGACGTTAGTAGCAAGGGTACCTTAATCACCAAATCATACGTGCAGCCAAATTCTGCAATGTCACATGAAAAAGACTCAATTTGAAAATCATTCACTTTAAAGTCCACAGTCAGATAATCTCTTCATATACTCTGATCCTATTGCCTCGGACACAGCCAATCCAATCCTATTTAAATTTTTCAACGAAATACAATACAAATACTAAAAGGAAAACGATAACACCAAAGAGAATTTAGAAGCAAAGTCGTAAACCGTCTATCGAAACAGGCGATACCTTTTGCTGTTAGTCGTGGCTTATATGCGGCCGGCGCGGATGGCAATATTGGCCATCTCTCTGTAACGACCTACTTACGGACATGGCGGTCACCGAACAAATTGATGTCAGATGTAATATTACTTACATTTTATTATAAAGAATATTATCTTACTGGGCGTACGCTTCTTGAAGAAAAGCTTTCAGGAAATATGAAATATAATGCTTTTAGGGATTTTCAAAAGCTGTTATTTTTATACGAGATGGTTTGACCATTTAAGGACGTAAGGCAGTTTAGGCCATCAGCCGTGGTCTAACTACTCTGTTGAACTAGTTCACCTTCTTTCGGCCTTCGGTAGGGCAGTTGTCTTTCCTTTTTTTGTACTTCATGGGTGGCAAACAAGCTTATGGCCCGCCTTATGTTAAGCACTACGACTCTACCGATTAGGCTGGGTTGATAGCAGGCTGAAACTCACTTTTTTATATCTTAGCAAAATATTAGTTTTCATAGATAGAATGAATTTCTGTTATACGTTCATTATAAAAGCGAGGTTCATGCTATTTCGATAAACTCGTGTGTCCCATCAAACAAGTTTGCAAGATTTTTGATCGGTATGTTGATAGTGTGAAGGCGAGGTTACATAAATTCAATTTGGGCACCTCAGAGAGCTCTGCAAATTGCCTCGTCGACCAGCGAGTAGAGTTAACCCTTTGATGCCGATCACCGGCGTCATTCCGTCACCCGAACATTCCGTGAGGCTTTGAAATGCTCCATAGATTTTCACTCAAAGTAAGGCACGTTACGTTTGAGTGCAAATTTAAAATTCTTGTTAGAAATCGAAGAACGTAGAACTGGCGAGTTTTTAAAAGTGTTCTAAAATGAAGATCGTGAATAACGAAGTAGATTCATGTTTTACACACCCTAAAAAGTAAGATGGAATTTTAACGACTACTGAATTTTATATATATGTAATATACATTTTGATATTATTTAAACCGATTCAAAAATTGCAACAACGAGGTAAAATAACGTGAACATTTAATATAATGTAATATAATCAATACAAAATCTGAATTCTCATCAATGCCAATGAAAAGTATATAAAAACTTTAACCTGCGAGTACTTTGGAATCTGTTTCAGCATATATAATTCTTACAGTGTTTGTAAATCCTGATCCTTGTCTCCATCCAGAGATGACTACTACGGGATCACCAACTCTAACAAACCCTCTTTCTCTTGCCCATTTCACACAAAAACTGACACGTTTCTCAATATCACGTGCCCATTCCGCATCGGGAGATTCTGGAAGAAACAAAATATAACTTACATTGCATTCTAAATTGTTTGCTATTTTTGATGAATTAAAAACAATCTAAAAATAAAGACAGGTATGATCGGCACATGGTCGTCACCTCACTACCAATACCGCAACAATTGTTGTGGGTTCGATTCCCACACAGGTCAAAACTTTTCCGTCTGTGAATTGTATGTTTGTGAAGTGCTCCATAGCTTAGGGCTTGTTTTCTAGGGCAGGAGTTTTTTTAAAACATAAAGTAAAACTATTGCAGCATTTATAATTACCTTCGTAGAGCACGGGCAAGATTCCTCTCCACATATGCATTTGCCTTGCTATTGGTGGGTATCTTGTTACTGCCATTACAGGACACCGAGGTCGGTATTTAGCTACGATCTGAGCTGATTTTCCAGTAGTAGTGACTACGATTATAGCAGCTGCTATAACTCTTTGAGCAGCTAACACTCCTGCTAAAGCTGTACCACATACTTGATCACATGGTAACTGTGTCTGATAAAATAAAAACAGTAATAAGTTTCATGTCTTTAAAATTTCCTATAAGACATGTGGGTTCCTCACGATGTTGTCGTTCACCGTTAGCAGATGGTAAATCATTTGATTAGTAGGTACATATAAATTCCACAATTTGAAATTATTCATATATTGGTACTGCTACCCGGTTTTGACCTTAAACCTCTTGCGTACCCTTGAAATGTTGCACAAAGGTTCCTTATATGACAAAACAAGTGAATACTAAAATTGTTTAATCTGGGCGAAGTCAAGACGAGCTCCTATTTCAACTTAAAAGTATTATAATCTATCAGATTACCTTGCCAAGAAAATCTGTGAAGATTTGTCTACTCCAAATACACGCTTCAGCTTCTTTGCATGTACCGGATAAATAACTAATAGCCTCTACAGGGTATTTTCCTATAGCTGTTTCAGGGCTAAGTACAAGACCATCAGCACCATCGAGGATACAATTTGCAACGTCGAGTAGTTCCGCTCTGATAGGTATTTTGTTATATCTCATGCTATTTAGAAGGTGAGCACTGATAAATATAGGAACATTGGCCTGAGGAATTAAAACGAAAATAAATTTATAACAATTTTTTTAAACTACTTAGTTGGTAAACAGCCTGTGGAGGCTTGCAATACTAGAGGTATCACTTGGGTGTTGCCAAACCATTTTTTTACACCAGGGCATTAAGATGGAATGTCACTGGGATAGGAAAACTAGTAGTGCCACGCAGTAGTGTCAGGTTTTAGATCAGGTCACTACTGGGCCCTACTAGTTTTCCGAAACGATTTTTTATACCAAGGCTTTAAGATGGAGTATATTTTTGTTACACAAGGTGCAATAATTTCAAGACTATTATAAATATTATAACTAGCTTGATTTCGAGAAGGTTTGTGCATGATTCGTCCGTCATCATCACCCTAATTATGTCCACGATGAGACGTCAAAACCAATTTATATTCTTGTGAAAAAAGTGATACAAAGACTTGCCTGGTTCGCTCGAGCTACCATATTCTTCTGTGCAATTACTAGTTTCTTTGGTGTTACATCTGATCCGAGTTCTTGTCGAGTCACCATTATAGCATTTGCTGTCTGTTCCAATTAAATATCTCAAGTTAATTATAATAACGTTTATTTATCTAATAATTTATTTTTATATTAACAAAGAGGCAAACAAGTATATGGTCCTCCTGATGGTAAGCAGTTACCGTAGGTTATGAAAGCTTGCCATGCAGTTGCTCGGGACCACTTCGGCAGAGAGCTTTTTTCACAACCTAATTACGATTAGGTTGTGAAAATAGGGGTACGATACGTCGTACCCCTATTTATAAATTGGATAATCATTTAAGCCTATAACTTTCCTTAATAAATAAATTATAGTGTGCATTGGGACATTTTGTAATTTGATTCCAAACGACAGAGATTTGCACATTTAAACAAAAACCTTTTTAGCTTTATAACAATTAGTTAGAATTATATTGGCACACCTGTACAATGTCGTCAAAATTTTGGTATCCCTTTAACGTTTGAATATTAGCTATTATAGCTATTCTTCTTCCTTTCTCGCCAAGAAGATTTTTGAGTTCAGTAATGTTATTTGCGGTATTCACAAATGAAGCAACTATAATGTCAACCTGTTAATAATAATGATTAATGGACTAAAATAATTTTATCGTAAGTTTATGTATTTGAGAGACTGGTTTCGTACTCGGAGACTTGTATGACAGATCGCCAGCTCGGGACCAGTAAAGTTTACCTTATCCTTCGGCTGCCCGTAATTTTTACCATCGGTCCACCTTGTTGGAAACCTGCCCTCGCTGCGTCTTCTAGAGACAATACTATATAACATATTTATTTTATCCAAATTTAACACTTTAGTAAACATTAACTCGAAGCAAGTTTCCAGATTGCTCTTATTATCGTCGAATGAGACAAAAATGTGGGCACTGGAGACTCTGGACAGGTGGATCAACGATCTGGTAAAGGTAGAGCAGCCGTTGGATCAGCTTAAGACCAAATGCTGTGGAAATCCTGGCTGGAAAATGTTGCTTCCCCAAAGATTCTCATGGCATTTGGTTTTGGCAGAAATTATAATGAAAAAGACAAAAAGACTACATTATTTTTATTGTTATATACCTGAAGATGTATTGCCATTTCAATATCAAGCTTATCTTTATCCGAATAATTAGGCATATTTAGAACAACGTTTGGTATAAATACATCTTTGTACGATCCCAGCATTCCAGGTCTTTCTACCTTGCATGTTAAAACTGTTAGAGTAAGGGCTTCAACCTTTAATTCTATGGTTTCATTATCCAATAAAATAAAGTCCCCTTTGTGGAGTTGTTCAGCCAAATACATGAAATCTACGTAAACCGTAGAAGAATTACATCTCTCTCTGTATGTCTCATCTGTAGTTAGTTTCACAATGTCACCTTGCTTAAGTTCTACAGATTCACCATAAGTCTGCGAAATGTATTTAGGTTAATATGAATACATAAATTTAAGTCAGTAATATGGTTTCAATCAAACAATCAGCCTGGTGTTGTAGCGTGAATATAGTTTAGTAGAAAAATATATTCATTTGTCTAATATGTACTACCATAATAAAACCATAATAATATGTGCATCGATTAAACCATTTTGGAGAGAAATATGGTTTTACAAGAAATATCTCACCATAAACAGATAATATACCTAAGTAAACTATTAATAAGTGAACCAGTCAAAGACTTGGAAGTAGGTAGTCTAGAAGTATGAGTAGATAGATAGGTAAATAGAAAACTCTTTATTGTACACCAATTATATTTTATGAATAGTACAAGAGAGAAACTCACGTCGGCAATTTGGCCTGTTCTAATTTTTCTTCCAGACAAACGAACAGCTATGCCCAGAGGATAGTTTTTGCCCATTGTCATACTGAAGCTTTTGGCAGCCTGTCGGAGCAATTTTATGGTTTCTATATGTTCTTCTCTCGATCCGAATGACATGTTCAATAAGGCAATGTTCATTCCCGCTTCCATCATCCGTTCCATGGTCTCAACATCAGAACATGCTTTACCTAAACAAGTAGTAATTATTTAATTGACTTCACAGGATTTAGTAAAAATAATTTTGTATTGTTCTGTTTTAAATAATATCGATTGCATAGTGATCACTGGACAAAAATCTGTATGTGGACTTCACTTCAAAAGTGGGTGGCTGAAGGAAGACAGTGCCACGCCACAGAGGACCGCCGAAAACCAACTAGAATAATTTTAACAAAAAAAAAACCGACTTCAGTACGGCAAGTTGTCAAATTTTCGTATATTTGTTTGTTACAATCGAATAAAATCGACTGAGCGTCGGGCTGAACACAGGTCAAGTAGGTATTAAAAGCAATATTTAATCTGTGCAATCCGCGCTCAATTCATTCACGTCATTATTTCTTATTAATAGTTGCTTAGCAACAATAACCGAAACTTATCTAATCGCCATCAGTAAAATACTTATTATTGAAAAGTTCAGATGGCCATCTGTGGTCTTCTTCATCAGTTTTACTTCACCAAATTACACTTTCTGAATGCAAATGATTGATTAGTTGTTAAAAATATTGAAATTGCCATATGTGTGCCTATAACTTTTGAGGAGTTCCCTCAATTCCTCATGGATCCCATCATCGGAACTTTCTTTTGATGATAATGGGACCAAACTGGAAGTATGTCCAGTCAGACAAAAAAAGAATTTTTCAAATCGGTCCATAAATGACGGAGTTATGCGGTAACAAACATAGTATAGGTAGTTATATTATGATTGTCTTTGTTCTACCTTCTAAGTTTTATCCTCTTTCGACTCCGGGTGGGCTTAAAACCAGTTCTAGCTGTGCCCACACCGTTTCCACTTCTTTACATAATCCTGTGTGTAATTTTATATATTCTGTATGTTTCTTTCTTTTTGTGTTTAAATATTCTTTATTATTGTGTGGAATAAATCATTTTGAATTTGAATTTGAAGAATAGAAGCATAGGCTCATAAAGGCTCTATATACTCTTAGAATTGAGCCATATTTTACAGTGTTCATTTAAGGGAAACGTTTGTACACTCGATAGTAACCGTGGAAGTAGAAAACACCTGATTTATATTTAACTTTACATGAAACATCATCATTATGAATATCCCTCCAAATGTATGGAAAAAACCCGTTCCCAGCAGTGAGATATTTATGGGTTGAGATGATTGCCTTTCAATTGCCCAGATGGAAGGCAATGATGTATAATTAAAAGTTTAACATAAATTAGAAAACAAAAGCGCTTTACTTTCTCACTCAACCACCGCTCGCTCAGCCATCGCTTAAAGGTTATTATGCTATTATTAAGTAAAATAAATTTAATGTATTACCTATTGTAGCTATAATTGCTGTAAGTCTTTGGCAAGCTGGGGCGGCCTTGATGTCCAAGTTTAACAGATGGTCCAAAGTTGTAGTCGCATGAGATGCAGCCAGTTGTTGACCGGGCAGTTCCATTGCATCGAACTACAATTATAATACTTATTACTTAAAACAATGATGAATTTAGACTGAGCATGATACCTGGAATTTTCGAGTTATGGTAGTGAATTTCTTTAGTCAGTTTGCCATCTTTTCTGAAACACCATACATTATTCCCGTAATGCCGACTTTTCTATCTTTTTACTATTTTGTTTCAACGTGTTTTCATAGGTTGTAACGAGATTAATTTAACTGTGTGTATATCCTAATGCGGATTTTTTTCAAGACCTATTTAAGAGTAACAATCTCACCATACATTACTTATAAGTTACTCTGATTATTTTGGCAGTACACGCCAAGATAGCTGTCAAATGGCAAGCTTTTCTCCGAGTTGTTTAACTAATATCGTAATATTTCAGCTAGTTTAGGTACACCAAAACTACAATAAACTATACATTAAAACCTTTTCCATGAACCGTTTGAGAAACCGTTCAGTAAGTTTTAAGTTTTAGGCGAACAGACAGACGCGGTCTCTGTTTTATAATTTTTAAGGATGACAATAATAAATTGGTACTTACTTCACCAAGTTTAACATCTTGTAACGTAGGCCACGTCATTATTAATAAAACTAATCTATAAATGAAAAATATATTATTATAATGATTTGTGAATGAGTATTATTAAATAAGTAGGTATAAAGATTTATCAATGACATAACACTTTTTAAATAATACTGTATTGTCAAAGAAAGGGATACATTTTGTCTATGAAGAATTAAAAAGTATGGCCTCGTTAGTACAGGGTTTATTACTTCCATCATTAGAACCGAGTAGTACAAAAAGTTATCTTTCTTCTTTATATTGAGGACCACGACTCAGTTTAAATTCTCTACTCTCTTTTAAAAGACAACTCCCGCACTAGGAAACAAGCCCTGTTACGCAGGGAACTTAACAAATATACAATTAACGGATACATAGTACGCCCAGCCTTCGGACAACCATTTATGGATCACGCAATTTTTTCTCGAGTGGGGGTCGAACCCACAACACACCGCGCATTGGTAAATAGCGAGGTATGAAGCCACCGTGCAGTCATTAGATATTTGCTGCAAAAAGTAGCTGTCAAATTAAATACTTATAAGAAAAGTTGGAAAAGACATAAGTAAGAGAGGTTGAGCACGATATAAAGGGAGCAAGCCCAACTGTGGATGGACCTCCACTTAACAGAATAAGACCACAGCCAAATAACTACACACAGAGTAACAGTTATGATCCTGTGCGTGAGTAGGTTCAAGTCTCCATTGCTCATTTAGGGTTCCCTTTCAAAGAATCGTTTTTTCGTATTCCAGTGGTACTTTATCACTAAACCTTGGTGTTACAGATTTTTAGGTCTGTGCCTGAGATTTCCCAAGCACACAATAACATAGCTTAGTATTCAACCCGCCTGATGTTAACATCAGGCGGTTCGAATGCTTGTTTGCCCTAAGATAAGATTTTTTTTGACCACATAATGCTAACTACACAGATAAGGTGTCAATTCATTGAAGAGAAGCGGAGAGGAGTATAGCAGCGATTCCCTTTACTGCTGTTGAAAACTTTAGCGCGAAAACGTCATAATAACTATAGAAAGAAAGAAACGTTTATACCTACGATTAGAGACATGTAACATGTGAACATAGAGGTAAAATTGTACATATATAAACTAATAATTTAAGAAACTATTCTAAACTAGACATAAAACAAAGTAGGTGCATGTGTCTCATAATTGTAGCAATCAGGTGGCCAGTTCAGCATTAGTCAGATCTTCGGGACCTGATGCTGGTTTTCAAATAAAACCTGTTTTATACATAGGTATAATTAATTATTTTTAACGACAGGATTAAGGTGTCAATTTATTGAAGTGGAACGATAAAACCTGTTTATTTCCAAATGTATCTAATTTATTTTACTCTGACTGTACTTTATGGTGTGCTCAGGAACAAACATAACCAATGTATGAACTCTAAAAAATAGAAACCAACGTATGGATAGTTGTATATTTTTATTTATGTATACATTTGTCAAATATGAAATAACAAAATTATGCTATCTAGATTTCAATCTTCAGATGCAAGTTCTGTCGGAACATACATTATTCTCATAGAATTGGTGTATGTTGCAATTTGTTTCCAGCAATAGACAACTACTACAGGGTCCCCAACTCTTATAAATCCTCGTTTTATGGACCATTTTAGGCCAGCATTCGCACGAATATGGACATCTTCTACCCATTCTTCAAGCGGCTGACCTAGAAACAGTTATTACTAAATACATATCTTTACACACTGAAAAAATTGTTTGGTTATAAGGTTTTTAAAAGTTCGGCAACACGCAAATTATACTCCTGGTGTTAAAAAAAACTGTGACGACCATCATTATTTTGACGTCTCAAATGTTAGGTATATACATACTATAAGAACAATAAAAAAATATGATTGTGATAAAAAAAGATTTTAAAAGACTATACTTGCGGTCAAGTCCGACTGGGGAAGGAACTCCACGTTAAAGACGACCACAGTCAAATAACTATACACAACAGTATAGTTATGTTGCTTGAGTACAGGTCTCCAGCGGTCATAAAGGGAAGCGTTTTTAAAGAAAAGTTTTTCTATTACAGGGATACTCAACTTAAAGCCCAGGTGTAAAAAAATGGGTCGGCAGCACACAAATGATACCGATATTGCAAGCGTCGATAGATTACGGTAGCTGCTAAATATCAGGCGGGCTGTATGCTTGTTTACCACCCAAGTAGTATAAAAAAATAGATGATAACCTTCATAAAGATAGGGAATGACTCCTCTCCACATATGTAGCCGATTTGCAATCGTCGGGGATCTAGTTACAGCAAGAATTGGACACCGAGGTCGAAATTTTGACACGACCTGCGCTGTTTTACCCGATGAAGTAACTACAATGATAGCCGATGCCATACATCTTTGAGCAGCAAGTACTGCTGTCAATGCTATACCTGTTACATGATCGCATGGTGATGGCACCTGTGAAAATTTATTAATTTTAAAACATTTTTTAGATAAACAGTAGTTGAAGCGAAGGTCAAAAAAGCAAATGTATGAGATTTGACTTTGATTTTACGATATAATGTCATAAACTTACCTTAAATTCTATACATTTGCTTTTTTGACTTATCGATTTGACTACCATTTGCATAAATGGTCACTTGTCTAGAGGGTCAGAGCAGAGTAATGTTTTATTTTTAAGAAAAACCCACCACAACTGATAACTGACATCTTTTGATGTCATCACAAAATACAATCACAATAACAGTTTATCTGATACAATAGTTCATAGTATTGTCCAATTTGTTCCACTGTTAGGTAACGATTTGCTACCAACTCTTTTAATCAAGAGCCGCTAAAAACTAATCCTTGATTTAGGTTGTGCGTATGGCCCATCGGTCATCTAATAATTATGTTGTATGCGTTCACGAATGCCTTACAATAATCTAGACTTATTACTTATTTACTTATAATATTATAAATCTGAAGAGTTTGTTTGGTTGAATGCGCTAATCTCAGAAAGTACTAGTTCGATTAGAAAAAAACTTTTTTTGTTGAATAGTGCATTTATCCAGGAAGGCTATAAGCTATATAACATCACGCTATGATCAATAGGAGCGGAGCAGAAGTGAGATATGTTGCAAAATCGGGGAAAATACTCCAAATTACCACGCGGACGAAGTCGCTGGCGACCCCTAGTTGTAAATAATATAGTATAGCTACCGCGCTTGCAAGGTAAAATCTAAATTGTTTCTATACCTTTTCAATTAAATCTTTATAGACTTGTCTTGTCCAAATGCAAGCTTCAGCTTCGCGGCATGTATTCGTCATAGTAGCTACAGTTAGTACTGGGTCTATTCCCACAGCTGTTTCAGGGCCTAGTTCTAAACAATCTGCACCATCCAGTATACAATTGCCGATGTCAAGGAGTTCAGCTCGCGTTGGCATCCTGGACACTCTCATGCTACTTAAAAGATGACAACTAATGCAGACAGGAACATTGGCCTGCGAAATTGCAAAATATCGAAATTATCCTTACTAATATTATAAATGTGAAAGTTTGTAAGAATGGATGGATGGATGGATGTTTGTTACTCTTTCACGTTAAAACTACTAAACGGAACTGGATGAAATTTGGCACACAGATAGATTATGGTCTGGAATAACACATAGGCTACTTTTTGCTGCGATAACCGACATCCATGCGGACGGAGCCACGGGCAATAGCTAGTATAACATAATTGTATACAAATTGTGGATAAGATTCCGCAGAGTTGATACAATTGATAATAATATGTGCAAAAAATAAGTTTGTTAAGGTAATGAGATTTAAAAAAGGTAATATTTTAAAATATTTTGTCTGCTTTTTATTATATTTTTAAGAAAAATATCATACCATTGCAAGCAGCAAGTCGGAGACATTATTAATAATAGGTAGGTACGTAGAAATATATTATGCAACATAAAAAATAATTTAATAAAGTTTTAAAATAATACCCTATTTAGTTTAAGCCCTTTTTAAAATCATTTTTAACCAGTTTGTTCCCAATATCATAATAATTTATTTGCATTTTTCTTCACAATAAAGGTAGGTGAGACTTATATAAAAAAATCGGAATTTCAAATCTCTCATCTTTCAAATTATTTTTGCACAAAATTCTAAAGACGTCCAAGAACTTACTTGGTTCGCTCGAGCAATCAGATTCTTTTGTGCGATTGGCAATTTCTTTGGTGTGATATCAGATCCAAGTTCTTGACGAGTCACCATGATACCATCCGCTATCTAAGGTTACAATTTTTTATTAATCAGAACAATTAGAAACAAATGTCAAATAATAATAATAATAAATGATTATTGCGCAAAAAGATAACACAGTATCCTTAGTGACTAATTATACAATCTTTTATAATTGTGTTACAAGATTATAACTCTGCCTCACAAACTAAGTTAAGGTTAACCTGTATTTTGAGAGACAGTGTTCGGCTATATGCAATCGTTAAAAGGTATGCGAACAAAAGTGAAACGTTATATTTTTATAATGTGGCTAACATTATTATTTTAGTATAATTACATGCCTCCGGTCGATTACAACCTATTCCCAACATGCCTGATACATCAGTACGTCTGAATCTCAATTAGTCTTAAAAACAAAATACCTGAAGTTCAATTCGTCATGTAACCAAATTACCTGATTTTCGAATAAACTTAATCCCAATAGGACTAAATCCTTAAATAACCGAATGGACTGAATTTAATTAAATATTTAACAGTCCCAATATATTTGAGTATTTCTTCCCGATCCAGAAACTGTTTAGCTGGAAAATTAAATACAGGTTGCTTTTTGATCATGTGAAAAGTACACAATCATACGAAAATATATTTGAGTTGCACGGGGATTAAAATTAAACGTAAACTTAAATAAAGACAAAGCAAAATTTATTGGGCCTTATAACCACGAGATAACATAATATAATATTCTTATAAATAAATAATAATTTGAGTTAATAATATGTATATTATTAATTATATTATTTCATTCGCTTCCTTATTAATAACATGTTTTTTAAAAAAGTTATTTCACTAATTTGTTCTTTGCTGAGCTGATCTAGTTGCTTGTGGTACTTGTCATCAAAAAAACATTCAACTTTCCGTCTAGGAGCTTCAGTGAATAAAGAATTCTTAATTCGAGTATCCTGATAGGATGCTTCTTTCTTTAATTTATAAATGAAGCGAACTAACGTTGGCTTATGCGGCATGCGTACGTTGAGCCGTCTGTGCCAACCTTCTACAGCGTTATTACTGCGGTGCCGATCACCTGCACAGCTTATTACCGAAGGTCCAAATTTAAGCCATTGCTTTTCCATATATTTTGCAAATGCCCGCATTGCTTCTGTTTTTGGAGCTAATTTACATATGTCTTGCCAGCCACTATTAATTTTCAACTGTGGTAGTAATGGTAAATTTGCAGACATGCGAACAATATTACGACCTTCAGTAGTGGTGTCAGCTTTAATTTTTTTGCTTTCTTCCAAATAGCTCGGCTGTAGTGGTATAAACATCCAGTCAATGAACAATTTGGAAAAATCTCCTTGCAAGCATTGATTTGAGCTATCTCAAAATCACATTTATACCTATAGATATGTACACGCAAATCATCCCGTATAAACTGAAACAATCTGCGATAAGTATTTTCGGTCTTGTTCGGAAGGAGTGCAAAGAGAATTGGCACAACGTTAGTAGATTTAGTACTTGTACCTACATCGACATGTAAAGTAAAGCACTGGTAAAATGGTTTTGGTACTCTTTTAAAAGTACCATCGCCAAAGTACTGTGCCTGTTGTCCAACTCCGACACGTAAATGTTGCTTAGCCGTTAATGTGCAAAAAATCAAAACTTTTTCGTCCTCACCACTATCTGAGACTAAAAAGTTTTCAGCTAATACGTTAGGTACTTTGACATCTTTTAAGTACGTAAACTCAGTAGTCGTTTGTTTCAAAAAAGCATGTCTTGATCTATACAGCGAGCTCTTTTTCTCTTCATAAGCGCACATAGTAAAGTTAGGGTCACACTTCTTTATTGCGACTACATTTTTCTCGAAGATTTTTTTAATAGGTGTCATTGACTCGCATGCATTCTTCTTAGAATTATAAACAACCATATCTTGAATGTTCTCATTATAATGTGGTTTACATATATGTACACTCTCACGAATTATGGAGTCTTTACTCAAATTTTCTGACCTTTTTAGTAGTTCTAGTATGGCATTTTTATCCAAGTTCAACGTTATGGATCCATTGCAGCATGTCCTATTTTTACAGCGCCACATTGAACTTCTACTTCCGTTATTATTACCGAAGTTATATTTATGGCCATCGTATAGAATGGCTGGGTGTCCTCGTTGGTTTTTCACGAAAAACAAATCAGTTTCCATTATTACATTAATCAATAAACCAAAATGCTATAATTATATTTATATTTTAATTCAAGTACTTCATATGTGATGACTGACGATAGATAACTGACGTTTACAATTTTATTTTCATAAACACTTCATATTCATTATCTTGTGCAAAGAGGTTACAAATGCATAGGTTACATTATACATTAATAACAACTGTCACAACTAAAAATATTTTCAGTAATTTTATGTATAAAGGCATAACAAATTTCAGCCATAGTGGGATGAAGACATTGTAAGATTCAGTCTATTCGGTCCTAGCGCATATTACAATCAGTCAATTTGATAATCGTTCATTGTGCATTCAGCCATATTGGGAATAGGTTGTAATCGACCGGAGGCAATTACATTAACATAATTATGTAAACATTGAATTACATTTTCATTTTTGGAATTAATCATAATATGTACTTCTTCTTTTATAAATTTCCTAATTTCTTGGGTTTGATTGTGATAAATTCAATTTAAACAAAGCGAAAGTAAGTAAACAAAATAGAAGTTATCTGTCTTTGTAATACACTATCAAAATGTTTTAATGTTCCTTCTGTGCCATTCCAAAACATACGAAACTAGTTTTCTTCTATATAAAAAACATTAACTTACTTTAAAATTATATAAGTAGCACGAAGAATATTTTTGCAAACCTGTAAAATATCTTGAATATTACGAAATCCTTCTACTGTTTGAATATTCGCAATAATGCCCATTTCTTTTCTGTGTCCTTTCAATAACGATTGCAGTTCTTTAATATTACTTGTCGAAGAAACAAATGAAGCAATAAGATAGTCAACCTATAAAAAAGATTAAAATAGTTTATAATAAATTCAGATGAAGAAACGAAAAAGAGTGTGTTAGTATTTCTACGCATACACTTATAATAATGCAGTAAATGAACGGCTCGTGGCTAAATATAAAAAGCATCGTAGATCGGTAGATCTAGGAGGTCGTGCAAGTTAGCCGCATTTAGTTCATAGATGGGTGACCGTTTAAAAAGTACATCAATACCCCTCCGTGCCTTGGAAAGCACTGCCCCACTTAATTATGATAGTGAATAAATAGTGAATGCATCTGAGTTTGCGCACACACTTGCGCAATATAATATTATAGCCCGTGCAGTTTGACATTGAGATTTATCTGCCACGTTCAAAATAGGATTTGGATTATTTTCTAATGCTTCTTCAATTGGCTTGTCATTTAATTTTAAACAAAATTCAATTACATGCCAATTGAATAAGCATTTGAATGATTGCTGTTTTCAGAAAATATTATTTCGATTTATGACCTAATTTACCATTATAATATTTAAAGCTTACTTTGTCACATTTGCAAAACTTACATTTTGCTCAATAGCCAAATCAACATCCGGTTTTATAGACTTCGTAAAATCAGGCATATCTAAAACAACATGCGGTACAAACACGTCTTTTCTACTTCCAAGAAGTCCACCTCTTTCAACTTTACATGTTAACGTTGTTGCAGATATTATTTCTACTTTCAATTCTATGCTTTCATTGTCTAATAGTACAATGTCACCTTTTCTCAGCTGCTCAGCAAAGTAAACGAAGTCTACAAATATAGTGCTGTTAGAACATCTATCTTTATAGGTGTCTTCAGTCGTTAGTCTCACAGATTCACCCATTATAAGTTCAACATGATCACCGAAACTCTGCAAAATGTGTGATTTGATTTGACCAATAGCATAATAAAAAAATATGCATCTACAAAATAAACTAAATTGTTACGCTTTTATAAACATCTGCTTAGAATACAATAATGATAATTATCCATTCAGACGTTCTATATACGATATGCAAATATATATATTTGTGAAATGCTATATATATGATATCAAATTGTCTCGATAATAATAAGGTTTATTAAGAATACAGAAGTTCAAACTTCGGCAATTTTTCCTGTCCTAATTTTTCTCCCAGTGAGTCGAAGTGCAATGGCCAGCGGATATGCCTTGCCCATGGTATCCTTGAATCTCAAAGCAGCCTCTCGTAGCATTCTTATGGCTTCGATATGGTCTTCTCTCGTCCCAAATGACATATTTAAGACTGCAATGTTCATGCCTGCCGCCATCATTTTTTCCATAATGTCAACATCGTAAGTAGATCGACCTAAAACACAAATAGTTCCATCAACTAGTTATAAGAATTGAATTCCTGAATCAAGCTAGAACTCGTAAAATATCATCACCTATCTTACAAAATCTCACTTTTATGCTTACACTAGTGGAAATCCAGAAACACGAAAAAGAGAGGAAATAAACGTTGATCTGCTACTACAAGAGGAAATAAACGTTGATCTGCTACTACAGATTAAAAATACCTTACCCGTACCACGACAAATTAAACGTGAGTCTTTCGAGCGAGAAACAAGGACGGAGCTATACACAGTATATAGCTCCGTCCCTCCTTCTCCCTTGTCCTACTGCTGAGTCGTATCCTTGTTTTGCTTTTAGCTTGTGATAGGTTGATGGATAATAAAGATATGCAGGTGATCTTACCCATTGTGGCCATTATGGTTGTAAGTTTCTGGCAGCCCGAGGGAGCGTTTATATCCAAATTTAAGACATTGTCAGACGTTGTGGCAGCGTGTGTTGCTTGTAGTTGTTGACCAGGCATATCCATTACATAATACTGGAATCAAGCTCATATGAACATTTATTTCTTTGTAACAGGGAACAATGTTTAAGCAGTGAATAGTTGTTTCACTCTTTCGTCCAATGAGGGTAATAAAGGAGGAATGTTCATCGTATAATCGTTACGCATAGTAATATGAAACCAAAAACCGATGCTAATATGGAAATTTTGTAATTTACAATGGTGAACAGTGTTTTTTAGCTTTGTGGCGTCATTCAATCAATTAAGTTCAATACCAAAGACGGAACAGATCTAATTAGTATATTTTTTCAATAGACTAAATACAGTTTTATGATGTTTAGATCCACAGATGTAGATATCGCAGATCGAAATTGTAACACAACACACAGTAGCAAATAGCCAGGAGACCAATGATATTATAAAGAAAGATAAACTACCTTCATACTGAGCGGCGTTAAGTTTTAGCCTCATGTTTTACTGCGTACTTGCTTATAAATTTTCAGTATAAATGTGATAGATAATACGTAACAAAATGATACAGAAAGAGACAGTGATAGATGAAAGGAAGCCAGCTACTGTTGACCGCAACAGTTTCGTGCGCTTTCATACTATAATATCATTGCAGGAGACTACTTCACTAGTGTGTATTACACATGGTGAAATCATTATACCCATACTTTAGATTACTTACGTCACTAAGCTTATGATCGGATATAGTAGGCCACGTCATGTTTTATAAAATATTAAATAATTGATATTAAATAATTGTATAAAACTTCAAAGCGGCTACTTCAAAATATTTTGATAATTAACTGTCAAATAGACGGCATAGATAATTGAGAAGAGAAGAAAATCCTTCTTTAAGATATCGTGCTATATATGTATATAAATAAACGTAGTATACATCTTTATCCATCCAAGGCTTATTTTATTATTTTTATAATTAAATCGATAGATCTGCAAGTTTGCCGCGGTCGGTCTACAAAAAAAAAACTAAAAATACAGCAAGTACCTCGGAAAGCACGTAAAGCTATCCAATGCAGGCGCTAGACCTCCGTTGGGTCTTGCGCCTGAGCTCTCTCCGGTCGTGTCGGATTGCCGTCCCATTAGACTATGATAGTGAAGGAATAGTGAGTGCACCTGTGGTCAACGCACACACTTATTCACTATAATATGTCCTGCGCAGTTGGCTAATTTTCGTTAAGATAGGCCACTGTGACTGAAATCGGTCTGAATGACTATTTATTGTACACCAATTAAATTTATGCTAGACATTATTTCACGCAATTATGTACAATTTTATTGGATTCATTTTCAAACCCAACATTCAAGTTTAAAGTATTATTTCGTTAAATGAATTTTCCGTAATCCAAATCCCTTTAACCGGCAAAGGATTAGAATGTTTACAAAAGTCAGGTGGATACCAAGTCCCGATTGGAGGTAAGCTGAATGATAAACAAGCAGCACAGCTGTCGCGAATAACGCAGGCAAAAATAAATAAAGCTCAGAGGATAAACAAAACGGAGTTTTATTTGTGGTGGGACCATTAGGGATCGGGGGAATAAGATAAACGTGTAAGTATAGGCAAGTGTTGCTTGTTTTGGATAAAAATCTTAACAGTGTTACGACACTTTTCAGTGGCCTGAAAAGTGTCGTAACACTGTTAAGATTTTTAAACTATACCGTTGGAGACCCGTGGCAGTGTTGCAATAATATATTATATTAGGATTTTTCTGTAGTCTCAGGCCGGAGGCCCGTTGCATTTGCTCGTAATTCCATCCTATTGTTACGCCACTGAGTGTAATGTTGCTCATAGCCAGGTGCATTAGCTGTTCGGTAAGCGATCAGCGGGTTAAGCTACAAAAGGCGCGGTACCCTTACAATAATAGTCGTCAACGGAGATCAGCCAACTGAACTGACAATAGCGTCTGCGCAAATACAGCTGCACTCACTATTCCTAGTGATCAAGTACAGGGCCAACGGTTTAACAGCTTTACGTGCCTTCTGAGGCAAGGGTATTTCTGTGTATTTAAAAAACGGTCACACATCTAAGGTCCGACAGCAGCGCTTAATAAGGTTAGATCTATTGAGCCGCGCCTCCAACATTTAGCTGCGAGCCCCTCAACGGCAACCCTATTATTTAGATGGGTGACCGTATACACGACACGACACTATACGGTCACCCATCATATATTGTGTCAGTGCTTTGAAAGGCACATAAATGTCCGTTCCCTACTGTTAACAGTTGTTAGATCACGAATCATGACAGAGGCCTAAATATGGGTTCCAAGTGTGATGTGTGCGGTCTTCGAAGTGTGAAGAAAGTATATTTTTTGAACTTTTGTGCTTAAGCCAAAGCAATGTAATGAAGCAAAAATAATCTCAATTTTATAAACTCCACTTCCCTAGTTAGGATTCCTCGCTGTATGGTGTCCTCTTAAATGTTCTGGGACCAGCGCCCCAAAATCGACTGGAGTCCTTAGTCATGTACACATGGCAATAAAGATAGGTATACAGGGCTGCTATATGAAGTTTTGTTTTTTAAGCAAAACCATTGAATATATTTGAGGAGTTTGGCAATAGTGTACACTATTGCCAAATTCCTCAAATATATTCAATGGTTAATTTAGACTAAATCTACAGATAAATATATATTTTTATATGGCGACTCTGCATACATATCTCCGTTACCGTATGTACATTCACAGTCTCAAATTAGTATTTAATATAGTTTATAATTATTATCTTCGATTAAATCAGTAGGTGTGATCCAAAGAAGAAGCAAAACAGAAGTATTTTAGTATTGAAACTTTACCGTTGGTCATATTTTAGATAAATTCAAACCATTCCATTTACACAGAGTTTATTTCCTTGAGGTCTCCAGCTCCAATTGCTGCTCCATACGAAGTTGATAACATCAAGTTCTCTTGGGATACACAATTTATAAAATTCTCGTCCTCATGATGCGTAAACCTTTTGTATTCAGACATACCTTGTCCCTAAGGCCCACATCAGAGTTACAATAAAATTCAGGAATCGGGATGCGAAAATATATTCTAGTCAAAATATATTCCACTTTATATTGGACCATTGAAAGGTACTGAAATATGAAGCGAGAATTTAGGATATTCAAACACTTTATAAATATAAAAAATGTTTTGAATATCGGGGTGCTCTATAAAGGACTGTATTTGTTTGTTGTTACTAAAGTGACAATGACTAATCGACATCATCATCATCGGTAGTTCACTGCTGGATAAAAGTTTCTCAAAGTTTATGACACTAATGCCTACTTATAATTAAATATTTTTAGCATTTTCGCTATACACTTACACTAAATAATATTTAAATATTTAAAGCAATGTAGAAAAAGTAGAGCCCGGAGCAGGATTTGAACCTGCACCTCTTCACATCACACTATTCACACTATGCTATCCGAGACCCTACTCCTAATTTAGAATCTATCTACCACTTTCTACGTCTTGGAATGACAACCGAACAAACCCAAAAGGCGCAAGTTCGAATCCTGCTTGGAGCTACACTTTTTTAACATTGCTTTGAATATTTAAATCTACTTACAAATTAAGAAATCAAAGAATTGTGAGTGCGATTGCTAGATCTCATTTATCCACATAGATCGTTAGATATTAAGTTTTTCATAGATGGGTGATCGTTTCTAAAACACTAAAAGCTATTAATCTTTTAAAAGTCGGGTTACATTGCCATCCCATGGTATCAATATAGTCTAAGCGGTTTGCCATCCTATTGTATTACAAAAGTGTAAGCTAAGCGCACTTGTGTTTACGCATAAACTTATGCATCGTAATATATTTCGTACAGTAGGAATCGCTGTTAATAATGGCCGCTGTCACCGAAAAAAGTCAGGCGGAAAATATGACTTTTCTTGAAAAATATATAAATAAAAAAATCGTCTACCATTATAATTAAGAAGATTGATTGGATAAAAATTACCAATTTCAAAATTAAGTATCCGTTTCAATATAATTTTGTACAAGAAAAAGTTCGCTCCGTTTTTAACAGAATAGAAACTTGGGATGGTTTTACAATAGTCGTCCAGACCGAATTCAAAGGAACGACAATCTCAACGGAGATTAGCCAACTGCGCAGGCACATATTATATACAAGCACAAGTGTGTGCGCAAACACAGGTGTACTCTCTATTCCTTTACTCTCATATTACGATAGGACGGCAATTGGACACGACCAGAGAAAGATCAGGCTCAGGACTTACGTTGCTGTGTTTTAGAAAATGATGACCCATCTGGACCGACCTTGGCAAGCTTGCTTAACCTTGCAGATCGATATAGCCACGAGACCCTCAACCTATCAATGATTGAAATACATGTTTAGAAATCTTCTTCTTATCGTTTGGTTAGTGGCCAACCTAGTGACAGAGTTATTTAGATCGCCCATATCGGCCCCTGTCGTGATCTAATGACTGATAACAGTTGGGACCGACTTTTAACGTGCCCTCCGAAGCACGGAGACGCTCAGATGAAATACCACTATGCGCGGTCACCCATCTATAGGGTTACCGCGCCCTTGGTAACTTAACGCGCTGATCGAACGCCGAACAGCGAGTGCACCTAGCTTTGAGAAGAAGAAGATGTTTAGAAATAAAACTGTGATATTTTTATCTCATATGATCTTTACTATTCATAGTGCGATGATGTTTTAAAGAAAACGGATTAATATAAAAACTTATTTTCTTTCTTGTGCACTAAAATCCTAATGGCAAAGGGAGTCACATATGTTATATTTTCTTTTTAATTAGCACGTCATCAAACATGTTTCTATTATGTAACTTCGAATCATTTAATGACAGCAATGCCTATTAAATAGCTTTTCATTGTTCTATAGTGTCATTACTCGGTTTCATGTCATCAGCTCTTTTAAAACAAAACACACAACTTCTGATGATTTTAGAAGTCGTAAGCTACGTTAGGATCCAAAGGCTCGCGACATCTGAAAAATGAAGACGATATAATTGCGTGTATTTATTTTGTTTCCTTTAAATGTTCTTAATATTTAGTAATTTTATTCATCTATAATATAAAATTGAATCGCTGAATGTGTTGCTAAACGGCTGAACCGATTTCGCTAATTCTTTTTATGTAAAAAATATTAAGAAAGTTGAGCTGAAAATGGTTTAACCCAGGCGAAGTCGGGGCGAGCCACTAGATTCAAAATAAAAAAAAAAATGGCATATTTCCAGGCATTAATATTCTGCTAACAGTGTAGAAAAACATCTTGAGGAAACCCACATAGCCTTAAAATACATTCGGAAGGCATGTCTGATCCATCAACCCGTATTAGGCCAGCATGTGGGCCTTAAAACCCTATTAGCTCTTTTGATAGGAAAGAAGACCCGTACCTAGTAGTACCCATGTACTACAGGAAATTCCGAGAATAATTATGTTCTAGGAATATTTACATAAAACTTTATAGTCCTTCGGGACAAACATTTATAAATCACACAGATTTTTGTCCCGGGTGGGGATCGAACCCACAACACACCTCGTAGTGGTAAATTACGAGGTAACCACACATGTATTTATTTTATTTTATTTATTTTAGAACTTTATGCACACAATGTACAATGGTGGGCTTAATGCCAAAGGCATTCTCTACCAGCCAACCTTAGGGTGATGCAGAGATAAACGAAGTAGGTGCAAGATTCAAAGTAAAATAAGAAAATTATTTCAATATTAAACTAAAACAGAATATGTTCAAATATACTTATTTATAATAATACAATTACATAAACTACATGATACACTAACTACACATATATAAATAAATATACAAGTCTAAAAATAATAGATATATAATATATAAATAAATAATAAATATACTACTAGTGTGATGATGTATATTTATTTGATGAGCCGGGGCGGGTGGCTAGTATAATGTAATCAAAGTCAAGTCATTGTCATATACTAGTCACCCGCCCCGGCTTCATATGGGTGGTATTTACCGGGGTCCCGTAATGTTTTTGTCAATATAATATAGCCCCTATGACACTTAAAAATAACGTGGTTTTTTTATTGGTAAAATATTTTTTTTAAATCGGCTCCGTAGATCCGGAGATTACTTCGTCGCAAACTCACAAACTTTACCTCTTTATAATATAGTATAGATTAAATAATATACTAACAATCCAGTTTTCTTCTTTGTAACAACTACATGGGCTCTAATTGAGTCACAAAAGGAACTTTCTTCAAAGCCTTTCTCCAGTGTGATGTAGTTGTCGCCATAATTGAGCCAGTTTTTGTCTAAGCAAAAGGTGATGGCATGTTCTAAGCGAGCATTCACTGTTGCAGTCCAAGTTTGACGAGGTGAACCTACATAATAAAAAAAACTTTCTATTCGTATGTATAAAATGCCGCAGCACAGCTAAGATTGGGATCCTTTCCGACATCACATGCTCCTAAACGGCTGGGCTGATTTTAATAAAGTAGCAAACGAGGATACGGACCGCATGTTGTTAAGTAGTTACCGTAGCCCATGGACGCTTGCAAGCTCTTTTTTACTCCAGGACTTTAAGATGGTTCAGGTATCCCGGGGAAATGAGCGCTGGAGACCTGTATTCACACACAGAAACAGAACTCCACCGCTGTGTGTAGTCATTTGGCTGTGGTCTTCTGTAAGGTGGAAGTCCTTCCCCAGTCAGGCTTGCTCGCTAGTATGATGTCCTATTTCTCTTAATGTGTGCGTTTGCGTCAGACCCTAGTTGATATAGATTCTGGTTAGATCCAACAGGTGGCGCTGCTGGACAGTGTTTCTTGGGTCCGCGTATAGGTATATAATGTTTGTTTTTTAAGCCGGTCAGATAGATTGTGAATTAGGACAGGCCTAAACAGACTGATTGACTGATCCGTCGAGGGCGCAGGATTCAAACCTGCGCCTTTCGGGTTCAGGCCCAGCGCATTACCGATAATTCTATCAGAGACCCTACGTCTGAGTTCGAAATTTTCCCTCATTTTATGTCTTGGAGTGACGTCAGCTTCATAACGGGCTAGAACCCGAGATTCTTCAAGACAGTTATGTTTAGTTAGAGTTGTCATCTTCGTGACCACGACCGCTCTGCCAAGAGCGAAACGAATTAGAAGAAAAAGAAACGATAAAGATATATATACCATCATACAGAAGCGGAACGGCACTTCTGTACATCTTCAGCTGCCTGAAAGTTGTTAAATTGGTGGTAACAGTTATGACGTGACATCTAGGTTGGTACTGGTTCAAGTAGTAGATAGTTCGACCAGACACGGTGGGTACTATAATTGCATGGGCTGCAGTTTTGTTTGCTAGCAGGACACAGCATAATGCAGCAGTTATAGCAGCATTCAAGGGTACATTCACCTGGAAAATTACATAAGTATTATTTTTTATAGAACTCCCGCTTTAGAGAACAAGTGCTGTGTGGCAGGAGACTTTAGAAACACACGGACTTTAGAATTCACGGACACAAATTACATCCAGACTTAGAACAAACATTAATGGATCACACAAAGTTTTGTCCCGTGTAGAATTTCGACCAACAGGACAGTCAAATTTAATTTGTATGTTTGTTTGTAGACTTGTTGAAACTATAAATTTTGTTGCCGTGTGAGGATCAATCTCACAACACGCCGCGTAGTGATAAAAGGCGAGATAACCACTTAAGCCACTTAGTCAACTATGCAGTCAGTAAAAAATCCAATAGCCAAATAACTCCACACAATTTTGGCTGTGGTGTTCTGGAAAGTGGATGTCCCTCCACAGTCGGACTTGCTAACTTTCATAGTGATGTTTTTATCATATATTTTTTATATGAAAAGGTTTATCTATGGTCAGCAATCGACAACTAGTCGCTTGCTGGTCATAGATAAACCTCTAGCGTTTAGAAAAGGAATGATTTCAAATATTCAAAATTGGATGAAGAAAATTATATTTGTGTGGAACAAAAATAATTAATCTAATTGTGATGTGCGAATCTTGATAGAAGTTATAACCAGATTGTTTTTATATCTTCTAGTGTGAATTGGATATGAGTAGGCTCTAAAGAAGTGAAAATAAATAACAAATATTAATTTCAAAGAAGTTTTATTCAGAAAGGAGTCCAACCTAAAACAAGTAAGAGCTGTGACTCCACAGTACTTACCCCTTCCATTGACTGACTAAACGTCTGTTTTGCACCAACAAGCGGTTCTAATTCAGCGCATATTTCTGTTAAACGATGCATAATTAATTTAAGGAAGTCTGTATCTTCACAAGTTCTGAGGTTGAAGCCTGATACTCCACTTAATATAGCATGGGACACATCCGTCACATCTCTATTAGCGAGGAAGCCAGACACCAACAATGATTGAAATATTTGACCACCAAGGAACATGGGTTTACCAGCCTAGAAATTTAACGATTTATTTGAGATTATGACCTATATAAGCGGTGGTGCCAAGTGGGAAAGTAACAGGTGTGGGTTCGATGCCGGGCCAATGTAAATTTTACTTCGTGAAATTTATATGTACTAATCAAATTATTTACCATCTGCTAACGGTAAAGGAGAACATCGTGAGGAAACCCACATGTCTTAGAAAAAAATCTAAAGTCATGTCTGATTCGTCAACGTGCATTAAACTTTCTCTCACTCTCCTCTTGATAGAGGAGAGGAGTATCCCATGCCCAACAGCACGACATATATGCTTTGCTATTATTATATATCAAAATGAATCCCTATTTTAGTCGGTCACGTTTTTTTAAAGAGTTTTCTTATACTTTCTAGAAGGTTCTCATGAAAAAAAAGAAAATTGACCAGAAAATACATAGTTTAACCCCGACGAAGTCGGGGCAGGCCGCCAGTATGTGATAATAATAACCCATATGTCCTACTAGTAGGCATGGGTCTCCCCTAAGAGAGGTAAGAGTCTACACACGCTGGCCTAATGTGGGTGGGTGAGTCAGACATGCCTTTAGATTTTTTTTTATATTCTTCCAAGGTGGCAAACAAACATATGGCCCGCCTGATGGTAAGCAGTTACTGTAGCCTATGGACGTTTGCAACACCAGAGGTGTCACTCACGCGTTGCCGACCCATTAAAACCCTTATAACTCTTTTCTTGAAGAACCCCATGCTATAGTCTCTTGAAAAAACCTCGGCAGGGAGCTCATTCCACAGCCTAATCGTACGTGGTAAGAAATTCCTCTGGAATCTTATGGTTATAACGTGGTTTTCAATATTGCATATTATAGTATTGCTAGAACCTGGAAGATAAATAAAATATAAGACTGTTTTTTTGTTTTGCATTCAGCGGAAAAAAAACTAAATTTAATGCTTACTAATGTGGCAGACATTTTGTACTGATATTTAAGTCCCATAGAATAATCAAGACAAACATTTTATTTCACACAAACCTAATTTCACATTATCTCTGCTCAACTTAAGGACTTCGGATTAGTTCTTTTTCAGAAGTAAATACCGCTACAATACAAATAATACCTGTTCTTCTGATACAACTTATGTTTTCTACCATTTATAATTAGTTTAGTTATTTAAAGTATTTACCGCCAGGCACTTTCCAAGCACATTCATTTGCAATCGAACCATACGGGGAAAATACTTTTTCTCCAGTTCATATGCCAATTTTTCTCTGGAAAATAAAATTGCATCGCTTTCCTGAAAAAATATGTTACATAATTCATCTCAGCCAAAAGACGTCCACTGCTGGACATAGGCCTCCCCCAAGGATTTCCACAACTCTCGATCCTGAGCCGACCTTGTCCATCGGTTACCCGCAACCTTTACCAGGTCGTCAGTCCACCTTGTTGGGGGCCTGCCCACGCTTCGTCTTCCAGTTCGTGGTCGCCACTCTAGAACCTTTCTGCCCCATGGCCATCAGTTCTGCGAGCTATGTGCCCGGCCCATTGCCACTTATTGGAGGCAATTATATAATTACTGAAGTGAAATACATTACAGTGCCGTGAATCTTATATTTATCTTTTTTGAATAACTAAGCACTAGGGAACAAATTTGAGGGAAAGGATTATAAAAAAATTAAAAGAAACACATCAATATGGCAACGTTCCCAACATTGACGATACTGATAACTGAAAAGCCATCCAAATTCCAAATCATTATCTGAACCTAAACTAGACAGTGCCTGCAATGATGCACTCGGTCGCTGTCGTTGGTGGCAGAGCCCGTGTTTCATGGGCAGCCGCTGGGTGGACCACTGATGTCATATCAGGTTTCGATGGTACATCCGAGAAGGAAATGGTAAGTGCACAGTGAGGTTTCAGTCGGTATGCTAGCCGCCTACCATCTCATGGCCGGAAGCTTCCACATTACAGTTTCACTTTCCCGAATCGGACGGCATGCAAAAGGAGCAGATCCTTCTCAAAAAAAAAATAGAGCCTGTACTATATCAACCAGAAAATTGGTGAAAATATACTCAAATATTAGAAATATTTGAGTATATCTATGATTATTCTAAATCGGTTTCAGAGGAATTTCCTCCCACGTACAATTAAGTTGTGGAATGAGCTTCTTGCCGAGGTTTTTCTGAGAGACTATAGCATGGGGTTCTTCAAGAAAGGAGTTAGGTATAAGGTTTCTAAAGGGTCGGCAACGCGCGAGTGATACCCCTGGTGTTGCAAGCATCCATAGGCTACGGTAACTGCTTACCATCGGGCGGGCCGTATGCTTGTTTGCCTCCTTGGCAGTATAAAAAAAAAATCAAATAGAAAATGCTGAATACCTTGATTATCTCATCAACGTTGCAAAGTCCTTCATAAGTGCATATACCGCTGGTTATCCAGGGTCTCCTAGAAGACTTTCCCATGAACTTTTTCATTTTTTTTAATGTATCAGGGTGACGAACGTAATTCATTAAGATCATGTCCACCTATATCATTATTTTAAATAAAAAATGTGGAATGTAGTACAATAGGTACCTAATATTGTTTTTCATACACTTCGGTGAATTAGAAAAATAATGGCGGCTAATTTCCACGGAGACTAGTCATCTGCGTAGCGGATATTCTAGTGCACAAGTGTGTGTGTAAACACAAGTGGGCTTGATATTCTTTTTGAGGCACGTGGATATAGACACCGCCAATTTTCAAACCTTGGGCTTGTATTGTAATTTATTGACAGAAAAAAACCCAGTATCTATTTTTTGGCCCGATTTGGGAATCAAATCCAAATTCTCGTGATCAGCAGTCAAGCTCAATCACCACTAGACTAACAAGAATGAAGAATATCTATACTAATATTATAAAAGCGAAAATGTAGATGGATGTATGGATGTTTGTTATTCAATCACGCGAAAACAGTCGAACGGATATGGATCAAATTTTCACACAGAGATAGAATTTAGACTTCAATAGCAAATAAGCTACTATTTATCCAGGAATAAACTCTGTTCTTATGTTAAATATGGTATGCGCAGGCAAAGCTTCAAGTGGAACCTAGTAACCCATAAACATCCCACCGATATTAGCTTACTATACCACGTTGGCCAAACGGATTGGTATAGGGTATTGTTCGACTCAGCCACCATCGCTTTTTAGTAATTATATAAATTTAACAACTTACCTGATTTTCTGCAGCAATCTTGACAACATCTAAGTCTTCCTTTGTAATGTAAGGTCGTGTGCGAGCTGCTCCTCTCATATAAACATTATCCAAGTTACGCAAAGGACCTTGCTTTATAACAACACACTTGACTGAGTTTTCATTCACTTCTATAACTTCTAATGTAATTGTGTCTTCAGCGATTGATATTTCAGATCCTACTTTTACATCCGTAGTTAAATAAGGATTATCGACATATATTTTGTGCTCATTGCATTTGTAATAGTCTAAAATATCGTAAGTCAAAATTACCTCTGTGTTTTCTTCGATAATAATATATTTCTTTTCATCTGTCTGTAAATGGTAAAAGATTTTTATTTTCAGAACAGATTTACAATTACTTAGTTACAAATGGTCCCAAACTTGGCTATGCCTGTATTTTGGGCACCAGATACAATAGATAGAAAATTAAGTACAAAATAATTATAGAAAACTAAAATAACAATTAATTTCTAAAACAAAATAACAAACATAAAAGACATCTAGTACTTAACTATTTAAATGTAAGGCAAAATTTATATACTATTGCTTTCGCAGAAGCTTATACAAACAGACCTAACTAAATTGAAATCATCTGCAAATAAATCACAATTAGGGTACCTCTTCAAGTATTCCAGTTTTTACAATGCATGATTTTAGCTCAATACATGTTGCACATGGCCATGACTTAAATCCATATTTATTTGCTAAAAACTTTGCAGCTTTATCAATTTTGCCTATTACTTCTGTCTCTCTTCCAGCCATGGTATAAGCAGTTACCCGAATGATATTCGCGCCTCCTTCCATCATCTTATAAAGATCCACGACACTAATATTTGGATTATCTGTTAAAAAAAATTCTACCATTTTTAATACAAGTTACAAAAAAGGGTATTTATTAGGACTATACAATAGAAGGTAAGACCTGTGCACTCTGATAAAAATAAAATGTAATTCTTGAAACTATGTATGTACGAGTAGGTACTTCTCGATGGGTAGTACGAACATGGCTGATGAAATTTTATGACGACTAGAGCCAAGTATACTCGATTCAATGGCACCGAGCAGACGGTTCACTGTTAAAAATACATAGTAATGACAATAATTTATTAAGCTTTTTTTTTCAAGACAACTCCCGCATTAGAGAACAAGCTCCGTGTCGCGGGGGACTTTGCAAATATACAAGTTAACGAACACAAATTAAACTCACACTTAGAACAACTCTTGTGGGTCACATAAAGTTAGTCCTTTGCGGGAATCGAACCCACAACCGTACACAACAGGCGCATACTGCGGCCACTGGACCACCAGTCAAATTGCTTTACTGCGTAGATTTCAAACTTATTATATGTATAATAAATTTATTTGTTTGACCCTAGATGCACTTTTAAAAATATTGTAGAAGAAATTGCGTTATTTAATTTATTAATCAATAAGCCTGTGAAAGAAATAAGTAGGTATGTCAGGATTGCATCAAATGGAAATCCGTGGCCTCTGCGTCTGAGAAAAAGACGTTGTTAGTATTTGCATGGATGTAAGTTTCATTCCACTGCTGGAACTGCTGATTTCTCTTCAATTACGCTCTAACATCCAATCCTTATCCTTGTTAAACATTCTATCAAGTACAGACGGGTAATAATAAAAAAAAAAAAAAACTCTGAATTTTAAAGGGTCGCCAACGCACGAGTGATACTCCTTATTGTGTTGCAAGCGTCCATAGGCTACGGTACCCGTATATCATCAGGCAAGGCAGGCGGCGCATGCTTGTTCGCCTCCTTGGTATTATAAAAAAAAATCACCATCTCAGCTAAAAGACTGCAGGCTTCCTCCAAGGATTTATACAGCATTCGAGGTTGAACCGGCCTCGTCTATCGGCCCGCAACCTTTACTAGGTCATCGGTCCACCTTGTTGGACGCCTGTCCACGCTGCGTCTTAAAATTCATGATCAGCACTTCTAAATCTAAGTTCATAATTAATTAATTAATAATACCTATTGTAACTATTATAGTAGTTCTTCGGTAGGTGAATGGTGTGATCGGGACGTATGACATATCACCGATATTATTACGAAAATCTGTTGTATCCAGTCTAACATGATCTGTCATTATTTAATTATTAATACCTGTGGTATCCAACTTTAAATAAAATATATTATATAAAACTAGATTCCGTAATAAAATTATTAGCAATAATATTACGAAAAGTCATAACCATAGATAAGGGGCTTACCTATATCCATAGATATAACAGATAAAACAGATCATAGAAAAGTTTTCATTCATATAAATTATTTTAAGTAAGTAAGAAAGGTGGGACACTATACTAGGAAGCAAGCCCGACTGGGGAAGTACCTCCACCTTACAAAAGACCACAGCCAAATAATTACACACAGCGGTGTAGTTGTGTTTCTGTGTGTGAGTATAGGTCTCCAGTGCTTATTTAGGGATGCGTTTTGAAAGAAAAGTTTTCCTATCCAAAAGTTTTTGTAAGTTACAGAAAATTTTCATATTGTAGAAAAATAACATGAAAATGACACGGCGTTGTAAGTATCAAAACATTGTCAGTTTTCCCGTCAGCCATTCTTTTCTTATTTGCACTGTTAGCGGCAAGCTAATGGACAAACAAGGGTCGCGCCAATGTTGATTTTCAGTTAGACCGAGCAAGGACGCTTGTATCTTACAAGATTTATTTGCGCCGCATCACACCGCCAGTAAGGACATATCTTTGTGATTTTAAGTTTTGACGTTTTATGCAATTTTGATGATATTTGTCTATTTTTCTTTTTTTATACTACAAAGGTGGCAAACAAGCATACGGCCCGCCTGTTAGTAAGCACACCGTAGCCTATGGACGCTTGCAACACCAAGGGTGTCACTCGCGCGTTGCCGACCCTTTAAAAACCTTATAACTCCTTTCTTGAAGAACCCCATGCTATAATCTCATGGGAAAACTTCAGCAGGGAGCTAGTTGAGATTGTAAACCAAATTAATCTTGATCATGGCTACAGGATATGTCCAGTTTCTGCGAATGCTCCGCTAGATGTCGTCTCTTTTACCTACTCCCAGAATAACAGATGTACGTGTACATATTAGTTTATGGTAAGTAGGTATATAGCGTAGTTTATATGAATAGACATAAATCATTAATTAGGTACATACTCTTTAGTAGTTTCAATTTAAAACAAATCCTACAAAACGAACCATGGATAAATCCAAATAGATTTCTTGGTTTTAACTTCTTAGGTGTAAAATCAGGCGTATGCGTTTTAACTTCTTAGGTGTAAAATCAGGCGTAGGCAAACAAGCATACGCCTGATTTTAAGCAGTTACCGTAGCCTATGGACACTTGCTACTACTACTGTCTATGAACACAAATAAAACAAAAATAATAACTAATGCTCAGCACTCAGACACAGATATTATAAGAGTAAACGATGAACAAATTGAATATGTAGAAGAATATGTTTATTTGGGACAGTTAATATCCCCCATCAATACTATGCATAAAGAAATAGATAGACGAATAGCAAATACCTGGAAAAAATTTTGGAGCCTTAGCGAAATAATGAAAAACAAAGAAATGTCAACGAAAATTAAAAGAACTGTCTATAACATGTGCATTCTCCTTTGCCTAACATATGGCTGCCTAACATATGGCTGCCAAACATGGACCTTAACAGAAGAACTATCAAACAGAATCAAAGTGTGCCAAAACAGCATCGAACGAAGTGTAATGGGTGTGAGAAGAAGAGACAGGGTAAAATTGGAAACAATAAGAAACCAAACAAAGTTCAAAAATGCGCACACTGTTTGCAAAATACTGAAATGGCGATGGACAGGGTATATGTTACGAGACACTAAGGAAAAGTGGACCAGAACAATAACAGAATGGTACCCCAGGGGCAACAAAAGAAGTAAAGGGAGACAATGTAAACGCTGGGAAGATGACATAAGGCAAGTAGCAGGCCCGAAGTGGACCCGTTTAGCCAAGGATCGAGAACTGTGGAAATCTTTAGAGGAGGCCTTTGCCGTAAGGCAAGCTGTTTTAAGAAACGAACCGATTGCCGATATCATAAATTAGCTAGTAAAAATTTATTACGAGAAGGCTGGAAGAAATCAGCCATATTGTAATCATTATATAATAATAATTGTAAAGTTGATAGTAATAATAAGTAGTATATAGTTTAACTTATATTTAGTTTAGTTTGTAAACACAGCAATAAAGGCTTATTTTATTTTTTATTTTATTTATGGACACTTGCAATACTAGACATATTACTTGCATGTTGCCGACCTAATATTTGTTTACACCAGGGCTTTAAGTTGTAGTATCCCTGGGATAGAAAAACGTATCCCAAATGAGCGCTGGATACCTGTACTCACACACATGCATACAACTACACCGTTGTGTGTAATTATTTGGCTGTGGTCTTCTGTAACCTGTAAGGTGGAGGTCCTTCCCACTCAGCCTTGTTAACTTGTATGGTGTAATTAATAGTAATTAAATTTTACCTCATAGTTGTGTTCCTTTGTGTGAGTGTATCCAGTGCTCATTAAGAGATGCGTTTTTACGAAACGTATATACCTCATTGAATTATCTTTTGATAAATAGAACTTACCCATAATAAACCCAAAATAAATACTTCTCATATTTTCAAACTTTATCCTCCTTTTATTACTTTGCAACTAAAAAAAAACATTGGAAAAGTTTGATTACAGTATTCGGATCCTTTTTTCCATAGCGGTCGACACGATACTCCTAAAGGAATAGACGGTTTGATATCGTCGGGATCTTGCAAGTTTAGAGCCTTAGGGACACTGGACAAAGTCTTGTCTTCATCCTTTATTGGTATTGTCTGCTGTGCTATTTGGATCTGTCTTTGTTTTGTTTATATTGTCTTTTATATTGATAATTTCTAGAAAAAAATGCTAATACTACTGAATCTGACTTAGGAATCCGTCTTGAGATCAGCGTGGAGTCATTCGCGCATCCACTGCTGCACTAAGAAAATTAATTGTGTTTTTAAATGAAACTTAGCGTTCAATAGCAAACATGATTTTATTGTTGCGGCACAGAAGTCAGGCACATTGACTGTATTGTCGAAAACGTGTAAGTGCATTATTAGTTTAATTAATTAATGGAATGTTCGATTATTATATGGAAATCATTGTGTGATGAGCACGAATGTTTGTTCTGTGTCAGCGTGTAGTTTATAATTATAGTGATTATATAATTATAATGATAAGATAGTAGAGCCAATAGTAGTTTTAACTAAAGCGATCGGTTAAAAGTAGGTCAGGTTAGGTTAGAACTGCTACCCCCAGAATCAAATATTATTTTAAGTTTAATATGTAATAAGTAGTTTTGACCGTTTGACAGTCAAAAGTACTTTTAACCAAACACGTTGGTTAAAAGTACTTTTGACAGATTTTTTCAGTCAAAGTATTACACTGTTGACTGGTTAAGAGTTTTTGACTGTAACATATACATATATTTAGAAGTATATAAGTATTATAGGCATTACTACAGGCATTACCTAGTGTAGCTGCCACTTGTATTTGTAACATTGTAACTGGACTGCTAATAAAGATTATTATTATATTTACCATTTGGTTGCCATAGTACAGGCTCTAGCTACATAGTTATGATCGTATAAGAGTTGTCCAAAAACATCATAATTGTATCTATTAATTAAAGGACAAATCTGCTTTGTAAATATTTTTCAGTAAAGCTCCAGCTATAATTTAACATAATGAGGTCATTTCAAATAGGTCAAACTGTTTTATTAAATTTCTTGATTGACTCTTTGTTTTTCTTATAATCCGTATTATAACGTAATAAATTGATATTCGATCATGGTTGAATTTTGTTACATTTTTGAATATTACAAAGACAGATCTTCGATGTGTTTTTTGCAAACAAACCGTCCTTGTTTAAGTGAAGGTTAAATTTAGAGGAAATTGTTCCTCAGGGAATGGACAAATTGCAACGCCCGCTTCGTATTTTGTTCAGCAAAAATAGCTATAAAATCTTCGGATTATTGGGAATGTAAGTCGAAAATTTATAACGTTTTAATGGAGAATTTTTGTTTTTGGGGGTTGGATAACCCTGCAAGACCAAGCAAGCTTGTCACTAAGATAGATGCACAGCGAGACTTCTCCATGCCTCGGGATGCACGTCAAGCTTAGTTCTTCAACTGATTTGTCACCGGTCGTGTCAGATTGCCGTCAAATCGGATTATGAAAGTGAAGAAATAGAGAGCGCTTGCTCACACACTGTGCATAAATACAGGTAAGCTCTCTATTTCTGTGTATCGACATTTTTTTAAATATTTTTTGGTATTACTTGGGTGGCATACAATCAGATGTTTCAGCTCGGCCATGACTTCCCGCGGCAGCGGCGACCGGCGCGGCGGCGGCAAATGCACTTAATACCGCGCGATGCCGGCGCCGTGCGCGGCGCCTCATGGCGTCTTGTATAACGTGTTAGTTCACTTCATCTTACCGTTCGCCGCCGCCGCTTGCCGCTACCGCTGCAGCGTGTTCGTGGCCGGGCTGTTAAGTAGTTACCGTAGCCTATCGACACTTGCAATACCAGAGACATTACTCAACTGTGATATACTGTGTAATACTAAACGTAATTTTAGTACAGTTTTTTTTTTTTTTTTTACCTTGGTAGTCAAGGTGGCAAACAAGCATACGGCCCGCCTGATGGTATACCATAGCCTATGGACGTTAGCAACACCAGGAGTGTCACTCACGCGTTGCCGACCCTTTAAAAACCTTATAGCTCCTTTCTTGAAGAACCCCATGCTATAGTTTGAAACAAACAATCCTCTGTAATAGCAATACACCAATTCTATCAAAACCAACCGCGTTGGTCTAAAACTTGTCTTTTCATACAATATATTTGCGAAGTATTCGTTTGCGTGGACGGACAGGCCTTCCAATCAACTGGTGACAGCCAGATTGAATTCAATATGGACTGTAACCGACAGTATAACCGTGATTGACGGCCAACGAATTCTTTTCACCAGTACGCTTGTAACATGCCACAGTTTTTAAATATATTTTTTTTCGGAATGTGGTTCTGTTGGGTAATTTATATTCGTTGAATGTAAAGCGTTGCGTTTGAAATTTAGTTACCTATATAGTTTTAAAATGTTACTTTAAAAATGTGGCATAACGACCACCATACCTATTTGTTTTAACCGACGAAAAAAAGGGAGGAAGTTTCTAAATACGACCCGTACATTTGTTTTTTTTTAAAATATTTTTATTGCTTCCATCTATTACAATGATGTCTTAAAACGTTAGTAGTTCGAGCGAGAAAGAGGGACGGAGCTATATAGCGTCTATAACTCTGTCGTTATTTCTCGCTCTTAAACACTCAAGTTTAACACGTCATGGTACGACCTCTGACTAAATAGTGAATGTTGTAGAAATCTCTTAAAGGAGGCATAAGTCCAGCGGTGTACATATTTCGGCTTAATAGAGGTAGAAAGATTTTTATTAACTTACTTGATAAATTAGTTATTTTAATTTATTAAAAAATAATAAGACGTCCATTCAAAGTAGTAACAAACAGATGTATCCCCGCGCTCGCCTTGGGAATTAGGTCGTGTTTGCTTCGCTCAAATGCTTAAGGTCGTTGGCGATACCCCAAAGCCTTAATAACTTGTAACACATTTTAACTTTCATACCGAAATAGCAAGAATACAAGACACAAAATTACATAGAACCCTTCAAGATTGCGACACCCAAAAGTTGTACTCATAAACTAACATGGACTAAAGTATACATAATTCAGTTACCCAAGAAATAGGTCAGAAGGATGTGACAGGAAAGCGTAATGTTATAATGTGCACTTAGCCCGCTAATGTACTATGAGCCAAGTTGGTGCTTGACCACTTATAGAATGTTTATTTATTTATTAAACACAATATGGTATGCCTACGACGGTGACAAAAAATCATAAAATATTTTATTTAAAAGAAAGTCGCTGGCTTAATGCCCTCTATGCTCTCTTGATTTTTTTACACTACTAAGGTGGCAAACAACATACAGCCCGCCTGATGGTAAGCAGTTACCGTAGTCTATGGACGCTTGCAACACCAGGGGAGTCACACACAAACACTTGCACGATTCCGACCCTTTATAAACCTTATAACTCCTTTCTTGATAGATGAGAGGAGACTCGTGCCCAGCAGTGGGTGATTTATGGGTTGCAATTATTTATTATTTTAGATAAGCCATTTTGTTCAAATTGCAAATTTAAAATGTTTATCGCCAACTTGTCCGATAGTACTTCGAGAGTATTTATTTGTATTGACGCTAGATTGGCTAATGTTCTGTCTAGCTACGAGCTTGTTTGTAGCTCTCAGGTAGAAGCTCTATTTATTTTTGCAGGTCTGAGCTAAGCAAATATATGAGTCTGAGTGGTGCAGTTCAATCGTTATTTAACTTTCGACCGGTAGTAGGTACTCTATCGATGTGTATGTATTAGAATATTAAAAATAGAAATGGCTAATTTATTTGTTTATCGAGTCGAGGTTGGTGGCTATTTTGGTAACAGTGTAATGATGCAATGATTGTATTACTTCAAAAAGTCGAATTTCAGTAAGTTTTTTTATCATGACATCAGCTTGCTAGTGTCCACGGTGTTACCATGGTGGTGGTTAACACTTATTTTTACAAGAAAACTCACAACTGACCTCAAATATTCGTTTATTCAACCGACAGCGTAATTTCACTCGAAAGAGGTCTGCACTGTCCATCGGCTTGATTGTGAATATCCTTAGAGCGATTTATGTGGCCCTATCTAAAGAATTAACGCACGTGCATACAAGTTTTTAGGTTAAGTATTGAATTGACAACGTCTTTTGTTAACGAACGTAACGAAAGTATAATAGTGACATGTGTTTTGACGTTTTGAGGTTGTTGCTGCTCTGACATACAAATACGTATTTTAAGTCCATCTAAAGGTTGCCTGGCAAAAATTGCTTTTAGCGATAAGGCCTCCCATTGTATATAAATGTGTAAAATAACATCTGTATCATAAATGTAAATGGTGTACAATAAAGAGTTTTCTATTCTATTCTATATACAGTTCTTCACTCTCCCTATGCATTCCCGTGTGTATTATCTACTTTAGCATCACTATAAAGTTCTTAAAAGCTATTCGCCGTGTATCACATGCGGCTTTACATACACCAGTCAATTGAGCTAACAGGGACAAAACAAAGGTTTTACTGCAAAACTTGCCTTCACTACTATACTAGAGTATGAATATAAACCGTAATTAAAACTTTTTGGGTAAGTGATGAATATTATCCTGCTATGTAGGTATAATATGTATAGTGTGAGTTATGGTCGACTTGGTTATTAAGTGAAATTTTCCTTCTCCATACTAGCGAGCAAGCCCGACTAGGGAAGGACCTCCACCTTACAGAAGACAAGATAACTACACACAGTGGTGTAATTTTGTTCCTGTGTGTGAGTATAGGTCGCCAGCGCTTATTTGGGGATGCCTTTTTAAAAAAACGTATTGTTATCTCAGGGATACTCCCACCATAAAGCCTTGGTGTAAACAAATGGGTTGGCAACACGCAAGTGATACTTCTGGTATTGCACGCGTCCATATGCTACGGTAACTGCTTAACATAAGGCGGGCCGTATGCTTGTTCGCCACCTAAGTTATAGTAAGCTAGCTAGAGATGATGGGAAAATTCACTGCATTTTATAGTTGTTACTGACCCTGATTGCTAAGCCGGAGGTCGTGAGTTCGATACTCACACGGGACAATCTTTGGGTGGATCCATAAATATTTGTTCCGAGTCTGGGTGTAATTGATTCGTGAATTCTACGTTTGTAGAATCCCTCGTGACACAGGGCTTATACCCTAGTTCGGGAGTTGTCAAAAAAAGTACTTCGCTGTGACTCAGTCTGATATATTTAGAACTATCTGTTCCCCAATTTTATTCACAACTTCATGGCTTTCAAATTTAATTGCGCAGACCATAATTCTTTTTCTAAAAATAAAATGAAAGTAACGTTGCGGAGATTACCCGGAACAAATAGACAGATGGACTGACGACAGAATTTTAAAATTGCATTTTTGGTTAAAAACATTAAGAGAGGTAGGACATCATACAAGCGAGCAAGCCCGACTGGGGAAGGGCCTCCACCTTACAGAAGACACAGCCAACTAACTACACACAGCGGTGTAGTTGTGTTCATGTGTGTGAGTACAGGTCTGCAGCGCTCATTTAGGGACACTACCGTCTTAAAGCCGGCAACACGCAAGTGATACCTTTGGTATTGCAAGCCTCTAAAGGCAGCGGTAACTGCTTAACATCAGGCGGGCCGTATGCTTGTTTGACACCCAAGTAGAATAAAAAAAAATACAAAAAATATTGTTGTTTTGGAAGTACAAGCAGACACTTGAATTTTATTTATTTTCATAGATTTATTAACGACGACATATTTAAATAACAAAAATATAAAGTTGCTAAATAAGAAATAAGCAGCACTTTTAGTCAGAAAATCTCAATATCACCCGATCCTTGCATCGAACCCGGGACCACGGCACAGTAGCAGTTGTAGCCCTTAGATTGGTAAATAAATCGCGTTCCATTGTATGCATAGGCATTCATAGCATTTATTTTAGATATTAATTTAAAATTAATTAATATAAACAAGGTTTCTGCGACCGCGACTTGGTAAAAGTAAGGTTGGACGCGTACCGGCCGATGAAGAAGGACCTCTGACCTGAAGAGGTTGCTGAGGTAGACTGGATGCAGCAGTCGGAAGACTGGGTGTTGTAGCGATTGACTGATTGATACAAAGAAACATAAGATGCATGCAGTGCTCTTGTTTAAATAATGGGGCACTTAGACATTATATCGGAGGCCACAGATTGACATAGTCGGTGATAGACTGAGGACAGTACTCAGTAAATTTTACCACCTAAAGAGAGTACTAGATAGGCGTACCCTGCTCATGGTTTATTATGCACTAGTGGACTCGATAGTTAGCTATGGGTTGAGCAGCTATGGATTAACATTTAAAACATATTTAGATGATATTAAAAAAGTACAAATAATTTTTTTGAAAATTATTGTTAACAAAAAAACTAGAGATAAGTATAAAGGTGATTATGACCAACTATTTTTGGAATGCCAAATAATGCCAATAGAAGTTAAGGTGAAGTATTTGATAATTTTAGAGACCTACTATGAAGAAGAATTTAAAAGTAAGAAAATATATAAGTACAGTGCCAGATCAGTAAAAAAGGGAAAGCTATGGAATACTAAGGTAAATAATTATTATGGTGAAAGAACGAGACAGTCTTTAGTACCAAAATTATATAATAAATATGAATTGTTAAGGGATGAAAATAGAATAAAATGTAAAATTAAACTAAAAAGCAAAATTAAGGAAATGTTTGGGTACAATTGTAGTAAAGGTAAAAAGAAAAAAAAATGTGTTAAAAATAGTTTATTGATTGGCTAGGTTAAGATTAGTACATAATGTAGATAGATAAGTAAAGTGGATGTATAAAGGCAGGTCAATGTTTGTTAAACTGAGTGAGTGTGAGCGTTCGCCTACAAACTGCGCAAACAGTTTGGCGAGTAAATATATTGTATACCTGTGAATTTTAATTGAATAAATAAATAAATAAAAAAAATACTTAAATTGCATTGAATTATTATTAAAAATTTTTTTTAAAAAAATCGTAATATCTGTATTCATAAATAACTGTATGTAATACTGTACTCATTGTAGTAGAGCCAAATAAATAAGATAATATTGACATCTTACAAATATACCTAAAATTAACATAACCTAAAATAAATCGCCTAAAAGACTTTACAGTATGGAGGCCATACTGTGGAGTCCTTACTTTATCCTTTTTTTATACTACTAGGGTGGCAAACTAGCATACTGCTCGCCTGATGTTAAGCAGCTACCGTAGCCGTACCGTATGGACGCTCGCAATACCTAAGGTATATATTTTTTAAACCAGGGCTTATCCCTAGGATATGAATACGTTTCTTTCAAAACGCATCCCTAATGAGCGCTGGAGACCTGCACTCACACATAGGTACACAAGTACACCGCTGTGTCTTTGGAAGTGGTCTTCTGTAAGCTCTGGCGATTTATTTCTAGAACATTATAAAATAACACTAGCCAGATCTTAATTAGTACCCGATACCTAAAGTTTACACTGATCTAAATGTAATAAACCGATTTATGTTCCCACAAGACTATTCACGATATTCCATTGGCTTATCCAGACCAATTAATTATACGGAACCAACTAAAACTTTACACATGAAACCTCATTTCAATGGCGCAAATTGCTTCCCAACATACGAAACTTACTCCGATACAATTATAACAAGCCACATGCAAAATTTAATTGAACATTGTTCACAACAATCAATGTAAGTTTATTCTTATGTTTGTTTCTAATTATGCAATGCAACTGGATTGTCATCCATACATATACTTAATAATATTTTAAAAACGAAATAATAATAATAATCGTTTATTGCGACAAATATGGTTAGTTACAAAGATGTTATAATTGTTAAGTATCACATATTTCGCTGATACACAGCATGCAACAATATATATTATACTATATTATGCTAATACAGTTTTTTTACAAATTAAATATAAGTAGCTACTTATTAACACCTCAACGTATACTTAAAATTATAAAATTGACATGGATTTTTTTTTAAGAACTCCTCAATTGAATAATATTTTCATTCTTGTAATAGCCACACACCACTGGTGATGGAGCCTGCGTAGCGCGGGCAGCCGTTGGGTGGTCCACTGATGTCATATCAGGTTCCCGTGGTCTACTCACGGTTTTAGTCTATATGCCACCCGATTCTGTTATTTTGGGCAAATTTACTTTGTGACGAATTTACCATAACCCAATGCCACTTGTCTAAAGGGGCTGATGTGATAAATCATGAGCACATTCAATATAGGCACGGTGTTGCGGAGATGACTACAAAACAACACGAAAGAATATTCAGAATGACATACTTTAATGAGACTATAGCATGGGGTTCTTCAAGAAAGGAGTTATAAGGTTTCTAAAGGGTCGGCAACGAGCGAGTGATACCCCTGGTGTTGCAAGCGTCCATAGGCTACGGTAACTGCTTACCATCAGGCGGGCCGTATGCTTGTTTGCCTCCTTGGTAGTATAAAAAAATACCTAAAACTATTTTGTTACTCATGTTCTATCGAAACTGGGTTACCTAGGTCGTCACTTATTTCATTACTACACTCTTGGGCCCTACGCGATTCCAAGCACAGTAAAGTTACATTTCAGTGATTCAATTATAATCTAAAACATATTTGGTTCACTTCGGCATTGGGATAGGAGAAGATTTATTTGATAAATGCATACCGAAACGAGCACTAGAGATCTGTACTTAGAGTAAACTATACAGAAAGATAACTACACCACTGCGTGTAGTTATAATAATATGGCTTTTGTAAGGAAGAGGTTTTCACAGATGAGCTTGATCGCTTGAATGGCTTTATTATACTACTTGGGTGGCAAACAAGCATACGGTCCACCTGATGTTGAGCAGTTACCGCAGCCTAAGCACTCTTGCAATACACTTGCCTGTTGCCGACCCATTTTTTTACACCAGGGCTTTATATAAGAGATAGATATAAGATGGAGTAGCCCTGGGGTAGGAAGACGTATCCCTAAATAAGCGCTGGAGACCTGTACCCACACACAGGAACACGACTATGCTGCAGTGCCTAGTTATTTCGTTATGACCTTCTGTAAGGTGGAGATCCTTCCCCAGTTAGGCTTACTCGCTAGTATCGTGCACTACCTCTCTTGAAATTTTCAATCTTAGCACAAAATTAATGCATCAGAAGCATAGTGAGCCGTTTATCTACTGTATCTTATTAACTGTGACACGGCGCCTCTTCAGTTTCTACGACGAAATTGCTATTAGAGAGATTCACGCTTAATGGACGCGTAATTGGCTGCTTCGCAAACTAATGGACAATTATAACGATAGACGTACATTTTACGACAATTATAATATTGTTATGTTGCTTTTATTATATGATAATGTCGATAGTTGGAGGAGTTTCAACGTCGTATGTGATGTTTGACGTGATTAGCCGTATAAAGCGTCATTCTGCAAAGCAGTTGTTATAGTAAGTAGTAGCTTTTCAAGGCAAGCACGAAGGGGTCTTGCTGTTTTTAGAAAATGGTTGGTCCGCGCCTGTGGTGGTTGTTGTGTATATTCGGTGTTATTTATCTATCATAATATATGTGTGTATTTAGAAATATATGTACCTACACATAATATGTATGTATATGTAAGTAAGTATACATTAGTCGGTAAGATTGTTCACATTTTTTTTTTTAAAGACAACTCCCGCACTAGAGAACAAGCTCTGTGTCGCGGGGGAATTTACAAACATACAATTAACGGACACAAATTACACCCAGACTCAGAACAACTCTTTGTGGGTCACACAAAGTTTTGTCCTGTGTGGGAATCGAACCCACAACCTAGTGAACAGCAGGCGCATACTGCAGCCACTGGACCACCGAGGCAGTCTAAAATATTCTACTCTTTCACTTTTCCTCTTCAGTTGTACACTTCGCTTACTCTCACTTTTATATATTTTTCCTCTGCCACACTAGTTTGCTGGTAGAAAACTCAATCTTAAGTTAAGCTCGCCTTTGTACATGTTATATTTATGTGTATTTGTTTTCTATGTTATTGTGTACAATAAATAATTTAAGAAGCGTATTTTAGGAATAAAAATTAAAGCCCTAGTTAAAAAAAAAATGGCTTGGCATCACGCAAGTGATACCACTGGTATTGCAAGCGTCCATAGGCTACGTTCACTGCTTAACAAAAGTCGGGTCGTATGCTTGTTTGCCTTTGTAGTATAAAATAAAAATATATTTGTAAAGTTCCTCACAATACGAGGCTTGTTCTCTAATACGGGAATTTTCTTAAAAAAACTATCATGTAATCTGTTTCACATACTAAAGATGGTATTTTTTTCAAATTAGTAAAGGTACAATGCAAAGAAAATCGTAGCTAAACCATATGACTGAACGGTCAATATTACCTAACACTTGAGCATGAACCCAGTGGATATTCGATAGAAGAAGTGGAGAGCTGTGTCCACATGGAATGTTTGCTAATCTCACTGTGTGTACAGATCAGTCATATTTGATCTGTTAGTGAACCGGTGAATTACGTACGGAAGTATTAGGAGACCGTATTACGATTAGTTTGTTGTCAATATAGTAAGTATCGTGTTTTAAGTGCATCAGTTTGCATGCTACTTGTAACTATCGATGAAATGAGTGCAAGCCACTAAATTAATCGGTAGTTACAATCTTTTCAAATCAAATCAAATCAAAATCAAATCAAAACGTTTATTTGTAAAACATGTGTGTACATACATTTTAGGCATGCAAGCTGGTAACAATAGGTAGGTTCGCTCAGACATGTTTTAGCCTCTAACAGAGACATACAAATATTAAGTTAGATATTAATAAATTATATAGCTAAATGTCAAAAAGTATAATATTTAAATAAATAAATTTAAATATTATACTTTTGTTTGTTTGTTTCTTGCTACTTCTTCTCAAGTTATCCTTCTTTAGGATTAAAAACTAAGCTATCTTTATACTCAATTTTACTGTTATTTTATCAGCAATTTAGCCGTGAAAAGGTATAACCTACCACACAACTTTTCCACGGCCATCTGATCCTAAACTAGGCAGACTATGAAGGTACTATGGCAATCAGAAAGCTAGTAAACATATTTTTATATTCCTAAATACATAAATATTACAGATAAATTACAACCAGATACAAAACCAAATAACCGTGATCATAACACTAAGAGTTGTCCTGGGTGGGAGTCGAGCCCACGATTTCTGAATTACTACCCACTAGACTAACAGGCCAGTCTATGGACAAACGGTTAATGTAAATAACGTAAATAAACAAATTATTAAAGCAACGTAAACCTCTTAGTTTTTGTACGAAAGTCAAAACTCTTTTCGTCTTTGGTAAACCTAAAACCAGCTTATTCAAATGCAATAAAAAAATACTAGCGCTACTCACCATCTAAAGTATTTCTGCATGAAGCAAAATAGTAAGCAGCACGGTGAATGCTGAATGGCGAATTCCTTGAAACTCCTTCTGAAGAAACTGGAATTTTGTTGATGAATTCTTAAGCTTTACTTTGTGAAAAATCTAGATGCTTGTTGTTCTAAGAAATGTGTGCTTGAGTTTATGAAAATTTTATTTTATAAACATTACGTAAATATAAAATTGTGTTGAGACAGCCCTCTCTTTAGTCAAAGACGTTTACTGTCTGTTTTCATAGCTTTCCTTGTTGAACTGTCCTTATCCATCGGCTAATGGCAACCTTCTCCACGTCTATTTTAATATTAAAACAATGTGAAAAAATTCGAGCCTGGAGCAGGAATCGAAGCTGCGTCAGGTTCTGGCCCAACGCACTACCAATCGTGTCATCCGAGCATGTCAGTCCAACTGGAAGTCCAATTTTCCAATTGTCTATCCAGCTTGCCAGTCCACCTTGTTGAAGGCCTGCGTACGCTGCATATTACAGTTCGTGGTCGCTACTCCTAAACCTTTCTACCTTTTGCTTTAATGATCATTGGTTCTGCGAGCTGAGTACCCGGCCTATAATAAATATTTATATTACAAAACTAGCTAAATCCGGGCAAGCTTTCGCCGTGGCTTAGTCTAATATAGACAGAAAGAAAGAAAAAAAAATATTTGCTCTTACATTCAATAAAACTTACAATTACTACATTTAATAACACTTAATATAAGAAAGCAAATAAGGTCCCTGCGTCAGCTTTTATGTTGTGGCCTGGACCACAACGCTGGTATTCTCGCAGGACCTTTATAACTATATGAGTGACGCTCGGAATTCCAAATTCTTGTAATATACCGGGTTTACCCGTCCCCCAATATTGGTAGAACTTCATGGATTGAACTCTTATTATTATTAAGTTCCTAACGTGTAAAAAGTACAAGTCATAGGCATTTAGTAGAAAGCTGTTATTTTGATATTACAAACATAAAGGAGATTATGATTATTATTAGGTTTTTAAAACCATCAGTTTACCATCAGGCGGGCCGTATGCTTGTTTGCCACCTTGGTAGTATAAAAAAAAATACACTATAATTTGAGTTATATGTATAGATTAAGTGTCATGGCTAACTAGCTAATAGCTTACCTGAGTGGCAATCAAAATAAATACTAACTAAATAAATAGTTAGCTCCATTTACTGCGGAAGACTTCCTTTTATTGTGAAAGCAAAAATACTTTATGCGTCCCAGTTGGTCGATACGGAATTCTTAGAAACTGAATTATCCACCGGGGAGAGAGGGTAAATAAAACCCACCCCAAAATAAATAGGGCTAACAACGTACACGTAGGCAATCATTTCGTTAAGAAAGTACGAGTCAAGTTATTTCTCTTGGGTGTCAGCGGAGTGGGGAAGTACGGGAAAGTTGGGCCACAAATCACTATTATGTCATCTTGTAGTGGACGAAAGCCTTGGTTCCGGCCTTTAGAAGTGCATGGATTATTCTAGTATTTACCAAAGTTTATTTTCATAAAAGTGTCCTGCGTATTTATTTATTATTTATTCACAATTTTCCTTATTTGTACAAAGAAAATATTACGTAGAATATTTCCTCAACGATTCACATGGCAGTGTCGGTACATTGTTTTGCGTCAAATTACTGAATTGAAACAGTAATTTGGTTTTCATGAAAATGTTCTGTAACATTTTATGTTTATAAGAATATTTTCATAGACAAACTAACCTGATAAAATGTTATATTGTGTAGGTAATATTGCGTCAGTGGCCTAATTAAGATCTCTTGATTTAAAACGCCCTTTAAAGCAACCTTGACCTTAAAGCTCCACAATAATGAATTAGTATCCGGTCTACCGGCATCGTACCGCGCCAACAGTAACAGTAACAAGTGGCCTATGATCACTTTACTATGATGATTACTAATTGATAGCCATGTATTACTTTTTGCAGCGATAACCGACATCCCGCGGCTCCGCCCGCGTAGATGTCGGTTATCGCTGCAAAAATACAATGCTATTCTTGCCAATTTCCAAACTTAAATATAGACTTTTATTTCATAAAATATTTATAAGAATAATTATTTAAATAAAAGTAACTTAACCTTAACTACTTACAAGCGATCAGAAATTGTATTTAAAGGTATTTATCCTACTAATATTATAAACGTAAAAGTTTGTAAGTATGGATGGATGGATGTATGGATGGATGGCTGGATGTTAGTTACTCTTTCACGTAAAAACTACTGAACGGATCTGGATGATATTTGGCACAGAGATAGATTATGGTCTGGAATAACACATAGGCTTCTTTTTACAGTGATAACTGACATCTACGCGGGCGGAGCCGCGGGCAACAGCTAGTTTACCAATAAATAAAATATCTGATTGAGGTCTCAGTTCTAAGGTACTGTGCCCAAAAGACCGGCCATATTGCCACGCTGGATCAAAAGGCTAATCCGTTGACCCAAGTAAAGGCTACGTTTTCGCGCGGTAGCGGCAGCGGCGAGCGGCGCGGCGGCGGCGGCGGCGGCAACAAATATACTAAAACCGCGCGACGCTGTGCTCGGTGCCTCGTGGCTTCATAGTACATTAAAATTTGTTCTCACCACTCGCTGTCGCCGCTCGCCGCTGCCGCTGCAACGGCGCCGGGCGGCGTGTTCGTAGCGGGGCTGTTAGTGAAACCACGGTCAGTTATAAACCTATATATGTGGTTGTATATATTAATTAAAGATTAAAGAATAAAAAATATGTATTTAAAGAACTATATATATGTTTTGTTTCTTTGAATCTTGCTCATTGTTTACGACGTGAAATAAAAATCCAAATGAATAATTTTAATGATAATTTTTTATTGCAAATTAATTTGGTTCTAATCGATTTTTCTTAACAGCATACATAAAAAAACATAATATACACGAAGTGGGCTATATAAATGTTTTGTTTAATTTGTGTCGCTTAATACAATTTTGTTACCTTTCAGGTTTTAATAATACTATCAATGTAATGCGTATAGTACTATTATTGGTTATATTTCATATAAATATATGTACATATAAATGTGAATCAGAATTAGAAATCACTGAATATACAAACACTACTTTTGAATACGGTTGGTTAAGTTTTTTTACTATATGTCCTCTCAGACAAATAACATTTTTTTTTTTTAAATAGGTTCGTAAATGACAGTCCTGAGTCCTGCGGTATAAAACATAATTTTTTTAATCATTTGATGATTTATAGGTAGAAATAATCTTCTTATATGACGATGGCATATAACATTACTTTCTGGACAATTGTAGGTAATGTCAGATTAAATTAACAACGTGTATACTTCGATTTGGTATTACACTACAATTATTACTACACGGAGCGTGGGACAGTTTCAAGGCGTCCGAACCCGACGAGCGCTGCAAGTAAAGTCCGCTTCGGTGTGCTGTTCGCACAGCCGTTGACTTTGCCGCCAGATGGAACTCCTTCGTCGTCTACCATTTCGGAGGCGTGCCCACACTGCGTCATCGGTTACTCGCAACCGACGGACCAGGTCACATTAGAACTGAATGCTCTGGAAAATCATAGGGGGCCTCCTTATGATTTTCCATGTGTCCAGCCCAGTGGATATCTTTTGGCTAATGACGAAAATTACTCACAAATATTTTATAATATTCAATAATAGGTGAACCATTGGAGGGACAAATACTAACGTATGAAAATAATGGCATAATACCGAGCTTTGTTCCGTATTACAACCATTGCATTGACCCTTTGGTAAGTGAAATTTTTTAACACTACTGCTATCGCAATCGTCCATAGGCTACGGTTGCTAGCGGGTGGTATGCTTGTTTGCCAACCAAGTAGTATAAAAAAAACCAAAGACCCTTACTTTGATTTGATCTGACACGAAAATCTGAAGCATAGCTACTAATAAAATATACTAATTATATTTCTAATTTTACTATTATTTTTTAGGCACTCATGCCGGAGTACGAGAACATAACATACTTAACTGTGACCCATATAAGTCCAGTATCACATATTATAATACAATTTGATCCAGTAATATTAGTGGTATCTTTTTATGTAATGTTGCCATTTGTTAATATACCGTACAAAATCGAGGCGTTTGCTGTGGATAAATACTGGGTACCACCAACTACAACAGAAAAGACGATTGATGGAATAAGTGTGATTAACGCGAGTATATATGTTATTCATTCATTGCTATTATAAAAAATAATTGTTAACATTTTTTTGGAAACTATAACAAAATTAAAGTCAGTTATATTAGAAATATTTCTGGTTTTTTGCTAGGGTACCACCTGCATTCAGTGCCATTGCGATGGTTGTAAAATACACTGCTTGTGTATAATATAAATATTTCGACACAATGTACATTGATTCACAAATAATACGTCGAATTACGAACGTAGCATTTGAATGGAACTTTACCCAAAAGCATATCGAAAGAACCAATGACTTTACACAAATATTTTACGGGCCTTACACATTTATACTTTCTTGCATCGATTTAAACGAAACACAGTTGCGAGTAGACGCACGAATTCGCCCACATTCAGTCTGAATATGAACAATTTCTTCTTTGTATCTCAAAAGGAATAATGTGCATTACTTTGTGGAGATAAGGGTGAATTCGCTATGTTAAGTAATTGACGCTTCGATGCGCTTAGACTCATTCTGCACTATTATGAATTGACCCTTATACTAATGTATAAGGGTCAATTCATAATAGTGCAGAGTAATTAAGTACATAGACCTTTTTGTATCGATATAAAAACGATGCAAACATCTTGGAATAATATCTATATTGCAGTAGCGCATGTATAGTGCACGAGTTTGCATAGATGCAAAAAATCTTAGTGTAAAATCTCTCTAAGGAAAAAAAAATTCTTTGTAATATTCAGTATCTTTAAAGTAACTAGTTGGAAGTAATAATTGATCTAATAGCCGTACCTGGAGACGGGCAGGTCTAAGCCCAACTATAAGTAATTACCCTTCCGACGCCTCTGCGCGACTACATTCCGGTAAGGAGATGGAGTTTGGAATGAGTTGATAGGTTAGTACTTAAAATATTCAATTTAATTTATTTTTGAGATTCAACAGGTAAAGTTAAAATAAGAAGTTAAAGAGAAAGCAGAAGGAAGAGGTTCTAGAATTGACATCTGTTTATACGTCAAAATATTATTATTAAACAACATTTTTAGTTTTGTTTTTATTTAAGTAGAAAAATAACACTTTTAGACAATTGTTTGAATAATTCAAAGATCTTCTCCACATTGATTCATTTGCCTGTAAAATGGGCCTAAGTTATCTCTAGGTTGCCTACGTTATCTCGACCAACATCATTGGCAAGAAATGTAATCGACTCGTGTTACGTACCAGGCGTCTAATGTGACGTAGTGGTCACCTTTCTATTGACGCCGCTTTGAGTGTCAATTATTAGCTTATGACAAAAGACAAAAGCCGAATGGATTTTTATTTTATGAAAGAGAAGTTGCTCTTACTCAATAAATAATTTATTAATGAAAAATAGCTACACTGGTAGATCAAAACAGCAATAAATTCTTAAGTTAAATTGAATTAATTTACCTATATTTTTGTATCATTGAAATAAATATTTTTAAATTGCCGCATCTACATATTACACGTTGGTGTCCCGAGTGGATGCTACTGGGGTACGTCAGTTTCCTAAGTGACACAAATAGAGTGCCATCTCTGCATACGGCAATATAAAACGTGCTCCAACACTTATTACTTTAGATATTGCTACAATGCGCTATGATGTGGTTAGATTTTCATTCTAGGCACAAATTTGTAGGGCATTTGTAGTAGTGTATGTAGAAATGATCATAATTTTTTTTTTCATTTAAAAAGACAACTCCCGCACTAGAGAACAAACTCTGTGTCGCGGGGGACTTTACAAACTTACAATTAACGGACACAAATTACACCCAGACTCAGAACAATTCTTTGTGGGTCACACAAAGTTTTGTCCTGTGTGGGAATCGAACCCACAACCTCGTGCACAGCAGGTGCATACTGCGACCACTGGACCACCGAGGCAGTCAAAGATCATAATTATTGTAAAGTACAGTATTAAAATGCCCAATTAAGTGGCAAAGCATACGGTCTGCCTCATGTTAAACAGTTACCGTAGCCTACGGACGCTTGCAATGCAGGACGTATCACTGCGTGTTGCCAACCCAGTTTTTTTATACCAGGCTTCTAAGATTCAGTATTCCTGGGGTAGGAATACGTTTCCTTTAAAATGTATCCCTAAATGAGTGCGGAGGACCTATACTTACACACAGGAACACAACTACACCGCTGTGTGTAGTTATTTGCTGTGGTCTTCTGTAAGGTTCCTTCCCCAGTTTTTCTTGCTTGCTAGTATAGTGCCTTACCTCTCTTAAGTTAGGCCTCAATTAATTCTTCTTCTTCGCATTTCGATGGCAAACATCGTTAAGTTTATATTATTGCGGCCCAAAATTCAGCTACATACATTAAATGTAAATACCTCTGGTATTGCAAGTGTCCATAAGCTATTGTAACTGCTTAACATCAGGCGGGCCGTATACTTATTTTCCATCTAAGTAGGTAGTATAAAAAAGCGCTTCGTCTTTGTCCCGTGTGGGAATCGAACCCATAACACTTGGTACGGTCTCAATAGCTAAGTAAACAATGTAATAATTAATTAATTCATTAATAAAAACGCTGTATAGAATTTTACACTTATAATCCATTATCCATTACATATAAAACACAGCGTTACTTCCTCTTAAATGCTATTAAAAATATAACATTCTGTCTCAGCTGCCAAGTCGTTAAACAGAATTAAAGGGATAGTGTCATATCTGGACTATGGCGGCCATCATAACTTTTATGTCGTGTCCCTTTAGTGGGCACTTTATAATTTACCATCGAGGTTAGTAATGTGTTGGGGTATGCGTTAATAAATGATGGGGTTATGAAGAGTTATTACTTAAGTAATTATTATTAGAGTGAGGTAAGTGTTTTAGAATGTCTAAATGAGACTCATCGGAGAGGATATCGTCTTAGAGAGAGGACCTCCACCTTACAGAAGTCCACAGACAAATAACTACACACTGTGGTGTAGCTGTATACTTTGTGTTAGTACAACGTTTCTAGCGTTATTTTAGAGCTTATATCCTATCCCAAAGACACTCCATATTAAAGCCCTGGTGTAAAAATCGGTAACACGTAAATATATTATTGCGGCCCAAAATTCAGCTACATACATTAAACATAAATACCTCTGGTATTGCAAGCGTCCATAAGCTATAACTGCTTAACATCAGACGGGCCGTATACTACCTAAGTAGTATAAAAAAGCGCTACGTCTTTGTCCCGTGTGGGAATCGAATCCTTAACATTCAGCACGGTCTTAATAGCTACATAAACTCTTTCTTTTTAAAAAAAGACAACTCCCGCACTAGAGAACAAGCTCTGTGTTGCAGGGGACTTTACAAACATACAATTAGCGGACACAAATTACACCCAGGCTCAGAACAACTCTTTGCGGGTCACATAAAGTTTTGTCCTGTGTGGGAATCGAACCCACAACCTCGTGCACAGCAGGCGCATACTGCGGCCACTGGACCATCAAAGCAGTGATTCAATTAGATTTTATCGCACAAACAAAATAAAATTCAAACAACTTACTTATTTAAAGTCTTATCTAAAAACACTCTATACATATAAAAATACAACCAGATTTATTGACTTACGTAACCACAATAGAGGCATCTTATTTTCTCGAACAGGCGTTCCGGAGGCTGTATTAGGGAGCTTACTCGAGCGTATACGTACAGTATTGTCTTGTATTGTAGAAGCTTCATATATAATCTACTAAGAGAAGATGTATTTAGTTGCGGGGAATAGAACATGGGTGGCTCGTAAGATAGTTATAGATAAAATGTATCTAAGGGCTAAAGCAGATATGCTACTTGTTATGTATTGAAGAAAGTGCACCAAATCTATTGACTGGCCTGTTGGTCTAGTGGTTAGTGTCCCTGACTATGCTAAGCCGGAGTTCATGGGTTTGATTCCTATACGGGGCAAAACTTTGTGTGAAACATAAATGTTTGTTCCGTGTCTGGGTTTAATTTGTGTCCATGAATTGTATGTTTGTAAAGTTACCCGTAACACAGGCCTAAAAAATGTATTTTATAGAATCTATTGTAGGTACACTTATAAGTTACACTGTCACTTATTAGTCTAGATTATTCAATTTAAACTAGTTATTCTAATTATTAACCGAATGCAAGTCTACGCGGTTTAAGATTGTAGATAAGAGAGATAGAAATATAATTACAAACAATCAACGCTACTTTTAGTATCGGCATTTTAGTATGCGATTTAGTTGCTTTTTAGAAATTAAACGCAGCGACCAAACATTAAATACCACACATTACAAAATGCCAAACACGACGATTAATTCGCTTTTCAGAAGTTCGGGATACTCGCTAAATGCTACAATTGGATACCTAGACCGCCAAATCGCGATGTAAAGAGTCGACAAAACGCGATGCCGCATCGATACAGTCGCAAAATGTCTGATCACCGATGCTTAAAGAAGCATGTCTGCTTTAAGCCTAAGATTATGGCATAAGCAAGCAAATTTGATCATTACTGTCTAAAGGCTTCAGGGTTATTAGTATTAATTTTGTTTGGTATTATAGTGTTGCTTAAGTCCTTTGAGGAGAAATCACTTTGCCGTTGAACAGCACTTGAACGGTGGCGTGGTGATAGATGTGTATGGTAGGTGCAGATGTATATAGAAGTCGGATATTATTCCATTAGCATTTTTCTATGAAAATACTCTAGTGATTAGCAAGAGTACTTTAAGAGTTTCTTGCCAATTCTTCGCGTAGCTTGTCAAAGAAAAGCTTTGTAATTTTACTGTAAATTTATTGTTTTTTTTTTTGTAACGCTAATGAGTAATCATAGTCCTCCACACCGATTTGGATTAATCAATCAATCTCAACAGTGATTAGCCATTTACGTAGGATATATTATAATGTGTGTGCATTTACAGGCTCACTCATTTTTATCGTCCGTTGCAACACGAAGAGAGATCACGCGGGCCAGTACGCTTGCTTGCCACCGTGGTAATGTTAAAAAATACATGCGGGGCAGTCTTTGAGCATTGCCAATAGAAGTAAAATCTAAGTAACTTTTGAATTGTATCGTCGAGCTATTAGATTATTATTTTTGAATATGGAAAGCATTCGGTGATGATGACGCGAGTTTTTTTGTTCCATCCAGCCATGATTTTTATTCACCCAAAAAGTGATCAACGCGCCTAAAGAAATTTTCACTTGAAAAATACTTAAGCTTGCTTAGAACGTTAAAAGAATTACCATTCGAAACTTATACTCGTAGAACCAACAAAGACGTAACTACCAACAAATTTGAATTCCAGTAGATACCCATACATTTACATATACCAACTTAGGTGGACTTTCCTTAGACGGCGTGGCGGAGTTGGAAGCCACAAATTGCTTAGAACTTACCTCAGTGACTGACAGGAACTTTGTGTCGTTTACTTAAGACTTTAATGAATACCTACAGCTTCTTACGATCGTTTATGGTGATGGCACTTAGCTGTTCAGTTGTGTGTTATGAATTTACGTTGGGATATGGAAATACGATTAAGCTGATATACTCCGTTTAAAAGTTTCTTGGAAGTCTTATCTATTAATTACGCTTTTTATTTTAAGGTTCCTTAGATGTTGGAACTGTTTAAATAGTAAACGGCGTGTCGTGTGTGTATAGAGTTTCTTTTAAGTGTAGGTTTCCTCACAATGCTGTACTTGACAATTAGTCGATGGTAAAATTATTGATAGATATTATTCAGAACCGACCTTATCCATCGGTTGCCCGCAACCTTTACCGAGTCATCGGTCCACCTTGTTGGAGGCCTGCCCACGCTTCGTCTTCCAGTTAGTGGTCGCCACTCCAGAACCTTTCGGCCCCAACGGCGGTTCTGTGAGCTATGTGCCCGGCTCACTGTCACTAAATGGAGGCAATGCTTCGAGCTATGTCGGTTACTTTGGATCGAGAGTTATGGAAATCCATGGGGGAGGCCCATGTCTAGCTAGTGGCTGACATGATGATTATTCAGAGCCCCAGAAAACAGCTTACGGTGTTTGACTGTGAGAACAAACGAGTCTCATAAGTATAATAAATAATCAAGCTAAACCGGGAAATAACATAAATACTAGTATAAAATTCTAAACTATTAGATTAGTTCGTATAAATACTCTAAACTGCCACTTAGGATCGAACATGTGTACATATCGGTTATTTTTCCACTCGGCAAACACCATTTTCCCTATAATAGTGAATGTCTAAGCAAAATACCAAAGACTGCCTATACCTTCATATAAAATAGCGTGACACTTTATTATAAGGCAAAAGTTCGGCCTGCTTGGTGGTAAACAGTTACCGTAGCATATGCGTTCTCGTGCATTGCCAACCCTGTAAAAATCTTCCAACTCCTCCTTCGAAGAACCCCATAATAATACAAACTTAGAAGTAGTTAGTATCATGTTTATACTACATTATACAAATAATTAACCACAAGTTACCCCGTTAATCTCTTAAAACAGTTTAACCAACTTCATTACAAGGCTTACAACTTTGAAGCATATGAGATTAAATAAATTAGGCCTTTGATACCGTAGCGTACCCCCGAACATAGTTTACTTACTTATCTCTTGTAAATATTCGCAAAATCTCGAGGAAATCCTCCCTTTTTAGAACTTTTAATCAAAGTTGAAGGGTCTTCTTAATTAAATATTTTGTGTGAACTTGATCTTGATTAACTTATAATGAATTGATTTGTACGTTGTATATACTACCACTTTTTAAGTCTTCTTTTCGTTGATGTTTATTTTTCAGTTTATTTTAATAAGGTACGCAGGCGGCAAACAAACATACGGCTCGCCTGATGATATGCAGTTTTCGTAGGCTATGGACGCTTGCAATACCCGAAGTATCATTAGCGTGTTGCTTTTAAGATGAAGTATCCCTGGAATAGGAAAATGTTTCTTGCAAAACACATCCCTAAATGAGCGCTGGAGACCTGTACTCAAAAACAGGAATACACCGCTCTGTGTAGTTAATTGCCTATGGTCTTCTGTAAGGTCTCCACCGTACAGAAGATCTTTTCTGAATAGGGAAGGATCTCCGTCCTTTCCAAGTTGGGCTTGATCGCTAATATAGTGCCCGGTGCTCTCTTAAAATTGATTTATTTTTTCATATTTTTTTGATCGTTTTAACAAATTATAATATTTCCCTTCTTCAAAATACTTATGCGAAAACTTAACATCAATTTAGTCTCATAGCCTTAGGTTGTTAACCCTTAATACGCTGAGGGTAGTTCAAAACTTATACAAACGTCGTAAGAGTATGTAATCAAAGAGATGTGAGCAAACATTAACTTGTAGACTGTCATGCGGGCGTCTGTATGTATTTCATTAATTACTATTGTGTGCATCTAACGCTTTGAGAATAATTAACTTAAATAAGAGGGTGTTGACCACATTGTATGTTATTCTGTATCAGTAATTAAGTTATTTGTTATGTATAAGGCCGGCCTGTTTCTCGCACAGAGAATCAGCATTGCCATTCAACGTGGCAATGCTGCCAGCCTTTTGGGCACTTTTCCAGTTGACAGTGATGCGGAGAAATATTATGACGCCTAAACGTTCTTACCTTTAATTAGTTTTCCGTATTTAGGTTTAGTTAGTCTAAGTAAGTTTTTAATATTATTCTTGTATTTATATGTAGCATATAGTTATTTGTTTATCTTTAAATGTTTTTTGGATTGGAAAGTAGTTTCCGCCATTATTTTGAGAGGGTAAATGCACCTCTTATATACCACCCTTCCCTAGTTTTTTTTTCTTCTTTTTTAAAGACAACTAGCGCACTAGGGAATAATCCCAAATCGCGGGAGATTATACAAATTCATGGATACAAATTACATCCAAACTCGGAACAAACATTTATGGATCATACAAAGTTTTGTCCTTAGTGGGAATCGAACCCCGGTGAACGATGTCCAGCTTAGCATTCAAGGTCACTAACCACTAGACCAACAGGCCAGTCATTGGTTTGACAGTATTTGATTCGGAACATTTTTATCCATTCGCTGCCCATTTTCATCCATTCGCTGCCCATTTTCTTCAATAGATTACTACTACCTTGTTAGTGGCCTGGCTACACTGCGTCATCCAGTTCGTGTTCATAACTCCAAAATTTTTTTTTGTTATTTTTTTTTATAATACTATTTAGGTGGCAGACAAGCGTATGGCGCGCCTTATGTAAGCAGTTACCGTAGCCTATGAACGCTTGCAATACCAGAAGTATCACCACTTGCGTGTTGCCAACCCATTTTTTTCACTAGGGTTTTATGATGGGACTATCCCTGGGATAGGAATACGTTTCTTTCTAAACGTATCCCTAAATGAGCGCTAGAGACCTGTACTCACACACAGGAACACAACTACACCACTGTGTGTAGTTATTTGGCTGTGGTCTTCTGTAATCTATTTTATTTCTAAATATGAAAGTGTTATAATTATGAATGTCATGAGAGTGTATATATTTTTTTTTCATTTTACAATTTATTGTTATTTTAACTCAAGTCAGGACAAAGTGTTGACAAAGTTTTGAAATAAATAAACATAAAGAATACAAACTGTTGGATTTGCATCTCGGATCGCTGAGCCGCGTTACGACGCCAATTTCTGTTGTCATTCACTATGCAAGACGATGTGCCTTCTGATATAATGGAATAAGATTGTATTGAGGAGACACTGGATTTTACACAAACATAAAATAAAATTAACTAAAGAATAAGGGTTTTATTCAATGCATACTGCAAAACAAATGTTAAAGATGTAAATAATATAATAAAAGGCGGAAAACAGAGAAAATATTGAGCAATATTCAGTAGTCCTTTTTGTATTAGGCATTACTTCTTCCAGAGGAATTGTAATTCATTTTGCGTGCTTAAAATACAACTATAAATACTGTTTGCATTTAATTAAAATTTACTATTAGACTGTATGTGTGAACAAGCTTGTTATGTTGCTAATCACTAGCCTAGTGATTAGCAATCCTACTGATATTATAAATGCGAAAGTTTGTAAGAATGGATGGATGGATGTTTGTTACTCTTTCACGTAAAAACTACTGAACGGATCTGGATGAAATTTGGCATAGAGGTAGATTATGGTCTGGAATAACATAGGCTACTTTTTACAGCAATAACCGACATCCACGCGGGCGGAGCCGCGGGCACCAGCTAGTATAATATATAGCCCCAAGGGTTATATTCTATTTACATAACGCTTGGATTATCGGCGTCCACTCTATGAAGATTTTTTAAATGCATGCCTATATTATATGCACGATTCTGGTGCATGCGTGCCAGTGTGCATACATGTATGCGTGGGTTCGTGCATGTGCACGCTCCCGGGTTCGCGTGGGTGTGTTTGTGTGTGTATTTGGTTTTCGTGAAGACGCAGCAGTAACACAGTAGATTTTTGTGTGCCGATTTTGCTAACGAATGGAGGCATAATAAATCAGGTTGCCACATCCAGTAACACAGATATAACGCCAGAGACCGCAAGATTGGCTAATTTAATATGCATCCAAGGTGTCCAAGAGGTTCAACGTTTTAAATTGACTCACAGCACTGAATACCAACCACACTTTAATTACATTGTCCTCCGCGTAGTACAACTAAAATATTACTTAAGCGAATTTTATTTTAACCGCAAGTTTTATGACTATTGAAGAACTATTTAAAATACTATACAGGCTTACTAGCCTGATTGCGGGCTCTTAGGAATTAAAAAAAACAAGCCTTGTGTGAAAGAGGATTATAAACATAAATTCACGGACACAAATTACACAGTTTGAACCACCATTCGAGGGTCTCACAAATATTTGTTCGTGTGTGAATCGAACCTACAGCGTTTGCACACGAAGCGACCAGCTTAACCAAAAGGCCATATTATGTACATTCAGTTTTATAACAAGACAATAAACTAAATATTTGATAAAATAAAAATAGCCACAGAAAAGAAACGTTATTGAAAAGTAATATTATTATGCTTTTATAAAGAACGGATAAGTAAGTGGTTCCCCAGTGATTTTCATTGAAATATTGCCTCTCATAGTTGTTCAATAGCTCCTAAGTGAATTACTACAGCTATAATAATATTTATAACATTTATTTCAGGTATTACAAGTATTATTTGCTGTTAAAAGATAACGGACAACGATTTCTTTCGTTATTTATTAGACACAGAAAAAAGAGAGCCGCTATAATTATGAAGATTAGTTTTTTAAGAAAAACATTGTATATATTTATGTGGAATTTGGTAACAGTGTACAATTAGACTAAACCTAGACATAAAATTATTTTTCACACAAATTATTACATTGGTTTTTCTAAAAAAGCTCATCTTCATAATTATAGCGGCCTCGTATACTCTTTCATATCTCCATTGCCGTGTGTTCAAGCGATGCTTATTATAGCTTCATTATAATAAAGAGTATTTTTTATCACCTTAGTGGTATAAAATTTTTTTTTCATTGAATCGTTCTTAAGAATGAAACAAATGCATAAATTTATTGATTTTATATTAAAAGTACGATATTAAAGTTTGATGAGCTATAACAAAGTAACACTTGCCGATAAGATGAAACAAAGGCGAACAACAAAATATTTAATCTTTCAAAGAAAACGACGTTTACTGTCAATAAACAGTTTATTGTCACAATTAGCGATACCCTATTCACAATAGAGCTACGGCGTAGCTTCGTAGCAATAAATCTTGTTCCCACGTAGCCTCGTAGAACCTTCTACGTGTCTACGATGTCTCAAATACTTAGTTTATTTTAACACTTCCGAAGCAAGCGGACTGAATAACCTCCCATTTTGTTGGTAACGTACCGTTGGAAAAATTTTATTACTTTTTAGTTGGCAGATGTAATATATTACGTACTTAAGAATAATATATTGCTTAGTGAGTATTGTTGTTACTTGTGAAGCTTATGCTAATGATTATTACCATTATTACCTTGACATTATGTGAAGGAATATGTTGGAAATTGATGCATCAATTTATGGATTGAATGCCAGATACAGGCTATCTAAAAAGCTACTGGCGCGAACTAGTCTGTGGAGTGATGGATTAAGAATACAAATGCCACCCCCCAACTCATCCTCAACGGTGTCGTAAGAGTCGACTAAGGGAGTAAGTCAGGCAGACAATATCCACTACAAGAGAATCTTGAGACAAACCCTATACCAACCCGTCTGGCTAGCGTGGTATATTTATTTATTTACACACACAAATACAGAGCCATCATTACATATTGGATATAGTACTAATATCCCTCCAAATGTATGGAAGAGATCCCTGCGACGTTTATGGATTGAGATGATAAATAAAACAACTGAAAATTTATAAAAAACAAACAATAAATTGTAATTCAAGGAAATACATCGTTTTATGTTGTTCGTAACATCACGAAACTACTTTATGTAATAAAAGTCTTCTTTTGTCGTCGGCGTGTTGAACAAAACAACTGGGAATACACGCTCGTTGAATGTCCCATCATCGGCTTTATGAGGGCTTGATAAGCAATACGACTTAGAGGTTTCCTGACTTCAACTTATAATAAAACAGTTAAATCTGCTTCATAAAATTTTACTTTTGATAGTCTTATAGCTGTCAACTGCGTTTATCTTTGCGGGAAATTAGTCCTGGGTTTGATTCATATTCAAATTCATTCAAAAAATATGATTCGTTACCAATTTACAATTGTGTGGGTCATAAATGATAAATACCTATAGCACGTAAGCCAGAAAGATGATGTTAGTCAATTTACCTACGTCACTGACAAATTGCCAGTAGCATCGCTGCACAGAGACACACGGAATATAGAGTACCAATGGACTCGTCTGCATGGAACCTTAAATAGTTGTCAGAATTCAGGCGTTACACACCTTTGCTTACCCATACTTTCGGACAAAAAGGCTGATAGTAGGTACGTATGCCTTAATTTCGTCTTGATGTATCTAGCTGCGAGAAGCCACAAAGATAGTCCTTCCAGCAGCCCTGAGGGCTAAATAACCTCAATATGTATTATACAATGATGTATGAGTAACGTCTTACTTGATAATCTTACTACTACAAGGCAGCCTACACACAGACTCACAAGTCTTACTAAACCCAGTGCGATCAATAATTCAACGTTCGGTGTGTACTCCGCTTTACCGTGGCGCGTCTAATCCGTATTTATTTCCCCAAAACAGCGAAACAGCTGGCTTCAGTTTGCGTCCCGGAATTTATGTCCGGGCTCCTTGCGTCCCTGGGTAACACGTACGGCGGGTGAACGATTCTGTTCATAGTAGATAATATCGCGAGAGATAATTGGCGAGTGTCGTTATTTTTTTATTCCAACCAAGAAAGGTAGGGCAACATACAAGCGAGCAAATTTGACAGGGAGGGAAGCCTAATACAATACTAATATACTTTGCAGCAAAGTTTATTGATATCGTAAAAATGATATCAATGAACTTTGCTGATCTGAAAATGATTTCATCTAGAACAGTTAATATCTTTCATTTTTAGTACGTTGTACGTTTTTTTTCTACTTAGGTGGCAAGTAATTAAGCATATGGCCCTCCTGATTGTAATCAGTTACCTTACCTTATGAACGCTTGTAATACCAATACCTGGGGCATCACATGCGTATTGTCGACTCTGGGATAGTAGCAATGTATGAGATTTGACGCAAGTTTACGATATAACGTCGTAAACTTACATTTGCTTTTTTTTCGATTCGACTACAATTTATGCCACTTGTCTAGGGGCTGTACAAACACAACTACACAGTAATATAACTACTTTACTAGATACTCTACTAGATCTCTTCTAGATGATGATAGTGAAGATCCTTTCAAAGTTGGGCTTGCTCGTTAGTAGAGCGCTGCATCTCTTAAAAATAATATACCTACTGCATTGTTTCTAGACTAGTAACAAGACAAATTACAAATATATCGAGTACTTCTATAATAAACCCCCACGCCTACAAGTAGACAGTGAGTGCGGTTCTATGTTTTGCTTATATTGTAACTGTCGAGTCATCTGGCGTGACACGGTTGAGCTGATAATGTGTAACCTACATGTTCAGATTACGCACATAAACTTTTAAGCTATATATTTAGTAAGCTAGATAGAAAATAAGTTATGGGTACTTTGTTGAGATGCCGGAATTGTCACCGCTTTGGAAATTGTAAACAATTTATATATATGTATATAAGTGTGTGTACCACAGAAGTAGTGGCTATTCTCTCAGTTTAAAACTTACGGCATTTAGAAGCCAAAGAAATCAGACTTACGACTTCAATGTGCGTTTAGAAAACAGTCATCATCAACAGACTTACCTTAGCTAGTAAGCTGGTCAGGGTTCATTGTTAAAAAAAAAAATTATTTTAAATTTATTTATTGATTTAAGCCTTACTCTCATATTTTACCAGTCAACCTATAATGTACTACGTATTTTGACTTTACGAATTATTCAGAAGAAGAATAGATACGTCTTTTTTGCAAGCATTGTGGTGGTAAACATACAATAGTAGTTTAGGGAAAGCATTCTGGAGTATAACTCCATAATCTGGGATCCACACGAGAACAAGTATAGCATGATGATTGAACGCGTCCAACGAAAATTCGCAAGGTTTTTATATAAAAAGCTTTTTGGCTTCTATCCATACTTATATCCGTCTCTCTTCGTATCCGCCAGCTAATTCTCTAAGAAACAGCGATGGCAAACTGACAGTTGTGATCGCAAAATTGACGGTTGTGATTGCTCGGGGACGGCACAATCTATGGACTAAACGTCAAAAAGGGCTCTTACGGAATACCGATTTTCAATCTGACAGATGGATTTTGCTCGGTTTTTGCGGTGGCTCGGTTTTTGCTCTTACGGAATACCCCTGCCGGTATGGTGGGACTTGATACACTTGCATTACGCCGTAAGTGTTCCCTTATTTTACATTATTATTTATTATTTAATAATAAAATAGATAATGCTAATACGTTGTCGCGTTGTTCGTTATCGGCACCGGACCAATACACGCGTCTGCGCTCGCGCCGTCTACTTGCCGCACCGCAGGTACGAACGTGTACCGCGCAGTACGCACCAACTAGTCAGGCAATTGCTCTATTCAACTCCCTGGTTGCTCAGTATCCAGAAATTGATATATTTCATACAAAATTATCTATATTTCTAAAAATATGTATACTTTTTTTATCTAATTAATAATTTGTAATTTGTATTGTTTTTTTTCATAGCTTGCTACACGTATTGGGAAACTGTTAGTGTAGTGGGCAGATGCATTTAATAAATAAATAAATAAATAAACTGAACCTCGGACATTGTACCGGTGATTTACTGCAAAAAAGGGAGTCCTTCTTAGCATCAAACATTCAAAGAAACTTTCTACTTAATATTTTTTTGTCCCACAACAATAATATAGGGGACAAAAATAGTTTATTTTTAACCACCAAACTACACTTGCAGTGTAAAGCTACATACACATTGACCTAAGGTAGGCCTTAAGCCAGATTGTATGTCAATTAGATAGTTATTGATATGACCATAGCTGTGATGAAGCATTGAATTCAGGTCTTCTGCGCTCATTTTGGTATACATTTTATTTTATTTTTTTATTTATTTGGTACAGGCACAGACTACAGATCAAAAAGTACATAAATTTTGTTTACAGCATATAAATTTAAATCTGAAGCCCAATTAAGACTGTACACAACATTCACAGATTACAAAGTCACAGTGAGGAGTAGGTACTTCAAAAATAGAATAAATAAATCTATTTTTTTTTATTATATATCTATTTAATTAATCAACATATCAATAATATTCTGAAGTGGACAACAATATTAAGTGAACATAATTTTCAAGATTCATTGTTGCAAACCTTAATTAAAGTATTTTTGAACAAATTAAAACTATTGTGTAAGATGTCCATGAGCAAATAGAGTTGTATTGGCTACACATGCGTAATATTGGATTGTTCTGAGATACATTATTGTTACTAGTAGGTATAATAAACAATTGTTTGAAAGAAATGTTTAGCTATTTCAGGGATACCCCATAGACCCGCCGGCTAATTCTCTAAGAAACAGCGATGGCAAACTGACAGTTGTGATCGCAAAATTGACAGTTGTGATTGCTCGGGGACGGCACAATCTATTGACTAAACGTCAAAAAGGGCTCTTACGGAATACCGATTTTCAATCTGACAGATGGTTTTTGCTCGGTTTTTGCGGTGGCTCGGTTTTTGCTCTTACGGAATACGCCTGCTGGTGTCAAAAATGGGTCGGCAACACGCTAGTGATTCCACAGGTTTTGCAGGCGTCCATAGGCTTTAAAAATGCATCCCTAAATGAGTGCTGGAGACCTGTACTCACACACAGGAACATAACTACAGCACTGTGTGTAGTTATTTGTCTGCAATATGGAGGTCCTTTCCCAGCCAGGCTTGCTCACTAGTATGTCGTATGGTGGCCTACTCGTCCTTAATTGCTTACTATTTGGACCCTACAATTTATGTCACCGTGGTAGTTTATAAAATAAAATAAATACATGCCACATGCAACATATGCCGATCACTAATGTGTCCCAAGCTTTAGTCAATAGATAATAGATAGACACATTCATGGCTATCTGAGACAACGTTCTAATTTAAATAGTTCTGGGACAGCCTGAGCTTAGATAGGGGAAGGTTCCCTCAATAAATCACTGACGGAGCCGCGGTCGGGCGTTTAAAAAGTTAAGCTCAGTTGTTCCGCTCTCATTCGTTTTATTAACTCCGATTGGACTGCTTTTATTCTGTTGGGTTTGTTGGATTGAATTGACAGTAATGGTTGAATTATTTCATTGTGTATATAAAAGGAATTTACTGTTAGACGTTATGAAATTTATAGCAGTGGTTTAGAAACCATAATTTAATTTTTCTTGTCTTACAAAGAATTTTAAGAGCAAGGCCATATAAACGAGGGCGCTTGACTGGGGCAGGACCTCCACTTTACCGCCAAAGCTAAATAACTCAGTGGTACAGGAGTGCTCCTGTGTACAGATCTCCAGTCCTTACTTAAGGTTGCATTTACAAAAAACGTTTTGCTATTCTAGGAATCATCATCTCAACCCATAAACTGCCCGCTGCTCGGCACGGGTCTCCTCCATACAATTAGAGGGATATTAGCCTACTATACCACGCTGGCCAAACGGGTTGGTATAGGGTTTTGTTTCGAGTTTTCCCTCTCTTGCAGTGGATATTGTCTGCCTGACTTACTCGCTTAGTCGACTTTTACGACACCCTTCGGGATGGAAAGGGGTGGTGACATTTTGTATTCTTAATCCGTCACCACACAAACTATTCTAGGAATACTCAACACAAAAACTTTTTTTATATCTGAAGAAAAACAGATTATGTTGTGATTATTCGATTAGATTACATATTATCGACAATAATTGCACCTATCATATTTTATCTCGGCACCCCCAAAGGTTGACTGGTAGAAAATGCCTTAAGGCATCAAGTCCGCCGTTGTACAATTTTATTATGTGCAAAACTTTAATAATATCTGTCCAACCACACGCAAAAATAAATCTGATATAAACTGTTATCACAGTGGAGAATATATTATTTATTATTTCTTGTCTGTCTGTTAATGTATTTGTTATAATATGATAAGTTTACAATTCATTACTCAGATTAATTTCCCTTATCATCATTATTATTATTATAAGCTCGTATTGTCCAACTGCAAACAAACCTCCCTACTTTTCTACCACTTCTCTCTATCTAGAACCACTAATATGACGTGTGATAGTATAGGAAACAATCAAGCTAATTGTTCCCTACAATATCACACAATAAACATTTTATTCTCAACACTTAAAACTTAACAGAACAGTTTCAAGATAAACTTGAAAGGCGAATAGTTCGAGATTTATTATCGGAAGCTAGAGAGCAAATACACTTACTTGAAGACAGAGCCTCTGAACTACGAAAGGCGGGAAATGACAAACATAGCAAGTGGAGAAAAAACAAAAGAAATAAATGAAAAATCCATTACGGAGATAAAGAGAAACACCTCAATAACACTCAATGTTCTCGATGCAGGGAATCGATTACCGAACGGTTTAAACAACACAAGGCAATACTGAAATGTTTCGAGTAAATGGAGAAACTGTCTAGGAGGAGAACCTCCCTAATTGCGCGAGTGAAACTAATAAGGGGTAGTGGAAATATTGAACTTTTAGTACCGCTGTAAACGATGAAGTGAATGGCTATTCGATTACGAGAATCCAGGTTGCAGTGCGATTTGAAGATACGATGCGAATGTGAAAAGTTGACTGTGTTTATAATAGAAAATAGGGATCCTGTTTACAGTAAGTTATCAATATGTTAATAAACATTAAATTATGGTCATCAAGCTTAATTCCATCTATTTAAATATTCATCCAAAAAAATCTGTTGCTGGGTGACGTTTCTACACTCAGGGATTTTCACAGTATTTTTGGTCTTGAGCTGCTTTTGTACATCTGCTGCCCACAATAATTACCACGTCATCCGCCCAGTTATTTGGAGATTTGCCCAAGCTTAATTTGAATACATATCATTAATTTAACACCACATTATTATTACAATTGTGTTAACAGGGACAAAATCTAACAAATCCAGATTCCAAGTACCACGATCAAAATTATAAAAGTATGGTTCTTGAAATGTATAAATGCTTAAACATAAATTACGAATATTAAACAAACGTGCTATTCTTTTATACACAACTCAAGTCGCTTTGTTTTTAAGGAACAAATTTTATGTCACTGTGGACCTTAAAACAAAATACACTTGGACTCGGAACAAATACATGTTTATGGCTCACAAAAAGTTTTGTCCATTATGGGAATTGAACCAACACAACAGTCTGTGTGGTATTGGTGGCATGGCGACCACTTTCAAATAGTATTTAATTGATAATGAGTCCACTAATTTTCTCTATCTCTATGTTAGAAGGAATAAGGTGCTTAAGCAATAGGTAGGTAAATGGCCGCATTTTTTGTTACAGCACCATCACAAGGTCATTAGCAATATCCATCTTCTTGAGTTCGCATCACAAACTTGTAAAACTCGATGGTGCAATAAAAACTTTGCGCGTAAAACAAAAAATACTCGGTGTAATAGCTCAAAGTTAAACTTAGTTCAGTTGTTAATCTTTTCATTTAATTGTGGTTGTGTAATTTCTTTACAGTTCGAAACGAAATATATTGTACTAGCTGTTGCCCGCGGCTCCGCCCGCGTGGATGTCGGTTATCGCTGCAAAAAGTAGCCTATGTGTTATTCCAGACCATAATCTATCTGTGTGCCAAATTTCATCCAGCTCCGTTCAGTAGTTTTTACGCGAAAGAGTAACAAACATCCACCCATCCATCCATCCATTCTTACAAACTTTCACATTTATAATATTAGTAAGGATTTATTTAACCAAGATATAATATATAGGTATGATATCAACGAAACGTACTTAACCCATGTTCATCTTTAGGATGTTTACAATACTTATCTATACAAAACTTTATGAGGTGCAACTCAAGGGTTTAGCCCTTAAAATATTTATTGAAATCCTTCAACAATTATGTAAGTTAAAAAAGTAATAATTTCAATATTTGTGAATATCATGTCAGCCTGATCATATTGTATACTATTGAAGGTAGGCCTGATTCATATGTGTCTAAAATGGCTGGTCTTGAGCTAGTATTTAGGACCTGTTCATTCTAAGAAAGGTTAGATTTAGAGATTTTTTTAGGTATACCATTTGATCTAATTAATAATAATATTTATAGCAACATATATTACAGTCCCACTGCTGGGAGCGCTTATTCATGCCGCAACAACCGCAGGGGCATTCCGAAAGAGCGAAAACCGAGCGACCGCAAAAACGGAGCTAAATCTGACAGATTCTGATCTGTCAGATTAAAAATCGGAGCCAAATCTGGCTGTCAGATTGAAAATCGGTATTCCGTAAGAGCGAAAACCGAGCCTTTTGACGTTTAGCAATCGTGTGTGCCGTCACCGAGCAATCACAACTGTCAGTTTGCGATCGCTGTTTCTTAGATAATCAGCAGGCCGATCCGTCTTTCATATCCAGTCTAACCTAACCCCCCAGCATCCTTTGTTCACCTAGCCGATTGATTGGTGAATGTTCCGATGAAGTTTTAAAACACAGCTCAGAGATTTGTACCTCAGTAAAAAAGCTATTTATCAGCTTATTACAGCTCTAAGTTGGACACATGATTATCAGCTTATTACAGCTCTAAGTTGGACACATGATTGCTCTCAGAATTTATAGAGAAACCAAGAAATATACTCCTTCATAGCCCGCTAGGAAAGTCTAGTGAACATTATAAGAAAACTATATATTAGTTTTATGCAGCGGTATATCGGGCCCCGAGGAGCGTTGCGCCTAATACGTTAGCTAACTTATGGGGCACAGTGAGCTTTGGCAGTGTATGGAAACTATTGAGAACAGAAAATGGTTAGGTTTGTTTTTGGCAGAAAGTGCTCTATTATTTGTTATTCGAATAATTTTCTTTAGGAAAATATAATAGTTCGAAAAAAAAAAGATTTTTGACGTAAGAATATATTCTAGAAAGAAAAAAAAATTGAGTGTCAAATCTAATAAATTGAACTAAACCGTTCATTACTTTATGTTTTATTTATAATTGTCATGGATAAATAGTGTTCTTAATTTAAAAAAATCTAAATCAAAAACACATTTAATGAAAATGTTTTCTCTTTGCAAACCGTAATAAAAATAAAAGAAAACGAAAAAAGAACAAATCAAATTTTAATATTTATCTAATCTTGTAATACAACGACATGATTAAATCAATAACCAACCCTATAACGGCTAAATAAACAAATCGAACAGATAACAATAAACCAATGAAGAATTCGTAAGCGAACAAAAACTTATTTAATTAATGTTAAATAATTCTAAAACAACACCCAATCCTATTAAGGGTCGGTATCAGAAATCTTGTAACTTTTCGCCTTTAAACTTGTGAAAGAAAAACGTTCCGAAATTTAGTCCGAATATAAGCTCCCCGGTTTTGCGGCGATTACCATAAAACTTGTTTAAATGGTAATATTAGAAGACGTCACTCGCCGCAATCGTCTCCCAAGGGATTTTATCCAAATCTATCTCAACAAAAATATATACGCCAAATTTGTTCCTTGTAAATTTATTATCCTACTGCATTTTCTGGTTCACGTTTCTACGCTGTTTTTTTATGCTGTAGCAAAGTGAAATGTCAATTTTTACGAGTCAGGATTTTTCTATTTCAAGGTGCCCGGTTCCGTGACATCAGTTTGACGAGGGACTATTATGGATTTAAAGAGTCCGTTTCATTTTTAAACTGAATGATTTTGATATGCTTATAATAAAGACGTGTGACATTTTTTTCAAAGCTTTGCATAGATATTAGGTATATAATAATAATATTTAGTGTTATATTTAATCGAATTTTGAAGGCACTCTATTTCATGCGTGTTTCATTTTATCCATCGACGCATTGACCACTTGGTACTCAGAAAGCCATGTTGGATTAGAAATTGGTCTTTTGTTTTATTCGCTTAAGAACATGTTGTTTTTGATGCGAACTGACACACAATCCGTACTATTTACTATAAGTATGATAATATTGAATTATGTCAAATATCGAAACCTACAAAATCATTACAATCAATTCAAAAGAACGCCGTTTATATCCCATTCTTAAACCTTAAATAAAATATCCGTCCCATAACATGCAAATATCCTGATAAAAACCCTTGTCACAGTGGAGAATTAATCTCGCAGTCTGGCCACTGAATGGGACATTATGGAAGTGGGTCAAAGGTGTACTTTTGTAAGAACGACCACGATTTGAAAAGGATTAAACGTAGACGGTTGCAAATTACTGTTGGAGCATGATTGTAGATGTAATTTTGTACAAGTTAGATTTGAAAGCTGAAATGCTAATGTGCCTAGTGAAGAACGTGATTGTATGTTGTATGTTTTAAATACGATTTAAATTACTATTGGACTATTAGAATATTAATGTGAACTTAGTTTTTAAATGCAAGTATTAAATTATCATTTTCTTCAATCTGGTTGAGTTTTAAAGCGGTGGTGGCCGAGTGTGAAAGTAACCAAGCATGCAAGAGGTGCGAGTTCGTTCCCGGTGGCAGTACCAATGTGAATTTCTCATTGTAAAGTTTATATGTACAAATCAAATGATTCACCATCTGCTTATGGTTAAGCAAAATAGAAGAGGAATCCCACATGTCTTAGAAGAAATTCTAAAGACATATCTGATTCACCAACCGGCATTAGGCCAGCGTGTGTGAATTAAGGCCTACGCCCTCTCTTTTTCTTGATAGAGGAGAAGAGACCCCAGTCCAACAGTGGGACATAATTATATGGGTTGCTATTATTTATTTAGAATAAATGATAATTTTCTTCAGTCTGGTTGAGATTTATTCCTATTAATTTAATTTCGTGCTATTGTCAATTGTTATACATTTATTTAAACTAAATGGTGAACATATTACCCTTAGTTATAGTGAGGGTATGTTTTTTATATTTCTTTATCAAGGGGCTGGTAGCTAAGTGTTAGAGGCGCGGATCGATAGATCGTCAAGTTTGAGCACACTTGTCGCGGTCAGTCCGTGGATGGTTGACCATTTTTTTCGAAAGACAGCAAGATCGTAAAGCCGTTGGTCCTACGCCTGATGTCTCTCCGGTCGTGTCGGATTGCCGTCCCATCGGACTATGAGAGTAACGGAATAAAGAGTGCACACACTTGTGCACTATAATACCTGCTGCGCAGATGGCTAGTCTACGTTGAGATTAGCCGCTGTGACCGAAATTCGTTAAGTACTACCACATTCTAGAATTTTTGCCCATTGACAAAATAAGGAGAATAAGGGGGTCTTACATTGTAACTTATTTTCATCGTTCTTAATGTATTAAAATAGGCAGGTTCCCCTAAGACTTTCTTTACTGTTTCTTAATTTTATCTTCTTATTCTTATATAAATAGTAATTAAGCGGCTAACATCCTAGGGGTGCAATGACTTATAAGGTAAAGTCGTGACTCGAGTGCAGAGTCTTTTGTTAATAGGTAAGTACGTGTACGGAATTTAGTTAGAATTTTGAAAAATTATACTCAAATACATACCTGAAAAGTAATGAGTATTACTAGAGATTTTAGTTTGTGTTAAAAGTGTAAGTAGATACACATAAGCGCTAGTGGAGGCATTCAGCAGTATTGTTCTCCATCACATAGGGAGAATACTCCGACTATTATGATCACGCCTTCCGGGTATTTTTTTAGGTGTCGAAAAGTTTTAGAGAGGTGGGATACTAGCGAGCAAGCCCTACTGAAGGACCCCCTTCAATAGACCACAGCCAAATAACAACACACAGCGGTGTAGTTGTGTTCCCGGTTGTGTGGACAGGTCTCCAGTGCTCATTCAGAGATGCATTAAAAAAAATCGTTTTCCTATCTCAGGGATACTTAACTAAAACCCGTGTAATAAAATGGGTCGGCAACACGCAAGTGATACCTCTTGTATTGCGGGCGTCCACGGACTACGGCGGCTGCTTGACATCAGACAGGCCATATGCTTGTTTACCATCTAGGATGTATAAAAAAAATAGTAAATTAAAGTATTGTGAATAAACTTTATTTCTTTATTATACTTTTGCTTCAGTTATTTTAACCTGGTAGATGCTTCCCTTGGCTTCTACCTTACAGAAAACAGCAACCATGTAACTACACACGGTGGTGTAGTTGTGTTTCAATACGTGATCCCATTGCTTATTTAGGGATGCGTTTTTACTCAATTTAAGCACATAACTTCGTTTACACTACACACTACACCATCAAAGTACCAATGATCTCACCAAGTACCAGGAGAACATAACTAACAAGAAGACGCGTTGATATCCCCCGAGCGTACATATGGATCGTCTAGACTGTGTGACGTAGGCGTTGATTCTCCCGAGAACTCGCAACTACGAGTTACTTATAGATGTACTGACTTGGCGTGGAAACTTTGAAGACATTTCATAGCAAATATTGTTCGCTAATATTTTAATATCTATACTATATATATAAATATTATAAAGCTGAAGAGTTTGAAAGAAAGAAAGAAACGTTTATTGCTACAATAAGAGACATTTGACATGTGAAAGTAGAGGAAATATTATACATATATAAACTAAAAACTTAAGAATCTATCCTAAACTAAACATAAAACAAAATTTATAAAATAAATAACAATAACATGCCTGGTGTCGCAAGGCAGTTTACAAACATACAATTAACGGACGCCAAGAACTCCTAGAAACAGAACAATATTTTTTGAAACACATTTTTTTTCAACGGTTTTAACTTAATTGGAATGAGCATCCATACATCCATTCAAACTTTCGCATTTATAACACTTGTTAGTTTGTAATAATGGATTTATAATATCTTAGGACTTATCACACTCTCACCATTCAGGTAACGCAATATTAGATTTTTATTAGAAGTAAAATGCATAATTTAACGAAAAACTGATTAAGATTCACAAACTTATACCATTGCTATTTGACCACTAGCGAAACGGTGCCGGTAAACTGGATAAAGCTATAAAAAAATAACATCAGCAAATCACGAGTTTCATTCCCAACTAAATGATCACTAACGAACTTCAAACATTCAATTAGATCCAAAACATTGCATTTCTAAAAAGACACTTAACACGATCACTTGGGCAAACAAAGCAATTCGTTTGGGGAATTAACGATTTCGTGGGGCGCCTTCCGCATAGCAAGACGCTAAGAAATTTAATTAGCTCTCATTGAGATAATTCACTGCCTCCACAATAGGCCGACGTAAAGACAACTTTCGTTAAGTATTTAAACACACGGACAGTCAAAACAGCCAACATTGTTAATTAACTTTTGATACCATTATATACTAGCATATTATTTTGTATCATGCAAGCCAAATGCATGTTTGCCTCCATATTTCTTGCTGTATATTATTAAACTACTTTTTTGTAATAAAATTTCCTACGTTATTGTTTAATTTGTTTATACTATTCAACACTATAACATGGGTACTGTTAAGTTTAACATTTTATGATAAAGATGAAAAAAAGAAGATTAAATCTATCTCTAACCAATTGGCTAATTAAATGATTAAGAGCCTATAGTATTCAATGAAACAAAAAATGACAAACAACACAGTAGCCACGCTATGTGAAAAATACAAAAGTGTAGTGTTTTGGATACAATAAACACCAATATGGATAAGTAAAGTAAGATAAGTAATAATTTTAAAATACAAAAACGTTGTTGGTGTATTGGTTCCAACATTTATAACATTCATACAAATTTTGCAACTAAGCTATGAAACTCTTCCGCCAACAAGTCAGCCAAACATTCTGTCATTGTGTCACGCAATACTAAACAACAGATCTTGATCCAATTATCTAACAGTAAGAACAGATAAGTAACAAGGCGAGAGACGAAACACTGAACACTGGTTGTGTATCAATTATGTATATCTACTATTTATTGTTGTTCTACTGCTGTATACCTATTGTTGTTAGAAACTTGTAGGAGACTATATTGACGTCCAACGAAATAAAAGCAAAGAAGGTTTGTGTGATTAGAAATGTTGGTCCTTGCTTCAAACTTTATCAACCCAAAGCTGTCAAAACAGACAAGAATCAAATAGACTCGTTCAAAGCATATGTCAATGACAATGACGTTTTTTGTATTATTGTTTTGTATAATAATATACAAATATAACTATATAACTTTTCACTGATGAGGGATGTTGCGCAAAACATTTTGCGAAACATTTTTTTTTTGTATTGCAGATGCATAGTAGTATTTTAGATATAGGTTATTTTTATACTAGGTACTTAGGTGGTAAACAAGCACGCCTGATATAAAGCAGTTACCGTAGCTTATAGACGCTTACAATACCTGAGGTATCACTTGCATGTTGCTGACCCTTTTTTTTCACACCCTGGCTTTAGATGGATTGTCCCTGGGATAGGAAAACGCATCCCTAAATGAACGTGGAGACCTGTACTCACAAGAACACAACTATACCGCTGTGTGTAGTTATTTGGCGTGTGTTTTTCTGTAAGGTGGAGGTCCTTTCCCAGTCGAGTTTGCTTGCTTGTACGGTGCCCTACTCTTTAAGGTGACGTTTACTAGAAGCAATGATCTTTAATTTTGCTTATTTTGTAGAAAAGGGCACGATAAAACGGCTTTCTTCGTTACTGCTTGTATCTTGGATAATTAATCCCTTAATGACTTTACAAATGGAATTCTATTCCCAGTTGGCAGTCTCATAATTCTGCTCATTAGCGATATAATGGCCAACTACTGTTTAAATATTGCACTTTCTGAAAAGATGTGCTAAAAAGTAAAAAATCGTGTAAATAACTATGCTACTTTAACTGCACGGTTGGTGGCTTAAGTGGTTACCTCCCCATTTACCACTGCATAACGTGTTGTAGGTTCGATCCCCACACTGGACAAATTTTTGTGTGATACATAAATTGTTGGTCCGAGTCTGGGTACTTTGTGTCCGTTAATTGTATATCTGTAAAGTCCCCCGTGCCATCGGGCTTGTTCCCTAGTACGGGAGTTGACTGCCTCGGTGGTCCAGTGACCACAGTATGCGCCTGCTGTGCAAGAGGTTGTGGGTTCGATTCCCACATAGGACAAAACTTTGTGTGACCCACAAAGAATTGCTCTGAGTCTGGGTGTAACTTGTGTCCGTTAATTGTATGTTTGTAAAGTCCCCCGCGTCACAGAGCTTGTTCTTTAGTGCGGGAGTTGTCTTTTTAAAAAAGAAAAGAAAAAAAAGATAAAAAATAAAAACATGCAATTTTCGTAATTGCGTCACAGGACTTGCTAAGAATCCACTAGAAGCAATGTCTTTATTTTGTTTCAGCAAGCTAATATTAGAAGTCCGTGTAGGCTATCCAATTAGATTCTATGACAATAATATCACATAATAATACGTAGGTATGTACCGTAATGTACTCCAAAATGATGACTAAAATATATATTTCAGAACACAATCTTCTCAGGCACATGAGCTCAACATTTTCAGTACGAAATATCCACTCGACTTTAGAGGTAATTTTGCAGTCAGATGCCAGTCTAAGATTTCTCTGTAGTATTATTTTATGATGATACGTCACATTGTGTTGTGTTTTATAACCAATTCGAGCTATCCTTTTAGCGGCCATAACATATGCATAAACAAGCACAGACGCCATAATATGAGTTACACCGCAATGCACTCGAATATTACATATTGACATGAAGGTAAGAATGTTTTGATGCGGCACCTACTGTTAAAGACTGGAATACGAGTAAATTATTTTATACTCCAATCATGTGTAAAGTTGACATTAATTGTAATTTGATGTTGGGCAATTATTATGCCCAACATCAAAAGTTACAGACAATGTTAATTTATTATTATTATTTACTTCTAATTGATGTTAGGCGAAAATGAAACGGTATATTTAGTAAGGTATATTACTATAAGGTTATATTGTTTGTGTTTTGATGCTGGCCATAATAATTGCCCAACATCAAATAGAAGTAAACAATAATAATAAGGTAACATTGTTTGTATTTATAAATTATAATAACCTTATAGTAATATACCTTACTAAAGATACCGTTTCGTTTTGAAAAAAACAATAGTTATATTTGGCAAGTCTAACTGGCCAGTTAATCTAGTGGTTAGAAGGTACTCCTAAGCTGGAGGTCGTGGGTTCAATTCCCATTCAGGCCAAATATTCGTGAGATGAACACGATTATTTCTTCTGTTTACTAGTTGCCAAAATACAGACAGTTTAGGGTTTACATGGTCGTGTGTGGATTGTCCAAAAATGTTATTATACTAAACTACCAAGCAATTATTACTCTTAGCAAGCTTAAATTCAAATTTAACCTGTCATCTGGTCCTGAGCCATGTATTCTACACATTATCTAAGACTAAGCGGACTGTGCTCACCTGCCTTCTCCACACATTCATACTCAAGCAAAATAACCCTTTTAGTAGTTCACCGTTATACCACAGGTCGAGTAACTTCGTGTTGCCGTAATGTAGAACGTCCCATTCACATTATTATTATTTAACTTTGTTGCTTAGAACAAACGTTGTCCCTGTTGAAAATTTCATATTGTATTTTGTGCGATAGTATTTTTTGAATTGTTGTAAAAGTATGCCTTTGAATACAGTCAGTGTTTTGTATGACGGATTATTTTTAAATATAAGTACTTGTTTTAGAAATGCTACCATGAAAATTGACGAACTAAATGTGGTAGGTAATTTTGTTAATGATTTACATATTTCTTCTTCTTTTTTCATTTGGTGTTGTAGATGTGCATTACCTCTCCTTACCTATTTAGGGATGAGAGCGTGATGTTTATTATTAAATCCGTAGTATGTATTGATAATAATACATTTTTTATATTATTTCTAGATTGGCATTCAAGAAATATGAATGCAAATTTTAAAAATCCAATTCAAAATAAAGTATTCACCGTGAAATGTTAAATTCGTACCTTTAAAAGTCAAATGTTGGTAATTGGTTGACATTTTAAACTAAGTTAGTGCAGACTATGCTTGGTATTAAGGCGAGACTGAATGTAATCAATAAAGCAAGTGTTGTGGAGATGAAGTTAACACAGAGTTCCCTTTATATTGGGGAAGGTCGAGCACCCTACAACATGTAGACGGCCCTTAAAAGCAGGATAGCGTTATACGCGCTCATATTAGACAGACCTTTTTAATTTTTCATTTATTTTTTCTGTAGTGTGTGACGTTTTGTGGAGAAATAATAATGTGAGGGTAGAATTAAATGATTCTACCTCACAAACGGAGTCCTGACATCGCTTCACCAGTCAGCTTGTGACCACGGTCGGTGCAACCTGGTCGAAACGTCAAGGAATCTATAGGTAAATAAAGCATGATCGTGTTAATACCCGAAGTATTATATTATTGTATATTTTTTTCTGTTTATTGACTGCACGGTTGGTTGAAGTTAGTTAGTCATTTACCATTGCGCAGCGTGTTGTGGGTTCGATCCCACACGGGACAAAAAATTGTGTAAACCAATGGTTGTCTTAAATCTATGTGAACATTGTGTCCGTTAATAGTCTGTTTGTAGTCCTCCGCGACACAGCACTGTTCCGTAATGTGGAAGTTGTCTTGAAAATAATGTCTGTAGTGATACCTTGTCCTTCTTCTAACTGGAATATCTATTTAGTTAATCATGGTAATATTAACATCTTTTTTTTTTTTTTTTATACTACCAAGGTGGCAAACAAGCATACGGCCCGCCTGATGGTAAGCAGTTACCGTAGCCTATGGACGTTTGCAACACCAGGGGTGTTACTCACGCGTTGCCGACCCTTTAAAAACCTTATAACCTTTTGCTCACACTTGTGTTATTTTTATACAGAAAGTGATAGCCGCGCTGATCGATGGATATGCGAAGTTAAGCAATCTTGTTGCGACCAGTCCATTTTATAAAAAGAAAGGTTTACACCATTTTATAAAAACTGTAAGGTCAATCTATATCTCGGAACGCACGAACGTACGAAAGTACGTAAAATCGTTAATTCTGCGCTTGATCTCTCTCCTTTCGTGTCGGATTGCTGTCTCATCGGACTATATAGCCATAGGAAAAAAGTATGCTGGCATTTGTTTTTATGACGTTCATAAGTATCATGTATTTGATCTAAATGAATAAATGAGTTTGACCTTTGACTATGACTATGCGAGAGAAGGAATAGTGAGTGCACCTGTGTTTACGCACACACTTGTGCACAAACGCAGGTGCACTACTGTAATATGTCCTGCGCAGTTGGCACCGAAATCGGTCTTTACGACAATTATTTTATCTCATAATCGACTTGTCCTATACAGTAAGAAATAAATAAGAAATTGACTGCCTTGGTGGTCCAGTGGCCGCAGTATGCGCCTGCTGTACACGAGGTTGTGAGTTCGATTCCCACATAGGACAAAACTTTGTGTGACCCACAGAGAATTGTTCTGAGTCTGGGTGTCATTTGTGTCCGTTAATTGTATGTTTGTAAAGTCCCCCGCGACACAGAGCTTGTTCTCTAGTGCGGGAATTGTCTTTTTATAAAAAAAAAAACTATTTATCGTTATTATGACATTTCCAATATAATATATGAAAGTTTGCCCTTTAAGTAACCAAATGTGTACGATGTCTGTCGTGTGCTGACGAAGCCTCTTGCCAAACTCGAGCCGAGGGCCGGATGTCTCGACTCGTCAAACTGGGAACAAAGACCTGATTATGAATACACTGATACACTCTTACATCTACGTAATTGATATTGTATACGGTGGTGTACAGTGTGAGAGGTTTTAACAAAGGTAAATTATGTAATGGATATCAAGCTTTTGTAATTGATAACATACTTATTAAATATGTTATGTATAGACCGAATATACGTTGTATAGACAGAAACATGCAATACGTGTACATATTTTTATTTATTTTATTATGTTTAAAAATATGATTCTCGCACGAAGAAGCCGCCGATAGCCGTGTGGAGGGGGGAATTCACGGATACAAGTTACACTCCAAACATTTTTTTGTTTTAAAAAAGACAACTCCTACACTAGAGAACAAGCTCTGAGTCGCGGGGGACTTAACAAACATATAATTAACGGACACAAGTTACACCCAGACTCAGAACAATTCTTTGTGGGTCACACTAGGTTTTGTTCGGAGTGGGAATCGAACCCTCAACCTCGTGCGCAGCAGGCGCATACTGTGGCCACTGGCCCACCAAGGCAGTCTATTTATTTATTTATATTTGTGGATCGCACAAAGTTTTCACCCCTATGGCAATCGAACCCACGACCTCTGGCGTAGCAGTCAGGGTCACTAACTACCAACAGGTCAATCGTAATTATTACCAACGCATAACTTGATTATGATTGAATGAAATTTATTTAAAATACTAATAAAAAATACTGCTTTGACTACTGACTGAATCATATTGTAACATTCCCCGAGAGATAAGCCAAAAGTAAAAGAAAAGTATGATCACTTTCTCACCACTTCATTTACTCACATAAATGCCAAAATCGTGACAACACACTCAACCCTGAAGTAAATAAATTGCCACCGTTTCCATCACATACTAAGCAAAAAATATTCGTAAAATAAAGCTTGATTTTAACAGTAGGCCTTATACGCCGTATACAAAATAACACAGAAAAGAACAAGACTTAAAGAGAGCTTCTAATAACATGATTACGTAAAAGAGTTAGTATTTTATTAAAACTCTGCAAAAAGGCAAAAACATCTAGTCCCTAACAAAATTAAACCCACCCTAATAATGTTAACACTCAAAAAGGAGCGTTCACTTTGATAAAACATAATATTTAACAAAATTTACTTTCAAATGTTATTTCATTAACATCAACTCCATTTTCACAAGCAGAGTTATTACGAGCATTCAAGTAAAAATAATACGACCTTAAATAAGCATGAGATAGAAGGGAATCCATTGGAATTTTTATTCAAGATCAAATCAAGTGTGAATTTGATCTGGGTTCGACTTATCTCAACATGTCAAGTAAAAGTCGGGTGCATAAATTTTTTGGAATCAAATAAAAGAACGTACAAAGTACATTCGATGTTAAGCAAAGAGATAAGGACGTTTAGACAATTTGAATTGATTGCGTTTAAAAACTTTCAATTTTCTGTATATCTTCTATGCATCAACTCGACAAAAGAGCGTAATGTTTAAATTTGAATTAAAATATACTTTAAAGTACAGGCAGTTTCAAGGTGAATATAAAAAGAAATTATAGGTATAAATTGTTGCCAGTTTAAGTATACCTTAGTTTTTTTCAGAAACGATTTGATTTTATTAAAGACTGTGTTATCAATGTAAAAACCAAGAAGGAGTGTAATTGGAAGTAATAGGACATCACTAATACTACTCTGTATTAATGATTGAATTGTCGGAATAAATGAGAACACGAGACAATAAATAGAAAAAATACATAAATTAATCCTAGACTCTGAACAAATTTAACAGTATTCTGGGAGAGATAGTGAGATGCCTACTTATACCACTGTACGTACTATCCGTGAAGTTAAATCCGATTCGACAAAGCAAAGTTATATTAATGTTTCAAATAAATCTAGAACAAAAATGATATTTCAGCTGTTCATTCAGTATCGGCCAGTTGTCAGAGATGAAATCGCAGAAAATCGAGATTTAGTACAATCCTGCTGAATGTTGCTGTCGACGCATTACTCAAGATTGACGTGTCATTTCCGTGGATTTTAGCCATTCTACAAATTGCTGACTTACTACAGATTTTGGTTTGCCAAATCGAATGAAATGGTTATTAGTTTTGTTAGATTTCGTTTTTGAATATTGATTCTGTGTTGCATTTGTCTTGTAAAATTAGTGGTATCTATGTTACGGTAAGAGTGAATAATTGAAGATTATTAATAATTATCTATTATTATTAATAATTACCGAAAGTCGAGGTTAAACTGATAAATTAATCACATTTGTCGGTTATTATTAATAATTTAACCCCAGTAGTGATAAATGTAATAAGTGGCCAAGGATTGCGGGGCGGGGCGGTGTGTGCGACGTGCGAGAGGCGCGGGGGGTAAGGTTAGGCTATCTAACCTAAGTTAGATTAGGTTAAATATATAAAAATCTAACCTAACCTAACCTAGGTTAGGTTAGGTTAGGTTTTTATTTATTTTCCCCCGGGGTGTCCTGCCTTGCCGTGGCGGGAGGGGCTCAGTAGCCGTGGATCTAACCATCCACGGCGAAGCTAAAAGGACCCATGGGCGACGGATTTGGTCTGACACAGACCACTGTTCGGCCAATCTCGTAATCCCGACCCGAGGTGTCGGGGACGAGGGCCGCCATCTTTGAGATGGGGGCCGCGAGGAAGAAAACCTCTATAAAAAATTACCCCTAATCCCGTGTTCGGCTGTGGCCAGGGGATGCGTGGCAGGCGGGTAGTCTGTGGACAGCAGCCCCTCACCCTGAGCTTTGTTGGCTCGGCTGCGGGGTGAGTGTAGTAAGGAGGAGGGCTGGCCCAGGGAACTCACCCTGGCTTAAAAGAGTAACATTATGGCCGATTTTAAAAAGGAAGTAACTCCACAAGCCGGCAAATCCGGCCGCCCTTCGGGGTGCACCCCTCTCGTATTTGTGGTGGGGAAAAAAGGCCCCGGTGCAGAGCACCGCCCAGCTGTTCCACAGCTGGAAAATGAGGAGCGCACGCCCAGTATTGCGCCCTCCTGTTCCGCCACTTTTAGTGGCGATAGTGAAGTCTCACGCACGCCTATAACGGCGTGTTCGGACTGGATATCTCCGCCGGTGGATTTGATACCACTTGCAGCGGAGGAAAGGACGCGCACGCCCAGTTTTGCGCGTCCTCACACAAGATCGATGTCCTCGCGGGCGTCGACGCCGTTCGGGAGCCGTAGGAGCTCTATGAGCTTCGTGCCCGACTCGGACCCCGAGGATGTAAGTGACGTGACACCGACGGCAAGCCAGAGCGGCAGCGAAGCTCCTAGTAGGAAGCGGCAGGGCCGCAAACGAAGTCGCAGCCGCTCATCGGTGAGCATCGGGCCAGACGAGCTAGACATGCCGGCTCCTAGCAAGTCGGCAAGGTCTAGACCAAAAACCATGTCGGAAGTCACGGGCATATCGGTGTTCAGTAAGCGGGGACAAGTAGCGCGTACCCGCGAAGAGGGAGAACGTGCTGCGGAGGAAAGATTGGCGCGTCTCCAGGAGCTTAAGACCGCAGACCAGAGCCCGGATTCAGTAGCCGACTTGTTTCAGTCCGCGGGTGAGTCGGTAACGGCGATTATTGAGGTGGCCACAAAGAGCAGGCACTTGAAGGGTACCTTTGTGCGTGTACTGAAAACAGCGGCTACTAATCTCAAGGTGGCTGTGGAGATGCTCGCCTCCCGCTCAACATCGGAGGAGACCAGGCGTCTGCAGGCCAATAACGCCCTTCTGGCTAGCGAAGTTGCCGACCTCCGGGTTGAAATCAACCGCCTTAAGGCGCAGGCACTGATGCCGCGCTTTAGTCCAGTGCCGGTTCAAGAAGAGGATCAACACCGTCCCTCCTCATCGCCACTGAGCGACGCACAGTTGCGACAAGTTATGGACTCGGTTGGGACAATGATAAATGTCCGCCTGAGCAGCTTGGAGGCAAGACTGCCTCCGGAGCCGCGCCGTCGGCCGCCTCTCGCAGCGGACAAGTTTCATTGCTCACAGGAACCCTCTACTAGTTCAGGCGGCCGGACTTATGCTGCAGCGGCATCTACAGCGGCACCGACTAGGGCTAGTGGTAAAAAAGGGTCACACAAAACCACGGCTTCTGCTCCACCGACGCCTGGTGATTTCCCACCCCTCCCGCAGCGAGCTGTCACTCGCATTCCGGCACGCAAGCCTGCGCATGCGGCTGCGCCTACAAGTAGGCCGAGGGATGCCGTTACCCCCGGTCCCTCCGGGCCTTCTAATGAAGGTTGGCAAATAGCCGGCGGCAAGAAGGCCCGGCGGAAAAGAAATCGCGGCAAGAAGAAGCCTGGGAGGCTCCAGCCGCCCAAGTCGGCCGCCGTGGTCATCACGGTGTCGCCAGAGGCGGTGGAGCGCGGCCTCTCATACGCGGCCGTCTTCAAGAGAGCGCGGGAAAGCGTCAGTGTGGAGGATCTGGGTCCCACTGGCGCCAGAACGCGCCTTGCCCGAACCGGAGCTCGAATACTCGAGTTCCCCGGTGCAGAGGGCAACAAAACGGCCGACGTCGTAGCACAGAGGTTGCGAGGTTTGTTCGCGGAGGAGGATGGCGTCAAGGTCGCCAGGCCCACCAAGTGTGCAGAGATGCGCATCACGGGTCTGGACGACTCCGTAACGCCCGACGAGGTCCGGGAGGCAATCAGAGTTGCAACCGAGTGCTCCCTGGACACCGTCAAAGTTGGCGCCATCCGCCCCGGACCGGCGGGAGTTGGAGCTGTGTGGGTGCAATGCCCCGTTGCTGGGGCCAATAAATTGGCCTCTGCTGGGAGGCTCCTCGTGGGCTGGAGTTCCGCCAGGGTAACACTTTTGGCGGCCCGCCCCGCGAGGTGTCACAAGTGCATGGCAACGGGGCACGTGCGTGCCGCTTGCACCAGCAGTTTTGACTGCAGCGAGCTCTGTTTTCGCTGCGGCCGGCCGGGGCACAGAGCGGCGGACTGTTCTTCCGCCCCCCACTGCCCCGCGTGTGCAGCAGGCAATCTGCCCGCCAACCACTTGATGGGGAGAGAGGGGTGCAAACCCCCCCAGGTTTCTAAACCCAAACTGAGGAGAGGCCTTTCGACCCAGGCCGCTCTCAGCGAACCTCGACCGACAACGTCGCGGATGGAGGAGGACACAGCACCACCGATCCAATAATGGACGGTTACTGCACGTTCCTCCTCCAGGCCAATCTGAATCACTCTGCTAGGGCGCAGGACCTTTTCCTGCAGTCTTTGGTGGAGTGGTCGATAGGTGTAGCCGTAGCTGCGGAGCCGTATTACATTCCTACTCGCCCAAACTGGGTGGGTGACGTGGACGGCTCTGTGGCAATCGTCGGCTCCACAGCGCCTCGTTCCCCGTCCTTGTCGCTCAGAGACAAGGGCTCAGGATACGTTGCTGCTGAGTGGGGGGGAATATTACTCTTCGGAGTATATTTCTCCCCCAACCGGAGTCTGGCGGATTTCGAGGTCTTCCTTACATCTCTGGAGACCTCGATACGGCGATTGGCATCGGGCCGCGTCCTAGTCATGGGGGACTTTAACGCAAAGTCTCAAGTGTGGGGTTCCCCTAGGACGGACGCCCGCGGTAAAGCGGTCGAGGAGTGGGCTAATTCGGTGGGCCTCTGTCTGCTTAACAGAGGCGCCACCAATACGTGTGTTCGGCAGTGGGGGGGGTCGATAGTAGACCTTTCGTTTGCTACCCCTGCTGTCGCCGCGCGAGTGAGGAGCTGGTGCGTCCTGAAAGAGGCCGAGACTCTGTCGGATCATCTGTACATCCGATTAGAGCTCTCCCGGAATCCTCAGGACCCCGGCAGGGGTCACAGAGTGGGCAGAGCTCCCCAATTTCCGCGGTGGGCTGTGGGTAGGATAGACAGGGATCTACTAGCTGAGGCGGCCATTGTTCACGCATGGCTGTCTTCACCACCTCCCTCCGAAGGAGTAGATGCCGAGGCTGGCCGCATCCGGGATGCGTTTACGCAAGTCTGCGATGCCGCCATGCCTCGGGTCCGACGTCGGCCTCCTAAGAGGGAGGTCTACTGGTGGTCCCAGGATCTGGCGGACCTTCGTGCGGCCTGTATTCGTGCCCGAAGGTCTTACACCCGCAGCCGGCGACGAAACCGCGATGATGGGGAGGGCCAGCTGTACGAGGCCTACCGCACTGCAGTGGAGGCCTTTAAGCTGGCCATCTGCCGTGCCAAGGAGCGCTCCAGAACGGAGATGCTGGAGGGACTGGATCGTGATCCCTGGGGTCGCCCTTACCGCGCGGCGCTGAATAAGCTCCGTGCGCAGGGTCCCCCCCTCACCGAGTCCCTTCAGCCCAGCTTTCTCACAGAAGTGGTCGAGGGTCTGTTCCCGCCACAGGCGGAGCACACGCCCCCGGCGATGGTCCCTGCTAGGGCCGTAGTCGGGGAGGCCGAAGAGGTGCCGCCTGTCACGGAGGCGGAGTTAGGGGCGGCTGTTCTCAGAGTTCGCTCCAAGAACACCGCTCCCGGGCCGGACGGGATCCCTGCCCGAGTGCTGGCCCTGATCCTCGATCATTTGGGGGACCGCCTCAGGGGCCTTTTCGACGCTTGCTTGGCGTCTGGAAGGTTCCCTGAGACCTGGAAAGTGGGAAAGCTGGTGCTTCTACCGAAGCCGGGGAGGGCCCCGGACTCGGTCGCGGCCTATAGGCCAATTGTGTTGCTGGACGAGGCAGGGAAGCTGCTGGAGAGGATTCTCGCCTCCCGCATCGTCCGGCACCTGAACGAGGTCGGCCCCGACCTGTCGGACGCCCAGTATGGCTTTCGTGCTGGGCGTTCGACGGTCGACGCCATTTTGGCGCTTAGGGCCGCGACCGAGGAAGCCGTAGTGAACGGCGAGGTGCTGTTGGCGGTGTCTTTGGACATCGCCAACGCTTTTAACAGTCTGCCATTTGGCAGCATCAGGGAGGCGCTCCGGTTCCATGGAGTGCCCAAATACCTAAGGCTGCTAGTGGCAGACTACCTCGAGAGGAGGTGTGTCCTGTACGAGGACCGAGAAGGCGGCGTCCGGCGCAGGACCATTTCGAGCGGTGTTCCGCAGGGGTCCGTCCTTGGCCCTCTCATGTGGAACATCGGCTACGACTGGGTCCTGCGCGGTGCTCTACCCCCCGGGCTGGGCGTATTTTGTTACGCCGATGACACACTGGTTACAGCTCGGGGTCGTAAGTTTGAAGACGTGGCGCGCCTGGCCACCACTGGGGTCTCTCAAGTGGTCGGGCGGATCGCGGCGCTGGGGCTTAGGGTGGCCCTTGAAAAGACGGAGGCCCTCTTATTCCATAGGCCCCGTCGTGGCCCACCTGCTGGCGCCTCGATATCCGTCGGTTCGGTCCTCGTACGGGTTCAGGCCCAGATGAAGTATCTGGGCTTGGTGTTGGATGGGCGATGGCTCTTCGACGAGCACTTTCGTCGTCTCTCGCCGAGGCTTGAGGGGGCTGCGTCCGCCTTGGGACGGCTTTTGCCAAACCTGGGCGGGCCCAGCCTCACCTGTCGCCGTCTGTACACGGGGGTGGTCCGGTCAATGGCGCTTTACGGCGCACCGGTGTGGGCGGGGTCTCTGACCGCCGAAAGCAGGCGGCTGCTGGCGAGGCCGCAGCGTGTAATGGCGGTCAGAGCCATACGCGGCTACCGCACCGTGTCCACAGACGCGGCGTGCGCATTGGCCGGAACTCTCCCGTGGGACTTGGAGGCGGAGGTGCTCGCCGAAGTATATCGGCGGGTGGCTGCAGTTCGGGCAGAGCAGCGGTCCCCTCTCCCCGAACAAATTCGCGAGTGGCGCGAAGCCGCCCGCAGGGCCATCATGGCCCAGTGGTCAGGTCGGCTGGGGGCTCCACGGGCCGGTTTCAGGACCGTGGAGGCGCTCCAGCCGATCTTGACGGAGTGGTCGGGGCGGCAGTACGGGACCCTTTCCTTCCGACTGGTGCAGGTTTTGTCCGGGCACGGTTGCTTCGGGCACTACCTGCACAAGGTCGCTAGGAGGGAACCGAGTCCTGTCTGCCACCACTGCGACTGCGACGACGACTCGGCGCAGCATACGCTTGAGTCGTGTCCGGCTTGGGCGGGGCAGCGCCGGGACCTCGTCGCAGTCATTGGAGTAGACCTGTCGCTGCCGGCTGTGGCACGGTCCATGGTCACCAGCGACAGGGAGTGGACGGCGGTCGCATCCTTCTGCGAGGACGTCATCTTACAGAAGGAGGCGGCGGAGCGGATCAGAGAGGAAAGTCTCCTCGCTGATCCGATCCGTCGCCGGCGAACTGGGCGGCGTCGGCGCGCCTACGAGCGTTTGATGCCGCCATAGTGAGGGTGCGGAGAGACTGGGGCAGCAGAGTCTCACCCGCACCCTTCCGCGGAGGGACAGTGTTCCCGGTGCGCCCGGACGCTGTCAACGGGGAAGGAGTCCGCGTGAAGCGGGCAGCCGCTGGGTGGACCACTGACGTCATATCAGGTTCCAGTGGTCCACCCGTGAAGGCGGGTGTTGGTGCACAGGGGGGTTTTAGTCGGTATGCCGGCCGCCCACCATCTTTGAGCCGGAGAGTCCGACATAACCGCCTCGCTGCCCCAGGCAAGGCGGTATGCGTAAAGCATTTCCCCTCTTCAAAAAAAAAAAAAAAAGGTTTTTATTTATTTTATAACTTTTACCAATATGTGTCGTGAATTATTAATAATTCCACTTGACTACGGCTCACATAAGGTTAAAAACCTAACCTAACCTAACCTAGGTTAGGTTAGGTTAGGTTTTTATTTATTTTTTAACTTTTACCAATATGTGTCGTGAATTATTAATAATTACTACTAAAAGTAATAAATTTCGATCGATTATTCACATTTACCAAAACATGTGGTTATTATTAATAATTTTGTAAAAATATTAATAATTTTCAATTAATCAGATTTACCGTAACATCTATAATAAACCAAAATTCAAAATTAATATAGATGAATTAGATGGCAAACAAGAATACGGCTTGTCTAATGGTAACCACTAGAAATTCGATTTTTATGCCATTAAGTTTTTATTATAAATCCAGAGTTCCTATCATTTCTAGTACCGATTTAGATACGACTTGAAGTTCTTTTAAGAAAATATATCAAAGTTTCATAATATCGACATTATGAGGAACGAAAATTTTCACGTGCTTGAGATCTGTATTTACGTACAGGAATTTGCACCACTGTGTGTAGCTATTTGGAAACCTATTTGGATTACTGTTATTCACAGACGTTATAAAGTTACTGATATATGTAGAGCCGATATTTGAATCATATAAATTGACTTACTTATTTTTACTTACGTTAAAAAAAGTTAAAAATCATTGATCGTAAAATCAGCTGGCCCTAATTTAAAAACAAAACGCCGCAACTAAACCAGAAATAAGCTATTAAGCGTCATTTTAATTACAATAAGTGCTTCATAATTTTAACTTTTTTTATTTCACGAAGGTCTAACATTCTACATAAACAGTCCTCTACAAAAAGCTTTAGCAAAGCTTTTAGAGAAGATCGTAACTCCTTAAGTACTGTTTTAATGACGTCCCTTAGTGTTTTATAATTAGCGGGAATATACGTCGGATGTATTGTTAAAGGAAGATGGCGAATTTGGGGCGACTTGGCCTCGTTGAGACGCAGTTAAGTGACGATTGAAGTTATTAAAGCTATGTTTTATTCAGCCTCTTTAAATTTGGGTGAATTTTGGTTTTAGCATTTTTTTTATTACAAAGCTTACGTATGGTAGGTTAAGTTATTTGCCGCGGTCAATTAATGGATGAGAGACACAGATTCCCATACAGATGTGTAATGGGTCTTTTAAAGAATCATGTAGGATCGGATGTGGATCTTGGTCCTGCTTGATATTTCTTTGGTTGGATTGCCACTTTTTAGGACTATAAGCATAAGGGTGAAAAGGAAGTAAGAAAATCACTTGTGTTGGCGCATACTATTGTAGACTATTAATATCTGAGTGACCGATTTTCAGCAAAGATTTCTTTATAGGTAAATTTGAAATTGTTAGAGTAGTTTTTGTTATTTTATTCAATATTTTTTTTTTATAACAAAGAGTTGCTCATTTTAAATTGTATTTTCCGCGCAGATTCTTCATCAGGATTGAGATCAGTTAGGAGCACATTATTGATATTACTATACTTAGTCTTATATAAAATCATACTAAAGAATATGTTCGATCAGACTTCCAACTGGAAATAGTTTCCAGTATGTATAATGCAGTTTTGGTCACTCTTGGCTGGCTTCTATGCTCTCAGATAGTAATATGATTGGCCCACTTCAGATGCCCAGTTTGAGAAGTCACTAACGGTTGTGCAATTGAGTTAGTGCTACTCCGTGGCCTATGGGTGCGAGCAACTTTCTCTGTGCTAAATGTTGCTATAGTTTTCTTTAGTTTCAGAATGAATCTTGCAAAGATGTTGAAAAAGGATAACATTTAGATTTTTTATTCTTTTCATGTTACTAAACTGGAGATTGTACTAGATCACAATCTCAAGTTATCGTCATTTTAGTGCATTAGAGATGATGTGCAAATCCATTATTTTAATCAGAAATTTTCTATTTTAGATTCCACCCACACATTTGGTACTTTATGTTATAGGTTCAACTTCGTTCTCATTTGAGGTCCTTATTAAGTCCTTTTTTATTTCAATATTCTAACGCAACAAAGCATTTAGAACAAACAATAGCGGTACTATAGTTTTCTAATGCTACTTTTATTGCAAACAAGCTTACGGACCAACAGATGGTAAGCAGTTACCATAGCCTACGTACGCGTGCGATGCTTGAAGCATCACTCGCATTTTTTGTAGCTTCTTTTTTCTGAACAATTTTTTTTTCTATGGTACTCAGATATTATCATTATACTTTGCTTTAATCATGATTGATGTCAGAATTCTGACAGCAAATCCAAACTGATATTAATTTTAGTTTGAGACAAAAACTACCTTAAGCTAGCTTCAAAATTCATTAAAGAATTATTTTATACTTGGGATTATATTGTTTCGTATTTTTGTAAGTATGTGTTATGATAAAGCTATCAATACCTAGTGTTTTAGGTGTTGTAACTTTAATGGTCAAAAGGAGCCGCCCTTATAGGGCGACAGATGAAAGATTTAATTTTTAGTTTATTTGTTTGTTACCATTAAACTCATAAAAAATTATACCGAAGTTTTCGAAAATTCTTTCAGCATTTGCTATCATTGAGTAAATTTAATTTAAAAAAATTAAGGGGCCCCTACGAAAATTAAATAAATGCACACTAATTATCATTATGTTATATTGATATTTTTAATACCACCTAGAATTTATTTACTTAAATCGATTTATTAAAATATAGTAAACAATAGATCTTAATAGCTTTAAAAAAATCAAAAGCTTTATTTAGCTTTTGACATTATTATCTACTGAGTAAGTTACCTTATACAACATTCCAAGGTATTAAATATTCCCTCTTAACTTCTACAAAATAGGATTCATTCTAATCTAAATGCTTTTAACGTAAATTAAGATCAACATGCCCATGCACTTAAAAAATGTGAATATATTTTTTATAAAAATAAAAGTGTACATAACATAAACCAAAGGAGCAATCTTAAAAATATCCATTTACGTGCAAATTTTCCAGTCGCAGCACAAATTTAAATCTAAAACCACGAGCAAAACAAAATATTTCTTGGACGCTGCAAAATTTCTCATACCAAAAAGAAATCCTTGCTTGTTAAGAACGATACATGGAAAGTCGTGAGAGCGAGTCAAAACGTTAAGGGCATAAAATGTAAAAGAAAAAATATCACTGAGGATCCTCGAGGCTGAAGTTCACCACCATGCATACAAATGTTCAGACATGTTGTCGCCACTTGAACGTCTTAAGGCTAGAAGGTAATATGCTAAAGAACGTGTTATACAGAAAATGTGAATTCTTTTGGTATTTTCCTGTTGTCAAAATAATATTAAATAATCATTAAGGTAACGGCACCTAATTCCGAGGGGTTCTGAAATTGGCACCTAATTCCGAGGTATTTAGAAAAACAGCATTTACTTGCGATATACAAGTTGTTTTTAACCGGAATATCTCTTATTTAGTGGAAAATATATCTAAATGTGGATATATTATCCAAGGTAAGGTGTAAAGTATAAGAAGTTTAAGATAATCGATAAGTTTCGCAACGATAGCCGGTCCAAACTCACTCTTCATACATTTGGCACCCTGTGCACGTAAATACCACGTTTTTTTAAATAGCGTTTTTCTTGATATTTTAATACTGAGTGTGTAATTATTTGCGTTTAATTAGTAGAAGGACTATATTTATAATAAGTATTACTTTACTTTTTTGTATTTTACTATATAAATAAAGGTGAAAAAACGTTTCGAAAATACCACGGAATTAGGTGCCATAACAAAAAGCCGGTTCCTTATTCCGATGTATACCACGGAATTAGGATTTCATAGACTTAGTTTCATTTTTGGTTTTCAGGATTGTTTTTAAGATTAGGCACTTCACACTTTAGATTTACTAACTTAAGTAGTTAATAAATATAAGATCTAATTACGAGGTACACTTTTGCATCGCATTCACTAATTGTAGCATATCAAAGGTGGTATATTTAGGTATTTTGTTAATTTGTTGTATGAGTATTTCAAGACAAAAAATCTCAATTTATTTATAATTCAATGTAATTTTTAGCAAGTGCGATACATATTTAGGAAGATATTACAATTGTGCACTAATCTGTAAATAAATTATGCAAAAATGATGTAGCTTTTAACACTCGGAATTAGGAAACGTGATTTTTTTGTACAAAACCTAATTCCGATGTATAGTGCATCGGAATTAGGTTCTATGGGCACCTAATTCCGTGGTATAGATAAGTAAAATACAGGCTGTTCACAACTTATTTTTTGAATGAAATTTGATTTAGGAAGTTTGTATCTTGGTTATTGATATTGCAAATTTCATTATTTTTTCACTCTAATGGAACGTCCAATCATAAAATTAGTGTAAATTGAGTTATTTTGTCTGTAATTTTTTTTTCATAGTGTTCTCGTAACATGACATAATTTCATCATGTTAATGTTTTAGATATCTTTTATTTTTGATTATTGTTTTTTTATACTACTTGGGTGACAAACAAGCATGTGACCCGCCTTATGTTAAGGAGTTACCGTAGCATAGCAGACACTTGCAATACCAGAGGTATCACTTGCGTATTGCCGACCCATTTTTTTTACACCAGCGCTTGATGATGGAAGTATCCCTGGGATAGGACTATGTTTCTTTCAAAACGCATCCCTAAATGAGCGCTGGAGACCTATACTCACACACAGGAACACAACTACACCGCTGTGTGTAGTTATTTGGATGTGGTGTTCTGTAAGAGGGACTTTCCCCAGTCAGACTTGCTCGCTAATATGGTGCCCTACAATAAATCCTGGCCCTTTCTTAATTTACAACAAATAAAATCAGTGATACAAATGTATCTAGTATTTTATTGTTCAAAACTCGACAAGATTAACATTCCAAAATTATCTAAAAGCAATTTTGTGTCATAACTACGTAATAGTACTTATATTAATAATACAAAACTAATTGATTTAATAAAAAAAACAACTGTAAATAGTATCAGAATTTTCATAAACCTCGATATCCCAAATTCCTAATTTTAAAATACTAAAACATTATGAACTTTCATACAAACTTTATTCCCCATGGTAATAAAGATTCAAAGAACAATAACATATTTATAAAGTAGATAGGGAATATTTTAAACACCATGTTTTGTTACCACGGAATTAGGAACCAAATACATCGGAATTAGGATTTTTACATCGGAATTAGGGGCTACGGACTTTTTTTATATTTTATTTATTATTTAATACAAATCAGGGTCCAATAGTCAAATCTTTAGTCTATTTCGATAGTCAAATAAACGAAGCTTCTGATAAAAATAACAAAACACTCAAAAAGGTATCGTAAATGCTTAATTTTCGATGCTGTTTCGAGTTTTGGTGAAAATACCGCGGATCAAGGTGCCGCTACCTTATAAAAACCTCTTCTAAATTATATGAGGGAAAAAATAATATAGCAAGATAGCATTTTTAGTCAATTATTTCAAAACTTCTTGATTCTGTTATTTTCTTTTAAATTTAAATTTGTGTTATCCATAGATCGTTCATCCAAGTTCTTAATGTTATTATTGGAGATTTTCATATTCTGAAAGTCTCGATATAGCAGCAAAGCGATTTCGTCTACTTTTAGAATAATAATAATAAACGTTTTTTTCGGGCTAGCCCATTATAGTGTTAGTAACAATGATCTTATAAAATTTAACTAGTGTTAGTAATAGGTACATTATTTATAATATAAATAGCTGTTTGAAATTATCAAGAGCGTTAAATTAATGAATGTCACAAAAACTAGACATTTTTTTTCTCGTTAACGATTTTAAGTGCATTGTTATAAATAACTAAATAATATTTATTACCTTAAATATTTTTTTATATTTTACGCCAAACAGTGATGACAAAGGTGCGCTGCAGGTGACGGATACTTATTATTTTTGAGGATCTTGTAATGATTAGCGGTCTCGTATCGTTAGGGGTCCCTGATTGGCACTGTCCCTTTGTTTTTACTCGAATTGTTCGTCAGATCCTGTCGTGATGAATGGGCTGAGGGTCAATAGATGTCAACCTTTGTCGGGTCTATTGACGTAGGAAAGTATTTACTCATTGGTGTATATTTAGGGGATTAATGTGAAGGAAAGGACGTGGCTGTCAAGTCAAAAATGATTGTGGATTTTTATTTGACCAATCAGATTTTTGTTTTTCTTCGCAGTGTTTTAAATAGTTAGTACTTGTAATTTATTAAAAACGCGTTTCAAGGCAATTAAAATAAAGTTTGAATATAAAGAAGAATGTGATGTTGCAACCAACCCAAAAACTTATAACATTAGGGTTTTAATTAAAGTATCTCTGGGATTGGAAGATGAATCTAATACATTTCTTTTAAAACGCATCCATAATGAGCAGTTTACTGTGGTAGAAGGCCTTTACTCACTTAGGGGCACACAACCTTTTTCTTTTTCAGTCGGGCTTGCTCCCTTACATGTGCCCTGCTTCTTCTTAACATTTTAGTTTTAGTACCTATACTATAATTCAATGTTTTTTTTTATATTTTCAAGTTTAGCCATCTAGCTAAGCAGGAAAACAAATTTAAAATCATCATCATCTTAGCCAAAAGACGTTCACTGCTGGACATAAGCCTGAGCTCGGTCCTGAGCCGACCTTGTCCTACGAACGAACTGGAAGACTAAGCGTGGACAGGCATCCAACAAGGTGGACCGACGACTTAATAAATAAAATTCATAACGACCATAAAGAGATGGCAAATCTCTCCCATCACCTCTTCTCTATCTTCCAGTCTCTATCACTATTGGTCTTAAATGCTGCATCCGCAACGTTGTTCTAAACTACAGTGCACTGTTAAAATATGCTTAGTATAAATTAAACTGTACCAAAACCTCCAAACTATTAGTCTATTCAAATATAAAACTGGGATGGAACAACGCTCGTTTCCATTTAGCATACTTCGATATAACTACCGATACGATCACCGGTTATTTGTTAAACTACATTCTAAAATAAACCATAGCCTTTTTGTGCGTTGTTTTAGCTTAGTTTTAGAATAAAATGGAATGTACCTAGTGAAAATATAAAATGCGGGAAAGTTACTGCATTTTGTTGCAGTAATTTTTCCAGTTAGAACAGTTTGTGTGAAATATACTAAAATCTTTTTAGATTTATTTGTACTACTTAGGTGCCAAACAAACATACAGATCGTGTCACGTTTATTGTTACTGCTATGCTCCTCTTGGGGTTAAAAATTACAGATAACTTTTCTTAAAAAGGGGGCTGTCGGATATAAAAAGAATTGTTCAAAACCAAGTAGTAGGTATCAGCGTTCAAACAAACTCAACATGAAAGAACATAGCAGGCTAAAATTCGTCATACTGGTATGTTATATGTATGACTAATTCATAATATGTAAATAATAATAAATGTTCTATGTTAACTTATTAGTTGAATTAAATTTAGTTTTTTATAAAGCTTGGCAACATCGTGTAGCCTTATTTCATTTTGACAAATGAACGTCGAAAAACCAAAAATAAAGTGAGCAGCTATCTATAATTTTCTTAGATTTTCTAATTTTCCGCGCAAATATTATTCGCTTACAACTTCATAAGCGTTTACGATTAAATTTTAATATCTTATCAAAATTGTAGTAAATAAACAGTGGCTCCTCTGATTTTAATAATCCCTGTTTGTGTTTATCTGCAAGGGGCCGAGATATTAATAAATTTGTGTGTAGCACTTTAATTATGATACAAAAGCGAAAGATTAAATAAAAAATAAGAGAGGTAGGCCACCATGAAAGTAATAAGTGATATTAAGTTTTATCACATTTTTTTTTTTTTATCTAAACTAAATTATGTTTATAATTACGACGTCCACCTAATTCTATTTTACGCAGATTTTCATAATTACTATAAAAAGTAAATAATAAGTCAACATATTTAAGAATTCATTTGTATTTTCATATATAAAACAAAAATAACAATTAACGAGAGACGAAATCCAAATTTAAACGCGGTTGAAACTTTGAAATACAGCTAGAATAAATAAAAAAATGACTATTTAAAAATATATGACCAAATACAAAGTGAAAGAAATTATGGAGGATTGTAACAGAGAAATTACAAGAATAAAGACAAATTACGTTTAAAGCATCAAAATAAGAAAATAACAGGTTGAATAACGTGACAATTGCGAGTTCGTCATCTCGTTTAATATTACATAAGAAGCGCACAGCAGCCTGTTATAATGAAGTGAAATATTCATCAGCCACCGTCTAGAGACCTGGCTACCAACCGAAAATGTACTACTAACTGGCTTATTAGAATTTTTACTAGTTACGCCGTGACTAGCGAGAGGAGAGAATAAAAACATGATTAAGACCATTAGTTTTGTGATACAACTATTTACAAGTAGGTATTATTTCAATTTTTCAATATTATTTATTAATGGCAACAGGACCCATATACCATTATGTAAAATCAGTATAATAATAAAAAAATATAACTTAGGAATGTGGCAAAAAAAGTTAAAGTAATAATTATAATAAAAGCATAATTTTTAGATTTCTTTTTACGGCATTGCAGACTTGGCATAGTTAATGTCTATAAGGAGGAGAACACAAAAAGCCAAAATATATATTTGCATTAAGTAACAAATATATTAAATGTTATACATTCATACAGCCAATGTTATGTTGATCACCATGACGTATTTGTTTGTACATGCTAACTGCTTACACATTAGAACAAAATTAAAAAAATAAATATGCTATGATTATAGAGAACCTCAGTAACATACACACTTTAAAAAAAAACATGAATTACGGTTGAATTTACGACCTGTAGCTATTATTTTTCTCATTGACGATATGTACAAGTAGACAAACAGTTTTATTTCAAAATAAACCACTAATTACATTAATGCACTACGGTAACTATGCTCGTAGACGGTAAGTAAACAGAATAGGACTATGAAGCCTTGCGTCGTTGAATTTTTGAGAGCCCCGTGTGAGATGGGTTCATATTTCGGATGAAAATCTGCGGCGGTGTCGTGTGAAAAAAGAAAACTCATTTGCATACAGTTCGACAAGAGTCTGAGGCGACTTTGGCTGAGGAATTTTGATTGTGGTTGATCGTTGGAATCGTCTGGCGTTACTTATGACTCGTACCGTCTCACGTCTGACATTTTCGAGTGAGGAGTGAGGAATAAGATACATTTACTTTTGGTTTCAATTTATATAATTTATTGTTTATATAAATAAGCAATCAACAGACGTGTTTCAAAATAATTGTCAGTGTAATAGGTATTCATCATCATAAATAATAAAAAAAAACACTTCGACTCAAAGTACTCAGACTCAAAACATCTATCGGTGGGCTTTATGAATATGAGTCCTAATTAGTGGGAATTGAATTAATAATACTCTCCTAGGTGTTAGTCAAAATGCAAAATAATGAACACAAAATAATTTGGGATAACAATTTTGACAAAAAAAATCCGACTTCTACTTTGATTATTTACAGCTAAAGTGCATCTCATAACGAGTTCAGTTCAATTTTACCATTGTCATTTGCTACATTACATTGTCATTTGCTTAGTAATAGTTGCCTAACAACCTTAATCGAGACCTTTCTAATCGCCATCCGTGAAATATTTATCACTGAGAAGTTCAGGTGGCCATATGTAGTCTTCTTCATCAGTTTTACTTCACCCAAATACAATTTATAAATTCAAATTTCAATTGTTGTAAAAAATAGGATTAAGCTGCCTAGTCGCCTGACCAATCAGCTTAATCTTATCATTCCCTTATTCCTAGAACATTTTACAACAAATGACAATGAAAATGCACAGAAACGAGGCACAACTAACAAAGTTATATTCCCGTAACTTCCACCTCACGACAAGTTGTAACAGAGTTTTAATCTCTTATGTTACTGCGTCAACGGCAGCCACAGTCGAATAGTAATTGTATCACGTATAAGCACTTTAAATTTTTTGATTATACGCCCTGTTTATACGAGCCAGAACGTGAAAATGCTTTCGCTGACGAGATAATGAAATGAATGTTTGTTTTTGTTCGTTATTAAGTAGGCAATGTGAACCTACGTGTAATATTGGGATATATTTGTGGAAAATTGCAGCGTATTTTCAAAAGGGGTAATGCACTATACTAGTGAGTTTTCCTAACTAGAAAAGGACCTCCACCTTACAAAAGAACACATCCTACACATAGCGGTGTAGTTGTGTTTCTGTGTGTAAGTACAGGTTTCCAGGGAAACTTCAAGCATAGCTCTCTGGCTCTCTTCATTGCTCTTTGGGTGACTTTGAGCGTTCACACGACGCCTAAAGTGAACGACCACGTCTCAGATCCATATGTCATCACTGGCAACACACACTTGTCGAAGACTTTCGTTTTGAGACACTGTGGTAATTGGGATGTGAAGATATGGCTAAGCTTCCCAAACGCTTCCCAGCCGAGTCGGATTTGACGAGTGACCTCTTTCTCGAAGTTGGACCTACCTAACTGGTCCCAGGTAAATATAATCGTCGACAACTTCGAGAGTAGAGCCTCCAATTGTGACAGAGGCGGCTGCGACATGGACATTAGCCATAATCATGGTCTTGTCCATATTCATTTTAAGACCCACTTGTAATGAGACTCTACTGATGCCATCGAGCATTGCGCCAAGTTCTTTCATGGTCTCAGCCAAGACCACGATATCGTCGGCGAATCGAAGGTGGGTGATGTACTAGCTATTGATGTTGATTCCGAGTCCATTCCAATCCAGAAGCTTGAAAGCATCTTCCAATGCAGCGGTAAACAGTTTCAGGGACATCTTCCTGTCTCATACCCAAGTAAGTATTTCGTTATTATTACGATTTTTTTTGCACATAAATGAATCGACACACTCATGTAGAGAAATAAATCTACCTTGAATTACCTTTATAAATCAAAAATACCTACGATTTCTAAAACAGACCATATCAAACAAAGAAAACAGCTGTCTTATCTAAGCTTAACAGAGGTAAGGGCCCTACAGGATTACTTATTAAGTAGATTACGGGGAACGGCGGGAAGTCGGCCCCGACTCAGGAACCTATTCAACTCGTAGACGGGCGATGAATTTTTGAGAGGCCTTCAGAACGTGTGTGAGACTGGCGACTGAAAGGTTTTTTTTCAGAAAAGGAATCGGCGTCGGCAGATAATGAGACAGACAGACGTTTAGTAGTTTACTACTACCTAATGGAATGTTTTTGCGATACGATTATGTTGGGCTTTATGGATCTTGTGTATGTGTGTTGTATCTAAATGTTTAATGTTTCCACGGCTGTGCGGAGATTTTTGTATGTTAAGAGCTGTTATTTGACATGTGTTTGTTTATATTTTAAGGCCTATGAAAAGTCTTTGTCAAATATGATCTTCTATTGAAGAATTCGTTTGATTGCATGAGTGGTTTAATGGTTTATGTAGTTGTGTGTTCGATACCCACACGAGACAAAATGTTGTGTGATTCAAAAATTGATTGTTTCGATTTAGAGTGTTGGATACATACCTTATTGCTCTACAGTTGGGCATTCCCTCTTTACAAAATATTTTTATACGTTATAATCAGAGGCATTTTACTCGACTACGTTCTGATTTGTTCGGGTACCATAGTTAATGATGTTCCTACACCATGGCGTTACCATGATCGTTACCATGATTGAGTACCAAACAACCTACAAATGAGTGAAGGTTAAAAATGTATTTACAGACAGATTGAATATTTGGAAGAAAAATAATGTTATTTTTCTTCCAAATATACAGTCTGTCTGTAAAATTTTCTTTTTTAAAAAATTTACACGTCATGCAGTAAGATTTTTCGGTGTGCCCGACTCTAAAGGAACACGTTTGAATAATTTAAAGCAGTCTTGTGTCACGACAAGCTTAATAATTGATTCATCCTGTATGTAGGAAACATTGAAGTATTAAGTACTAGAACAGACGATGAGAAAACATTCTTTACCTCACGTGCTGTAATGGCATTTCGTGAGCACATGTTAAGCTTTAACGATTAGTACACTATTAAGTACGATAAAGTATAAGGGGTATATAAAAATGAATCCCTATTTCACTTTGTGACGGTATCACGCGTGAATGGCTGGACTGATTTCGGTAATTCTTATTTTGTTGTGTTTGTTATTGTCAGAAGAAGGCTCCTATGTAAAAAAAAATAATGTTGCGCTGAAAATAGTTTAACCCGGACGAAATCGGGGCGGGCCGCTAGTACATATACCTATATAAAAATGAATTCCTATTTCCCTTGGTCACGGCATCACGCGTGAACGGCTGGACCGATTTCAGTAATTCTTTTTTTGTTGTGTTTGTTATCCTCAGGAGAAGGTTTTTATGTAAAAAAAAAAAATGTTGCGCTGAAAATAGTTTAACCCGGACGAAATCGGGGCGGGCCGCTAGTATTAAATAAGTAAAGAAGATACCTAACAATAACCTAACGATTTATTAAGCTTCCACAAAATTAAAAAATCACGAAAAAAGAAAATCGAGCATCTAAGTACTTTGCCTACACATTTTACTAACTTGATTTTTCCTAAAAGCTAAGTTAATGGGGCCCGAGTAAGGTTTCGTTGGGACGTTATTAGGAGAACCTACCTAGTCTTAGTGGTATGCCATTTGGAATGCCGCCTCATTTACCTAAGTACCTGCCTAAATGAAGATTATTAAGTAATTGAAATTAACGATCTCTAGAATTATCTAATTAAAATGAAATTTGGATAGACGAAAATAGTTTCACTTGAAGCTTATTTAAAGGTACATTTAGATTTTTTATACAGCCTACGATCCATCTGGTGGTAAGCAGTTACCGTAGCTTATGGACGCTTGCAATATCAAGAATAATACTCGCGTGTAGCCAACCTTATATCTTGTTCACCAGAGTTTTGTATTATACATAACCCTAAGGATAAAAATTCCTTTAAATAAGTACTGGAGACCTAAACTCACGCACAGGAATAAAACTAAATCACTGTTAAGTTATTTGACTGTGGTCTCCAGTCGGGACACTGTGTATTTTTTATATAAAATCTAGGTTCTGCCCATGGCTTGGCTTGCGTATACAACAATGTCTCACGGGAACAGTGATATTTTTCCCGGAATAAAAAGTAGGCTATATGCTATTCCAGACTATAAACTATATCTGTGCCAAATATCATCCAGATCCGTTCCGCCGGTCTTTTGTGATTGAGTAACAAACATCCATACATCCATACTTTTGTATTTATAATATTTACGTACATATATAGACATAAAACATAATTTCAATTTCAATTTTCATATTATCTCATAAATTTAAAATTAAGAGATAAGATGTAATTATGATTTATTTGTTCAGAACTAAAGATTATATTAATGTAATTGAGCGCAGTCAGCGTCTTTCGACTACCCTTTTCTCTTACGGTAGAGACTAAAAGCCTCTATTTAATACTAAGTCATAAGATATAGCGTTTGAGATTTTATTTGAGAATAATACGATTTTTCGAAACAATAAGGAATGAGTTGTTTCTAGTCCATATGGTGTATTTTAAAGCAACTGTAAATGTAGATAGACAGAAAACTCTTCTTTGTATATTATTTTACTCTACGTCATAAGGTTAAGGTGGTCACATCACAGTTGTGGGTTCTATTACCACACGCGACAAAAACAAAGATTTATCCTGGGTGGAAATCGAACCCACGCAGTTAGGTCACTAGAATAACACAGTGTTTGGGTATAATTTGTCTATAATGTCTATTTGTATTTAGAAATATATAATTAGGTATATTCACCAGTTGTCTGTTTGCCAAAGTACAGGCTTTACCTAGCATGGAATCAGATGATTGATTGCTCCAAGATATTAATGTTATTATTTTGTACTACAAAAAAAATTTGAAAATTTTTGTTCCAAGTCTGGATGTAGTTTGTGTCCGTGAATTGTCTGTTTGTAAAGTCCTTTGTGACACAGGGCTTTTTCCTTAGTGCGGGAATCGTCTTTATAAAATAAATAAAAAGAACAGGCACGTTTTTTAATGAGCCTAATATTAAATGGAAAATATTGTTTACAAACTATACGCTTCTGTTGATTCTTTATACCAAAAACTAAAGATACGTTCGAAAGGAGCCGTACGTAAATTTCATTTACTGGTGGAAAGTGCCTGGAGCCCCAACGCAAACTCTACTTAATTACGCACATAAATTGAAGTGCCTCTCCCTAACACGATGGATGTAGCCACATTTTAACTCATAAAATATAGGTTCTTTTAAATTGTTATGTATTGATGTTGCATAATTTTATTTGCCATAATTATAATTTCATATTTATAGCAACAGGCTTCCCCTCATTGTTTGCACGTGTGGCTAAGAATCGTTCTTTGTTTTACATGGCATATTGCATGGCGTATTGCAGATTCGTAATCTGCAATACGCTGTGCAAACATATTATATGACAAAATTTGTGTGATCTACAAAAGACTAAGACTCAGCAGTGGAGTTGTGTTCCTATGTGTGAGTACAGGATTTCAGAGCTCGTTTAGGGATACGTAATTAACAAACGTTTTCCTATCCCAGGGAAATTCCATCACAAACTCTGGAATTGGAGGCGTCCATAGTAACTGCTTACTTTCAGGCAGGCCGTATGCGTTTGCTAATAAAAAGACTGTTCTGAGTTCCAGGGTTCTTTATCAAAAGGCATGTATATATGACTAGCTTTTGCCCACGGAAATGCCTTTAGCAGTAGACATTATCAGGCTGAGATGATGATGACTTAAATATGATTTCGTTAATCTAGTCTCGGTTAGTCTTCGTACAAGTTTTTGTACTCTTCAAAAAAGTACTTCAATATCGACAGGTCAAAGCAACAGTTAATGGTAATAGTATTCAAATGAATCTGATTGAACGTACTTATCGGAATATTTTCATAAAATCGTTAAGGTCATGATTTGAATGTCAGACAGTAAACGGTGTCAAATAAAAATGGTTTGGTGGACTAATATTAATTTACGTCAAAATAACCTTGGGGTAAAATCTTAAGTATATCTAGTACTAGTAAACTTAGGGCGCCTTTTAGTATTATTTTGGAAGTCTTGTCACAATTTAGCTTGAATAATGAGTCACATTTAACCAACGTGCATTGGGCCATCGCGTGTAGAATCTTCTCTTGATAGAGAAGAGAAGACCCGTGCCTAACAATGGATCACATATACATATGTATATGGGTTGCTATTATTATTTATAATGAGTCTTACTTCTATTTCAGCCCAGTTTTACTTTCCAACCAACTTCAGATATCATCCACCAAACGGTCAATATTATGTTTGACTGTCGTAAGTACTTGAATAAATTATTTATCGAAAAAAAAAGGCAAATTTTACGAAAGAATGAATCTTATGTCTCTAGATTAGAAATGTATAAGTGATGCCACTGGTGTTATAAACTTGTTTGCAACTACATAGTATAAAAATATTTCATCATCATCTCAGCCCAAATCTTCAAGGATGTTCACAGCATTTGGCCCTAAGTCAACTTTGTACATATATCAGCTGACCGCAACCTTCACCAGGTCTTCAATCCACCTCATTGGTGGCCTGCCTACATTGCGTCTTTAGCCGGGTCGACATTGCAAGGCTGCTCATTTGGTGCTCGCATTGAATAGGCAGTCAGTCAGCCAGGCAATGTTTGAATTGGCTCGTGAGGCAAAGGCGTCTTCACTTCACGAGGCAGCTGGTTATGTCGATACCCGCCTTTGCAGTCAGACTCCTGAACCTTTCTGTCTCAGCGGTCATCAATATATGACCATTGCCACAAAAAAACATTTATTTATATAGAAATTCTAATAATAATATTTCAGATGATTCTTCTATTAACGGTTATGATTACCGTTCTCTAATGAACGCTGGAATCAATATATTCAACGTGGACTTAACGAAACATGATATGGAGTTCTTTAAAATTGTCAAAGATGGCGTAATAGCTTGTGAGAAAATTGCTGAAATGTATCCAACCGGTTTCTATAGACCGGCCAGTTTTTCTGTCATGATGTCGGTTAAAGCTCCAATTGAAGTCGACGATAGGGTAAGTTGCATATGTAATACAATTATTACATAGTATACTAGCAACCAAACACAGCGTGGGCAGGCCTTCAACAAGGTGGACTAACGACCTGGTAAAGGTCGCGGGCAACCGATGGACAACGTCAGCTTAGGACCGAATGATGTGAAAAACCTTGGGGGAGGCCTATGTCCAGCAGTGGACGTCTTATGGCTGAGATGGATGGATGGATACTAGGCTTGCTTTACTTTGGTTTTTTTCGGATTTCTCTAATATATTATGCATGTATTAAACATATAAAGCTTCCTCTTCAATCACTCTATCTTTTGCTGAAGATACAAAATCAAAGCATACAGTCAGCTGGAGCGACTTTAATTTACGAGTACACTATGTAAAGAAGTTTCAGAGAGGTAATAAAAAAAGCGACCAAGCCTTACTAGTGAAGGTTCTCCACCTAACAGACAACTACAGCCAAATAAAAATGAACAGTGGTGTAGCTGTGTTTCTGGGCGTAAGCATGTCTTGGCTCATTTAGGAAAAAAAAATCCTGCTACAAGATGCAGGATCGACAACGTACGAGTGATATATGATTCTCTAGATATTTCAAGCTTTCCTAAGCTACAGTAACTCCTTACTATCAGACTTGCCATACGCTTATTTGTCACCGTAGTAGTAAAAAAAAATTTATCGAGAACTATTCTAATGCAAAACTCATTAATATAAAATAGGAATACACGAAGTAGGACTACACAAACCTTTTGTAATCTTGTACTCTATCTCACCCTGTAAGTATAAAAAAGGATGATGGTACCGTCACCTCTATTTTGAAGGTGTGCTTGTATTTCCACCAAATGAACACAATGTATGACAAGCTTTTAACGAAATGACAACGTCGTGAAACTATACGTAATGAAAACTTACGTACACTGCAGTATTTACAATTTCTTTTGTATTCGTAGTAATAAAAACACTTAAAAATGATGATGAATACGACTATATGGAAAACTAACGGCTCATCCCAATTTGACATGTTTTTGTTTTTTGTAGAATCACTGGCTTTTGAGCCTATGAACTATGGTAATAAGTAATAATATAGCATTGTTCTAGAATTTTTATTTTAAATCGGTTTAGTATTTTTCCTCAAAAGAATAATTACATTCACTTCTTCTTATTCATTCAGATATGCTGCTACCAGATGTTGGAATAATCTGCCTCCACCATTCCGGAATCTTAGATCGATACACACATTCCGTAAAAAATACAAACAATATTTATTAGCCACACAAACAACAACAGGAACTGCCTTGTCAACCTGAGAAAGGACGCGACTTTGACAGACTTGACATATGACAGACTGACTGACATTTACGTTTCGTTTCTAGTATCTATTATTTTTATTTATGTATCAACTTCACAATTGTTATTATATAATATTATCATTTCCTTATTTATATATAAATTGATCTACTCGTTACTTATTTATATTTAAAATTTAACTGCTCCGCTAGGTGTCGAATACCTTCCCTAAGGGGTCCTAGCAGAATATCAGCGCTGCAGCGTCTGCGATGTTGCAATTAATCGCTGAGCTAGGTCCTGTTTTGTCTTGTAACCATTATGTATATTTTTTTTTGTTATTGTAAGATGTAAAGACAAAATAAATATTTTTTCTTTCTTCTTTCTTTCTTTCTTATCGTTTGGTTATTGGCCAACCTGGTGACAGAGTTTATAAGATCGCCCCATATTTAGGCCTCTGTCGTGATAGTCGGGACCGACTTTTAACGTGCCCTCCGAAGCACGGAGACGCTTAGATGAAAACCACTATACGGTTACCCATCTATAGGGTTACCGCGCCCTTGGTAGCTTAACCCGCTGATCGTTTACCGAACAGCGAGTGCACCCAGCTATGAGCGCCTCATTACATTCACTTATATGAGAACCTTTTGAATCACGGTATTAACTATATTACGAGTATATGGCGGTACATTATTTTTATTGAATACAATGTTACTATACATTTTTGAAATTATACCAAGTTTTCTAAATATAAATTAAGTGGAGTAAATGTATTGCAACTAAATTTTATAATATTATAACGATAGTGGGTACAAAATACGAATTTTATCTTAATAATATTAGTGTATTGATTATCAATCTCTCTAACACAACACCGAGCGCTAGTGTAGCTAGCGACCGGTCATTACGCATCGAGACGCCAATCGGATCACATCAGTAATATCTTCGATGGAATGACAAGCTATTAATTGTACCTAATTAATGCTCTAACGAATAGTAATTATATTTTGTACTCCACTGGCTATTTTAATTCTCCTCACCAGACTACCAGCACCTACTATCGAAAATGGATCGTACATCCTGATCCACGTACATAAATAAATTATTGTTGTTCTAATATTTAGGCTGCTATCAATGGATAGGAAACAAATTCTCTTCAGGTCACTCGTTATTATTAAACTTCGAGACAAGCTGTGACAGTTCTCCAAAAATTTCTCAAATTTCGGATTTAAAATAGTAATTATTTCAAGTAATCAGAAGAATTATTTTAGAGAATAAACATTACAATAATTAATTTAAACTTTGTTTTAGGTTGACATTATAATTTTGAAGGACATTACAAAGACGGAAGAACTGTTTCAATTTAGGAAACGAAATAAGAAATTTTCATCGGTGCCAATATTGTCATGGCCGCTGAATCTTAGGATTGAGGACCTTAATGAATTAATTAAGGTTAATAAGATATTAAATTTTGTAAGAGCATCGAATAATTCATTGTTAAAAGCAAATGTTCTGTTATTAGATGTCGGCTGGTATTGTTTTGGACCAAAGTTTTAATGTTGGATCGTGTGATATAGTGCACGTATTGCAAGCTGCAACAGATGTAAGTATTGCTAATTAGAATAACTAATATTTAAAATATGTTTTTTTTAGTAAAATTTAAGTGGTCCTTAGCAGGTCTAAATAGGGGAAAGTACAGTGGCCAAACGGGCTTGTCCGTACTAAACTAAATACGCAAGTAACACTGCTTGTATAATATGTTTGTTTGTGACTTTGTCTCATGTTAATGGCTGAATGGATCTTATTAAAATTTGGCAAGGGGATATATGGTATCCTGGGGAAGAACATACGATACTTATATAGCAATAACCGATATTCATGCAAGCGGAGCCGCGGGAAACAGTTAGTTATGAATAATGAAAAACCTGTTGGTTGTTATTTTACGCTATAGCTACTCAATCGGTCATCGTGAAATGTTGGTATACATATTGTCAGAACAGAAAAGGGCTTATAATGGTAATGTTCTAGAAGAAAACACTAAATTGAAAAAAAATAGACGAGTATACATTGATGCAAGCGTTATAAAATAGATAATCAATCGTGGGAATACAGAGTATAGGGATGGGCATCCTAAAGATTTTGACTTTGTAAAATTCTATGTATACATGAATTCTTCTTCATTTCTTAAAAAGACAACTCCTACACAAGAGAGCAAGCCCTGTGTCGCGGGGAACTTTACACACTTATGGATCACACAAAACTTAGAATCGAACCCATGACCTCCAGCGTAGCAGTCAGGGTCACTAACCACTAGACCAACAGGCCTAATGGAGTATTGGTAAAAGCTTTGATAATAAATAATTCAGTTCCTCAATTTCCATAGAAAAATGTCACCAACCCTTTTCCATGGTAGCGAGAACGGTAATAAAATAAAACGAGCCGCGAGTCTGATGTTTCATAGAATCTTACCGTTGAATATGGAACAGGGCTATTCTTGACAGCCAGTGTAACCTATTTACCTTAATTCACTCTTATGTCTAGAAATAAGAAGAGATATAATAGAGGAATTGAATCACGACACGGTTCTATCTGATACTTACAAAAGTGACGATTCCTCATACTGTGCGAATGAATTGGCCGTAGGAAGAAATATAATTTTGATGACGATGTTGATGGCATTTGTTTTGATGATGTTCATAAATATCATGTATTCGATCTAAATGAATAAATGAGTTTGACATTGAAGGAACCTTTGTGGTTATGAAAATCAAACTATTTTTTTTATTTTATTGAACAACATACTTTATTTATTATTAATATCACAAAAGTTTGTTATTAACCGACTTTCTAAGTAATTTGACTAGAAGTAAATCTGACCGTATTAATTCATTAAATCCAAGAGAAAAAGAATAGATTATGTTTTATTGGTAACACTAAAGCTCGTAAGTCCTACTTATCGAAAAGGGAAATCGGTCAGTAGCACGGTTCCGTTACCTCGCCATTTACCACTTCACAGCACGTTTTGAGTTCGATCCAGACACGGGACAGAATAATTGTGTGAACCACAGAAAATTGTTCCGAGTCTAGATGTACTTTGTAAATGAAATATAATATATTTGTAAATTTCCCTCCGACACAGGGCAAGTTTGCTGGTGTTTCTTTATTATTATTTTATACTACGCTAGTATGGTACCTCTATTCTCTCTCTCTCTCTCTTGTGTGGAAGATGTCATAACAAATGTAACATTATACATGAATAACTATTATCATCGATAGCCTTTTAGTAATTGCTATTTCTGCGGTATCAGTTGAACAAGTCTCTGAATAAACTATTAAAATGTTTTGTACCAGACCCATCGTATAGTTGGAAAATTATACGTAGCTAGCAAAAACGGAGGGTTTTGGGAGCCTACGTCCTATATATCGTTAGGTAAGCAAATTTAATTACCCACGAAACTAACTACCTAAATAACATTGTTTGTAATTACAGTTTGGTAGTAAATACTATTATCGTAGCTAATACAAACTCTGTTTGGAATCTCTAGTATATAAGGTTATGAGGTCAGGGACGCCGAGGGTTTTATAGCAAGACTAGCTTATCCCTGCGGCTTCGCTCGCGGTTTTAATAACAAATTAATTAACTACAAGTACCTGGATGAACGAGCTTTGTTCGGTATTCCAGGTTCTAGTAATTAAACCGCTAAAATTAAATTTTTCTAAAAATGAAACCTAGCTAGATGGATTAATCACCCCCAAAACCCTCTGTCATCTGTTGGACATAGGCCTCCAAGAGTACGCCACTTGACACGGTCTTCGGCCTCTCGAATCCAGCTACTCACAGCCACCTTGCGAAGAATGTAAATCCACCTAGCCTGAGGGCTAAAAAAAATAAGATAATTAAAGAGCAAACGTAATGTAGAACACATTAGTTTGCTCTTTAATTAAATTATAATTTTTTATTTTATCCTCTTGACAATTGTAAATTTAAAATCCATATTTAATTAAAAGCAATTTAAGTTCTTTTTTTAAAACATAATGAGTACACTGGCGAGGTTTTTATTATGTACAAAGTTGGTCAATAGAGACTACCGCGTACGTTCTATCCTCACTGCCCCCGTTCAGTCACGAACTTCTCAAGTGGATTACGAACTAAGGGAGTTCAAATAAATAATAGTATCTAGGTATTTTAGACGAGTGTTACTTTGTTCTATTCTCTCTCACTGACAAAGTTATACTTGTCATTTGTGATTTGATTAATTTGATGCCGAGAAAAGTAAATTATTGAAAATATTAAATTAATAAAAGTGGTCAGTTACTGATTGATGAAGAAATAAACAGATAAATTAGTACTTATCGATAACCAATGGATATAACTAGATTTATAATTTTTATCTAAATACATAATATATAGCAAACAATTTTGTCGAAATTAAAATCTTTGAAATCAAATTCTTTTTCTTGATTCATAAATATCTTGTTCCGAATCTGGGTGTAATTTGTATCTGTTTGTTTGTCTCTCTGATTAGTATGAGGCACAGGACTTGTACCCTAGTGCAGGAGCTGTCTTATAAAAAAAAAATGTTTTATTAACTTTTATTAAAATCTGCGATAGATTCTATGGAAATAACGTAATAGAAACTGTTTTCAACTTTCAGGCTTGTAAACCAGTGTTCCATCTCGAACCAAATATGATACAAGATTTTTATGATGACGTATCATGTGCTCAGTTGCGTCGTATCCTCGAACATAGCCATAACATCATAAAATATAGCTTAGATGGAGTGATTGTCGAGGACTGTCTGGGAAAATCAGCAAGTATAGTAATACAAAGTTTAATAAAAGCCCTGCATATGGCTCATTGCGATGTTGAGCTAGATAAAGAATTCTTGAAGCGGAGTTTTCAGGTATTTTGCATTTATAAATAGATAAAATCTCTAGTACCAAAGCAGTGCTGCTGCAGATTGCCAAGACTTACCTATGATATTTTTCTTGGCGTTTATGCCGCTAGTACATTGTGTAAATATACCTTAAAATAAACTTTACAAAGGTACAATTGACGGACACAAAGTACATACAGACTAGAAAGAAACATTTATAGATCACACAAAGTTTTGTCTTGTGGGAATCGAACCAACAACACTTAGGTGAAAGTAGTTAAGACCTTTACCATTCAACCGCACTTGCAGCTTTTGCTGGATCTGTGATGATTTTTGATACCCATAAGGATACTTATAAGAATGACGCTGTACTATGCAGCACAATGAGACCTAACCAATTACTTAATAATTAACAGGCAAAGATACCAGTAATCCCACCAAAGTCAACAGCCTTCGCAGCATCAATGGCAGCATTGAAGAGCAACGCTAAAGCCATTCTGGTACTAACGACGACGGGTGCTTCGAGCAGACTTCTTACTAACACATTGCCACCGTGTCATATAGTAGCTATCACTGCTCATGAGACTGCAACTCGCCAAATGCATTTGTTTAGGAAAGTGATACCCCTGTATTATAATAGTAAGTATTTGTTTTTCTAAGACTAGCTTCCATCTGCGGTTTCGCTTGCGTGGTATGGCCAAAAAAACAACTCAAGCACTCAGAGATAATAATGCTGTCTGTTAGAAAAACAATTTTTGGAATCATTTATACTTAGATCCTGCAACCTGGAATAGAACTCGAACCTCAAGCGTGCAAGTCGGTTACTTTCCCACTTGGTTTCCAGCGCTTACTAAAAAGAATTACGTAAACCTTGTCTACACAAAACTGATGAAAATTTAAATTTATTTTTTGTTGCTCTTTAGTCTCCAAAATATGTTAGTGCATATCCTACTTATTCGTTGACACTATCACTACAATACGGAATACAAAATAGAAACTTATTAGCATAATGTGATGCAATTACAGAGAAGCGCAAGGCAAACTGGCATGAAGAACGTTGGGCCCGGATAGTTTTTGGCACGCAATTCGGCCTCGAAATCGGACTATTCAACTTCGCAGCCAAATTAGTGGTACTAACACCATTGGAAGAAGGCATCGGGTATTGTGATAGCTTCCAAATTATTAAAGTTACGGATATTGTCAATATATTATGCGGTAAACAAAATGAAGGAAAATGTTTGGTGAAATACTAATTAAAATTTGATTATTTTCATTACATCCATAAAGAATTGAATCTTAAGATACAATATAGGCTTCATAAGCACTAGTAGAGTTACTTTTCTAAAGTAAGAGAGAATTTGAAAATTAATATGTTACAAAACACCAAGAATAAGGTTTAACATTGTTCATATTTGTGTCCACCAATGTCTACTTACGCTTCTAAAGTTTTAGGTATTGGAAGGTATATAAATAAAAATAAAAATGTTTTTCATTGAGGCTATTTGTCTCATTTGGAGCAAATTGAATTTGAATATTCACAGAATACATGATGATGAATGATTAAAAAGTATGTTCTTGATTTTTTATTATTTCATATACCCTTACATATAATACCTAATACTAAATTCCCATTACGTATAACCCAAAACAAGAAACAATTATAACTATTAGAATAATTCATTAACAATTTCAGCTTAACCAATTATAATGTTTGCCGTATTAATAATGGGTGTATTTGTATTGTAAATAAACGTTAAATTTGTATTACAAACATTTTCATTTGTCATTTTTGGTGAAGCTTTGTTGGTTGTTGGTGGTGTTGGCGCAAACAATGGTTGGCCACTAATTGGCAGTTGGTTGTTAGTTCTGGAAAGATTTTGCGGTTAATAATGTTTTACAACTAATCTCATCCGCCTGAATCATTTCTATGCAATGGTTAGTGGCCAACCTGGTGACTGAGTTATTCAGACCTTCCATACAGGTATCTGCCATCTTTTACGACTGTTAACTAGCAAAGAGAAAGAAAGGTAGGACAACATACTAGCGAGCCCGCCTTTGAAAGAACCTCCACTTTACAGAAAACCACAGCCAAATAACTAAACAAAGCGGTTGTTGAATAAGTTGAATTCCACGGTGAGTATAGGTCTGCATCGTTCATTTACGGATGCGTTTTGAAAGAAAACTTTCTTGAGAATCTGTCACTTTGTTATGACGAGAAAGAAAGACAAACGACCATACGTACTTCTATAATAATAATTGAACATATGATAATTTAATAGACCACCTTATCTATACGTACCAAAAGCACGAACACGCGCAGATTATATCATTGCGTATTATTGCAGCAATTATCATAGCAGTGACCATCTGATCGTGCAATAAACTATCTAGAAGTGAATACGTGATTTATCATAACCCAAGCCCACGCGACGTACGATCGGCCCCTTTGCCAGTCGATCACTCAATAATTATAGTATACCTACGTAAAATTTCATGGTCTATGGATAAATAAAGTGACATAGTAAAATTGTATATTATTTAAGTTAGCAATCAGAGTCATTAAACAACAGGCCAGCCTGTTGTTTAATGACTCTGATTGCTAAGCTGGAGGTCATGGGTTTGATTTCCAGACGGAACAAAACTTTCCGTGATCTATAAATGTTTGTTCCGAGTTCGGGGGGTAATTTGAGTCCGTGAATTGTATGTTTGTGAAGTCCTCCACGGGAGATGTCTTTTTTTAAAATCAATAGAAAGAGAAGAGTTAATATTTTAAGTCCGTTAAGGAATCGCTAAATTTAAATATTAAAAGTAGTCGATCGCCAGCTTCGCCGATTGTACACGTAAACAACACAAAAGCCTTACTAGACAATGTGCAAAAACACCTAGCAGATCTATCTAAAAGTAATAACAGCAATAAAACTTCGGGCATAGGTAACAATAATTCGGACTTAATAAGAGAACCGACGGCCGCATACCAACAATACTTCATTAATAACGCTAGCCAACAAATACGTACACATTGCTTAGTAAGCAAGAGAGAAACGTGCGCGATACTAATTACGCGGCATAAACAGATTATAATATGCATGAGTGTGCATCTGAATGAAGTACCATTTACATAGAACCTCATTACAGTGACAGGGAAGGTAACGCGAAACTAAAATGCATTTCATATACGAACACAAAGGGTATCGCACCCTGTAACAAGAATCCTCTGCATTCGGTACGTCCTAAATTATAGCGTTATTCTGCAAAAAAATCGGTATTTTTTAAAGTAATTTTATATGTTTACCAGTTGTCAGGTCACCGTCATATATATGTTACGGTAAGAGTGAATAATTGAAGATTATTAATAATTATCTATTATTATTAATAATTACCGAAAATCGAGGTTAAACTGATAAATTAATCACATTTGTCGGTTAATATTAATAATTTAACCCCAGTAGTGATAAATGTAATAAGTGGCCAAGGATTGCGGGGCGGGGCGGTGTGTGCGACGTGCGAGAGGCGCGGGGGGTTAGGTTAGGTTAGGTTAAATAAATAAAAACCTAACCTAACCTAACCTAGGTTAGGTTAGGTTATGTTTTTATTTATTTTATTTTATAACTTTTACCAATATGTGTCGTGAATTATTAATAATTACACTTGACTACGGCTCACATAAGGTTAAAAACCTAACCTAACCCAACCTAGGTTAGGTTAGGTTAGGTTTTTATTTATTTTTTAACTTTTACCAATATGTGTCGTGAATTATTAATAATTACTACTAAAAGTAATTAATTTCGATCGATTATTCACATTTACCAAAACATGTGGTTATTATTAATAATTTTGTAAAAATATTAATAATTTTCAATTAATCAGATTTACCGTAACATATACATACCATGGCTCTGTGTAATTTGGGATCAGATGGCCAATGGCCATGTTATATGCCGCATTATGTTCATTTTAAACAATCACAATGTAAAAACCTCTTAGCTGTATATGAAAAGAGAATTTATTAAATTCAATTAACTTAAAATTACCAACTAGTGGGATTTGTTCCAATTCGTAATAATTTAAAAAAGTTCATCATTATAAATATATTCCCAATAACATAATACGTGTGTTGTTCAGTTGATTAAGCTGACGCCTTATTAGTTTCCACAACGCAATTTGTTTTTGGTTTGATTCCCATACGGATGACATAATTGTACCGAGTAGAGATTACAATATTTTTAAACTCGCCGCAATACCGGAATTATTACATACAATAAAAAAGCAATATTAAGTAGGTATGCTCCTTTTTTATTCTTGCTTGCTATGCGTAGAATTGCTTGAAAACTCCAATAGCGACTAAAACGTATTCAATATGGGCCTTGTTTATTTCTAAAAATAACGTATAATTACTAATCGCTCAAATCACAATTATAATTTAACTGGACTAAACTCTATTGGAGAAATAATTTTGGTCATACATTAACCACAATATTAACAATCAAAACAATAAATACCTGCGGGCTAAGATATATAATAGTTTTCAATTTATGCCTATTCGTCAATTAAAGTGTATTAAATTTCAGTTACTAAAATAAGTGCCATATTATCCTAAACGAAATTTTAAAACATTTTCATTGTAAGTAAAACCAACTAAAAGTACCTACTTGGAAAGCCAGTCAAATATTTTATTTTTCTATTACTTTATGATAATTTGTGGAATAATTTAAAAAGCAATTATCAGTTTATTCAATGTCAATTTAAATCACAGTAATTCTATATTATGGAAAAAAATATTGGATGTACAATAAAAAAAAACAAAAATAAAAACGTTGCAGAATCAGCCAAGGCTTTGTACATTCGTAGAGGGCTTGCTAATGTCACACGAAATAAGACTAAAACAGGGATATTAAGATGAGAGCCTGCCTTTGAAGGATTGTACTGCCAAAAAGAGTGGGATGCTACGGCTCTACGTCACGTCAAGTGGAGCGTTCTATTGTTGGCTGACGTCAGTGACGTCATCGTAGACCGTGTTTGAGGATCCAACGTAAAAACGTGTTTTGGTATTTGGTTTTAAGACAAAGGAGTTTTTGCTGATATTTTTTAATTTTTATTTTACATGAATGTGCTTCATTTCATTGTGCAGCTAGGCTCTGTATATGGTTTGTTTTGTACGATGTTTTTAAAAGTTTTTAGTGTAGGTATAGCTGACTGTATTTCAATTTTAAATACCCTGAATTCTGGGTTGATAGATATAGGATGGGTAAAAAATGGCGAGAGTACTAACGGATCAACCATGAAACTAATAAACCGTTCACGAAGTTGTTTAGTTCTATTTGATTACATTTTGTTATCATTTTTGAGGAAAGTATTTTTAGTGTCCAAAAAAATATAAATTATGGATTTTTGTTTTATTATTTTGCTAAATACAGATAACTTAACCCTGTTACAATTAAATTCCAAATAAATTCAAGGTATTTGTAAATTAATAATAATTACATAAATGCGTTTTTACTCGTAATGCTTGGTACGTTTGAAAAACCCTATCAAAGGCCAATCCAAAGTAAAACTAAAATGGCCCACCGTAGAACAACACTAGCAGCTAAGATTATATCGAAATAAAATCGATAAAAGCTTATACCGTAACATGAAAACCAAAGAACAAAAAAAAACTCGTTGAATTTCCCAAACGGCAACCATTTTACCCGATCCGTCCATTGTTTCTTTAAACGTTTCCAATAAAAATGCAAATATAGTGTCTATGGTCTATGCGTTGTGTGCGTTGTCCGCATTCGACTTTCAAACAAGTTTATTTAGTTTTAACTGTGTCGCTGGCACTATTTATTTTCAATGTTTGCTATCGTTTTCTTACCGTCTTACTGTAGTATCTTGGGATAGAAATGTTTAACAGCGACGCGGCAAAGTAGTGAATTTTTATCTAAATTTGTTCAGCATGCATTCATTTGACTTGGGCAGAAAGTCTGATAAAGATAACGCACAGTATCATATAGGTGAACTAGCTAGCCCGACTGGGAATAACACAGTCAAATAACTACACACTGTGGTGTAGTTGTGTTTATCTGAGTGTGTACAGTTTTGCATGTTCATTTAAGGATGTGTTTGTAAAGAAACAGATACCTACTTTATCAAAAAATATCCTTAAAACCCTGGTGTTAAATGTTTTTGGTCCAGCAATACGCAATTGATGCCCCAACAAGCTACAGTGACTCCTTCTCACCAGGTAGGCAGCTCGTAAGCTTGTTTGCTACCAAAAAAAAAGACGTGTGGCACTCGGGGACTGTCGCGGTAAAGCTATTGCATATTTTTAGTATGATTTTTTTTATCGAAACAAATAAAAAAATACTTTACAGGATTATCTAAATAATTTTATTTTATTCTCAATGATTCATAAAAATATATAATAATAAAAATGAATACTTGTAATAATTCCTTAAGACTCCTTATACTATAATCTTTATCACATTAATATTCTCTTAGATCAAAACCTCCTTACACAAATTTGACATATTATTATTGGCCGTTTAGAGAATTCGTCATTAAAAAAAGTATCACCGCTGTGCCGGTCGGAGTGGGGGGTGTTAGGTTAATTAGTTTCGGTACGGAGTTTCTGGATTCGGTCTCCACGCCCAAGGCCCGCGATAGAAGCTATGCAATAGCTTAAAAGTATCACCGCTGTGCCGGTCGGAGTGTGGGTGTTAGGTTTATTATTTTCGTTACGGAATTTCTGGCTTCGGTCTCCACGCCCAAGGTCCGCGATAGAAGCTATGCAACAGCTTAATAAATAAACAAATTTTAATTTTGTAATTAATAACAAGTAATCAAATAGTTTTTTCCAATTTTTATTTTATTTTCTAATTGTTACTTTTTAAAACAGCTGTTTTTATATACAACATTCTTCATAATTATCCGCAGTTTTCATCGGGACTGAGTGAGAAACACAAAATTCGGCGAAGTGACTATCGCATAAATATATTCCCATAATTTCCCAAGTGACAACCGGCTCGGTGTTCGAAAGATACGTCTTGTTTTTATTATTTTTTGTTACGCTAGTTTTTCAATTTGTTTTTTTTAGCAATCTAGTAATTGATGTGTCGGTTATATTAGAAGAGAGAGAATAGTAATTAGGTCAAAGAGACACCTTCCCCTGTCGGGGTTGCTCACATTACAGTGAGCATTAGAAGGACTTGAGAAGGACCTCCAACTTACAGAAGACCACAGCCAAATAATTACACGTAGTGGTGTAGTTGTGTTCTCCTGCGAGAGTACTACCCCTCTAGACAAGTGGCATAAGCGATTAGTCGAATCGAAAAGTCAAAAAAGCAAATGTATGGAATATGACGTAAGTTTACGACATTATATCATAGACTTACGTCAAATCCCATACATTAGTTTTTTAGACTTTTCGATACGACTACCATTTATGCCACTTGTCTAAAGACTTAGGTCACAAGCTTCCATAGCTGCATAGGCCGTAGCCTATGGACGCTTGTGACACAATTTGAATTTTAACGAAGATGAAGCATAAATACCGTAGTTCTTCGTTGAAATTGGCCACTGCACTACAGTGCACTTAAATTAGTCTGAAAGACTATTACTATTGTATACTGCAGTGTTGCTCACATAGATGTAGGTACTTGATCTATATACATAGGTATTTATTATTAGCACGTGAAGACAAAATGGCACGCCTTTTTAAGCACATTGCGCACACGAAGGAGTGTTAGATTTGGCAAAGTCAAATTTCATACGGAGAAGAACTGCAGAAACCAATTACTTCCGATTTTCACTACCTCTAGTTTTCATAATTTTATATTAAAAATAATTGTAATTGTTGTAATTGTCATAAAACAAGATTGATTAACTAGAAGGATTCTCGCCAATAGACAAATTTAACAAGTTGATAGGAAGAAGTTCTCGGTGGAGGCTGAATCAACATTAAACAGAAATCTTATTTAATACCTTTAAGCGGCTAGAATCAGAGATGTGATAGTATGAAACAAACTTAGGTTTTTTATTTTACCGAATATAAGTATAATATAATTTAATTATTTTCACATATTCATACATTGCTGAACATAGGCCTCCTTCATATGTCTCCACAATGGCCGATGTTCAGCAGTGGACATTATCAGGCTGAGATGATTGATTGATTTATACATTTATTAAAATAAAATGTTCTCTGTACAAAAAGCACGGTTTCTTATTTATAATGTAGGTAATGTCGTTTGCAATCGTTTGAATTTAGTATAAACTTGAACTACCTAAATTAGAGAATTACTACTTTAATTATCTACTTGTAATTTGTTATGCAATGGATTTTTTTTTGAGCACAAACACAGATACATTTAAAAGATTGTTTGTATATTTTTTGCTTCCATTTCCTTTGTAAAATTAGGGTAAATAACTCCCTAACAGAAGAGTTTTCTAAAATAATTAAGAAGTCAATAACATTAAAGATCGTCTAAGTTATTAAACGAACACCTGTGCAAAAATTTGACAGTTTTGTTAGAATTTCATTAACTAATAAAATACCGGCCAAGTGCATGTCGGGACATGCACGATGTAGGGTTCCGAAATTGCCATTTCCAATAATGCGGAATAAAAATAAAGTTTCAGCATTCATGACTTCTCAAAACAAAGGACAATAGTAACAATTTCAGTAAAGCCTTGAAACAAGTCGCTTTAAAAGGGTCACGGGGAAGTCGCTCTGCCCGGCGGTTTTTTATATGAAACGTTGTTTTTTTTAAAATTTGGTAGGTATAAAATTATATGATACCTAATGTTTTTTTAGCTACCTTCATCATTAGCCTGTCATCTTGAACCTGTCGTTGGTTCGCCTTGTTAAAGGCCTACGTTGCGTTTTCTGGGATATCTGGAAGACACAGAGTAATATAAATTAATCAATAAAATTTAAACTAAATGATAACAAGCCCGACAGGGAAAAGACTACTGCAATGGTCTCCAGTGCTTTTTAAATAAACTTTCCCAACACAGGGTTATCACAAAACCGTCGTCAATACACGAATGATGACCCAGGTGTTTCAAAAGTCCAAAGGCTATCGTAATTGCTTACTGTAAGCCAAATTCCGACTTAGTATAAAATAAAAATATATTTTTCAATTTGAAATACAACAAATCAAAAAATAATAAAACAAAAAAGCAGTCTCTATACAATTTCACTTTAAAGTCAAGGCAGCACGATTGTAAGGAGTTTATAAGAAGCGCTCATACCATGTTGCGGTTTGAGCGGAGGATGAGACGGGGGTCGGTCGGATCAAATTAAATTGAAGACTAAGCGGAAACAGCACGGGAAGTGACCGGACCACATTATACCTATATGATACAGGTACCGGTGGGAATTTGGGCATTAGGCATTATGTCTGCCATTGTATTAATTTAAAATTTAAACCGTCGGTTAATAGGTAGATAGGCTAGGTCCACTCCCGCTACCTACTACCTATTTGGCTTGTTTGTTAGTGTGGTAGGTAAACTTACTCTGTCAATTTGAGAAATACACAACTTATTTATACTATGTGCTTAACAAATGTATTTAGGTTTATTAAGGACAAAATATTTAAAAATTAAACCGTATAATTTTATTAATTTAAACTCACTATATTACTACATAAGTTATATTTCTTTATTTTTATTATCTATAAAAAAATGTAATCACTACAAAAATTTTCCAAATGCGCAAGTGGATAGTTTTTTAGTCTAGGAAGTTCAAGTTTAGGCTGAATTTCAACAACTAAAAGCAACATTATATTCTGTACTTTTTGCAATACTTTTTACAACGGATTGGACGAATCTCCAGTGTTTGAAATATATCTGAAGAAGAATCTGCGGAGGCGAATGAAATTCGAATTTCTAGTGAAATGCAGAATATTCTATGTAGTGAGCAAAACGTACAAGCTTCGTGGCTTTTTGTACTTCAACTGTGAAATTCAAATGTTGATTTTAGTTCAAAGTGTTAAGTTTAGAACTCAAAGGATACACTAGAATGTTTGTTAACTTTGTGTATCTTACACATCAAAAGCCACTGTAATTTTTACTACATTTCTAGTTATGTGAGTATAAACATTCTCTACATAATATTTTTGCTCTAGACTAACAAATAACTTAGTTATTTTATAATTAATTAACTTTAGACATTTAATTTCAGATACAGACAGGCATCCAGACATTTGAGTTAATTATATCCAGACTGTAGACATAAAGTAGTTCTAATAGAATTAAATAAACGAACAAGTTGAGGTTTTTAATGAATATTAATGGTAGAAACTCTTGGAATCAGGCTTGACATGGGCTCGCGAAACTCCGCAAGTCAAGGTATAAATCACGTTTAATACAACCTTACTGTATTGTTCTGCTTTGGGCCTTGCTATTGTTTCTTAGAGATAACGAAAAGAAACATGGGTAGATATTTTGAATAAGTCTTCAGGACCGAATGCTGTGGAAGTCTCAAGGACTTCCATTGAAATCGGTCCTGCGCTGTCTTTAACCATCGGCTTCTTGTAAAGTGTACCAGGCTGTCACAGTGTTGATCTACTTTGCTGGAAACTGGCGCCACGTATCTCACTTCGTGGTCACCACTCGAGCCAATGTCTATGCTAGTATTATAAAGCTGAAAAGCTTGTTTGTTTGGTTGAATACGCTAATCTCAGGAACTACTGGTTTGAATTGAAAACATTTTTTTGAGTTGAATAGTTCATACTACACTCGTTGACAAATAATTCGGGTCGGCGCAAAATTCCTCTGTATCTTCCAAATTAATAATGTTATATGCATGAAACCAACTTTATATTAAAGAGAACTTTAATATCGTTTGCTATAAAACCTAAAATGTTATTTAAAACGTACTAGGAAAAAAAGAACAAAAGTTCAAATTAGGTAATAAATTTAAATCACGCGTGTTTTACTTTTTGCTTGTTTTCCCTCTTTTGTTTTCGCAAAAAAAAATGATATTTTTTTTCTTATGTAATTTTAATAAATAAAAGAATAACGTTTCCAACATTTAGTGTTCTTTTATTAACCATCGAAATTATCTACAGCTTACAGTTTGATTCATGCCGCTATTCTAATTTTTCGTAGTGACCCGTCATTTTTGTCAACGAGTATATTTATCCAACCGTGATAACTGATATTCACGCGGACGAAGTCACGGATGATAGCTAGTTACATATATGTCCCACGATCGCCTCTCCTTTATGAAGAGGCTTTAACACACGAGGCCACACTTGTTGGCCTAATATGGGTTAATGTATCAGATTCTTCTAAGACACGTAGACATAGCCCTATAATAAATCTAGAAAGCTAGTATTTTATAAAATACTACCTTTCTAGATTTTTTCTTCTTTGCCCGCGGCTCCGCTTGCGTTGATCTCGCTGTAAAAAGATAGATTATGTGTTATTCCAGACCATAATCTATCTCTGTGCCAAATTTCATCCAGATCCGTTCAGTAGTTTTTACGTGAAAGAGTAATAAACATCAAGCCATATTTACAAACTTTCGCGTTTATAATATTAGTAGGATACCCCTAGAAGGTCGTAAATGGAACAACACAGAGGTAACTTATGTAGTGAAGAAATAATTTTATATTCAACAATATAATGAAGACTAATCGATTGCTCTTACGCACATCATCTTTATGACGTAGTTCGCTTAATGTTTTTTTTAAGTTACCGCGAAACTGTATGCCTCAATAAACGTTTTTGTTACGATAAAAGTTATAAATGATGTCTTTAGAGGCGTTATTCTTGTCTAAACTTTGTGAAAATTTGTTATAATTATGTTGATGTAGTTTAAATAAATTTAGTTACTTCGTTTATATGTTAATATTTTGGTACGATAGGGCTTTTAGAAGGCAACGTTTATGGGTTATTGTTTTTTATACTACTTAGGTGGCAAACAAGCTAACGGCCCGCCTGATGTTAAGCAATTACCGTAGCTTGACGTGCTTTCCGAGGTAGGCGGGCAACACTGCAATTTTCTAAACTTCGGCCTTTCTTGTCAACTCGATATCAATTATTGGCTCTACAGAGAAATCAAACCTGGGATCTTTTGACCATCAGTCAAACGACCGCTAGACCAACGAGACAGAATAGATTAAACTGCGATATGTCTCACTGCTGGGCATGGATCGCTATCAAGATAGAGAGAGGGTTTGTGCCTTAATTCACACACGCTGGCCTAATGCGGGTTGTTGAAACAGACATGTGTATAAAATTTCTTCTAAGACTAAGACATTGTCCTCACGACATTTTTCTTCACCGTTAGCAAATTGCAAATCATTTGATTAGTAAATATAAATTCCACAAAATGAAATTCACATTGGTACTGTGATCGAACTCACACCTCTTGTATGCAAGCCGGTTACTCTCCCACTCAACCACCACCGCATATACGGCGATTGCAATAACACAAATTGGTGTTTCTAAAGTAAATCCATTGACTTTCACTCTGATATAATACCAACTTCTTGTAAATAACTACTTGAATAAAAGATTCATTGCGCAAGGTTTAATTACAGTACAAACTAACGCAGTTAATTACATTCCAATGTTAGCATTCCCTTTAGTTGTAAATTATGTTTATAGTATTTTGCTTTTCCGTATTCAAAATGCAGCTTAACATAATATCACGTTTTTACCTTAAAGTGTATAATTTTAAAACCTTCGTTTTGCTAAGTTAGGTTATTGCTAGCACGTGTGGTTAACAGGTAAGGAAAGTCAGCTCTCCACTCCGCGCTGTGTATTGTGGATTCAATTCCTACAAAACTTTGTGTGATCCATAAATTTTGTCTATAGACGGCAACTGTTTACCATCTGGTGGTCTGAAAACTTGATTGATTGATTTTTTTGCAAGTTACGTAATATTGTGTTTACTATATCGACACCTCCTACGTATAAGTGTGTAGCTGAAAAAAGCAAATTTTACAGGAGAGCGTTTTAAAGATTTCGATAAATTCAAATCGCAATTACTACGTAATTATAGGTACTAGATTTATGAAATTTCGCACAGGGCTTAGAATTAGGGTAACATTTGTTAGGAGTTTAAAAAAAATCTAAAATATCTTTTATTTATTGATTTATTGTAGATACATACTTTTACGTTGTTTTGATCAGAACTTTACATGTAATATGTGGCAGATACATACTTATACTAGGAATTTGATAAACACAACATATTCGTAACTGTATACTTACACAGTTTTACTCGGTTTTATAGCGATTTGTTCAGTTCGGTATCTGAATATTAATAGAGAGTACCTATTATGATTTATTAGAAAAAATAGCGGATATTATTTTGTTCTAAATCTTATGAGGTCTTGAATGATAATTGAATGTTATATTAAAATTCTCATGATGGCACGTCCAAAGAATCACAAAAATAACATAAATGCAGTTTGGAAAAAAATTAAACATAATTCTCAAAAAAATCCCACGTTCATGGAATTACAAAAATAATTAACATTTAAAGTTTTTAGACTAAAAAATTAAAAAGTACGTCACGTTAATATTAAAATTTGTTAATAAAATCAAACACACGTCCAAAGAATTACAAACATTATCTAAAATTCAATTCTAAACACGCCGTACCGTAAGATTTCAGAGAATTTCTTACCATTGACAATTAGGCTGTGGAATGAACTGCCGAGGTTTTCTCAAGAGACTATAGCAGGGTTCTTCAAGAAAGGAGTTATAAGGTTTTTAAAGGGTCGGCAACGCGTGAGTGACACCCTTGGGGTTACAAACGTCCATAGGCTACGGTAACTGCTTACCATCAGGCGGGCCGTATGCTTGTTTACCACCTTGGTAGTATTAAAAAAAAAGATAATAAGAAAGAACGAAAGAAGAGTGTGTTGCCAGTGATGATCTATGGACCCGAGACGTGGTCGTTCACTATGGGCCTCATGCGAAGGCTCAAAGTCACCCAAAGAGCAATGGAGAGAGCTATCCTTGGAGATTCCCTGCGAGACCAAATCAGAAACGAGGAGATCCGTAGGAGAACTAAAGTAAACGACATAGCTTGAAAAATTGCCTCAATTAAGTGGCAATGGCCAGGGCATATAGCTCGCAGAACCGATGGCCGTTGGGGTAGAAAGGTTCTAGAGTGGCGACCACAAACTGGCAGACGCAGCGTGGCCAGGCCTCCAACAAGGTGAACCGATGTATGGTAAAGGTCGTAGGCAACCGATGCCAGAACCAAACGATGTGGAAAACCTTGGGGGAGGCCTATTTCCAGCAGTGGACGTCTTATGCCTGAGATGGAAGTAATTCACGTTTTCTAAAATTAAACAATCTCTTAAAAATATCAGGTAGTAAGTATTTTGGCATGCTTAATAATAGTCTTTGTAAAATTAGTATGTAGTTATTGTATTAAAAAGTTCGGGTAGAGGTAATTTGCCCGTATACGCTTTATTTAATTGTTTAGTAAATAATGTTGGACGCGGAGATGGAAGTAAACTATTGCTGAGTCTGTTGCGGTATCTTGTTCTTGGTGTAGGATTATTTTATTTATTATTACTTTATATACACAAACTGGTATAAAGGCGGACTTAATGCCAGAGGCATTCTCTACCAGTCAACCTATAGGGTGATGCAGAGATAAAACAATGTAGGGGCACGAGTCTGAAATTGAAATATTAAAATAAAATCAAACAATAATATTGTAATACATACAACATACATATTTAGAAGGACATACATACATATAATAAATTACATATTAATAAATTAAAGAAATAACAATTAGCAATTTGTTGAGCAATATATAATGAAAAGCTAGGTGAATTATACCCGATACATCATTCCTACAAGTAGAAACGCATGCAGTTTCATGATTATTACCTCCAGTACCTTCAGAAGAAACGCATGCAGTTTCGTAGTTATTTTCTTGGGACTGGTCTTTATGAGTTTATTTTTCAAGACCATAAGATTCTTCGTCGCTACTGGCATCTGTTACGATTTGAGAAATGCGGTGGAGGTCCTCTTCCGTGAAGTCCTTAGAAAAAGGTATTGGCGATTCACCTAAAAATTGATTATTTTTAATAAAAGTAGTACCTAAGTAGAAAAATATACCCAAATATCGTTATTGAATACCTACCTACTTTCTTAATTAATTATGATGTCCTACTGATTTGTTAGTTTGCAACATAATTTTATTGTAAGTAGTTGGATTAAAATAAGTTCAAGGAGAGAAGTAAATTAGTAATAATTATAATAATATTAGATAGGTTATATGTAGTTACATGTTGACAATTAAATTACATGACAGGGAATAATTATGTATCTGACTAGATACATAACTTTAAATTAACTATTTCCCAGTGTATAAGTATGTAAGTGCATAGATACAACTCACGAACAAACTATATCCCATCGAATAAATATGTAACTGCGTTGATACACATTTATACATTGCAAGTGAAGAAATTTTTAATTATTTATTAAAATATCGTTATTATTATGCAAATCATTTCAAATTAATAATAATTGAAATACTAATAGCTTTATTAGCAGTTTTAAAATAATTCTAATAAAGTTATTTAGCTTTTAACGTTTAAAATATGATTAGAATTACTTACTTCTGTTTGGTGTTGGCGGCATTTGTTTTTCTATTTCAATAGTTCCACTACTTAAAGCCACTTCTTTTAAGTGTGTTAAAAATTTAAATCTATTTGACATCATAAATAAATGTACACAAGATTAAAAGTGCGTGCGCGCATGACAGTCGCCGAGCGTCGAATAACAAAACAAGTGGCAGTTGCCCTCATCCCGCGCGGTGTGTGACCCGCGTAGATATGTGTAAATGGCAAATACATTTTTATACGTCGTGCATTTTTGAAATGAATTGCAGATATAAACTTATACGCTTGATAAAAAACTATGTTCTGATAATATTTTGTAATTTTTTTTTTAACTCATTTATAGAGTCGAGGGCGTAGATTTCAAAAATGCAATAATCGTATAACTGTGTATCTGGCAGATACACACATATACGTAGCTGGTGTCGATATAATGTTATTTATGGTATAGGGTATAGGCGAAAGCTGATAACCAAATAACTACACACAGCGGTGTAGTTGTGTTCCTGTGTGTGAGTCTTCAGCGCTCATTTAGGGATGCGTTTTGAAAGAAACGTATTCCTATCCCAGATATACACCCGTCTTAAAGTCCTGGTGTAAAAAATGGGTTGGCAACACGCAAGTGATACCACTGGTATTGCGGGCGTCCATAGGCTTACGGTAACTGCTTAACATCAGGCGGGCCGTACGTTTCTTCGCCACCCAAGTAGTATAAAAAAGGTTTCCATAATTTGTGCAGGAAAAACTACAGAAAGAAATCACATAGCATTGTATGTTTGGAAAAAATATGTGCCTGATATCTCCAAGGCAAACATTATTCAGAAAGTTAACAACAAAAACACTTACGGAACATCTACAGGTTACTAAAGGCGTTAATTATAACACCCTCTCACACCAGCTTGATATATTTCGGTCATTAGTAGTTAATGAATTATTTAGTTAACGAGTCAAGTCGGCAAGTACCCTTATTGGCTGAATTATTTCTACCTTTTCTGCTTTCAAATAGCATTTTCCGTTAATTGCTGTCTGACTGGAGCTCACTAATTGCTTAAGTTCAGGATCTCTTCGCTCTTCACTTAAAATGGTCGACTACTATTAAAGTAATCTTAAGAATGTTTTGAACTTGTTCATAATTTTTCTAAAGGCAGCAGTTTGCAGACGGTGAAAAACAAGGGCTGAGTTATGGATAGTATGAAAGTTATGGGGTTTTAAGTGGCGTCTTCTGTCTTTACAAAGAGTTTCTACCTATATTTTTTTAAATAAATTATTATGTTGATCATTTTTTTTATAAAAGCCCGTTCTTTAACGTTCTTTTTCTTCGTGTCGATGGTACTATAAATAAATAAATTGTAGGTACAAGCCTAGAATTTTAATTTTTTTACGTTATTATGCCCTTCTCTTAAGCACAAAATGAAGACAGTTATTACTGTAGAAATGATATAATATTATAGTTATTTATATTGAATTTTGGTTTAGTTTAATTTTATTTTAATTATTTATGGTTTTATTGTATGAGTTAGGTCTTCAGGATACAGGCTTGCCTAGTGCGAAGACCACAGAATTGTTACTTTTGTTCATAATATCTACCAGCGTTTGGTGAAATATATACTAATATGTAAGTTTATTACATAATAAGTTGATGTTTGTTAAATGCTGAAATATGTATATATTTTTTCATTTTCATTTTTATTTTCACACAATATTTTTTCCTAAACCTTGGTGTTTATTTTTGGGTAGACAGCACGCAAGTGATACCTTTGGTATTGTAAACGACCATAATCTACAGTAACTGCTTACCATCAGGCGGGCCGTATGTCTGTTTACCACCCAAGAAGTATAAAAAAAAACTCGGAACATCAATAATATAAACAGATCATTTTTTTCCTGAATAGAAATCGAAGCTACAATATGCCACACAGTAGTTAATTACGATGCGATTACGAGCGATGCACTATCCGTGCTTTCATCGTACTGTATAATTCTTAATCCAAAACATCAATTACCTTCATGTACCAGGTCAATAATTAATTGCTTAATAATAGTTCAATTAATGCTTTGAGGAATTAATAATTATGCAATAATTGTAACACAGTGCTAGGCTATGTGATATATGATTATGTTGGTACAAGTTAGTTGCAAATTCTGTACTGGGTATAATTAGTTAATGATGCGGCTTCGTTTAATTTTATTTGTGTGTAGGTATAATTAACATCAGTCCGTGTGGTGACGCATTAAGAATACAAATGTTACCACCCCGTTCCATCCCGAGGGTGTCGTAAGTGTCGACTAAAGGAGTAAGTCAGGCAGACAATATCCACTGCAAGAGAGGGAAAACTCAAAACAAAACCCTATACCAACCCGTCTGGCTAGCGTGGTGTAGGCTAATATCCCTCCAAATGTATGGAGCAGACCCGTTTCCAGCAGTGGGACGTTTATGGGATGAGATGGAGTAGGAGGTTGTCTTTTATAAAAGAAATTACAAAATAATGGTATGGTCCATGTCATATATTACTACCATAGTGATAGACGACTATAGAGGCTTGTAATATCTAGGGCATTACCCGTGTTGCTGACCAAATAATTTGAAACATCAGGACTTAGTATTGGGACCGCATGAGAAGGCAACTACACTGTGTATTTGGCTGTCCTAGTCGAACTTGCTCGCTTCTATGATACCCTATCTCTCTTACTATATTCAAGAAAAACAAACATTTTATGGCTGTAAATCTTGTAACAAAATGTTTTGCAACATTCACTTTCCTCAAAACAATTTTCCCACAAACAACGCTCACAATGCATTCAACGTAACGGACAATTCAGGTCGACCACGAAAATGTGAAAGATGAAAAAACGTCTTTGGAGAACACGAATGAATAGGAGTTGTCCTAGAAGCGCTCGGTCCAGATGCTTTACATTTTACAAGGTGTCGTCACGTGACCTCGCTGCATAGCTCTTTTAGATCTTTTACAGGGAAAAAGGACTTTACAAAACAGATGTTGAAGCTTTTAGTTTGGGACTTGGAGAAATGTGAGTTTTGAAAGTAGCGTCGTTGATGTTTGTAGTATTATAATATTGTGATTATTTTATGAATGTATCGTCGCTTCCAATGTGGTGTTGGCGGAGGCTACTAAGAATTTCATGGACAGTCTTGAGAACGAATTAATCTATAATGAAAGTACTCAACATCAGCAAACGATTGATGAGCGATGGCCGTTATAAAAAACCGTGTGGCGTACTCCTGCACACATTTTTTTTTCCTAAATTGTTATTATTTGCTGTTTATATTGTTTTTCTTGTTTTATTTTAAATGTCTTTTGTTTCTGTTTTTGTAATCCTGCTGTTTCTAATTTAATGTTGTGCGTCATCTGCGTGTTAAATTAAATTGTTTTTCTTGCCTTCTTTCTTTTCTTTCTTTCTTCGATTATTTTGAATTTGCAAAGAACGTACACTTAGCTTTTTGTGACATATTATGCGTTTACCTAAGTATCGTCTGGAAAAGTTTTCGATTCTGGGCCAAGTGGAAGATAAACGCTTTCCAGGCAAAGTCTTCAGGCATTGCGGTAAAGGCGAAGAGAAAACCCGACGTAGTTTGCCAAATGCTGCTCAACCCAACTGGATCCTCCGGTTGATTTCTTTCTCGAAGTTAAAAAAGCCTTTGGAGAAAATATAGACCCATCAACTGGCATTAGCCCAGTGAGTGTCAGCGTATGCAAATGAAAACCTTGTCAGCTTTATTTAACGCTGTACAGGGATTAATCAGAAATCAGTAAACAAGTCGATGTTTTTATTAAAAACTTGCTTTTGCCCGCGACTCCGCTTGCGTGGATGTCGGTTATAGCGATAATAAGTTTTTATAAAAAAAAAACAAGCTTTATAGTGTATTAAATATTCTTAAAAGAGCCCAAACACGACGTGGCTGTCTTGTTTTGTTGAAGAGTTCCTACCCTATAGTCCACACACTGAACTCCACCTAGAAGTATATTACCCGTTATCAAGTCAAACTTGTAAAAATTCGCTATTCCAGACTAAAATCTATTTCTATGCCAAATTTCATCCACATCCGTTTAGTAGTTTTTACGTGAAAGAGTAACAAACATCCTTACATACATCCATCCATCCTTACAAACTTTCACATTTATAATATTAGTAGAAATAATTACATTATATTAGATAACATATGTATATTAAATAAAATAATACTACTTTGAAACAATTTCAACAGTCATTTAATAAAATCTAACAGAGAGAGGGAGAGTAATGATAATATTTAGCTTCTATTAATGTTGGTCGAGCAAAATTAACTATTAAATAGATTAAAGCAAAATATTTATGCACTAATGTATTATTACTAAAATGTGAGTGAAGATAAGCATACATTAAATTTAGTACTATCGCTATTCACTTAGAACTGTATTAATAATGTTGACTGCTAGGATGCCATTTGCTACAGCGCCAAGTATTGTAGTTCAATCTTTACACGGGACAAAAACATTGCCTCGTTTTTCTAAGCTTACTTTGTGTCCGTGAATTTTGTATTTGTAAAGTCCCCCGGGAGTCATAGATTGTTTTGTAGTCTAAATTTTTTCTCTAATATGTCTTACCAAAAACAGAATAAAGTATATTTAGATCTAAAAACGATTCTATCTTTAGAAAAAGTATAGAGATAAACTTTTTATGCAATATTTTTAGAGAGTTTCTCGATTTCTACTTAAAAACGTAAAAGTCTTACTCATTGAAATTTGCATCTAAAAATTCATGTCTACCTAGAATGCAATATATTATGTCTGTATAATATAGTAAGTCGTTTTACCATCGGTTAGGAGTACGGACCAAGTCGTAGCCGTGAAACGTTTTCATAAAAATGCAAATCGTCTGACAACGTATTGCCGGCAAGATGGAGACTCCACAGGAACTTCCTTCATCGAATTAAAATACTTTTTAAAGACAATGTCATTTGTTGGAACTTTTTACGAGGCTTTGACTATAGTGATGGAGATGCTACAATGAAGTAAGGTAACAAAAGTATTCGTGGTTGTTTTTTTTTTATCTAAAATTGCGCGAGTAGAATGACATTTGTAATGAATGCTAATGCTGTTTATATGTATAGAAATGTTTTAGTACATTATTGCTGGCACTTAAATGATTTAAAATAATGCAACATTTTCTTTTAAGGAATATCTCTAGGTATATATATAATTCTTCTGTACGTGTGTATGTCACTGAACTCCTCCTAAACGGCTCGGCTGATTTTTATGAAAATTTGTGTGAATCTAAACCATCCGGGGCCCTACCTGAACGCTAGGGCCCCGGATGGTTTATATTCACAATTTGACCCGGTAGGTGGCGCAGCTGTCGAAATGTCAGCTTTTCCAGGCAGGATGACGTCTACTGGATCCGCTAGTATAATTATAATATTGTTATTATTGGCGTTTAGTGGTTGTAATTTTGACAGCCACATAATTATCACTGCACGGTTGTTTAACTAGTCTTTCATTGTAACAGGTTAAAGTTAACGTAGTAACGGCGTAGATTTTTGATAATCATGCATTAGAGTACAAGCTCTTTGTTTTGGACTCTGACTTTACAAATATAGACTTGACACAATGAATCCCCGAACTCCGTAATTACTACCTATGTGCCTATTTGTTATTAAGTCAATGTGTGGACCACTTATATATTTGGCCCTTGCAGGAATCAACACTCGGCGTCTATGGCGATATAACCACCTTAAGCTCGTAAAGATTTATATCTTATTTTTTATCCTAAAGCCTTCTTTATTAGGCTAATAAATGCTCTTTTTTTAAAAAAACATTCTCGTAGCTTTATTTATTACACATTTTCACTTTGATCTTTTGATACTTTAAAACTGAAAATATTTTCTAAAACATGCCCTGAGGTAAGAAAATGCTCGTCCTTTCGGCTTCACCTTATTCCGGACACTGTTGGCTTATGTAGCTTTGAATGCAACGAAAACAATTTACAGATAAAAATGCAATGTTACTATTATTTTTAGTAAGAGTTGTGGGCTATAACTACCACTGTGTGGGTTCCAGAACAAGTTCAATGGCATGGCAGTAGGCCCAGGTTCAGGTCAAGCTTGATACAAACAGAACGGCTGGTCTATTATAGTACAAGCTCGGATTGAATGTAAGAAGGAAATAGAAGAAAGACCTGTATTGTTCCACTGCAGGAAACAATACAGGTCCTCTTCTAAGAGAGGTAAGATATCTAACATCCGAGTAAGCCAGATTGGAGAAAGACGACCTCTGCCTTAGAGAAAACTACAGAAGGCTTTCTAGCGAAAGAAATATAATAATACTAGCTGACCCAGCAAACTTCATACCGCCTCAGAATCAATAAATTAAACTTCACTTTTAAATTTAATTTGTTTTCTGAACGATTTTAAAATTTTATTGATTTCTAAACGATGGGACGAACATCAGTTGCTAAAGGAAAGCGAAACTGTACTTTTTACTATATTCAAAGCATTTTTTTCATATTTACTCACCTTTTAAACCTTCCCTGGACTACCACAAATAATTCAAAGCCAAAATTAGCCAAATCAGTCCAGCCGTTTTCAAGTTTTAGCAAGACTAACGAACAGCAATTAATTTATATGTATATATATATCTGAATCGCAGCAAGTGAAAATTCGATGTTTAATATCGTTTCTCCGATGATAGGTTCCTGAGTTCATGAATACTGGTGTCTAATGTAAAAATAAAAAAGGAAAAATAACTGTTATCAGGAAAAGTAAGTTCCGCAAATAGAATAAAACAAAAAGGAAAACGAATCTGATTTTGATTAAAAATAACAAATTTGTCTACAATAACATTCATTTATTTAAACTTTATTTTCCTTAATCTTCGTATTTAAAACAGCAGGAAAGAAACGAGATGACTGTCCCCTACATCTGTTGGCAAATGCTCAAAATTCATCACAAAAACTTCCGCGATAAAGTCTAATTGGAGAAAAATATAGCCAAGATATAAGAAGCACTGTAATTTTTATTTCTAAAATTTATTTATATATAACTTAAAGAAGTAGTCTTAGAGTTAAGAGGATTAAATTAAAAGGTAGTTACATCATAATAATATCAATAACAACATACATATAATACATAATAATATCAATAATAGCAATCCATATACATTTATCTACTGGGCACGGGTCTTCTCTCCTCAAGAGAAAGAGAGAGAGCGGGCATTAATTCGGGTAGGTGAATCAGACATATCTTTAGAATTTCTTCTAAGATATGTAGGTGTCCTCACAATGATTTTCCTTTACCGTTAGCAGATGTAAAATCATTTGATTAGTACATATAAATTACTGCCTCGGTGGTCCAGTGGCCGCAGTATGTGCCTGCTGTGCACCGAGGTTGTGGGTTCGATTCCCACACAGGACAAAACTTTGTGTGACCCACAAAGAATTGTTCTGAGTCTGGGTGTAATTTGTGTCCGTTATTTGTATGTTTGTAAAGTCCCCCGCGACACAGAGCTTGTTCTCTAGTGCGGGAGTTGTTTTTAAAAAAAAGAAAAGAAATTCCACAAAATTAAATTCACATTGGTACTGCCAACTAGAATTGAACTCACACTTCCTGCTTGCAAGTCGGTTACTTTCCCACTCGGCCACCACCGCTATTTACTATTACATCAAAGTTATATAAACATATATTTTACCATTCTTTTTCATCCTTATCCTATAGTGTCAATGATTCAGGGTTACTGGCAGTTTCTGTAATTTTTTTGGTTACTCTGACAGCATTTGACTGCACGATTGGTTCAGTGGCTCAAGCCATTTACCACTACGTGGCGTGTTGTGTTAAATCCCACACGGGACAAAATTGGTGTGATTCATAAATGGTAGTTCCGAGTCTGGGTGTAGGTACTTTGTGTCCATTAATTATATTTTTGTAAAGTCCCTTGCACCACAGGGACCACTTGTTCCCTAGTACGAGAGTTGTCTTTTTAAACTAAACAATAATGATAGTAAAATTGCAAAAATATCTAGATTAAAGGATCCTGGCAGATTGGTATACATATTCTTTGCATAAAACTTAATCTTGTCTCCGCAATTTAGGTTATTATAATATGAAAATCTTCCAAGAACGCCGAGACTTACCAGAACCCACCACCCTAAGGCACTTCTCTTATAATATTTCCATTACTTTCCTTTATTAAATAGCAATAAAACTTTTATAACACAATCAGCGGGAAGCAATCTCAGTACTAACAACACATATAATTCGTTTAATTTCGGTAGGTGTTCCGTTTGTACTTAATTAAGTTTATGGGCTCGTATCCTCAAATTGACGCAGTAAAATCTTAGCGGCGACGATACTTAGGTATCATCACACGTTATTGCGATAATAAATGTCTTCATATTGTAACTAATTATTTTGGGAGGACTTTATACTTACGTGTTTTAATACTAGTTAGGTGGCAAAGTTTAAACTTTTAAAGATAGGTAAGATTATATAAAACCGAGCAACATGAATCAATCAAAGTTTTGTCTCATGTGGGAATCGAACTCATGACCTAAGGCTTAGCAGTCAGAGTTATTAAATACTAGACCAACTAGCCAGGCAAATCTGGAGGTGCTATGGTTGCGTTTCTATTTGTATAAACAATTCCCTATGCTTGTGATACCCCATTTCAAAACCCTTGTAATACACTTAATTTGGTCGGTTCCAGGTATTGCAAGCGTCCATATGTTACGATAGCTACTGCTACCATCAGGTGGGCCGAAAGCCTGTTTGCTACTTCAGTAGTATAACCAGTTAAATATCGACAGATGGCGCTACTACACATGTAACGTGTCGGTTTAATCGTTTTCACGTATACCCTCATTTCAAATTAAAACGACCACTGTATTAACTAACAAAATAAAACAGAACATAGGTCGAAAATTAATTTGTTTGACAATGGAAACTACTGTAACCTCTGTTAATAATATAATTTATAACAAATTAATTCACACATTGTAAGCACCCACAGTTAGCCTTTGTAATTAACACAAACCGTAAAGTCGGGTGAGTTTCACAACTCAGTTTTATGTCAGAAATTAACGATTGGATCGTGAAAGCGTAGTTTTCTTTGTTGCTATGTTACATTTTGAGCTATTTGTACGAGTATTTGTTATCTTAAATTACTTTCATAATGGCAGGTTTGAAGACCGTAATAAAAATCCATTCATTAAATAAAAAATATGGAAACAGTCAATGACATTAAAACGATAGACCGTCATACTGAGCGCCGCGGCGCACGGCGTTTATTTTTGTTAACATGTTTTTGTGCGTTCTTGCTTATAAAATTCAAGTATGAAAGCGTTAGATAATACAGAATTTAATGATACAGATAGAGATAGTGATAAATGACATGAAGTACCTTCATGTCATTTATCTTTGCTATTTATTAGCTAATGTTGACGGCAATAGTTTCCGTTCGCTAGTGTGATATATACGTTTTTTTTATACTACCAAGGTGGCAAACAAGCATACGGCTCGCCTGATGGTAAGCAGTTACCGTAGCCTATGGACGTTGCAACACCAGGGGTGTCACTCACGCGTCTTTTACTTAAATATAATTGGAAACAGTTAATCTTAAAACAACCTAGCACGTGGGCTTCTTTAATTTGTTAACCCTTTCGCGGACAGTAATGTAGACACGATAGATGTTTTATTGGCATTTGGCGTAGATAGATTATAATTATAGTCTAGCACGGAGGCTACTCTTAAAAAACATGTACCCGTGGGAAAAACCTACAGGTACACGCAGGCGCAGCCGGGGGCGAAAGCTAGTAATATTAACTGTCCTACAAAGTGATAATTAATAGAAATAACGTATTGTAGTGCATCGCTGTCTAATATGGATTAGACAGCGATGCACTACCTCATCTATGCATCGCGATTGACACAATCGTAACGGGCGCTGATTACAGCAAAATCTTTTTCATTAATCGCAATAAAAATGATTTATGTTGTTTTAAAAAATAATGAATCTGTATAGACTTAGTCGGGTAGTTAGAAGCAAGCTTTTACAAGAATTTTCATTTGCAACATTAGTAAGAAATCTTATTCTTTCCACATCAATTTGCCTCCAACTCATCGCTCCACTAAATTCTCGGTTTACATAACATATACACATCACCATATAAAATGAGACTTGAAATCAAATCAAACTAGGGCAAAATCAGGGTCACATAGCAAACCTAAATCACTTCAATATTTTTTTTATTTTTTTAGGATACTATACCTGTTGAAAAGAAAATACTTTAGAATATGAAATACTGATACTGTTGTGTTGATAATTTATATAAACAGTAGGTGAGTAATACTGGACAAGCGCTCAGCTGATGCGTGTGCAGCGTCCACGTGCAGCGCACTAGAGAACAAGCTCTGTGTTGCGGGGGACTTTGCAAACATACAAATAACGGACACAAATTATACCCACACTCAGAACAACTCTTTGTGCGTCACACAAAGTTTTGTCCCTGTACGGGATCGAACCCACAACCTCGCGCATACTGCACACACTGGACTACTATGGCAGTCTATTGAACTATCGTTTCATTATGATGATCCATGTTAGATACAACAACAGTTTTTAATTCCTAAACTGTATGTAATTTTATTCTTTGTCTGTTACTACTAATACCTATAGGCTAGTAGTAACAGGCGAAAAAAAAAGGCTGAAAGAAAGAAGTGGAAGCTCCTATCTAATTTAAAAACTAATATTTAGTAACTTTAAACAACTTTCTTGTTTTTATTTCGTACATCGTAGAAACCTTTTTTTAAAACGAAAATTTCAATTGTAATATTTAAATTCTATATTTGAGAAATATATTAAGAAATCAATTTAAATCAAATCAAAACTACAAACAAATCACTGAGGAAAAACGAAATCCGAATTCCTGAAGGGTCGACCTTTGTTTTCTTAGGACGGGCCATTTAAATCGTAAATGCCGACGCCTATTGCGCAAATATCTAAAGATTTCTCATTTTTACACAATCTGAAACTATTAAAGGATTTTGGAAAGCCATTAAACTGTTAAAATTAGTTTAGCTTCTGCAAAATAAATTTCCATTAGTCTTTGAGAAATGAAATGATAATATTTTGTCTTAAAAAAACAATTTTATGGAGACGTTTCCAAATACGTATTTTTTGTAAACTAAAAATATTATTACAAAGAGCGTCTTTTAGTATTATAAATTATGAAGTCTTTGCAATGTTTCAAACAATTATAAACATAAAAGATACTTTTGAACATCTTAATAGTCGTAATAATAGCAAGAAAATATTTTGTATAGGTACAGACAAAATTCTCAAGACTAATAATATTACCATGCCCTTTAAAAGTTCTTAAAGCGAGACGTTAAAGCAAGGGCCCCTAAACCCTTATCTATCTATGTATCCATGTACGTGTATCTCTGCGTCACCCGTCTTATATCTTAAAGGAAGAAAGCCTTCAAAATAAGGAAAGGAAAGGTGCAAGAACTACGAGTTTTTTCTGCGCACGTCCCAAGGGGCTACCGTAAAAGATACGTAACTTATTTATCTCGGCATTACAAAACCCGTACTCGGAGCAACTACACTAAATTTCTCATAAAAACTATGTCCAATTACGGAACACACCTCGCGGGACGCCATCTACCATACAAAACTGTGCACGTTAGCAATTTTATATCCATATTTTTTATTTTCATGAATAAGAGAATCCGAGATAAAATACGACTTTAGGTAGAACCGAGGTGCGGGGACGTGCTGTTAAACAAGACAGCCGCTTTATTTATGCCCTCAATATTTTACAAACCATAAAACTTCTTCGCCTTGAAAATAACGAATGTTTTATGTTAATAGGTTTTTTGGAATTCACACCGGCAGAGTAAAATTTTAATTGATCCAACTTTTTCTGTGCAGTATAAGAAATTGTTAAAGAAAACCAATCGGCCGTATTTTATGGAAATCATAAAATCACCCTGATTTGATACGTTTGAGGTTTTTACGATCTTAAATATACCTACTGATTTTTTTATGTTCCAATTTATTTTGATTCTACCATTTCTCAAAAATTAAGGAAAGTGTTGAAAATTTTTGGTCTGGTAACTATGTGCCTAACGGTTCATAATAGCAGTCGACCGGTATCGGACATTTTTATTCGTACTTGTCTTTCCTTTATTTAGTCATAATATTTTTATACGTATATTATGAAAAAATAAAATTGAGGGATGTTAAACAGATGTTTTCCTTTAGTTATCAAAGACTGTTCTCTATCCAAGTTTTAAGTAAGCTTTTTTCGAAGCATAAACCATTGCATTCTACATATAGAAATAGGATATAATACATGGGTCCAAATTTAAGCGTTCATAAGCCACGGTAACTGCTTATCATCAGGTGGATTGGACGAATATGTGTTCGTTTGTGCATGTTGCGTATGGTTTTTTTTTCACTACGGTCTGAATACTATTTGATATTTCAGATTTCAAACAGAAATGTGAATCTAACATTTTATTTCAAAATCTTTAGTAGCACTTCAGATTAAACCATGAAGGTATCGTTACTCAACACTCTCAAGTGTTCCATTGATCACCTTATTTATTGAAGTTCGTGACGTTTAACCGCTCCTTTCTTCTGGATTATGTCTTCGTATAGCAAGATTAATAGTTAGGTGCTTCATCAATGAAGAAAAATGCAATTTTCCAACGTGATTGAAAATCGTTCGCTGAACTAAGCTTAGATTATCTACTGCCAGTGTTCAGAATGAATTTAACAATCAATTCTTATTAAAATTTTATATTAAGACTATTTTTTTATTAATAATATAATATGGTTTTTTTTACAGCGGTGATAGCCAAGTGAGAGAGTAACGATGAAGGTTAGAGGAAAACCATGTGTCTTATAAGAAATTCAAAAGGCATGTCTGATTCACCACCGCGCATTCGGCCAGCGTGTGGGGATTAAGGCTTCTTTTCAGCTCTCGTGTTAGCGGAGAGAAGAACCATACCCAGCAGTAGGACATTTTACATATTTGCTATTATTTTTATTATTTTAAATATTCTCCTAAAGACTGCTCTGATGTAGCTACTACAAATACATTTCAAGGTAATAATGGCCTCCACTTTACAGGCTTATTACCACTTAGTTAAGCTTAATACCAAAATCCTTACTAATATTATAAATGTGAAAGTTTGTAAGAATGGATGGATGGATGTTTATTACTCTTTCACGTAAAAACTACTGAACGGATCTGAATGAAATTTGAAATGGCACAGAGATAGATTATGGTCTGGAATAACACATAGGCTACTAGCCTAGCTACTAGCTTTTTGCAGCGATAACCGACATCCACGCGGGCGGAGCCGCGGGCAACAGCTAGTATAATCTAAATCTACTTAAAAAGTAAGTGATAATGTTGTGTCTCTGTAGCCCTTGACAACAACCTTTAACACGAAATACACTTAGCGAAAAGCCAACACAACATATTCACCGGGAAAATAAAACTTAATCCCATTATGTCTAACGTTTATATTGTCATCCGAATATAATGTGTGAATAATGTGGGCCTTCCATTCAATAAGGGCCAGCACCTTTTTGTCGTAGAACCTCTAAAAAGATATCTACCCTTTATGGCAATATTAAATTATGGACTATATTTTCAGTAGTGCGGTGGCCTGTGCTCTTTTAGTTAAGTAATACGTTTTACCTGAGATTTCTTGGGATTAAAGGATAACTGTGTTTGTATGGTTGAATGAGGAAAATTGTTACTTTATTTACGAGGAAGTGGAAGTGTGTAAAGTGTATTAAGACATTGTAAGGTGATATGTTTTTAGTGTGTCTTGTACTTAGCTTGGCTTTTTTGAGATTAGACGCGGTACTGAAATTGGTTTGGAGGACGGTATTATCCATAGTTTGTATGCCTCATTGTTGAGTTCAGGCCTCTTTTTACTCAGGCAAGTATATATCTAAATCTATATATTGATCGCTAAGCGAAAATATTGGATTTGTTTGAAGCATAATGGACATGATTTGGTACAGTAAGATTTAACAATAAAGTTAACATAGAGCACGTACCTCCTCTATTTTAACTTTAGCGTAGAATCTAGCGTTACTCTAGCTGTTAACAAAGCTAAAATAATCTAAAGAAATACAATTACGACTGAACTTTGATCACTAAAAGCCTGTTTGTTTATCTAAACAAAATATATATCAGTAGTTGTAACCCGCGGCTCCGCCCACGTAGATGACAAAAAGTATGATAAAAAGTATAGCCTACATGCTATTCCAGACTATAATCTATATCTGTGCCAAATTTCATCCAGATCCATTCAGTAGCGTTTGCGTGAAAAAGTAACAAACATCCGTACATCCATACTCACAAACTTTCACATTTATAATATTAGCAAGGATGTATAGAGGTAAAAATTTTGAAGATATAAAATATTTTCCTTAAAAATACATAAGAAAATTATTCTTCTCAAAATAAGCCCAGAGAAATTTACCTTAACATTTATAAACATAAATATCATTACCTTAATCTACATCCTCACAAAATAAGACCCTAAAACACGAACAAGATATAAAACGTCTAACCACAAATCCTTTAAGAAAACTCCTCTTGCATACGGTAGAAATAAATCTTCCATGGATACAAGTAAAGTTATGCAAGCAAGATAAGGGAACAAATACTTGCAGCTCATTTCCCATCTCGCGGATTTCAGTGATCGTACGTATACTACATACTTAAGACGACTTTACGTTTTTGTAAATTATACTGTACTAGCTGTTGCCCGCGGCTCTGCCCGCGTAGATGTCGGTTATCGCTGTAAACAGTAGCCTATGTGTTATTCCAGACCATAATCTATCTCTGTGCCAAATTTCATCCAGATCCGTTCAGTCGTTTTTACGTGAAAGAGTAACAAACATCCATCCATCCATACTCACAAACTTTCACATTTATAATATTAGTAAGGATGTAATAGGTACTCGCCTTTGTGTACGTCCTATTCCAGTATATTATGAAGTACTTGCGGATCACCCCGAGTTCACATAAAGGGTTAAACTATATTTTACCTTTTTAGGTAGGCATTGAATTTTCGAAAATCCTTTCATATAGCATCCTTACGTTATAAAATAACATGTTGGACAATTATATTCCAAATTTTCGCTTTCTATACCTACTTACTAGTTTTGGCTGTGAATTGATAGTCACAGTGCAAAAGATTTCATATAATTAAATAGATTGTATGAAAGTAAACAGTGCATGTATTTTTTTATACCTACTACTATTTAGATGGCAAACAAACTTTAGGTTAAGCAGCTACCTTAGCTTATGGACGCCAGAAATACCTCTGGCATCAGCTAAAAACACGCAAGTAATACCACTTGCGTGTTGACCCTTTTTTTTGGTTTCATTCAAATTCGTACAGTAGTAAATATTTGACTATACTATTTCATTTTTGTTAATAAGTTTCAATAAAATTATGTTAAATAAAGAATAAATAATAATATCAAACTCAATGTAAAAGATAAATTAAACTGTCGAAGTTTTTAATCTTCATTTATTACTTTGCTAACCAAATTCGAAACATTTTAAATGAAACAGTTTTAATGTTATGAACTCAGAGTAATAAAAAAGTTAAAATAATTATTTATACGAGACATTCAGACGACAGTCTTTGTTCTGCAAAGGTCATAAAGTAACTACTAGAATATCAAGAGTCTACATTTTTAAATGGTCCTTACCACCTTTACGCAGATGATCTCCAAATATACACATACGCTCCAGTAAACAAGTTGTCGGAAGCTTTCTTCATTACGAGTATAAATAATGATTTACAACGAGTGTGTGATTGGAGTAAACCATTTGGACTTCAAGTAAATCCTGCAAAGACCTAAGTTGTTGTTGTTGGCAGCCCCAAGATGATGTCTAAAATTGATTGGCTTCAGTTACCCCGATTACATTTTAACAATACACCATTACTTATAAGTAATACTGTAAAGAATTTGGGTGTAATTGTTGATAAAAACTTGTCTTGGGGTCCCCAGGTTCAGGCAGTCAGTCGGAAACTGTTTGCTTCTGCGGGGTCCTTGCGAAGATTGCGGAACTTTCTTCCGACTGCTACCAAGATTGCGTTAGCTCAATCCCTTCTTCTTCCTATACTAGACTATGCCGACGTCAGCTATCTAGATCTCACCGAGGAACAACTTGATAAACTTGAGCGACTCCAAAATTTTTGCATAAGATTTATATTTGGTTTACGCAAATATGATCACGTATCAGAATATCGAAACATGCTCAAGTGGCTTCCTATTCGCCTTCGTCGGAATACTCATATTCTCTCTTTACTTTATAACATGTTGTTTAATCCTGCCACTCCCACTTATTTAAAGAAACGTTTTAGGTTTTTAAATGACACACATGTGAGATCCCTAAGGTCGGCGGAAACTTTGAGACTGGAGATGCCAATGCATTCCACAAATTTCTACGACAAATCTTTTACTGTACAGGCTGCCCGGCTGTGGAATGCATTGCCTATTTCCATTAGGCAGGCAAAGAGTTTAGCTACTTTTAAAAGTATGGTTTACAGACATTACCTTTCTCAGTAGTTTTTATGTCCATATATGTTTGTATATAATTACATTATATATTATATGTATCAATAAAATGTATTTATATAGTTGTATATAATTTTATTTATGTAAGTACTTATGAGTATTAGTATATTAGTTATAGGTAAGTATTGGATACCTATGTAAATATATATTTCCCTTTACTAGCAACACCAAACTGCTCACTCTACAAATATCTTTATCTATCATTTCTGTCCATCCTAAGGTTGCCTGTAAGAAATTGCTTTTAGCGATAAGGCCGCCCATTGTGCATTACTATATAAGCAAAACTATGTAAGCAATATGTTTTTTGGTGTACAATAAAGAGTTATCTATCTATCTATCTATGGTCATTTAAAAAACAATTTTGCTGTAGTTAGTATGTAAATTAGATGGTATAGTTATTTATTATTTGATATGTCTTTTATTAAATAACTGTTAAAATATTCCCGTTTATTACGACAAACACAACTTACAACACAATTTTATTATAATTTATGGTTTATACTTAAATTAAACATAGTAAAAGTTATCTATATACTATATAGTAAAAGAAAAAAGGAAATGTTTAACATGAACAAGTGATAAAAATATAGAAATAAATTAGTTTGACAGAATAAGCGTGTAACAAAACAAATGTGTGTATGCACGTGTGTGTGTGTGTGTGTGTGTGTGTGTATAATAAAATTAATTAAAGAAACAATTTTATTTTGATAGATTTTATTTTTCGTCATCTCTGTGTTGCATAGGATCTCTTTTGCAAAACAGTTTGTTAAACTTGTTTTGTCAAAATATTATTACTTTTCAAAAATCATAAAATAAATCGATATTGGATAATTTAACACAAGAAATCGAAGACCGTACTATTGATATTAAGTATTATTATTAAAAGTAGTTACTTTAAACCCCACGTTTTGATAAGTTTAACTGGCAAACTACTTATAATAAAGACGATATCCCTATCGTTCGAACTTTTTTCAATATTTTACAAAACTTTTAAAAACTCGAGTGTCCGTTACTGTACGCGTTGCAGTAAGGAACTAGGCGAATACGATGCAAACTTTTCGATTAGCATACGGGAGATAAAAAGGGAAGTGCGATTGTTTGGTTCTCCCTCCTTTAGTAAAAGTTGGTTTGAGAGTCGAGATGTTTGCTCAAGATTACTATACTTACCGGTGAAAGTTGATTTAGTGGCTGATGGTACTAAAGATTTTTGTAGTTAGCAGTGGTTATTAGCCAGAATTATGTTATAAGACTAGCTGTTGCCCGCGGCTCCGCCCGCGTGGTTGTCGGTTATCGCTGTAAAACGTAGCCTATGTGTTATTCTAGACCATAATCTATCTCTGTGCCAAATTTCATCCAGATCCGTTCAGTAGTTTTTACCATCCATCTCTCCATCCATACTTACAAACTTTCACATTTATAATATTAGTAAGGATAAGATAATACTTTTATTAATTAAAATTGTGAATAAAATGTATCTATACTTAGTTACAGTTTGTTTGTTACGCTTGCACGACTAAACGGCTGTATGAATCTTAATAAAAATCATCAAAGAGATAAATGGTATGTAAGGGAAGAACATAGGAATATTTTTATCTTGATAACTGACATCCACGTGGGTGGAGCCGCAGGAAATAACTAGTATATGATAAAGTTTAAAGTATTTCAAGTATTTGTCTGCAGTGTATCTTAAAGATGTAGTTTTAAAGAAACGCTTTCCTATCCCAGAGTAATTCATAACAAGCAAACCCCAGTGTTATAAGTTTTTGAATCGGCAACAGTTCTTTCATAGTAAAGTGAGGTGAGATTGACGTGAGGATTGAACAGACGATACGCCACGCCCAGTATATTACTATACCTCAGGGATTTATAATGCGAGTTAGAAATATTACATACCTGCTAGCCTATCTCAGAAAATTTATCAATCTGAGTTATAGACTAGCAAATTGTATGAGAGGAGATAAGTCTTCCAAGACTATGGATGAGGTCTTAAAAACTTAAAGTTATGATTGCAAGAACGAGAGGCGAAATACTACCTACTTCAGTTATACTAGTTAAGTGTCATACTCCATGAAAAAGAATAATAACTTAAGCTCATACGAACTTGATTACACAATTTACTAGATAGCAATATCTTTAAAACTGCAAAAGATATAAACTTAAAACTTACAAATTTATAGAGTTTTTCTCTAAATACACAAAGTTTGAAACTTCTCATAGCTTCCGGAGCGTCGGAGGTATATGGGGATGTTCAATTATCCGCAAAGTACTTCTCGTAAGGATGGCCAAACTTGAAACTTCGACTTATTTGTTGATGAGTAGTTACCATAATGCATTCCGTTTTCATTTTTAATGTTGATATGGGGCGCAGTTATGTGGCCAATATCAACATTAAAAATGTTCAACAGTCTTTATCAATAAGATTACATCCTTATAAATGTGAAAGTTTGTATGAATGGATGGATGGATGGATGTTTGTTACTCTTTCACGTAAAAACTACTGAACGGATCTGGAAGAAATTTGGCACAGAGAGATTATAGTCTGGAATAACACATATGCTACTTTTTGCAGCGATAACCGACATCCACGCAGGTGGAGCCGCGGGCAACATCTAGTATATTATAATTACGGTATTTTAAAGGTTGAAATAGTCGCAGTGGCCGACTGGAAATGTCAGTGAGAGATCTATCTCAGGTGGCAGTGCTAATGTAAATTTTACTTATACGTACTTACTAAAATACTTGCCATTTTCATTTTCGAATTAAAGCCTCTATAGAAAGTAAAACATTCCGAACTAAGCAATATGAATTATTGGTTCTCATAGTTTTAAATTTCTAGTCGTTGTTTGTCATTTTTGTAGTATAAGTTGACACTTTTACAAGACAATCATTGTACTTATACGACGATGAAAACGTAAAGTTATCAACTCACAACTCGGGACAAAAAGTTGTGATATCCATAAATTGTTGTCCCGAGTCTGTGTGCACTTTGTGTCCATTACTTGTATGTTTGTTAAGTCCCGCGCGACACAGGGCTTGTTCTCTCCGGGAGTTGTCTTTTTAAAACAAAATAGAACTAAATTATTAACTAACGTGAGTTAAAGCTGAGCGTGAGGTAATCTAAGTATTAAAATCTGTATATTGCATTATACAGTACAAATAAAATAAATATGTTTTCATTGTACATTATGCATAGTCGGTACAGTACACTCAAGTTATTACAAATTTATAATATTTCATGAAATGTGGTTACATTTTTGGCACGTTTTCGTCCCCACTTTGTATGCAATATGGAATTTAATTTGTAATTTTGTCAGCAATGTTTCAACAAACCAGCTTTGACATAAAACTTAGCTTTGTGATGTCTAAACTTTGTTACTAAAATCTGTGCGACACTCCGTCATAACTATTTTGAATAAATAGTTTGTAAGTATTAAGTGAATTAACTTGTTTAGTAACAGTTTAATACTTTTCTAAATTATTTTCATTTCATTTTAAATGAGAAAGTTTTAAAATGTTAATTATTTAAAATTTTAGACTATTCGCTCTAAAAGTATCTGATGTGCATTGATTATGTTAATCAGTCAGTTCTTTATACAAGACTAATATTATATAATTTGTCTGTAACAATATTATGTAATTTTTAAGAGATGTACTGGGGACAGATCTCCACCTTACAGAAGACCACAGCCAAATAAATACACATCGCGATGTAGATGCGTGTGATTACAGGTCTCCAGCGCTCATTTACGGATGCCTTTTGAATGAAACGTTGTATCCATCTGAAAGCCCTGGTGTAAATAAATGGGTTGGCAACGCGCTAGTGATACCTCTGGTATTGCAAAGGTCCATAGGCTGCGGTAACTGTTTAACATCAAGCTAGCCGTATGCTTGTTTGCCACCTAAGTAGTATAAAAATAAACTATAATGGATATACCGCTTGACTTTCTAATAAGGAAATAAACTATTGCATAACGTCTACTATATTTGCACATTTTTAATGTGCAAATATGACGCTGCTCACTGATCTTCTTTCTGGAAACTTGGTCTTTGTGGAAACATATGGGGGAGACCTACGTTCAGCAGTGGATATCAACAGGCTGAGAAGAAATATGATTGTGCATTTCATTCATATAATAATAATTCTGTGTTCATGCACAATATGAAAATAAAATCTTAGCGTGGCAGTCCTTTTTAAAAAAGGAATCAAAAACTTCTGCCAGGTCTACAGTGGACCCGAAATCTCTTCACAATATAAAATCATTGCAACTAATACCTATTCATAGGCATAATAAAATTGCAATAATCTTGAATAGTATTTAATCGTGCATAAATAAATCCACAAAACATTAACCAAGATTCTCAACCAGTATTGTTAAGATGTCTTGCATGAGCAAACAGATACGAGACAATACAGTAAAACGAATTGGGTTCACGAACAAAAGTGGCCCCAAAATCATAAAACGATTTTCTATTCCAGAATCAATCTTTGTTTTTGTCTGAATCCAATTTGGATCTCAGTTATAGTGGACAGTTTTAATCAGAAGTATTTTTTTGTAAATCAATTTCTGATTTAAATTATACTATAATGTAAGTAAACATGTATTTATTCCCGTACATTATGTATTGTACGAAAGTGAAAAGGGCACCATGCAAGCAAACAAGCTGGACTGTCTATGTAACGACCACCACCTTACAGAAGACCAAAGCCAATGATGATTACTGATGATACCTAATAGCTGCCGCAGCGTGGGTAGGATATTGACTGCCTAATTGGTTCAGTGGCTTAAGTAGTTACATTAACTACTTCGTGTCGGTAGGTTGTAGGTTCAATCGCTACACAGGACAAAAAATTATGTGGTAACGAATGGCTGTTCTGAATAAATGCTTTTCTTTCTTTGTTCTGACTCTGGGTGTAATATGTATCTATTAATATTTTGTGACCCACGACACAAAGCTGGTTTCCTAGTGCGGGAGTTGACTTTTAAAATAGGTAGGTAGGTATCTAGACCGGTTCGGAGCGAAAATGTCTTGATAGTATCTATGCACGTACGTGTTTGTATGAAAATAAAGAAAAACCTATTAAAAACAAATGCCAATGTGACACATTCTTACAGCCTAACAATAAATAATATCCTACTAATATTATAAACGTTTGTACTACTAATATTATAAAGTATGGATGGATGGATGAATGTTTGTTACTCTTTCACGAGAAAACTACTGAACGGATCTGGATGAAATTTTGCACAGAGATAGATTATGGTCTGATATAACACATAGGCTAAATTTTTAGTGATAACCGACATCCACGCGGGCAGAGCCGCGGACAATAGCCAGTTCTTAATATTCCTTTTTATTCCCCTGGAGCTATTTCAATTATTGGAAAAAAATAACATGTTTCAGTAATAAACAAAATTGATATAAAACGGTTGGCTTTTGTATTGTAATTGAATTTGTATTTGAATCGTAACAAGTATACAATAAATAAAATATTAATCACAGAAAAAGAAATTGCCTTCTTTTAATTCAAATAGAAATAAGTTTTCTTGAACAATACTGCAAATAAACTCTCTTATACATTGGCTAGTTTAACTAGGTAAACGTACGATACAGAGCGGTTGGTCCTAATTAAAGAGTCTGTAGTTTTTGTAGATATTTACAGGTGAAAAACTGTTTAAATCTCTTTTTATTATAGTAAGCTCGTTTATGTGACAAAATTTATAATTAAGAGACTGGCTTGTTGAGCCACAGTTAATATTAGTAGGATTTATTCAAATTCAAATTAAAAATGATTTATTCCACACAATAATAAACAATATAGAAACACAAAAAAAAGAAACACAGAATATATAAAATTACACTCATTGAATTAGGTAAAGAAGTGAAAACGGTGTGGGCACAGCTAGAGCTGGTTTTAAGATTTATTTGGAATCGAACCCATGATGTACGGCTTAGAAGACAGGATCACACTAACCACTAGACTAATCGACCATTTAAATTACTCGTAAAGTAGACTACTCACTATTTGAGATTAAAAGTTACTATTTAGGTAATACTATTGTTTTTATGAACTAGCAAGCCCAGAACTTAATTAATACATTGCGAAAACCTTCGATCCATTCCTCAGAGCCTTTTTAAAAACGTAATTTTAAAAGCACACCACTTCAATATTACCAACAGCCATGTTAAATTACGTACACGATAGAAGCCTTAATTGTATGCCTTAGTGTGCGATAACTAGATTCCCAGTTTTCCTTGTAACAAAGCGTTGGTAGCGAAATTTGGCGCGTCTATCCTTTTTTTGCTAGCTGTAATAAAAACAGAGATACATTTAAGCGATGAGCGCTAGAATTGAGGCCAGGGAACAAATTGCGTGGGATTTTACACACACCATAAAGTTATTATCGTATTGTGGTAAAAGAAAATACTGATGAGATATTTTATTTTTTATTTGGTCGGGAGTTTAAGAAAACAAAATGTTGTATATTATTATTATTAGACTGGCCTGTTGGTCTAGTTGTAAGCAACCTGCGGTCGTGGGTTAGATTCCCACACGGGACAAAACTTTGTGTGATCCATAAATTTTTGCACATATTTAAATTCTACAACGGCGGACTCAATGTTCTACCAGTCAACCTTTGGAGGTGCAGATATAAATACAATAAAATTATACTTAAATACTACTTATAATATATAAATAATTACTGAAATAATGATAGTCGTTAAGATTATTCTGCTAATAGTTTAAGATATTGTTGACGTACTTTAGCCTTAAAAGTATCACGGTTGGTGGACATCATGATTTCGAGAGGAAAATTAAAGGCGATGTGATGAAGACTCAGGCCAATCAATATATGGCCAGTTCAAACATAAATTTGCGCTATGATGTTCCTCACATCTAATAGTTCCTATAAGGGGAACTAAAAATACATAAAGATATATTAGTAAAAATAATGAAAAATTTACATACATTGTGTACGTCTAACAATCGAAACATTTTCCTTTGTCTATACTAAAACATCAAATTTACAATAAAACCGAAAGAAAATGACCTAATACGATGAAAGGAACAAATCATAGATATCTACGTCACAACATAGACGATGTGAAACAAAAAGTTTGGAAGCGGAACGTATAGGAACATTCGTCGGAATTGCCAATACTGAAGCCGAAGCGAGTACCGGATAGTTCTCAAAAAGGAATTCGTCGGGGAGAAAAATTAGATTTGCGAAACAGAAACGTGTCCGAACTGAGATGTAAGGTTAGTTAAGAAGTGTACTATTGACAAGGGGTATGGTCTATGTGTCTTCTTGACTATTTGTTCAATGTACGCTATTTTGTATATTCATATGATTTTTGAACTAATTAACTCGCCGTTTTAGTATTGCGGTGCGAGCACCTTGTAAAAAAAATTGTAGTCTCTTTTTTATCATGCGATTCACTATCTTAATAAATTCATAGTGAAATTTATTTAAAAAAATTGAAATGAATAAAATATTAACCATTTTTTATAAAAATACAATGGAAAATGGTTAACTGCAAAACGATGGCTATAAATAAAGTTGTAATAGGCAATTTTTATTTTTATTAAAAAAATAAAAATTAAAACTTGAACTTCGGCAAAGTTTAAATCACAAATTATTCCACGGGGCAATGTAAATTCACCTTTTGAAGAAGTATAATGGAAATTTCGAGCAACCACTTGGAAAGTCTTTTGATCTTGAGAATTTTACTGAAACGTTTTGGTGAAAGGCTTAGAGCACCATAGTTAGGTACCGTTGAAACTTTCGCAAGTGTCGGCTTAAGTTTTAATATAGGTACGGATAGAGGAAAATGCTCGGTAATATTCTCACGAAATTGTGTAATATGTAGAGTATTTTCATATAATTCTTGTCCTTTGGAGATTGTATACTTAAAAGCACCTGCATTATGTAGGACTCACTAGTACGACTCACTATTTTTTAAATGATAACTACGGTTGGATAAAGTTGCATATTAATGTTTAAAAAAAATCGTACGAGCAAACATAAAATTTCCTTCTTTTTGGAAGCCGGTTAAAATTACAACTTCAGAACTAGAAAACAAGCCCTGTGTTATCACCGAAAATTTTACAAAAATACAAATTACGGACACAACAAAAAGTTTTGTGTACGATTTTTGGCGGTAAAGTAAGCACTTACTTTATGTTAAGCAGCTGCTTGGCTATGTCCCTAACACAGAGTAGTGGTTGTCACTTAAAATTAGATATAGATAGGCCACTGGCTCGTCTTATTGGTAATAAAAGAACTTGGTAATATGTGAGACTCTGTGCTGAAGTTTTTTTTTTTCTTCTGAAAATTCCAATACTACGTTTTTCAATTCGAATTTCGAACCCGGGATCTTAGTTTAGCAGTCCTACTACAACTACAACTGCATCACCAAGTCAGAATAAAATAACAACACTTTATTTTAACAACATCAGTTCAATACAAACCGTAAAAATAAAACATTAAAAGTCCAAGCAAAGCCGACCATTTTAAGATTGAAGATTTTCCCAAAAAAAGTATACTTCAAGTCTGATTGTCGAAAAAACTGCGGATTCTATCAAAAGAAGTTGCATTCGTAATGCACTGAGAATACGCGGTTGCACTGCTCTGAATTTTCCCCAACACTGAATGGGTATTCACTAAATGCAGCCTCTTTCTTTACCTTTTATAGCTGAGAAAGACGCAGAGTTCATTCCTTCTAAGATTCCGTGGTTTTATTTTTTTTACGATCATTAATATTTTTCGGTTCTGTTAATTTTTTGAGTTCGGCTCTGTATTTTGTGCAGTAAAAAGTTTTCGTTTCGTGCACTTCATAAAAGACTTTTTGAGGCCTACCTTTTCTTAACATTCTTGTTTGAATTAACGTTGTTACAGATGAAGTAACTGTAACAATCAGTAATTTGAAACTTTTACGAGGCACAATAGTACTCGAATTGAGAAGTAACAAATTTGTAACACATGAGTGTGTATCTATCTCACCCGGAAATTTCGCTTGCTTAAATAAATATGTGCTGAATAAAACTTTCTAAATGCTTCTTCTTCTTATCGTTGGGTTAGTGGTCAACCTGGTGACAGAGTTATTTAGATCGCCCATATTTAGGCCTCTGTCATGATCTAACGACTGTTAACAGTCGGGTCCGACTTTTAACGTGCCCTCCGAAGTACGGAGACACTCAGGCGAAATACCACTATGCGGTCACCCATCTTTAGGGTTACCGTGCCTTTGGTTGCTTAACCCGCTGATCGTTTACCTAACAGCGAGTGCACCTGGCTATAAGCGCCTCTTCTTCCTCTAAGTGCTATATGGAATGCATAAGGGTTACATGTAAGAAAATCAACATGTCCAAAAATAAATTCTAAAGATTTGTTCGACTCCCATGCTCTCTTAATAGGTCTGATAAGGCCTGTAGGCCAGTAGTAAGACTGCTTCGAGTTGCTATTATTACATACATTATAAGTCATCAGTTTCATAATTGTTACTTATTCGACTATCGAGCGAGAAATGTTTATTAGTTGAAAAAAAAATTAAACTAATTTCAAAACAATATACATATATATCTTATATATAAAATTCTCGTGTCACAATGTTCGTTCCCGTACTCCTCCGAAACGGCTTGACCGATTCTCATGAAATTTTGTGAGCATATTGAGTAGGTCTGAGAATCGGCCAACATCTATTTTTCATACCCCTAAATGTTAAGGGTGGTCCACCCCTAAATTTTTTATTTAATTTTTTAGACATTTTTTTTTGTTTTTATATTTTTGTGATTCAACATTAAAAAATATATACAACCCTTAATTTTCACCCCTCTACGATCAACCCCTATTACTATTTATTAGCAAAACAAGGTTTGCTGGGTCAGATAGTATCTTATTAACCGACTTCCTTCAAAAAGAGGAGGTTATCAATTCGTGTGTATTTTTTTTAAATGTTTGTTACCGCATAACTCCGTCATTTATGGACCGATTTAAAAAATGATTTTTTTGTCTGAGAGGACATACCTACTTCCAGTTTGGTCCCATTATCATCAAAACAAAGTTCTGATGATGGGATCCATGAGGAATTGAGGGAACTCCTCAAAAGTTATAGGCACACATATAGCAATTTCAATATTTTTAACAACTAATCATTCATTTGCATTCAGAAACTGTAATTTGGTGAAGTAAAACTGATGAAGAAGACCACAGATACCACACTAATAAGTATTTTACTGATGGCGATTAGATAAGTTTCGAATATTGTTGCTAAGCAACTATTAATAAGAAATAATGACGTAAATGAATTGAGCGCGGATTGCACAGTTAAATATTGCTTTTAATACCTACTTGACCTGTGTTCAGCCCGACGCTCAGTCGATTTTATTCGATTGTAACAAACAAAAAATTTCTTTATTTATATTTATTCTCTTATTTTTTTCCTAATATTCTCAAACACGTATTTAAAGGTATATTACGTATACCTATTCTGTATCATAAATACAATAAGTTTATATTTAAAAAAATATTTTAAATACAAGCTTTTATAGTGTATTTATGTAATACATGGGTGTTTATGCATTAAATATTCTTAAAAGAGCCCAAACACGACACGGCTGTATTGTTTTGTTGAAAAGTTTCTATGTACCTTTGAACATCATCATCACACACTGAACTCCACCTAAAAATATATTAGCCATGAAGCTATATCATCAAATCCAAAAACGACGCGGCTATCTTGTTTCATTAAACAGTTCATCAGAGCCATCGTCCGACTTCATCATCACGTCCTAAACATACATCTAGGTATAATACTCATCAAGATAAATCCAAAACACCTAAACACGACACCGCTATCTTGTTTTGTTGAAGAGCTGCCGTAGCCACCTTGCGACTTCATCATTGGACTTGCGTCACATTATCACAACAAGTAGGTCACACGAGGCATCGAACGTTAACCCGAGTTGCGATGCAGGCAATATGTCGCAGGCGAGTTTTGCATCAGCAAAATTTGACACGACGGTGGCCGCCGTCTCTGCGAGTGACGTAGTGCCCTGCCCCGCGCGCCCCGTATCTAATGACCCGATACCGAACAATGCAAGTACGTCATCGCCAAAGCGTACATATGCTACAGCTGCCAGCCAACTTCACCAACAACCAGAGCGGCAAGCGAAAACTGCTCAACTGGTGCCGTCTACACCCAAGAGCAAGATTGACCAGGAAGGCTTTATCGTTGTAGAACGTAAACGTAAAAAGCCCAACTGCCGAAATCAATGCGGTACAGCATTGGCCGGACCTAACATGCTGCTGCGTCCTGCTATTCCAACGACGCAGTTGTATGTTTCAAGATTGATGTAGAATACGACGACGGAAGACGTTGTGGAGTACATACGAGTGAAGACCGGTAACAGACTAAGGGTTACTAGGCTGGACTCGCGCCACAATGTTAACTTCGCTTCATTCGTAGTGCGAGTCCCAACTGAACAGCTGACAACCTACATGACGGAGGATTTCTGGCCGAGGAGTGTCGTGTTTCGGCGGTTCCGTGGAACGCTACATGACACCATACAACAGCGTAGTGCGTCGCAGACCCAACGTGCAAAACAATAGAAATAATATTAGTGTTTAGTTTATAATAAAATGTAATGTATGTTAGTATATAAGGTACCTATATATTGTAACCTGAGCATCTTCAACGGCGTCCAAGACACAAGCTTGCGCTTAGTTTGGGGCCGAAGTAAAGCTCATTATTGTTATTTGTGTAATTTATGTTTTATTAAATATTATTATTATTATCATTACGTTCTGAACACCCACCTACGAATATAGTACTCGACAAGATAAATCCAAAAGACCCAAACACGACACGGCTATCTTGATTCGTTGAAGAGTTACCATGACCACCTTTCGACTTCATCATCACAATCTGAACATCCACCTACGAATATAGTACTTGTCAAGATAGATCCAAAAGACCCAAAAACGACACGGCTATCTTGTTTCGTTGAAGATTTGCCATGGCCACCTTCCGACTTCATCATCACGTCCTCAACACTCACCTAGGAATATAGTACTCGTCAAGATAAATCCAAAAGACCCAAACACGACACGGATATCTTGTTTCGTTAAAGAGTTGCCATGGCCACCTTCCGCCTTCACCATCTTGTCCTGAACACCCATCTTAGAATATAGTTCTCGTCAGGATTAATCCAAAACACCCAAACACGACTTGGCTATCTTGTTTCCTTGAAGAGTTGCTATGGCCACCTTCCGGCTTCATCATCACGTTCTGAATACCCATCTAATAATATAGTTCTCGTCAAGAAAAATCCAGAACACTTAAACCCGACGCGGCTATCTTGTTTCGTTGAAGAGTTCCTATGGCCATTTTCCGACTGCATCATCAGACCAGCTCCATGGTACCATATTATTGCATTGTCACCGAAGTTACGTAGGTATACAAAATTTCAGCTCCATCAAACACCGGGAAGTACTTCAAATCTAGCTCACAAGATTTGCTAACATACAAACTAACTAACAAACTAACATACATTGCAAGCTAAATAAAAGCTTGTAATAATAAAGAGATTTCTATCAAATCAATTACCTATATAACTGACCGTGACTTGGCCTGATCAGAATATTAGCGCTGCTATATATGCCTTATATCTGTTATCCTGTGTATGTTCGAATAAATGTTTTTCTTTCTGTCTTTCAAATATAATGTGCAATGTAGTAATGCAGCAAATGAAAACTGGTACATTTGAACTGAACAAAGTTTAAAGGTAGGTATTTGAAATTTTACAACTTGCTGTACTGAAGTCGTTTTTTTTGTTAAAATTATATTATTATATAAAAATTCTTTTTTTATTGTGTTTGTTATTTTCAGGAGAAGGTTCTTAACTAAAAAAAAAAGAAAATTGCGCTGAAAATAATTTAACCCGGACGAAGTTGGGGCGGGCCGCTAGTATATATATATACATATATTTATACAAATTAGTATATATATATATATATTAATTTGGCAGTATTAATTTTCTCAATCTCGATGGGACGGCAATGCGAAACAACTGAAGAAAGAAGTAGAATAAAAGATTTTACGTGCTTTCACGGGAGTGTAAACACCGCCAATTTTTAAACTTCGGGCATATGAATCCAGCAACTTTGTCATCAGCAATCGCACTCAACAATCACTAGCCCAATGAGGGAGTTAAGATAAGGTATGTAAATAAAAGAGAGTAAGTAAAAGGAAACAGAAACATACGTTCACGCATAAAAATAAGATATCTCATTCTTACACAAATGCAATAAAGAAAAACAACTTTTTTCTTAACAATTGTAAGGAGGGGAGTAGGTATATGTACCTATATTGTACCCCCTGCCTTATACCCCGTCCCCCTTGCTTCGTACAGTTTGTAACAGGCCGCTTACAAAAGCACAATAAAGTATTGATTGGTCCATTTACAGATCCACTCTCTATTAAACTTTTACAATAAAAGAGGGAATGGTTTGTAAACTTGTCTTTATGGAGGTTTCGAGTACCTTTGCGACATGATTGTATTGTTTTTTTGCAAATCTAGGAATAAGAACCTGGAAGTTTCTATGTTGTGGCAGTTTTGAGCAATTAAACAAACTAAAGGTTGACGAGTGTGTTAGAATATTGTTATTTAGTTAACCTATTTTCACTTAAACATTAATAATCTCTAAATTCAGTTGTTTTAAAGTTAATTGTTTAATTAGTTTTATTTCACCACATTATTCTGGATTATAAGCTTTTTCAAATTCAACAAGTGCATAATTCTTATTCATTTGTTAATTTTGCTTTATCATCTGTTCTGTAAGCTTATATAAATTCGTCAAATTGGCAGTATGGGCGTAAGTAATGTTCCTTTGCATCATCATCTTAGCTGAAAGATGACCACTGCTGGATATACTAAGCTCAGGACCAATTTCTCAAATTCAAATACCCTTCTTTAACTATTTCCACAGAAATTGGTCCTAAATTAACCTTGTCAATCGCTTAAGTCCGATGGAATGGTAATCTGACACGACTAGACAGAGATCAGGCATTGCTATTTTAGTATGTTTATCAGTAATGTTTTTGTTTGCTGGTACAGATTCTGCCTAGTTTGGGATCAGGTACCCATTTGTGAGCAAGTGGGCAACTCGCAAATAAAAAAATATCCTTAATTAATAAAACTGAATCTGTTTTATTATTAAGGATTTTGTTTTGAGGCACAAGACGAATTGTGCAAGATTGATGCGTTTATTCGTAGCAACTGCTACGCCGAAACGTAGCTGTTGTTAGAAAGCGTAGCATGGAAGTTCTACGAAAAAAAAAACTCCCATTATCGGAATCAAATTGGTTTTCAAACTTTTAAATATAGAGAATCCAAATGAAAGCTTTTTTATTTATGGAAACTCCTAAAAAACTTTCAATGGAGCTACGTTCAATCTAGGTCGATAGTTCAATGTTACTACCGCATTTAATGTTACTTCACGGTTGGTTCAGCGCCTTAAGTTAAGGTTCAATTCCCACACGAGAAAAAAAAAGTGTTTGTAAAATCTTCCGCGACAATGGGCTTATTCCCTAGTGCGGGAATTGTCTTAAAAAATACCTACGTTTTCAGATCACAATATTTTAAATATTATTTTTTTTATATAATAACGTAGTTAGAAAATAGATATACCGCTCACCTGATAGTAAGCAGTAAATAGAAGACTATGTCAAGCTTACTGGTATATTATAATTTCAACATACTTAATGATTTTAAAAAATCATATATAGGTATAGATATGTTGAAATTATCCAAGTTGAAAAATATTTTGATATTAGTAAAGTAAAGCAAGTTTCTAAGAAAGTTGGAGCCTACTTCACGTACCAATGATAACAATTGTTACGCTGGAAACATATTTTTATGTTTTCTTTTAGCGTTCCACAGAAAAACTTCCTAATAATATATATTATATTATTAGGAAGTTATATTCTGAGCTCAATTATTATCTTTACTGGCACGATTTTATTATTTGTTTCATTAAAATATAAAAAATAATTAATTAATGTTAAGTATCTCTGAAGATATCTACATCTTGCACATACTACGTTCGTCTCTTCATCACCCAATGGTTAGCTGGTAGACACCTTTGTACAATACTGTGCATAAATTATTAAATAAATAAAATAAAAATATATTACGAAAACAAGTTTAGGGGCACCGTTACCTTTTCCATACAAAAGGTAGTGTATCATACAAGCGTTTTTTCCGTGAGTACAGGTCTCCAATGCTCTTTTAGGGTTGCCATTTTTTAAAGACACGTTTTCTATCCCAGGATCACCAAAACATCAAACCTTGGTGTCATAAGTTTTTAGGGCGTCAACATGCGAATAATAGCTCAGGTATAGCCTGCTAGCGTCCATTGACTACGGCAACTGCTTACCTGTGTAATTGGTATATATCTATATACTAGCGGACCTGGCAGACGTCGCCGCGTCACCCTGCCCGGAAAAGCTGACATACTGACAGCGTTTAGGAGGAGTTCAGTGACATACACACGCACAAAAGAAATATATATACATATAAAGATATAGATGCTCTTTTAGCACTGTGAAGCACTCATTAACATGAGGATTATATGTATGTTTTCTGTTTTGAAGTAAAAACTTCTTTTAGCACGGTACGCATATTTTTAGATGAGATAAAATCTCTGGATTCGCGACACTGTTACGAGATGCAGCTTGACATATCCGAAAAATCTTTTTTTGATTGTCACGTTATTAAAGCAAAGAGGTGATATATGCATGTACATATAGCAGACCGCGTCTAGATAAATAAATAAAACATTTATTGCTATAAAATTTATAACAACTGTTTTGCGTAGTGTTTTCACTTCTGACGGCACTCCCGGAGTACAATTAGTTTTTATATATTTTTTCTTTATAGTTTGTAATGTGTCTTTCAATATAGTTTTTGAATTTCAACATTATGTTACATGGTTCACAATAATATGTATTTAGATCATATATATCTTCTATCTACCCTCCTTTATGATGTGCTCGACAAATGAAAAGCGGGCTGCGGAGTGTAGATAAAGAAATTATACCGTGTGTACAGGCGTGTTTTATTACCACTCATGAATGTCGCATATATACATATTAAGGATAATTGCTAACGTTGTGGAATCTATAGCGTTGATTGTGAAATACGGTGTTATATAATAGAAGGATTATTTGGCGGTTTATATTGCTGCCTGCCTCGGTGGTCCAGTGGTCGCAGTATGCGCTTGCTGTGCACGAGGTTGTGGGTTCGATTCCCACACAGGACAAAACTTTGTGTGACCCACAAAGAATTGTTCTGAGTCTGGGTGTAATTTGTGTCCGTTAATTGTATGTTTGTTAAGTCCCCCGCGACACAGAGCTTGTTCTCTAGTGCGGGAGTTGTCTTAAATAAAAAAAAAAAAGGTTTTATTTTTTTTAACACTTTGAAGGACAGTGAACGCCTATAGACGTCATGACAATAAAACATCTATTGTGCCTACGTTACTGTCCGTCAAAGTGTTAACTTAGGTGCCAAACAAGCATACGTCCTGTCTAATGGTAAGCAATTACTGTAGCCTATGGCCACAATGTTAGCACCAAGGTTTTATTATGGAACTTTCCTGGTATAGGAAAACGTTTCTTTAAAAACGCATCCCTAAATGAGGGCTGAAAACAAGTACTCACACACAAGAATACAATTACACCGCTGTGTGTAGTCATTTGGCTGTGGTCTTCTGTAAGGTGGAATCCTTTCCCAGTACGGCGCCCTACCTCTCTTAAAGCTTCTTAAAAAAAATTACACTAGGTCATCTATTAATTTGCCGAGGTTCACTTGACGAGCATAGTCGTTACCGTATAAGAAACGCTGTGTTCGGACTGGTCGGCGATTGTTACTTATTGCCAAACTTCAAAAAGGTCGTTGGGTGACTTGGTGGGTTTTTAAGATAAGATAATAATAATTTCTGTATTTATCTTGGGACAATTCATACACAGCCATTTGTTCCTAAATAAGACAGAGCCAGAATTTTAATAACCAGATAATATAGTTATCTGGTTACTAAAATTCCGCCTCTGTTTTTGATTATGTTTTTTTTTTTAAAGACAACTCCCGCACTAGAGAACAAGCTCTGTGTCGCGGGGAACTTTACAAACATGCAATTAACGGACACAAATTACACCCAGACTCAGAACAACTCTTTGCGGGCCACACAAAGTTTTGTCCTGTGTGGGAATCGAACCCACAACCTCGTGCACAGCAGGCGCATACTGTGGCCACTGGACCACCAAGTCAGTCAACTGGTAAAGAGACTTGTATATTATAAATCACATACATATATTATCAATGATAATATAGTAATGAAGACGTAGATTTCAAACTAGTACTTTATTTCATCTATCACTATCTCTTTCTGTATCATTAAGCTCTGTATTATCCGTCGCATTTATACTTGAAATGTATATGAAAGTACACACAAAAACATGGGAACAAATCTGATCTCATTTCAGTATAAAGGTAGCTTATGTTTCTTTATAATATCATTGTTATAGATAAACTACAATACAACAAAAATATATTGTGTTTTGGATGGGAATCGACCCCATGAACTCCGGCTTAGTTAGGATCACTAACCATTAGTCAAACAGAAATGTCTGATGGTCAGCTAGTTGAAAATAAAGATACATGTCTTGTTTTATACAAGCGCACCAAATTTTCAATTTTTGCTGATATCAAGACTCTGGTTTACAATTGATTCGCAAATTCAACCGCAATATTCTAATTAACAAGGCAAGTCAAATAAAAAACTTGTAAAAAGATCAAGTAATTACACAAAAGGAAGAGAATGTAAGAACTAAATTAATTAGCATTGTATCGTCGAGGCTTGGGCCAGTGTCGCTTAGTTAACTTCATTATAGTTTCCTCTTGCACTTGGTAGAGAATGTTCTTAACTAAACTATTATGGCCGACGGCCGAGTGCATTCAGAACTGTTGCCAGCTAAAAGTCTATGTTACGTAGATGTAAATCTATGTAATTGTAGAAGTGTTCTAAAACTATTATTTTGTTATCTTGATACACTTAGGCTTAAAAGGATGTAAGCGACATATTTGTGTGCAAAGAAAATTGCCTCATATTCATTATTATCTTTGTTAAAGAAATCAGCTGAAACTGAACTGACATGATGCAAACATCACCTTTATAAAAATCACTTTACTGTACCAATCTGTATTAGGTTTAGTATCTACGCACTCAGTGATATTTTTGCTATCGATGTTTATGTCACGGTCGCTCTGACAATTCATTTTTTTTTAAAATTGCTCAGAGAAACTGTGAGAAGGCATAAAGAAAAAAAAAACTGTGGAAAACAAGAGGTTTATTTCGCTTTTTTTTCTCAAAATATTATTTTTAGTTGATTTGAAAATCTAAAGCAAAAAACTTTATTTTAAAATATTTGATCTTTATTTAACATGCATATTTCTGTTCTACGTTAGATAGAAGTATTCTATGTGTATTGTACATAGATATAGTTATAAATAATAATATAAATATTTTTCAAATAGTTTCAATAACTAGACTAATACTTCATAAGACTTGCCGCACTCACAGACAATCAATAAATTAGTATTTCACTCATTAGCATTAAATCTGCTAAGTATCGGTGTATCTCTCTACTAAGGAGCGACTTAAGTAGCCATTATATGTATGTCTCTGAGTGTGGCTGTTAGTGGTCTGACTGGATATCGAGCAACGAATTATATAATAGTCATTTCAGTACCATATAGATTAAATACATTGTAAAAATAAAACACAATACATACCTATACCATAACATCTATGCAGAGTATATGAGAAACAAGCGTTTAGTAGGAAACTTGGTAGATTAAAAATTCCTTCGCCTCAGTTATACGAGTGACGTACGACGCATTCATAATGTACTTGCTATTATATGGAACTCTCTGAACAATGGTGAATTGTTTGGCTATGAAATTTGTTCATTCGTATTCCAATCATAGGCAGAGAAAATAAAAAAAGAGCACCATACAAGAAAGCAAGCCCAACAGGCAAAAGAGCTTCATAGAAGACCACAGCCAAAATACTATTAGTTGTGTGTCTGTGCATGAGTACTGGTCTCTCTCCTTAATTAAGGCAATATCTGTAGACCTGACCTACACACAGGAACTCAGTTACCCTTTGGTAACTGGTTGTGATTACCAATCGTCTGGCAATTGGACGAATATCCTGTTCATTCCTTCGCGACGTACACCTGAATAGAGACAGTAACACTGCAACTTTTATTTGATGATATTTTTACGTCATGGATGATTCGTATAGCGACTGTCAAAAATGTAATAAAAGTTACGTGTTATATCTTGCTCTTATCGAGTGGTTAGTAACCAATGTAATTAACAGAATTATTTAGTCCGCCCATAAAAGTCTCTACAGGCTTTACAGCCCAATTTATTACAAACAAGATTTTATAAATAGTTTTTGTTTTGTTCATTAAACGCATATGTGGGCGCGGATCGTTTTGATCATTATCTCAACCCATAAACGTCACACTGCTGGGATCGTTTTGATACACATTAAATCTACAAAACCTGGGCTAGATCTCAAATATTTTCAACACCCTTAGTTGCCAAAAAAGCAAACTTACGTATACAGAAGTTAATACGAACCTGTGATTGTCCTTCCTCGTTTAATAAAAGACAAAGTAAATTGACTTTGTACCACTTCAAGCCACACATAATCCTCTCTATTCAACCCTACGGCAGCTCGAATGGTCATTCAACATACATATCAATGCGATCGCTCACATTATTATTTCGTCGTCCATCGGCGCGTTTCCGGGGCCGTCACACCAACGTTTTCACCCGTCATTTCAGACCCTCCTCAATCCACAGTGCGCAAATTGAATTTGATCCGTAACAGGTTCACTCGGTCGTTTGTCTCTGCATTGACGGGTTGTTTTTTGTTTTTTGTTATTACTATTTTTGTGTCTGTTGATTGGTTGATGCGTATCTAGGCAATTGAGGATTGTCTCTAAATATAGCAACAGCATATAGATTTTAACTTTAATATCAAACCGTCACCTAGGAATACAAGTTGAAATACCTGAATTTGGATTAGTACATTATCATGGCACGACTCGTTTATAAGTTCAAAGTGGTTACCTCGCCATTTATCACTGTGTTGGGTGATGTAGGTTCGATCCCCACACAGGAAAAAATTGTGTAATCCGCAAATGTTTTCTCTGAGTCTGAGTGTACTTTGTGTCCATGTATTGTGTGGCTGTGAATCCTTTGTAGCCGAGGTCTTTTTGTCTAGACCAGGAGTTGTTCTCAATAAACTTAAGTGACCCTCTTGTGCTTGACATGAATCAAAAAAAAGAAAGTAGAGAAAGCATAATTATTCTAACATTAATATGTCTGAAATCAAGTTGTTTTATAAACAAGGTCTTTGTTGAATTATGTGGCCGTTATTCAAAATCACGATTGAATAAAAATCTGTGAGCAATAGTTATTATTACGATTGTTTACGAGTACAGTGCTGATAAATTATTACTAAATCGTATAATAAATGCATGATATTAAAATATGACATAAATCTCACAAAATAATGTCTTTACTAAAAATAAAACTAAATCAGTAACTGTAATTTAGGTTTTAATTTAAAATATAAATTCTTTGATACAATAAAATGTTAGATTCTTAAGATATACATAGTAACAAGATCCTAAGCTACGAGGCAACGAGTCTATCAGATCTATTTGCATTAAGGGAATACGCTTCAAGATACCTTTTCAAAATAAACCTCGCCTCACTAGATTCAAATACCCACCACTTCACTTGCAATATACTTTGGAGTGGTTCCTTTTCACCGCAGACTTTGATTTTGTACTTTTTCCACGTTTTTCAACACTTTAAACCCTTTACTCCACCATAGATTCAATGGTTCCATCAGATAGGATCTAAATTACTATGGCTATGTACATTTGAGATTAAAAGGGTGTCTGGTGCCGGAAGCAATTCATGGGCTCCTTGATAGATAGACACATAGATAGATACATGTTCCGATGTGGATTTAAGCGTCGCTGTTTTATAGCTGAAAGGTGGGGTAAGCAGTATTAACACTAGATATAAAAGTGTTGTAAAGCTACTTCATATTGCTACTACAAGCACTTTACAGTTCATTCTTTTAAAATTCTTGAAGGTGAAATATGTAAAAAAAATTAAGGCTTAAGCGTGTCAATAGTGTTGGTATTTTTAAGATTTTATTGATATATTATTTCGGTTTATAGGTATCCGTTTTATTGCTTGAGCATTGCTTTTGTTTTCTTTTTTAGAGATAAACTTGCTTTATAATGTATTGCTATGATATGAGGCAATAATTTAAGGGTATTTACATCACGGTACATTTGGAAATATTATAAAAAAGGCATATGTAAGAAAATATAAAATGGCAATGAGTTAGGCAAAAGACTTGTGAAGGTTGTTCAAAAATTGGCGTTTGATAGAGAAAGTTTGAAAGCTGAGCAAGAATGTTACAAGTAGACCAAGAATAATAAATATACTTTCAAAATAAATTAAATGTGTGGCTACTTTTTAAATATTTATTTAACTCGAGTTGGAAATTTTCTTACAAAAATTGCCACTATATTAACTTTAAACCAACATTAAACTGTTCTTAAAACGTTTCAAAGACGTCTTTCATCACATAAATTAATAAAGTTTTAAAAGAAACTTAGTGGACTGTGTGTTGCTTGGTGTAATTGCTTCGAGTAGTCGCAGTTACCAGTTCAAGGAGGCATGAGAAGTTGGAGGCGAGCAACTTGGAGGACCGCCGGGAAGCAGACTTATTACTGTCAAACGTGAGGGCTAAGGTTATAGTGTAAGCGAGAATGACGCTTCTATCAATTTCTGTACTAAAGACAATAAGAAATTGTTGCTTTATGATAAGGCTTACCTTTTTGATAAGGCCTAAGGTCTTTTGTGTAATTATTATTTTAATTTATGATGTTAGTAGTATGTATATTGTACGTTTATTTTAATAAATATTCTTGTAAATATATGTTGATGTACAATAAAGTGTTATTTATCTATATAAAACTTGCCGAGTTAATACCCGTCGATTAAGAATTGTATATCATACAGCGCGGGAGTTTATAAATTACTAGCGCAGACGTCACTAAAATTATACTTACTTATTTAAAAGACTTTACAAACGCACTACTTACAGACACAATGTTAACCTAGACTCAGAACAAACATTTATGGATCACACAAAATTTGGGTTCCATGTGGGATATCTCACTCCACTCGATGCGGTGTTAGTAGCGATACATGCAGTCTATTAATTTCGTCATACTTTTTTATGAGTCATCAGTTTCCGCCAACACTGTGCCCTCACAATTATGAGTGTCAAACATACAAGTTCGCGTTGAGACGCAGCCCGCTCACTGACGCTGTTGAATTTAGATAGCATTATCGTCTGCCCGCATTTCAGTTATGGCTTTATGCATGTAAACTATCTAAGAAACTTTCCTTCACTTATATTTGAATGCATAAATTTGTTTTGTTCGGGTCGCTTACGAAGTTTTGTTTTAGTACTGTCTAATTTTGTTAATTGTTTTAAGAATATTGTTCGATATATTGTGACTTTTCCCGGTATCGCACAGTATGAAATAATTGTTTCTGTGTTTCAATTAAATGGATTTTTACTACTTTGCTCGTGTTATCCTGTGAATGTGTTAAATGTTTTTTTTTGTTTAGTGTTTTACATTTTAATTTTACATTTTAATAAGCTAAATTATATGTGTGTCTTTTCTGCATAGGTATTAGAAATACTGCATTATTTATTTGATATATTTAATAACAAATAGTATCAAAAATGTTTCAGAAAAACTTTAGCACTACTTACTATTCAACATTCTTATAAATCATTAAACAGATTTGTGCAATGGCCATTCTTATGATCAATGAAAAAGATAAGAAACTCAACTGTGTCGAACGGAAAACTCTGAAGAAGCCAGTTCATTTTAAGAAAAAAACAGTTGTAAAAAGATAGACAAACTACATTGTATGAAATATTGCTGATTATTATCATTAATGTTCGGAACTTTGCACCAATAAGTGTAGAATGTTCTGCCAGTCATACGATCTACTACGATCATAGAATCTAAATAAATTAAGATAGAATCTCGAAATAAATTGATACGAAACTCACTGATCTTAAGGTAATTGTATTTTCTTTTCAATCCCAAAAAATGCCATTTAGAGAACGTTATCACAGCTCCTTTGTTGCGTCGAAAAGTTTAATTCCAAATTGTTAATGTTCATTGAACAAAATAAATTGGGCGAAGTTTCGTCTGAAGATAAAAGAGGTTTACTTGTGAAGTAAAATCAAATACAAGTAGTATACGGAGTGTGTACACTTGTGCAAAATTGTTTTGCGCTTTACGGCCGTGGTGAATGTCGGTCGGGGCTCTTGTCATTTCACACCGCTAGTGTTAGTCTAGTTTATTTTTATTGTAGTCTATCTTTATATACCTACATACTTTTGGCTGCTATGTAAACCTAACTTTACTTAATTTGAATTTTCTCGTGATATAGGTACATTTTCTTTTCGATATTGTAGAATATTGGAAACATATCACATTTATGGCAAATCAGTTTTCTGTTCCTAAACGATATTTATTGAATAAAGTCTTAATTTTCTTTTATTATTAAGGGTACTACTGTCTGTACTGACCCACGACTAAATTCCATTTTATGTAATAATGTAAACCAATTACAGTTTTAACCACTATACAACACGTGTAGTTAATAATAATAAACATATTGGTATTGCAAGCGTCCATAGGCAACATCATACGGGCCGTATGCTTGTTTGCCACCCAAGTAGTATAAAACAAAAACAACTCTGTTTTATAAAATAAACAAAAATATGATTAAATCTCGTATGAACCTACTTAGTTTTCTAAGAAAATTACCCTTACAACGATAACAAACATGTCGCTAACATTTGTTTTCACAAATCAAAATATAATGAAGAGGGGTACCCCGCAAAGAAAATAACTGTGGGCCCCGCGGCAAATGAGATTTTGTAGACATTGAACTATAACAGACAGAAAATTAATATGGACCTGCGAGGGAAACCAGCAACCAGTAGCATAGTATAAGTAAGTAAGTAGTAACGATACTGAGCCAAAATTACGATATGCGGTGTATAGGTGTACTCAAACGGTGCCTGCCAGCGTGTGAACTGTTGGCATCGCATCGATATATCGTAACTTTTTGTATTGGTATATTTCATCATCTCAGCCAAAAGACATCCACTTTTGAATATAGGCCTTACCCAACGATTTCCACAGCACGCAGTTTAGTCCTCTTTGGTATATTTATTTCGATTATGTGACGTTAAAAATAGAAGGTATTTGTATCTATCTCATTTAAATAATTAAAATGGTCTTTTATTAAAATATTTTTTATGATTTTGCTTTTGTAACGACTATACGCGTTTGCGGGGTATAACACGCCATAGGTATTACTTGTCGGCTTTTGAATAAATACCAAGGAAGTTCTGTACTATGAATTTTTTATAATATGTCTGTAGTTTTACATGTTACTAGAGAATAATTGAAAATTTTGCTACCGTCATAGTTCAAATTTTGCTCTGTACGTAATTTAGTACCGTGTGGTTTATAGTGAGAGAATTAATGAATTTTGTTATTGCATTTGTACGTCAAAGAGCTCTAGTTTGTAATTGGTATAAAATATTGTAATCTAGGATTGGTATAAAAACTTTTTGTTTAGAAATGTGCTGCTTCTAAGCTGAGGAGATAAAATGACTATGCAAGGTTGAAGAGAGATCTCAGCAGGAGGCACTGTAAGTGAGGAAAAGATTAGAGTCAAAATTATATTAATTTGCATTTGCTACATCTTACACCTACTACATTCTTCTCTGTATCACCCAAGGTCGGCTGGTAGAGAATACAAACTGGGCGTAAAGTTAAAAATAAAAGGTATCTTATACAAATCTATGTCATGTGTCCAGCAGTGATTTGAAAGGCTGATTGGTTAATTTATTATTATGTCTCTCTTTGTCACGGGTATTTTTCCATTATCAAGAAGAATACCCGGGCCTTTGGAAGGCTTACGCGGGGACATAGGTCCAACACGCAGAGGCCCTTAGAGAATTTTAATCTAAAATGGGACGAGACACTTACTGTGGCCATACCATAGCTGCACTATAGGAGTACAACCATGATAATATGACTATAGTAGGTGTAGAGCTATTGTAACACTATTTTGGTATCTAACATTGCTGGGCTAGGGGTTGAGTGTTTCATGGACTGGTTTTAAAAATCTATAGAATAAAACGGCGCCTGCCATTGTTTCACTGACTTTAAATGTGGAAACGTAAATTAGGCAGACGGTGACTCGCATATACACTACATAGGGGGCCCCCCTTGAAACAACCGACATGGGCAACAGCTCACAGGCATCAGGGCAACACCATAGTGCGCGGCTAGGGGTATTGAGCGGTGCGGCGCCGGTTTCACCATCGGGGTTCTGAGAACCGAGAGTGGGTTTCCCCGTAGTTATGCCCTTGAAAATGACACTTCTACTCCCGAGCATATAGCTCTGGCGACCCCTCTCTGATCAGCCAATTAAGGCAAGCCAGAACTGAGAGTCCTGCGGGCGCTCTTGTCAGGCCACTCCGGACAGCCAATAAAGGCAAGCCGGAGACGAGGCCCTGACCGACTCTCTGGGGAATTCGAGACCCCAGTGTCGCCACTCACATTCAGCCAGCCACAAGCTGCTCTGCGGCTTTTTTTATTATTATTATTATTATTAGCCTATACTGTCCCATTGCAATTTATTTTCTATTATTTATTTATTAAAATAAACAAAATACAAAGTATTATTTTTCAAATATTTTGTCGTCTTGAATGACAAATCAAATTTTATTACATCAACATCTGTTATAAAGAGACGACGTATATCCGGAGTTATACTTTTTCATTTCCTTTTAAACGTTATTTATCTGCAAATATACATACACTTGTATCAAAACTTAATATATAAGTTTTTGGCATTGGCAATAAAAGCAACAGGCCATATTGAAGAGAAACATAACTTCATATAGCAAGAAATTAAATGTTTTTTAATTCAAAAAGATTTTTTATGTTTTAATTTTGCACGACATTGATTAAATTTTAATAATTTATTTAACAAACATACATTTTGTGGTGCCCTACCTCTTTTATAAAAATAATTATAATGACTACAAACAATATTTTAAAATATTTCTGCTTTACTAAAAAAAATCCAGAAAAATTAGTAAAAATACTGTTAGTATTTTTTTTATACTACCAAGGTGGCAAACAAGCATACGGCCCGCCTGATGGTAAGCAGTTACCGTAGCCTATGGACGTTTGCAACACCAGGGGTGTCACTCACGCGTTGCCGACCTTTTAAAAACCTTTTAACTCCTTTCTTGAAGAACCCCATGCTATAGTCTCTTGGGAAAACCTCGGCAAGGAGCTCATTCCACAGCCTAATCGTACGTGGTAAAAAAATCCTCTGGAATCTTACGGTACGGCAAGTTTGAGGTGCAAGGATGGTGATGATGGTGTAATTGGTATACAATAAAGAGTTTCCTATGTATCTATGAACAACAGTAGGTACCTTACTTTCGATATTATTACTCACACATTTCAAATTACAGTACTTATCATACAGAGAAAACCTCACAGAAAAACCTTATCACTTTGATGTCAAAACGCCATACGTCGTTAAAACGAAAGCATTCACAAAAACTACCTCCAGGCTTAGTGTGCGGAATAACAATGCGAATATATAAATTTTAAGTAGGCATATATACCGAGCTTCTATTACCCAGTAAGTATGTACAGCGAATATCTCTTTGTGTCACTGAAAAATTCTTTCCGTTTACGTTTTAAAACTGGCGTTTATCCGCGAGACGCCTCCCACGGGGCAGTTTATAAAATATTCATACACTCCCATATAAAGCTGATTGTAGACTTAAACGATTCTTCGGTTTAGAACGAGGTTCTTTGGAGCGTTTAGAGATGTGGATGAGTTACGGATAATGGGGCCTTGATGATTCATTTATTTATTTTATATTCATGTACTTTTAACCGACTTAAAGGCGGAGGTTCTTAATTCAACTGTATGTTCTTTTTTGTACTTTTTTATACTACTTGGGTGGCAAACAAGTATACGGCCCGCCTGATGTTAAGCAGTTACCGAAGCCTATAGACGCCTGCAACACCAGAAGTATCACCCGCGTGCTGCCGACCCACTCCCCTACATCATGGCCTCAAGATATAATATTCCTGGGATAGAAAAACGCTTCTATTGAGCTCTGGAAACTTGTACTTGTGCTGTGTGTTGTTAGTTGACTGTGGTCTTCTGTAAGGTGGAGGTCCTTCCCCAGTAGGGTTTGCTCGCTAGTATGGTGCCCTACCTCTTTTAAACTTCTTTGGCTCACGGTGCATTTTCCAGTTAGTGGTTCTTAGTATATAATACACCAGAGTTGTATTTCGACCGAGATGACAATAAAAATATTGCCTAATTATTATACCGGGCGCAACACCAAAAGTTTCTTCTTCTTTATGAACATTAATGCGAGGATTGAATCCAGGATCTCAAAATAGCATTCATATACAACCACTCAAATACCGATGTCATGTTATTCTAGCCTTCAAAAATATTCTATCAGTAAAATCACAAATATATTTGAGCACACAACATAAAACAGCAGAAAGTCTCACCAGTCGTCGGAAAATCCGTCGCAAATGTGCACACATCTCAAAAACTAGCCCATACCATCGTTCGGAAACGCTCCGTGTGTTTGCGACAAATACCCCTGTTATGTTTCCTTTTGCATGTCAAAAAGCTCTCACAATTCATATGAATTGAACCCTGTCAAACAGAAAGTGATACAATGTGCAAATGGCCGTATTCAATCCACGATTGTTGTTACTTTTATATAAATAGATTGGGATAGGTAGATTTCTTGTCGCACATGCTTTTGTTCGTGTTTTGTATAATGGATACATTTTTTCTCAAAATAGTACCAATATTGTTTGTTTATTTTCACATTTAGTCCATTTACACACTACGACTGATTGCATCAATTCAAATGCGATGCAGTTGCGATACAATTGTAAACTGTCAACCTTTACAGACTACAGCTATTTGCATCACTAAAAACGCTACAAAATCGTATAACAATCGATGCAGTAGTGTGTTTATATTGTACGTGTTTGCTCTTATGCAAGCAATTGTATAATATATTTTGAGAACGCTCATAAAAGTTGCAGTAAAGTGTTGTTATAAACAAATGCCAATCTGATACTAATTCGTAAATCAAATTAATGACGTCAAAACAACGACAAAATATGAGGTTATCGAAATAAACAAATTAAAAATTACATTAACAAAACAATCGAACATTCATGTACCAATATAAAAGACCCTTTAACCCTATTCACAAGTAATTAACATCTAATAACGAGTCACTCGACAAAACAATTTTAGCTTCTTAACCGTCACGGTAGATCATCAATCATACACACAAGGGAACTGTGTTTGAAAAACGTGACTCAAACGATTCATCACGGGTGGTAATTATCCTAACTGCTGTGGTTTAGTGCAAGACGTTTTGTGGATACGGTTGGCAGACCGTGGACGCCTTTGAAGGGCTAAGTCTGGTAATGTGTTAGTCGATTTATTTAAAGGACACTGAAAGAAAGAAAGATGAAACATTTATTATTATTAACGTTACATACAATTATAATAATAACATTTTGAGCAAAGCAAATAAGGTAGATTTTGTAAGAGTAAACAATAACACGCATTTAATAGTTATTTAGTACCTAAGTAATATTAGTTATAACAAGCTGCTTTCAATTAAGTTTACCTGCACCAAAACCGCGAGAGGGGCCTGGTGACGTGTAACACAGATTTATTTCTAAATCTACGACATGCACCAGTCTCTCACCTCTTTAAAGTATACCTACCAATGTACTAGCAATAAGTTAAGAAGCTTTGTTAAGAGAAAATAAATTCATTTTTTATTATTATTTTATTAATAACCATAGTAAATCTCCTAAAAATATATTCAGTATTTTCTGAACACAAAAATCCTTAAAGAGCGACTCTGGTACCTTATCTGCTTTCCATACTGTACATACAAAACCAAACATGTACTCGTAACAGAAAAACGAGATAATAGTCAATACATTGGTTGTATCCTAGTATGTAGTCGAAGGACCAAAAACACGACTTCTAATAAAAACTTGAAGAAGCCTTAACAGCTGAGTGGCAATTGTTATTTTAATCGCGAACGGTAGTACCAATATGAATTTCATTTTGTGGTATTTATATGTCAAGTGACTATTACTATCTATATTACTATCTGCTAAATGTGAAAAGTGAGGGCACACACTGGAAGACATTTAAAAAGGCATGTCTGATGATTCATCAATCCGCATTGAGCCAGCGTTTGTGGATTACTTTCCTAAACCCCATCAGCTCTTTTAATAGAAGAGAGGAGACCAGCAGTAGAAAATAAGTTCATATAATAAGCTACTAAAATAAACTTGTCTCCTTAAAATAATGATATTGATCTTAAAAACTTTCAACAAAGCTTAATGCATATATTCTTTAGTATAAAAATTTTACTAGCAAAGCACTGCAATGCGGTTAATTTCAAAATAACTTTGTTCTGAAAATTGTAGGCTTAAACAGACTTTAGACGTTCGTCGATTTACGTGACCACCTTAATTAGTCGGATAGACCTTCTTGCACCTGCGGAGGAAAGGGATTTACGGCTTAAAGAGGTCTCGAGTCTTAGAATATTTGGAGCTCTTACACCATTCTCAAGTATAAATGGTTTTATCCAATTTCTAAATAAACCTAATTTTATTTAGAAATAGGGTAAATATATTACGCATTGAGAGTCGGTCTTGCTCTTGAATATTACTTTAGGATTTGATTTTTTATAAAATTGGTACTTCTCTTTTGAATAGACATTAAAGGCATCGCCAAACCTAAGAACGCTAGCAGAGCGTGACGTATAGCTAGCGCCAGTATACTGTTTATCAGCTAGTACCATAATCGTAATATACAATTCGGTGCTTTAGAGCGGCATCAGGCTAGCGCTCTAACGCGCTCTAAGTAAGCAAAGCCTATTCTGAAGGCAGTAATTTTCACTATGCACAGAAATGGATTCTATTTTTCTTTTGTCGTATAATACAATTATTATACAAAGCGGTGGTGGCCGAGTGGAAAAGTAACAGACTTGCACGCAAGAGGTGCGAGTTCAATCCCAGGTGGCAGCATTAATGTGAATTTCACTTTGTGGAGTTTATATGTACTAACCAGATGATTCACCATCTGCTAACGGTGAAGAAAAATAGCGTGAGGAAACCCACATGTCCTACCCTCTCTCTGTCTTGATAGAGGAGAGGTGACCCGTGCCCAGTATACATAATATTATATGGGTTGATATTATTATACAATTTATTATTTTAACTCGTTCAGAATCTGAATTGATATGAAATGAAACTGGGACGAGAATATGACGCTAAATACGGTGCTTCACTACAATGCAGAAGAATTCATCAGAATGCTTGCTTTTAGAGTGGACGCTTACTACACAGTACACGAATGGAAAGAAGGATTCGAGTAGCTACGTTAATTTTGGAATCCGTATATCTGATTAAATGTATTAAATGTTTTTTTTTTATTAAGTATTCAGATATACTAATATAGAATTGGCAAAATTTGAAGGTTTTACTTCCAAATTTAATAGCGTTAATTATATATAATATAAAATAAAATTATAACCCTCCTTTTAGCCGTAGTCGGGTAGATAGCATCATGTGTTTTCCCTAAAGGAGTAGGCAGAAGTGTGACACCCATGTTTTGCCGAGCTAGTGGAATTTAGTGGAGTTTGTAGAATTTAGGTCCCAAGTAATAGCGGGCAAACTTATTACCATCTCCCGGACACAGATCAGATATGAACTCCTTGCTACTACTGAATGGAGAAGAGATGAAGATTACCATATCTATTCTTTTTTTATTAAAAAAAATCCGGCTAAGGATCCAACCCTGTGTCACAGAAGACTTTACAATAGGACACGATGTAAACCCAGTCTCGAAATTACCACTTGTAGATCACACAATGTGGGGATCGAACCCAAATCACGCCGCGCATTAGTAAATGGATAGATAACTACTGCCATTAAAGCAATAAACCAAAGCAAATAAAAAATATTTTAATATATTATGACTACATATCGTATATATCACATCTGTCTGTTATATAAAATTTAATCCCTATTTCCCTTGGTCACGCCATAATTCGATAACAACTTTACGATTTCATTCATCTTTTTGGAAAAGGTTCTTACGGAAAAATAAAGAAAACCACGCAGAATTTTAAACCGTAGAAAGTCGGGGCGATCCTCTAGTATTTTATATATTTTTAAAGTATTCCCCAACAATTGCACCCAGCATCTCTCTCGTGATTTTCATCGTGTTATGAGAAAGGCTGCCCGAGCTAATGAGAATGAATTGCACTCGCCGTCTGCGAAGCCACCGTTACTTTAGAATTAGTACATTTTTCACTAGCCAGTCTTAACGCGATTCATCTTAGTTTAAACTCGGATTTATTAGCGGCTCCAATTGATTTAATATGTTTGTATAGGTATGTTTAAAGTAATGAAAATAAAAGCACTTTCGAGTTAGACGTTCTAGAATTAATTTTGAGATAAGTAATGAGTGCCACTTTATTTTGAAGTATCTAATGCTGTTCAAAGAAATATTTTATAAAACAAATTATTTAATATAAATCCGTTTCATTATTTTAACTAGGCACAGAAAATCACCAAATATCTACCCACAATGGTCAAAGTCAAAGTCAAACTCATTTATTCATTTAGATCAAAACAACAGCCAGCATACTTTTTTTCCTACGGTCAATTCGCTGACTATGGTAGGGCCTCGAGAAGAACTGGCAAGAAACTCGGGTCACTCTCTTTAATCGCCAGATTATAATATTTACAATTTGGTATAAGTTACAATATTAGTGGTAACGAAAAGGGATGGAATCCATACAGAATGAAGTTTAGATGAAAATTTAATTAATAGAGAAACAATATAATGACTTAAAAAAAAGAATGAATACGATATCATATTGCAATCTTAGTAAAATCTAAAAACTATATCTTTATTATTTAAAAATTAATCATGGCAAGATTTACCAGCCACCCCAAGTAGCACCCGTTCACAGGTATAACGCACGGACCAGCCATCATCATGATGTAGTTGTACTCCTGAGTGTGAGTACATGTCTCCAGTATTCATTTAGAGATGCCTTTTTGAAAAGCTTTTCCTCAGGGTTACCCAACCCAATACAAAACACTAGTTTAAAAAGTGTTAAGGTCGGGAACTACCCCAGAAACAAAAAAAATACTACTGCTAAAGGCTGATTATGATGCAAAGTAGCAACACTAACAACCTTAGTTAGTGTTGCTACTTTGCATCATAATCAGCCAAAAGACGTAGCGTGTGGCCGTATTTCTACCTGATAGTAACTATTTACCTGATAGTAATGATATCTGGTAATGGTTATGGTACCTGATGGTCAACAGTTACTGTCTATGGACGCTTGCAAGTATAAGCATTACTCGCGCATTTAATCTACATTTTATAACTGACATCAGAGTTGATGTATAGGTATTTGGTTTTGGTATTCTGTAAGGTCAAGGTCCTTATACAGTCGAGATTTTTTGCTTGTATGGTGTCTTAGCTATCTTTGTAATTAAAATAATAAGAAAAGATGTACCTAGATAGTCTAATATAGAGGGTAGTGCCCCGAAGTCTGGCCAGTTGGCCTTTATTGTAACAAGCAGATACAATCTCTTCATAACATTTTATGTAATTTGCTTCAAATTATCTCATAACAAATTTCATAATACAACTAAAATTGTATAGTTATAACAATAAACGCAATATTTAGCATTACCATAAGCTACGCTCATTTGAGAACATGGAAGGCCAAAAACACACGGCGCGTTTTGACAACGCGTCTGCAATTTGCCTTATTTGAATATTGCAATACGCGATGCTATTTTGATTGGGAACGACAAATAGGGTTGATACCTGTTTATATTATGAATGAAGTTGATGAAGATACGTAATGTTTTCAATGAGAATTTGTGCTCTAAACTGCTGAATTATTTAAAAAAGGCACAAAGTAAAAAAAAAAGATCTAAAATTTAAGTTTGCAATAGAACAAATGGACAAGCGTTCAAAAACAGCGGGTAATAAAAGAAAGAAAAGCATTTATTCGAGCATATACATCATCATTGATTGAACATATACGACTACATATATACAACAGATAGAAGACAAAAAATAGACACATAACTTATTATGTGTCTTTTTTTTGTCTTCTATCACCAAAATTATCTTGTACGATGTCAGAAAGGATCCTAATCTCAGCTCTATGCTGCGGCATTTTATGCTGCAGCGCTGTTTTTAAAAGGTTTGAATACCTTTACGACGCGATTTAGACCCTTTGTCCATTATAGTAATAAAAAAAATGGTATAACATAAACTTTCTTGGCCACACACTTGTATTGACCGGATAAAAGAGTAAACAGCTATAAACCGTTAGGACTGCCCAAAAGCTGATAGCAATAATGATATATAACGGCATTTTACGTGTCATTAACTAAATCGTCCATCCTCTTGTTGGAGATACTAAGCTTTTATTCTTAAAATATTGCTTTTATTAAGTCTATTTTCTAGATAAATAGCAACCTAGATTATTTTTTGTCCCATCGTAGGTACAGGTATTCTCTTCTCTATGAGGAAGAGAGCTAAGAGGGTTTTAGACTTTTAGTCCACACACGTTGGCCCAAATTGGGTTTGTGGACAGACTTGCCTTCAGAATTTCTTCTAAGACATCTGGGTTTCTTTACGATATTTTTCTTCACCGTAAGTTAAAGGAATTTTTATTTCAAAATAAGCTCTAAAACTTAAATAGTATGTTATAAATTCATTTGGTATCACCCTTCTTTTATTTATTCATAAAGATACCGAGCGACGGAATTTTATGGCACCGACATTTTAATTTAATGTTTATATTTATTATTTTAGTTCATTATTTAAGTTTATATCTCTTCATAGAATAAATTTAAATATACGCAAGTACCTACTGTTTTTAAAGTTCTTTTATTCGAAATCGCTGTCCGCTCGATGCGTCTCTGCACATAATATATACCCGTATATCCTTTCCAAAGGCTCCCGTTCCTCGCACATGTTTATCCAATTTGGCGTAGTCTGCAAAGTTGTGAGCTCGCAACACGTGTGACGCTCAAATTAGAGATTCATATTAATTTAGGGCTTATAGTGACAGCGCTTTGCGGCACGCCCGCGTACTAAGACGGCGAACGACGAACTTACATCGAATTTGCGACACTTTGATAAGGTGTTTGGTTTAAGTATAACAACTTTATGTGTGCCGGATAAGAAAGTTTTGTATGCGCGATGTTTCTTACTTTTGTTTAAATTAAGCTTAAGATAGCCGCTATATTGATAGACGTTAAAAACCATCATGGCAGGCATTAAATAGTATAGATAAAACTATAATGTATCAAGTTACATTTTACTAATAAATTTATTCTATGTACAATACCTTATCACTAAAAGCAATTAATAATAATTTATAAATAATAGTAGTAATAATAGTAATTTATATCAAAAAAATATTTTTTATAATAATGATAAATAATTATAATTAATCCTTACTAATATTATAAATGTGAAAGTTTGTAAGAATGGATGGATGGATGTTTGTTACTCTTTCACGTAAAAACTACTGAACGGATCTGGATGAAATTTGGCACACAGATAGATTATAGTCTGGAATAACACATACGTTACTTTTTGCAGCGATAACCGACATCCACGCGGGCGGAGCCGCGGGCAACAGCTAGTAATATATAATTATAAAAAAAATCTTAGGATAAACAGACAATATGAATAAAAATAAATAATTACTGGAAAATTTGGTGTTCATGAATGTAATGATATTATAAACAGAAAGGACACTACTAAGATATAGGCATATTCCACTAATATTCTACGGCGTACCTGCAACGAATGACGTTTCACTTCTTTGGTATCGATGTAGCTTCATCTAATTATGACAAATATTAAGAATACGTATTTATATACATAGGTATCTACTAATATATTATTGGAGGAGTTGCTTTTTTTATTTTAAAGCGCTGATCTCTAAAATTACCAGTCGAAATTGAAATAATCTTTGTGTTTGATAGTCTTAATAGTATGCTTAAAAATATTTATTTACAGAAACAATATACATTTTTACACTTTATACATCAAATTAAATTTTAAACTTACAAGGTAAGAAAAATATAAAATAAAATAGAAAAACATAATATAAAAATTAACAAAATAGGAAAAAAGAACTGTCGTTTAGGCGTCAAAATATTCCTCAACATCATCATATTAATAGTTAGTTTATATCTTGATAAAAATTATATATGTATTTTGGTATTTGCACTTCGTTTCAGTAAAACATTTAATAATTCCCACTTTACCAGTTCCACTAACTACTCCTTCATTAGCATATATAATATTTATTTCAAACAATTTTCTCTCGTCACCGGCTTTAATATTAACTTCCTCTGCAGACCATAACTATGTATATTGTTAAACAAACTCAATAAACTCTCCTACAGGATTATCTGCATTGATATGCTGCGCAGTTACTCATTTTGAATGCAAGGCACAAAATTAACCGAAATAAGTAATTCACGGTCTGCACAATAAAATGTTGGTGAATTTGAAAGAAGCTCTTAAAAGTTTCAAGATTAAATTACTTAAATTTGACTAGGTTTCAGTTTATATTTGTTGTGAATAAATACATTTTTCAAACGTCTTTTTACTCAGTCATAATAGAGTTCTGTCATCTTTAAAAAATATTTTTGTTCAAAATTTAAATTGCATATATGCCTTAAAACATCTTCTACTTGTTTATTTAATTAAATCTACGTTTAAGTGAGCTACAATTTCATATTATTATGAACTTAATTTATTGCCACTTATTTCAAAGATTTTCTGACAGAATGGTATCATAGACAAGTAGTGATATAAATATTTATAATGAAGATTTTAACGCTACCGAATTTATAAACAAAAGTATTAAAATACATGTTTTTCAAAGCTTGTTAAAAATAAGTTTATTCGAAAAAAGTGGTCCTGTAAGAGTTCCTTTTTTCCCTTTTATGGTTCGGAATCCAAAAGCGTTGAAAATTGTCTTCTACACTTAATACAATAGCTACAAACGGGCTTAGAATTGCGATCCAATTCTCAATATTACTAAAAGCAATTTTCATTTCATCAACAAGAAGGATAAAAAAAAACAGAAAACTCGGCAACATGTTGAAAAATTCCACCATTCCACACACTCGTTACTTCTAACGCCTCTGAAAAATAAAACAAAATAAAAATACAAATTTACGTAATAATTTTAACGAATTCTTCATGGCTCGTATGCTCAATATTTTAAGTTGAGCTTAATTAATACGCGGCGACACTCCATTCGCTGAAATTAAGTACCAGCGGAATTTTATTAAATGTGCCATGCGTTTGGTAGTCTGACAAAAATCACGTTACTGACTCTGTGGTGAGGATGTACGCATACTAGATGAGCTTTACGTGGGAAATAGTATCGAAAAAGATTATAATAAAGTCAAATTCTGAATGTGACTAAGTAATAACTATGTGGATTGCAAAATCTGTTAGGCAACTTTGTCTTTAGTCTATAGACAGGTGACCATTTTCTAAAAACACATAAAGCCGTTGATCCTGTGCCGAAAGTTTCTTCGGACGTGTCAAATTACCAACCTGTCGGATTATGAGAGTACACCTGTGTAAGCGCACACATTTGTGCACTACGATTATGTCCTTAATAGAAATCACTATAAAAGACTATCAAGCAAGCAAGCATTGAATGTACGCGACGATTTTTTTTTTTATACTACCAAGATGGCAAACAAGCATACGGCCGGCCTGATGGTAAGCAGTTACCATAGCCTATGGAAGTTTGCAACCCCAAGGGTGTCACTCACGCGTTGCTGAACCTTTAAAAACCATATAACTCCTTTCTTGAAGAACCCCATATATATATATATATATATTTATATAGTCTCTTGGGAAAACCTTGGCAGGGAGCTCATTCCACAGCCTAATCGTACATGGTAAGAAATTCCTCTGGAATCTTACGGCACGGCATGTTTGAGGTGCAAGGATGTAAGGATGAACTCCCTGTCGGTGGCGAGAGGTGCGTTGATAAAATGTGGCTAATACCCCCTGAGAGCTTGGGACCGTTAACAATCCTCACAGCGCGTCTTTGAACTGAATCAAAGGGTCCACTCCTGAAATATGGCTAAAATAAGTATACTTATACAGTTTACAGATTTGGTTACGAATCCATTAAAACACTATACCTCGACGATCAACACGATGACAAAGAAAGAAAACGCAATCCTATTTGCAATCTCATCGTCTACATTAACATTTAACCAGCAGACCGCAATAATCCATATCGCATCCAGTACGCCAAAACGTGGGAGGCATATAGACGGGTAGTAGGGGTTGGCAGTCTCGAGGGCCGTCTGCCGTAAAGTATCGTTTAATGACGTGTAACGAGCATGGTCTCCGTACAGCAGTTGCATGTACATGAAAAAAACGGATAAGTGCAAGTTTCGTTCGTGAAGTGGGCGCCGTAGCTTTTATTTTGAGGCAGTCTTTTAGATGTTTGTGAGTTTTTTTAAAGAGACTTCTACAGAGTAAAGACTTTCTTTCACTTGGTTTTGGCTCATTTTCGTCTATTTTGACTAATCTTAGGAAAATCTTAGCGTAAAGTGAAGGCTTTGCAAGAAAGCGTCGGTTTAACTCTCACATTTGTTTTGGATGAAATTCTTGTAATGCATTTTATGAAACAGATTTTTATTGTTATCTTTTAGTCGGTGACAAATTTACTATAAAATATAGTTATGGTCTGCAAAAAAGCATTTTGTATTTTTTATTTCAATAATTTTTTCAGGTACATTATAGAAAAAATTACAGCCTAAAGCTTGAAATTACAGTACCATTCAGTAATATCTTAAGTATTGTTGTCACCTTAGCTCGTCTCAGACAAAAGACGTCCACTGTTGGACATAGGGATTACCACAGCATTTGCTCTCAAGCTGACCTTGTCCATCACTGCAAACATTGATATTGGGTAGAACGATGACCTCGTCGTTCTACCCAATATCAATGTTTGTCAAGAGAAATGTGAAATATGAAACCTGTAAATATAAATATTTTAATCTACAATGTTGGTTTAAAACAGCTAATTCAGCTTACTATTATTGAATATAAACTTTCCAAAGAGTAAACACTTTTCACATCGTAAGGGTAAACAAAATTTTGTTGTTTCTTTCGGACATGGTTGACGGGACCCTAAAAACTGCCGACTAGGACAGAAATGAAAGGGACCTAAAGCGGCGATTTGTTTGCGACATTTTAAAAGCGATTTTTCGCATAACATGTGGATGGACTACGTTATCCGCACGAGGTTTTATAATGGAGTACACTTTAAAAAGTCGTAAGATGTGGTCACAAAGGGAGCAGCCGTAGAGCTTTTTAAGTTCTTCATAAAAGTATGGACATTTGTGAGGAACTTCGTGTAAAGCATTAATTTTCTTGTTGAAGCTGTGTTGTCGGCTAAAAGGCCTCGGAGTATTTTTTCATACCTTTATATATAATATTAATTTAATTTTGAATTATTTTAGTTGATATTAAATAATTATTAATTATGGTGTTTCTTTGTAAGTTTTATTGATTACAACAATTTTACTATGGAAGACAAGTTATAATTTGAATCCAGTCTATTTTGTTGTCGTTTATTTGTCTAGTCGCTTATTAAACTTATTAAATATTTTTAGCATTTTTGCTATGCAATCAGCTCAATTATACTTAAATATTAAAGCAATGTGGGAAAAGACGAGCCCGGAGCAGGACTCGAACCTGCGCCTCTCGGGTTCCGGCCCAGCGCACTACCAACTGTGCCATCCGAGCTCCTACTCCAGAGTTCGAATTTGTCCACCTCTTATTTACGTCTTGGAGTGACGTAAGTTTCATTCAAACGTTTCACATTGCTTTAATATTTAAGTATATTTGAGCTGATTGCATAGCAAAAATGCTAAAAATATTTAATAATATTGAGTGGTTTCATTCTTTAATAACATTCTTTCCTCAAAATTGGAAGATGTTGTACGTATAGACCTGTAACGGCTAACGTTTGAATGAAACTTACGTCACTCCAAGACGTAAATAAGCGGTGGACAAATTCGAACTCTGGAGTAGGAGCTCGGATGGCACAGTTGGTAGTGCGCTGGGCCGGAACCCGAGAGGCGCAGGTTCGAGTCCTGCTCCGGGCTCGTCTTTTTCCACATTGCTTTAATATTTAAGTATATTTGAGCTGATTGCATAGCAAAAATGCTAAAAATATTAAATAATATTGAGTGGTTTCATTCTTTAATAACATTCTTTCCTCAAAATTGGAAGATGTTGTACGTATAGACCTGTAACGGCTAACGTTTGAATGAAACTTACGTCACTCCAAGACGTAAATAAGTGGTGGACAAATTCGAACTCTGGAGTAGGAGCTCGGATGGCACAGTTGGTAGTGCGCTGGGCCGGAACCCGAGAGGCGCAGGTTCGAGTCCTGCTCCGGGCTCGTCTTTTTCCACATTGCTTTAATATTTAAGCTTATTAAACTTTCTTTATTACGAACTTAACGTTGAATAAATTGCTTCTGTGGCATTGGTATTTATTGCGTACGGCTATAGCAGGTACTGAAATCATAGTTTTGATCCAGTATAGAGTGAGACGGAATATGTAAAAAGGGTCACCCCCAATTACATGGGTCTAACATAGCTGGTGAATCGTGGCCGTAATACATCTCTACGAGGAAAGATGTTATCTTATCCCATGTGATATAAACAAACAAACCCATGCCTCTAAATATAATGGTAATACGAATAAATATGGAGTTGTCACGATGTGTTTTTAGTAAACAGTTACCCATCTACGAATTGACCGTGGCAAGCTTGCTTAAACTCCAAGATCTTTAGGCGCGCGCGGCTGTAGATCTAAATCGGTAGATATTCTTCTTCTTAGCGTTTCAATGGCAATCTAAATTGTGTCGGCCCAGAACTAAGCTACGAGTTTTGTATTGTCAGTAGCGTCCATAGGCTCCTATAAGGTAAAGGTAATGGTAGGGCATGATATCCCATAGTTTGCAGCTCAGCACCACATTTGCAGTCCAGGTTGAAATCGTCGATGAATCGTGCCTTAATCTACTGAGATATTTATCGGCATTAAATTATATTTCAATGCATTTAGAATGCTGTTGGGGCTACCCCGCTTTTGTAGTGCATCCGGGATGTTTGCCGAGTCGCGAGTCGACTGCTTTTACACTACTATGCGTAAACGATGTGCATCCCTGGTGCGCAGGGTGCGGGATACAATATGCAATAGCTTTACCGCGGCAGTCCCCGAGTGTCACACGTCTTTTTATAAATCTCACTGGTATTAACAGCAATAAATATTTTGAACATTAAACTAATTGTCCTTGTGGCTAAAGGAAAAAGTCAGGGAGACAATATCCACTTATGGGTTGAGATAACGAAGCTTATTTCTAAATTACATATTATGAAGTTAAAAAGTACATAATATAGAACCTTACATCGTATGCGTTATGGACTTTTTTTTGGCACGTATATGTGGTAAAATGGAATATATTTTTCCGGTTTCCGTATTCGTTAATGGTCGAAATTTTTCAGATCGGAACGCAAAAATATATTTCTATTTTTTTTTGCTTTGACCGAAGTGTGGTGAGCCTACCTAGTTTATTGCAGTGCAGTTCAAATTACGTTTCGGTGCTTGTTATAAAACAATATTTTTCATAGCAACCAATATTTATGTCCTCTCCTCTATCAAGAGGGTTTAGACCTTAATTCACACACGCTGGCCTAATGCGGGTTGGTGAATCAGACATGTCTTTAGTATTTCTTCTAAGACATGTGTGGGTTTCCCCACGATGTTTTCCTTCACCGTTAGCAGAAGGGAAATCATTTGATTTGTACATATAAACTCCACAAAGTGAAATTTACGTTTTTACTGCCGCCCGGGATCAAACTCGCACCTCCTGCGTGCAAGTCGATTACTTTCCCACCGCTTTTAAAACAATATTTAAATAAAACTAAATTTAATATTCGATAAGGACTAAATACTCAGGGTTAGATATAAAACTTACCTTTAGGTATTATAATTCAACCTTAGAATTATATTTGAATCCTTTCATAAATAAAAGTATCGTAAAGGCATATTTCAAATATATACTTAATATACATTCAAAACCCAACTACTGTATAAATTGTACATGAATTAAATTAAACATCTGTACCTGCTTCAAAAGAATACTTTTGCCTCGGTCCAGCTGGTGAAAAAGAAAAACATTCTGAAAAAAAAGTTAATTAATTACGTATGCAAATTGACGAAAAAGTCGTTCCATGTCGTGCCGTGCCGTGTTGAGCCGAGTGGTGAGACGAGAATCAGATAATGAGATTGTGCAGGCCCCTGATTAAATCATTGCGATGGAAAAATGTTGAATATCTAATCATTTTGATTAACATGCTGCCGGGTGCGATTCGTTTTTGTTTTACGTGTATCGGAAATTTTTATGTTGATATTGTTCAGATTTGCATACCCAGATTAAAATTTTCCATTGTTTTTAAAAGTAATCGGTACAAAAATATGGTTTGAAATTAAAATCACGATGGCAAGTCCTAATCTGCTTTTAGGCAGATTAATTTTATTCATATCATTATTCAGTTAAAACATAAACACATTAAATAAATGAAAATATTTGAAAAAAGTAAACCTCACTGTCATTAGCATAACACGATGGTATTATATCAATATAATACGAAAAGCCGCCGATCTCCTCTCAAGGGGTCCGTTAAATAATTTAACAAATTGGTTCTCAAGGTAAGTTTAGGGCTGCGAGCCTGACCACACACCCTTTCAACAGCGGAAGCCTCTAAGAGGCTCGCCAGACATCGAGCTCCGGAGGGACGTAGGAATGGCGAGCAGTCTCGGTAAGGATAGTTATTTCAATACTCAAACAATTAAAATAACAACATAAATAACATCATCTTCATATTTTCAATATTTGATTCATTTATATTATAATTGTTTCTTTTTACCGTGCAAATAAGATAAAGGCAGAATAATAATAATAATTTATTAAATTCTAATTCACAAAAAAAATACATAATTATTAAATTAAAAATTCCATTGACTACATTTCGAGTGTACATAATTATATTGTGAGAGGCTGGTGCCAAAACTAGTCGTGAGGCTGTATTTCTGGTCACTAGGTCTCCACCCCAAGTATTAATTACAGATTGATAGTAAGCCGAATTGATTGAAAATAATTTGATATTTAGTTAAACTTGCTTGCTATGATATTCTCTGAGATATTGAGTCTGGCCAAAATCCCGCAAATTTTGTGAGTTCACAGAAGGAAATAATTTATGTGACCCATAATAAATAATTGTCCTGAGAGGTAGTTTATTTTGTATCTTGTTGTGACTTTTATAAATATACTTGAAGAGACTTGTGACCTTGGCCAGAACACACTATTATAACCGCAGTGACTACAGCAGAACATAAAAACTATTCTCTCAGTTTCATAAAACATTTTATACTTTAAAACTTCACGCGTTTTAACTTTTACGACTTACACTAGGCAATATAAAGTTAATAATATCTATGTTAACTTTTCCACAATTTGAAATCCCGCGGGAATGAAAGCAGAGTCATTAATGCGAGTAACATTAGTGGGCAAGAAGCGGCTACACTCGCATGCGGTTGCTGAGTAAAATTACATCAAATCAGCTGAATTATTAAAAAGTTTCAGTATAAGCTTCATAGTTTGTGAGTTTATCGAAGCTTGTATCGTACTTGCTATAATCTTAGTACATTACGTATTTAAAGGCGAGATTGTTCTCTGTGCAGACGAAGTAGCTACAATATTATTCTATTAGTCCGGTCAATTTAGATATTTGAAGTTACATAAATTCACAACAAGCTGACCTTTGACCTTGAATAGTTTTTTTTTCCATACAGGGGAAAGATGGGGAACTTTGAAATTTTATTTATAATTATATTTTAAACGATCTTACCAATTTTCAGCTTGTTGTGAATTTATGTAACTTCACTCTCATTTTTTCGTCTAATTTGGCCGGACTATATCTCCGACAACGTAATTTTAATTTTAAAAAGACAACTCTGGTTCTTAGGAATAAAAGCACCAGCCCTGTGTTGCGGGGTAATTTTTAAATATATACAATTTGTAGATACAAAATACACCCACACTCGAAACAAACTCAATATTGTCCGGGAATCTTTTGATTCTCACACTAGATAATACTTTGTAACTTTGTATAAAATATACCTACATTGTACCCAGAAACGTTTAAGTAAAAAAAACTGTGCCTATTAGAAAAACTTACGAGTAAATTTCGCATTGTCAGCAATGCGTTAATGCAAAAGACAATAAATATTTGCGTAACTGTTTACTTTAAAAACTTTTTTTTATAAAGACAGCTCTCCCACTAGGCCAAACCCTGTGTCGCGTGGGACTTTACATACTTACAATTAACGGACACAAAATACACCCAAACTCGGGACAACCATTTATGGATCTCACATTTTTTTGCCCCGTTCCGCCCCATACGGGCCAAAAAAATGTCGAACCTACAACACGACGTACAGTAAGTAGTAACCACTTAAGCCAATTTAATCAACTTCTTTAAATAGAGCTCAGATTTTTACTTTCCAATAACCCAGGTTGACCATGACGTTAAGCCTGGTAAAGGTCGAGTAATTCATAGTACACCTTGCGACGGTTCCTGAAGGTAATTAATTTTCAAGGGATTACGGTACAAATGCCCAGGATAAAGAAGGTTAGGCCCTGACCGTTGCGCCATGTTGAATTAAACAATGTTGACAGAAGAATACTTTACTTTTTATGTTAGAAAGGGCTAAATTAAAAAGGCCCTTGTTTGACGACCCAAAGTGTACGAAGATGGAATACTTTGAAGGTATGGTTGTGGCTGAGATAAAGGTAAAAAATACATATATTTTTCCTCCTTCATTTCTTTATAAAAGGGCCTTCTATTTGAATTGTTGTTGACTACAGGTGTAGTCTAGTGAGACACTAACACCGCACCGAGTGGGGTGGGATTGATTACTATAGGACAGTATTTTACGTGATCCATAAATTTTAATATTTGTTTCGTCTTTCAGTCCGTGAATTGTATGTTTATTACTCAAGACATGTTTCATAAAGCGGTAATTCAAAAAATAATTATGGACGCATCCAAAGTGATGGTGTCAAAATACAATGAAGAGCAATAAAAAAAAGCTAATACCCATGGTATTGCAAGCGTCTATAGATTACGGTAACAGCTTACTATCAGGCGGCCCGTTTGCTTGTTTTCCTCCATAGAATTATTAAAAAAAAGGTCATGGTAAGAGCTAAAAAGAAGAAATTAAAACCATCTTAATATCAAATCTCATCATCAAATAGAAGACGAATATAGAAGCTTGCAAGGAAGAAAAATAGAATAAAAAAATAAACATACTACATTCAATACAAACAAATCTGTCTGACGACGTTCAGGTTCTAGTCTCTACGAAAGCTTTTTCCACCTATCCGCTATACAAACAAGGACGCCCACAAAAAACGTTTCTATGCAAATAGGGGCAAATAAACCGTGTGTGAGTCAGTTGCAAGGAGATCTAGCACGTATGGATGTGGTTAGACGAAATTTATAGTGAAATGTATTTGTGAAGTGTACGATTAGTAAGAGTATGATTTGAAATGTGAAATAAAATTGCACAATCAATTCCAATCGCCTTATTTATATCGATTTTATATCGATTTCCTCCTCAGTTTGTCAACCGATTTTCATATTTTTTTTGCTGTTTCTAATGTATACAAAATTTTGTAATTAGACAAGCTGAGACAATTGGTTCCAAACAAGTATTACAGGGATGAACAATAAAACAGCTATCGAAGCTTCATAAGCATAACAATTGAGTGTGACATCATTCTTGTAACAGCAATAAATATTTGAAATTTAATATAAATTTAGGTAATTCATAAATTGAATCTCAATTTGATGTCAGAGTATAAAGAAATATCAGTTATCACTACATAAATGTACGCTTAGATCTTTTAAACTTCGCAACGGACTTTAATGCAGTTTCCAGCAATATAGAGTGATTCAAGATAAAGGTATAAGTATAGTTTATATGCATGTTATATTTACATAAAATGTCTTTTAAAAAGCAGCTGCTAACATTTATGACAGCCAAAGCTTTTTATAGCGTCAGTAAATTCCTCAGTGAAAAAGAATTCCAAGCAAAGACTGACTGATACAGTAATAATATATAATTTTGTTAAAATATTGTTATATTCTAAAAAAATGTTGTTTTGATTTGTGTTACTTTATGTTTAAATTAGTGTATAATTATATAATTTTTTGCATGCCTAGTGGTAAAATATGGCTGAACTCTTTTTATTTTGTAACACCATGTACTGTACCCATATTTGCAAAAATAAAACCTCTCTTATCTCTTAAATAAAGCGAAGCGAAGTGAGAGCGTGTCTTATATAAAAACCCATTCTAGCAATTCTCTGAGTCCCTGTCAAGAACCTTCTCTCGCGAGATCGCATTTTCGGTGGCGGTTTATACGCGACGCATGCTTGATTCACACTATACATATTTATGATGCCGCCTTCCCGAAAGAAAGAATTTTATGGTTTGAGATAGGTGACCGTACAACAATTACTTGGGGTCTCTGTTTATGGACGAATGAAGCTTAGAATTGAGTATTGATTATCTTCTATTGGAGCTTAGTAAAGAGTATGTTGGATGATTGTTAAGTTCTCGTAAAAAAAGTGCCCTTGCCGGATCTTTTGCTTTGCAAATTAAACTGAATGTGGATTTAAAATATGATTTTTTAAGGAACTTAACATACAAGAATACATTTACAATTTTAAGCGCACGACACATTAATAAAATTCCAACTCGTAGCAACGTAAATTATAATAATCATCATTTTCGTAAAAAAATAATTTTATATAATTATCAAATGTAAATTAGTATGAAGATATTATAATAAACAAAATGATTACATTTGATATCTTAAGACATTATAATTAATGTTTTTTAACAGACTACCCTGGTGGGCAATCGTCAATACATGTGACTGGCTTGCCCAGGTTCTTGGTCATAGGACCCAGAACCTAGGCAAGCTAGTCCAGGTATGGAGACCTGGACGGGTAAAAAGGTATTGAATTTTCTACTTTTAATTGCTGAGTATTGTAATGTCAATGAAACAAGAGGCTATGGCTGACTGATTTATTAAACTAAGTGTATCTACCCTCATACATACTTATAATATAATATGCCAAAACCCAACACTTTTCCCCCTTTAACATAAAATCTAACAATAAAACAAAACAAATAAATCAATTATACTCTATAGACTTATCCTACCCATCACCTATTTTTAGATAATCTTGAATTACACATTTTTTTTATTTTGTGCGCGTACTAACGCCCTCTGCGCTCTGGCAGAAAGTGCTACGGATGGTGGTGGCGGTATCGCTGAGCCAGAGCTTACTGACTCCGCCGCCACCTCCCTCGATGCGTCCAACGCATCTTCACTCACATCATTATCCCTACTAACGTTATATTCCTTATCAGAAGCAGTACTCGCTCGCGACAATGAAAACCGAGACTTCTGATTGATTGGCAAGATTTGGTCCTGATGTCGCCACCAAACGACTCCATCACCCATATCTACTTGGTACGATACCGGACCTGTTTGTTTTGTTATTGTCCCGGTAGACCATTTATTATTACGCGAGGGATTTACATAGTTCCGTGCGAGTACTGATTCTCCAATACACATACCAGGACGGTCCGTGCCACCGGCACTGGCTATTTGTCGACTTTGCGCGGCTTGCGCCACAGTCGTCACATCAGGTCGCAAAGCATCTAATCGCGTTCGCATTCGCCGACCTGTCAAAAGTAATGCCGGTGTGACGCCCGTAGTAGCATGTTCACAATTTCTATAGTACAATAAAAACATATTTAAAGCTTGCAATATATTTTCGCCTGCAAAAACGGCTCTTTTAATTATTTTCTTTACTGTTTTGACAGCGTTTTCTGCCGCCCCGTTTGCCTGCGGCCGATAAGGCGCACTTGTTACATGTTTGATCATATTTCTATTACAATAATCATTAAATTCCTGTGAAAGGAACGGTGGTCCATTATCGGTAACAAGTTGTGAGGGTAACCCAAATCTACTGAATACAGACATCAAAGCAGTTATCGTAGATTGTGCATCTGTCCGATCCATGGGAAGAACCTCTATCCACTTAGAGTGAGCATCGACAATTATCAAATATCGCTTGCCCATATATTCAGCAAAATCTGCATGAAGACGTTGCCAGGGAAATAAAGGAAATTCCCACGGATGCAGTTTGGCTTGTGGCGGAGCGTCACGTACCATGCGACATGGCTCGCATGATCGGCAAATATTTTCTAAATCACTGTCCAAACTTGGCCAGTATACATAATTACGCGATAAACTTTTCATTTTGTTAATACCTAAATGACCCTGGTGTAATTCCTTTAAAATATTTTTCTGCAAAGTGGAAGGTATTATTATACGATATTTATAAATTAAACAACCAAAATCGATCCTACGAATAAAATAAGGTTTCTCCCCCTCAGAACTCGGTATCGATGGCCACCCAAACTTAACATAGCCCACTATTTTACATAATAGAGTATCTTTGTGAGTTTCCTTACTAACATTTACAAAATTGATAGGCATATCTTCTAATACTAAATTAATATAGGTCACAGAGTTGGTGGGACGGCGCTCGTGCGCTAAGGGTAAACGCGACAGTGCGTCAGCAGGCCCGTTCTGTTTTGAATAAATAAATTTAATTGTGAAGTCATACGCGGCTAATCGTGCAGCCTATCGCTGTAAACGGCTAGCCGCAGTCAGGGGTATACCCATCTTTGGCCCGAATATATAGCTCAATGGTCGATGATCGGTTCGTAATTCAAACTTGCGACCATAAAGATATTGATGGTGCCTAGTTATTCCATAAAATATAGCTAATGCTTCCTTATCAATTTGACTATAGTTACGTTCTGCATCGTTAAGTGTGCGAGACACACAGCAGATCGGTCTCTCGCTGCCATCATCGTAACGATGGGCCAGCACTGCGCCTAGACCATATGCGCTACTGTCGACCGATAACACTAAGGGCCGCCCCTCCTCATAATGCGCGAGTACCTTATCACAAGACAATGTTTGTTTCGCTTCCACAAAAGCCCTATCACACTCATTGCTCCAGTTCCAACTGTTTCCCTTTCTTAAAAGGTCATGTAGTGGATGTACTATTATACTTAACTTTGAAATAAACTTTCCATAATAATTTAATAATCCTAAAAAACTTCTTAATTGGGTCGTATCTTTCGGTGTCGGTGCATTCAGAATAGCTTCTACTTTTTGTGGGTCAGGGTGCAACCCCTTGCTATCTATTATAAAACCTAGATATTTTACACTTTTTTGTAAGAAACTACATTTATTAAGTTTAACCGTTAAACCCATCGGACAAGAACTAGTTTTAAATTATTCAAATGAACCTTCCTGCTGCTCCCTGTAACACAAATATCATCTAGAAACACGACTGTGTCTGGGATACCCCGCAGTGTCTCCTCCATTAACTTCTGGAATTTTTCAGGGACACAGCATAAACCGTACGGTGTACGACGGTAAACAAATGTACCAATATGAGTAGTAATAGCCGTACAGGGCTGTGAATCCTCTGTTAAAATGGTTTGGGAGTAAGCATGAGTCAAATCAATTTTCGAAAATTCTTGCCCGCCACTTAAAGTAGCAAACAATTCCTCAATTTGTGGCATTGGGTAAAATTCCCGTTTAAGTTTACGATTAATTGTAACTTTATAATCGCCACAAATTCGTATTTCACCGTTCGTTTTGATTACCGGCACGATCGGAGTCCCATATTCCGAGTGCTCGACCCGATAGATAGTGCACTCTCGCTCTAAACGCACGAGCTCGCGCTCAACGCGTACGCGCAACGCGAGCGGCACGGGCCGCGCTCGAACATACACCGGTTCCTTGTCCATCAGTTGCAATTGGAGCATTTTTTTACATTTACCCAATTTGTCATTAAAAACTTCTGGGAATTCGTTACTTAGTCGGGAAACAATAGGGTCTGACGTTATTTCATTAAAATTAATTTGTTTAATGTTAAGAGCTTTAAGCCAATCCCTACCTAGTAATGGACGCCCTCCATTTTTAATGACATACAAATATAACCCATTAGAACTTACATTATCTAGCTTTACATTAACAACAATATAACCCAATGATTTAATCTGTGTGCCCGAATAACCACGTAACAGTATATTGTCACGATGCATCGGTTTATGTGAAAACATCTGTTGATATAAATCCTCACTAATAGCCGATATACGACTCCCGGTGTCCACTTCGTAATCCATCGCGCAATTATCAATGCTAATGTTAATAAAGAAAGGCTTGTTACCTTCAGACGCCAGTGCAATGCTATATAGATCCTCGTCCTCTGAAGCACAGTCACTTACGTAATTCTGTCTCCCGGATCGAACACTATTACGCACTTCCTTGCACATCACCTTTAAATGACCACGCTGGCCGCACTCATCGCACTTGTAACTAAAGAAACGACATTTATCCGACCTATGTGCCTGCCCACACCGCCAACAACGCGGTTGCGCCCGCGTGGCCGCGCCGCCTGGCGCTGCGCCTTCGCCGCCAGACGCCGCGCGCGTCCCTCGATGCGGCTTGCGCCTCACGCTCGCGCTGTGCAGGCCCTCGGCCGCCTCGCCGCTTGCACCTGATGACGTGGCTGCGGCGCTCACCTCAGCGTGCCTCTCTGCGGCCTCCAGCGCCAGAGCCAGCTCGATAGCTTCCTTGTACTTGATATTCTTCTCCGCGAATATCCGTGACCTCATTGCGATGTTAGCGAGACCAGACACGAATTGGTCTCTTAGATTCTCCTCGAGCATGGTACCGAAGTTGCATGTAGTCGCGAGATGTTTCAAATCTTGCAAATATTCCGTCATAGATTCACTGCCACGTTGTCGCCGCAAGCGAAACACGTGGCGTTCGGCGATCTCGGATCGTTGCGGCTCTAAATGATCTGTCACTAACTTCACAAGTTCATCAAATTGTTTAGTCTCGGGATCCACGGGAGCACAAAGATCACACATCAACGAATACGTAGTTTCGCCTACCACAGTGATCAACAGAGACACCCACAATTCATCTTGAATTTCATTAAGTATAATATACTGCCTAACGCGACGAATGTATGCCGGCCACTGTTTTGAATTAATATCAAATGCTTCTAACTTCCCGATTGGCATTTTAAAAGCACAAAACACGCACTTGGACTCCAAAATTATAATTATTTTACTCCTCGTCGCCAATGTAATGTCAATGAAACAAGAGGCTATGGCTGACTGATTTATTAAACTAAGTGTATCTACCCTCATACATACTTATAATATAATATGCCAAAACCCAACAAGTATCAGCCCGGAGTTGATAATTCTGCCCAGTAAAAATGTTCAATAGACTCTCTACTTCTGCTTACTTCTTTGGAAAAAATGGTATTAATATACGGTGATAAAATTATATAAACCATCTTCCAGAACATAATATATGAAGTTCTAACTACTAGCCACAACTAATAAATTTCCCTCTTAAATGAGGGCACAGAGAATGCACAGTCACAGTTAGATTCCAATCGGATATTCGGATAAGTAGCGCAAACATTCCTCCTCGGGTTACACAGTAGACGGTTTAAGACGAACAGTTCAGAGTCAGTAGTTTGTCCAATCAATCGCAACTTGTACGATGGATTGTGTGTTACTTGGTGCCGTTTCGTAGCTTCCATACTGTCTTACTACTAATATAGGAGATTGAAATTGTATTGTTAGATGTAAAATGTTCATTTGAGAATTGTTTAGATTTGATATTGTTTAACATTGTCTGTTAAGGGAATATTTAGTCAAAGTTTTACTTGGAATACCACGCCCAGTGTTGTATTCCAACGGATCTCATCATCATTGGTACACAGGATATCAATTATCACGCTATGTCTAAATGTACTTTGGTTGTAAAGTTCCTCAAAATACTGTGATTAATTCCTAGTGCAGAAATTGTATAAATAAAACCACTGTCTCACTTTATATAGACCTATTCTGGTTTGTCCAAATTGTCATTAAATGCTTTTTATTATCTTTGAAGACATTTTATTAGGTGGTGGTAAGAACCTTACGATTAATCTAAAATCATAAAACAAATAATGTAACTAACCGTAAACATCATTTCCAAAATCATAGTTTTACTGCCTAACTTCAAACCGACGTCGACATCACAATATTATTTATGTTTCAGTCCAATTTCACTTACAAAGCGGCTAGCAGGATGCAGCAGTCGTCGAAACGTAAACATTGTTCGCATCGCTAATTTACCGCGTACAAAGGAAAAACATACGGGAATAAATACAGGTATTCCGGCTATTTCGGCTGCTACCGTGGGCATTCCCACGAATTTTCACGTAAGGCTATAGCCATAGGAAACCACCAGGAAAACAACGAACTCCGAATTGTGAAGGATATCATCACGGCTTTTTTTTAGAAGTGTGATGCGGGTAATTTTGAAGAGTTTTGAATTGGGTTCGTGTAAAAACAATAAATGGATAGTATTGTGTCACGCTGACTTACGCTTAGAGATATCAGGTACCTACATCATCCCGATAAAAAAAGGTACCTACATCATATTGTTAAAATCATTAGAAGAAGATCAAAGAAATCAAAATCAAAGAAGCAGAAAATATTCTGCATAAAAAAAAATATTTTTTTTATACCTACCTACCTACCAAGGAGGCAAACAAGCATACGGCCCGCCTAATGTTAAGCAATAACCATAGCCTATGGAAGCTTGCAAAACCAGGGGTATCACTCGCACGTTGCTGACCCTGTAAAAACCTTAGTCTACTTATTCTGTGCTTTTTTCCTGTAAATTTATGTAACAAGTTACTTGTTACGAAAACAGTCAAATCCACGACTAAGAAAAAGTAATCTTAAAAATAAATAATCCTTCGTTTCAATTCAGTTACAATACCAATTAGGTACGTACATTCAATATTCCAATGTATAGTATAGTATGTATGGTATATGTAGTATATATGGTATAACCCCCCTCCCCCATGGGCTATTAACATTGCAAAAAACAACCAGACTCTGAACAGTCATTTGTAGATCACGCTATTTTATATCTCGTTTGAAAATCGCACATCATCCTGCGCCGTGGTAAACGGTGAGGAAACTATCACACGTTGATTCAATAAGCGATACTAAAATACAAAAACTAAATCGTCATACGTTCCAAAAAGCTTATATACCACCTCCGTTCCGTAATACAGCTCTGATTAGTCACTGTTGTTAGGTCGTAGTCCTTCTCATTAAACCGAAGACCGGGCGACAAAAAGGCTACGGGCTAACATTTGTGTCCATTTTATTTTTAGTTTTCACGTGACTCAGTACCGTGAATTACATTGCTGTGATAAATAATTGTGCTAATAGAATTCTCTGCAATTTATGGTGCGTTGTTACATTTTTGAAATTATGTTTTGGGGTACTCGTAAAATCTCACCTCTTAAAAAGGTTCTAAACATACTCTAAAAGACACGTAAATTTAATTGTTTAAAGTATTTGTGAAGGTTTATGAGAGTATGAAGTTTAAGTGCTCACATAGACTTAGTAGAGTTTCAAGTAGTGTATATTTTTCATTAAATACTTTTAAGCTTTTTTGTAAAGATGAATAAAATTGAGAGATTTATATTTTATTTTAGCCAGGTATTTACAGCACTTAGAAGTACATTAGCATTCGAGATTATCGTATGCTTTACGGAATAACAGGTAAGTAGTAAGTTATTTGTACCATCCTTATAAAATTGTAGAATTGAGAAAAATTCAAGGAAGGAAAATTTCATTGATATGAGTCAAAGGTCACACATAAATGGCTTAATTCTAATTCCTAAACCTCATAATCTTTAACAAAAAAGGACAAAAAAAAAGATTTGAAAAAAGAATACACAAAAATCGTTCACAATGAAACAATGAACAAGCTGAAGGAAATTAAGTTTCCAGTAGTAGATGTGAAAGACAGAGAACGTTCAGTATAATTGCCGTGCGGTTAACTGAGGCCGTCCGGTGTTACACGAACAATGAGACCTGGGAGTGCGGTGACCAAATCGTTTCAATTTTGTGGACGGAAATAATAATTGTATTCGTGTTGCTGCGAATTCTATTTCACTAGCAAAATGTAGAATTTCACTTCGATAGTCTAAAGGCAGTAGAATAATCATTAGTATTTTGCCTAAATTCTTTGTTAAAAAAATCATGTATCAGTATCACAGGGAACTTTTTATAAGGGCAAAGTCAAGGCAGGCAATTTGTTCATAAATTTGATATGTACCGGTTTTTCACTAGCTACGTGTAAACACTGAAGAATATGGTTCCATCTTAAAAAGCTTCTGCAATATGAGGCCTTGCACGGTACAGTATACTACTTTTGAAACCTAAAACAAATATATGGGTATACCCAAACTTAATACACAGCATGTTGGTGGCAAGCTCAACTCATGCTTCATTATTAAACTAATAATAATAGCAACCCATATATTATTATGTCCCACTGCCGGGCACGGGTCTCCTCTATCAAGAGAGACTGTATGTGAATTAAGGCCTAGACCTTAATATATGCTTTGTTAGAATATAAGCTTATTATATGATAATCAGTAAACGTATAATTTATATGCGGTGATCTGATTTATAGAATGAAATAATGGACACGGAGTAAAAATCATTGATAGTCAATTCTTTAGATAAATTTGTGTTTATGTCAAAGTAAACTAAATTATTAAGTAATGTAAAACATTTGTACGCCATTGGGCAAAGTATAGCGCCTCTAGCAAGCTCTGTAGCATCTTAAAACTATTGTATCCCTACTTATGTTTTTTTTTTAATTGGCAAATTGAGTTACAAAAAACCACATAGTTTTTCTTCTACTTAAAAACTAAATTATGGCGACCCTATCTGTGACGTTTATACAAATTCACTGAATACAGTCAGAGACGAGATAAAAATTGTTTCAGTAGACAACGGTAATAATAGGCATCGTTTTAAACAAGGGTTGTATTTCTAAAGCGGCGTGACGGAGTATTATTTTGAGTTCTTTATTCAGTTGTATGAATTTTAAATATTTGTATAAACACATTTCTATTGCGACAGATTTTATTTATAAAATCTCTATAGTTTACAACACATACATAAACATTCATGTATGTCATGTAATTTGCTTGATTGTACAAAAAATGAAAAATTATAGTACTTAAATTTTAAAAAAGCTACGGTCTGAAAAGATAATAAAATATAAAAATTCAAGTTTCAAGTAAACTGTAAATAAAAATAGTAAAACATTTATCAAAAAAAAAAAAAACTTTATCAAACAATATAAATATTGAATATGGTATGCAATACACAGATTGATACCAAAGCCAACAAAATCGGTAAAAAAAAAACAACCAGTTCTGCTTTAAATATATTTCTGCTAAATCCTCTTAAAGCTTTTGAAATTAAATGTAGACCCAATTGAAATAGGTTTCATATTCAAATACAAATAAGATAGATTCACCAAAACCGTTTACGTTGAAATAAAATAAAATAATATGCCCCGGAAAAATGGTTATATCAAAACCAGGCACCCTTTGCTAATATGTTTTTTCTGAAAATGTTTTTGGAAAGCCACTGGCGTTTTAAAGTCTACAGATCACAAAAAATAACAAAGAATAATGGGGTGACCGCAGACATGCCATAAATATGTTAGCATAACGATGTGAATAATTTAACCGGGGTTTGGGCCTAAGTAAATATTGTTACTTGTATGGAGGCTTCGTCACAACCTGTAAGTTATCGCACGGACGCGTGTTTGAGTTCCTTAATACATACATATTGACTTTGATTTGGTTGGGAGTTAATTTCGTTACATTGTTTCGATTGTATTGACTGTCTAGGGTACGGTGAACTATTTGTATTGTATGTAGAATGGGATTAGGAAAGTGTGAGGAATAACCTAATTTAAATACGCTTTTGTTTGAAAATAATAGGATTTTATTATATCCAAAAACGGGTATACCTACTTATAGATAGATTCATCTTAATAACCAAACAAAGTGTTTGCAACTTTTGCCGTAGAGAGATTTATAATTCGACTCGAATCTGGCCATATAAGAGAGGCAGGGCTCCATACTAGCCAGAACGCCCGACTAGGGAAGGACCTTCATCTTACAGAAGACAACAGCCAAATAACAACAGACCTTTAGCGCTCCTTTAGGGATGCGTTTTGAAAGAAACGTTTTCCTATCACAGGCATATTTTTTTAATTTTAAATACACTTTGGTGTACAAAGTACACCAAAGTGTCTTTTTTCTTTTTGGAACCCTGTATATTTGACGGATAGACTGCAAATATTTCGATTGACGTTTTTCAACAAAGGATTTTTTTTAAATCCCACCAGTATTATTTGCTTCTGGTCAATAAATCTATTTGAGCGCTATCGTAATAAAACAGTGAGCTTTTCATTGGAACTGTAGAACCAAAATCAAATATGTATTTGTTGTGGGGAACCTTAGTGATAAATTTATTTAGAAAGTCTACGATTTACGATATTTAGTCACGTAGGTGGCAAACAAGATAGAGGCCCGTCTGAGAAAAAGCTGTAACATTTGAACGTCCGCAACACCAGAGGTATCACTAGCCTGTTGCCGACCCATATTTCCTATCCCTAGGATATCCCTAGGATAAGAAAATGTTTCTTTCAAAACGCGTCCCTAAAATAAGATTGGCGACCTGTACTCACAAAAACACAAACACGCCACTGTAAGTAGTTTTTCCACTGTAGCCTTCTTTAATGTAGAGGTCCATCTCCAGTCGGGCCTGGCCACTTGGTTGGTGCCTTACCTGTCTTTATTAGTAAATAAATTTTGAGTTATAACATATGCACATATTATCACGAGACTAAGTTATAAAAGTTCGCTATAACTGAATACTTATCTGCGCCTACTATGAGTCTTCATCGTTATAAATTGCTAGCGATATTCTGGAATTTCTATAAAACAGTTGAGGTGGCAACAGAAACGCAATACAAATACATACATAACTAATGTAATTATACATACTGTATTAATGTAATTATGCAACATTAACAACTTTAAAGACGATCTTAAGCAATGTAGACACAAACAGGTTTCAAAAAATTTACTTTAGCTATCAAAATAAATTTAAATTGATATAAAAATTAGCTTTATTATTTTAAGAGAGGTAGGGCACCATACTAGCGAGCAAGCCCGACTGGGGAAGGACCTCCACCTTACAGAAGACCACAGCCAAATGACTACACACAGCGGTGTAGTTGTGTTCCTGTGTGTGAGTACAGGTCTCCAGCGCTCATTTAGGAATGCATTTTGAAAGAAACGTATTCCTATCCCAGGGTTACTTCCATCTTAAAGCCCTGGTGTAAAAAAATGGGTTGGCAACACGCAAGTGATACCTCTGGTAATGCAAGCGTCTATAGGCTACGGATACTGCTTAACATCAGGTGGGTCGTATGCTTGTTTGCCACCCAAGAAGTATAAAAAAAAAATTATTGTAGGGTGAAAAATATTAATAGGTAATATTTATAAAAAATATTATACATTTGAGGAGAGGTAGGGCGCTATGCTCACTAGGAGCAAGCCCAATTGGGGAAGGACCTGCACTTTACAGAAGACCACAGCCAAATAACTACACACAGTGGTGTAGTTGTGTTCCTGTGTATGTACAGGTCTCCAACGCTCATTTAGGGATGCGTTTTAATAATAATAATAATAATCATTTATTAAATTTCAATAGGTAAGTACTTAAAACATAAATAAAAGTCTTATAAAATTATAGTTAATGGCTAATACAATATTATACATGCCTGTACTAGGATAAAGATAATCACAGGTATATTTTGAAAGAATCATATTCCTATCCCAGAGGTACTCCCATCTTAAAGCCTTGGTAAAAAAAATGGGTTGGGAACACACGCAAGTGATACCTCTGGTATTGCAAGCGTCCGTAGGCTACGGTAGCTGCTTAACATCAGAAGGGCCGTATGCTTGTTTGCCACTCAAGTAGTATAAAAAAAATATATATATATATACAACACTGAAATAGAAAATTCATGGTAAGGGTACTGTTAAAATGATGACGGGACAGCTCTGGCATTTAGTAGGGATTTCCATTCATAAGCAATGCAGTCCACACTCAATAATTCATACATAAAACCAGATTTAATTGTCATCGCTGAACACTAACCAAATTTTCTATTATTCAAACGTTGAACAGGAAACGGATATGATTGCAGTTTATAAATTATAATAGGCAATAACAATTCACAGCCACAATATGTCTGATTTATGCTGAAAATTCATTGTATCTCTACTAATAATAAACAAGAGTAAATCTGTCTGTTTGTTACCTTTTTATTTTAATAATTTAAGTACCTATTTAATTTAAATTTGGCAATAAGATAGATGGTATTCTGATGCATAAAACACAGGCCATTTTTTTATTAAGATAACCGAAATTAACGCAGGTGGAGCCACGGGCAACATGTATAATAATAGTGTAAAATTTATATTATGGAAAAAGGGAGGGAGGAATTTTAAGTAGTAACTAGTATATTTTACCAATGATACTATTACTTTTGGAGACCTACTTTGTGAGTGTGTATTTGAAAATGTGAGTGTTCTTTTATAAACAATAAATTGCATTGCAGCAGTAAGACAGTTTACGAACTGGAAGAATGTAGACAGTCCTCCAACAAGGTGGACCGATTTTTGGCTAATTAAATAAAAAAATTGATGGTATACGTTGAGTAAAATTTATAACATTTTTATATTTAACAGCATAGACATATTCAATCATTGACGGACAGAAAGAAGCAGCATAAAAATAAAAACCAATTCAAATATCTACTAAGAGAGAGAGCAGAGGGTACAACGAACTAGTAAAGTCCAAAATTTGCGATACGATATTACGGAGAAAATTTAGTTAGGTTTTTTCTTACATGACCCTCTTTTAACCTCAGCGTCTGCGTGACCTTTTTGATAGATTTCTTCAATTTGACTACGTCCTTTAAGAGCAGCCTCTTAGATAGTCTAGCCCTTGATAAATCCATTTAGTTTATCTACCTTCAATCCTTCTTTACACATGACTGAATAACTAGATTGTACTCGTTCTACAAAATATACCACGCTCTATTAAATGTTCCCCGAAATGAATCCATTAGTTTATTCTACTTTACTTTAGGATTATTACTTTAGTCTTGTGTTCTCAAATAGAAAATCTTACCGGCAATTATTCTTGCTAAAGGCACCATTGTTGTATGACGTAATTTTTTTGAATTTACGTGACTTTAAATTAAAAATGAAAGTCTGAATATAACATAGTTACATTACGTAATGTAACTTCATACATTTTCTCAAAGGAATATGCAGTAGTGTGTCATAAGCATTTTATAATGAAAAATGTAACCTTGGACCACTACTGTAGGGCAGTCGTACATACTGCGACTGTGCTCCTGAGGCAGGATATATTTTAGCAAGCAAATAATGGGAGAATGCTGGAAGAAACTACATCTATACTTTATCATGAGAGTTGTTATCTAGACACTGAATCATTGCAATTTGGCGCAACTGATAATACCTATCTAAGAATTTATTTTAGGACATATCGGTTAGTTTTACTACATTAGGTACTTGTCGTTTGATTAGCACATAAGAATTTCACAAAGTATAATCTACATTATTATAGCATTATACATTATTATTTGCGGAGATTCGCACGGATGGCTTTCACGCCATCATGCGTAAAAAAACAGCTTCCCTACTACAGCGCTTGCGTAACAGTCGCAATGGCATCCTGAAGATCTTGCAATGAATTGCTTGAATTGCTGATAGACCGGACTGTCCCATCCAAAGGCACTGGGTGGAGTTAGCATTAGGGTTAAAACAATAGCTTATTTTATAATAATTACTTATAATACTAATATAGATTATAAGCACAAATTGTTACTAACTTGCCACTAACAATATATGGAAATTTGTTTCTGAAATAAATGTTTATTATTATTATTATATATTATTATATTATAGCCGCATGCCAGCTTGAATTCAACTCGAATCGCATTTTGGCACCTATATATTTTCTGACTTACTTACTTACGTTATATTATTTTGGTGACATCATCTACGCTTGCGAAAGGCATTCTCGAAATATGCCATAGAACTAAAGACTTTTGACTTTTTGACTGCATGGTTAGTTCGTGGTTACCTCGCCATTTACCCCGTTACACACGGGACAAAAAAATGTGTGATCAATAAATGGTTGTCCTGAGTCTTGGTGTACGTTGTGTCCGTTAATTGTATGTCTGTAAAGTCCCTCGCGACACAAGGCTTGTTGTGGGAGTTGTCTTTAAAAAAACGATACTCCAAAGATTATACACTAACACAATTTTCAAAGAAATAACTTTGGCAGTATCTATTCAAATTTTCTGGAAAACCACTATGACAATGTTATTGTTAACCAGTTTCAAGTTATAAAAAGGGTCTAGAAAGTAGTTGACCATTGTATAACTCGGACATTTTTTGAAAACAAGTATAGTACTAAAGTGCACCTTGGAGCTTTAGGTTCGGCTCAAAAACAATAACATTTGCATTCTTATAAAGGGTTCGCATTACTTCGCATCCAATAACAGTTAGGTAAAATAGTTGGTGCTTTTTTAAAACAGTTATTACATTTTCCCTCACGATATTACCCCGGACGGCTTTAGGGAATTGTGTTATTTGAAATGCATTTGCAGATTTATATGCACGCTGAGTAAAAATAAATTATTTAATAATGTTCAGTACGACTGAAGTTTAAATAGAATTTTTGCTGTTATATTTTCAGTTTGAGCATGTTATTAGTACCTACGTTTTGTTTTAAATTTAACTACTTCGCTGACAAAGTGGTATGACAAACGACCGCTGTTGGTTTAAGGTTCAGAGCTCTAACCCTGAGTCCAGCAAAGTGACACCAGTGATAGTAATAGAATAGAATAGTAGATAGTAATAGAAATGCTGGTAAGGTTTGATGCTATAGCCATTTGGTACTATAGCTGACAGAAGCAGGAATCCCCTTTGGGGAAAATGTTATTATAATAGCCTTTTAGGACAACTAAACTAATGTTATATTTGAATAAACATATTGATAGCTTTGTAGTTGGTTTCTTGCATCAAAATAAAGTATTTTATATTTTGAAATTATATAGTATAATTCAGCGATTCCAAACAAATTTGTGAAATTCCTTGTAATGTAAATAGTACCAATGAACATTTGCTACTGAACGCCTCTCTATGCTAATGGCATTCAAAATGAACTTGCGAATTTCAACTACGTATAAACCCACTATTTCCCTTGAGTGTGACTATTGAAGGAAATTGAATGCAGCATAAAAGATAACTATACTTGGGGCTGACAACAGTGGCCTGGGTCTAGGTATAATTGGAATACGTATAGAAAATACAACATTTAAACAGGATCAATACATATACAGAATTATTATTAGGATTATGAAAAAGCGGTTAGGTAATGGTGCTAAGTAGAAGAAAAAAATGGCAAATAAAAAAGTATTTCAATCGTATAAACCGTCATTTAAGACAGTTGCTAGAAACATAAAAACAATATAATCCAGAAAATAAAAATAAAGATTTAACAAAACAAGTGATAACAGGCGACTTCGAGCAATTAAAGCCGTATAGCCGTATATTAAAAAACGGAAAGGCGTAAAGCAAACAGTAGGAAAAGCAACGGAATTTGTACAATAAAAACAAACTGTTCTGGGAAAATACGATGCCGGTGCGATCTCCGTAATATGGTTTGCTTTGGACACGATGTTGATTTCGGATTTTACATTATTCTTCGGCTTGTTTGAACTTCTGACGCAACTATACTAGCCCGCGGCTCCGCACGCATGGCTGTCCGTTGTCGTGGTAAGTACCCTATGTCCTGCCCTACCATATATCGTACTATCTTTATATGTATAATACTAGTGGCCCGCCCCAACTTCGCCCGGGATAAATTATTTTTAGCTCAACTTTCCTATTTTTTTTTACATAAGAACCTTCTCCTGGCAATACATTAGGGAAATCGGTTCAGCTGTTCTCGAGATTTGCGCTTAACAACATATTCAGCGATTCATTTTTATATTATTATATATATATTATTCTTATACTTAAGTACGACTCCCGCACTAGAGAACAAGCACTGTGTCGCGAGGGACTTGACAAACATACACACATATACGGACACAAATTACAACCAGACTCGGAACAAATATTAATTGATCACAAAACGTTTGTCCCGTGAGTCGTGCCGGCTTAGCAATAAAGGTCACCAAAAACTAGATCAACAGGCCAGTCAATACTACCTATATGAAAATTCAATTGAAATCCGTTCAGTCGTGAAACAAACAATATCAGTGTGGATGTGATCGATTTAAATTCATCATTAAACGTCATAGTTTTGTAAGTTACTAAGTGTCAAGAGGATAGGACATTTTTCCTTACTACAAGCAAATTGGACGACAAGAAAATGCAGAATCTCAGCTTACTTTGAAATATTAGACGTCCCATCCAAAAGTAAAGTGATGGACTTCGCAAAATGGCTTGAAAGCGTTGGACGTGAGAAACCGGGGATCTTGCCAAGTAGTGTGGAGAGGAATATGTCCAGCAGTGGAATGCGATAGATGATGATGATATTGATTCAACATTCTATGAAATAAAATAATGCATGCTATCTACCTGAGACCTAGTCGACAAGTTTCAATGAAATCAAACTCTGAAAATAATCACGATGCAACTACAATCGAATACGTATTTATATTTCCAGTATAATTTAGTTTTACTCAAATGATTATTTTCAAATATAAATATTAATATCGCGGAACCTTATTTCATAAACTGAAATGAGGTTGTGACGGGCATTGTAAATATTGTTCTCATTTCTTGTCTCGGTGTCCCATTTTTCTCTCTGAATATAATCTAGATGTAATTTTCACTATCTTCATTCGTTTCGAAATTAGAATATTACTCTGGTGTAGGTGATATTACACGAAAGAAATATTCTGGTGTTGTATATTTCATAATAATTTTTGTTAAATATTTAACTAAATTGATTTGAATTTATGTATATGTTAAATTATATTATTAACGTAATTGAAGGTAACTCATTATTACTATAATGGTCCATGGGTCTTATTCATGTACCTACCCGTTTATGTTTACAAATCGTACAAGTTTAAAATATTTTATTGAGTCTAGCTATCAACAGTCTTTTACATTTATTAACAGATTAAAGTATAGTTGAAGTTGAAAGAGCTGAGTTTAAATTAACAGAAATAATATTAATACTTAAGAATATAATAAATATAATGTAGTAGCAACCGGTGATCGTTTGTTATCTTTATTTTAGTATAAAATGTCCCGAAAAATATAATCATAAACTGGTTACTATTGCAAAATATACTATAGGATAAAATATTTTTATGAAATTATTTGAATATTCTTTTGCAAGATATAAGCAGGTTAGTGGGCCGTATTTAAAGGGTTATTTTAGGGCATAATACAGATAGAAACAAATTTAATTTACTAAAGGTCTATCAAATTATCCCAGAAGACATCAAGGCAACCACACGACGGAAATATCCAACAGGCTGAAACATTTACCCAAATAATTTTCGAAGCAATTTATTTTTACATTCCTTTTTTATCTTTTCAAGCGCGAATTTAATTGCCATCACTACTCCTTCAGAAAGCGGTTATGGTCCATTTAGTTAAATCGTAACTGCTTTATTCTTAGCTCTTCGAGTTTTAGAACAACAAAGGGTTCTTAAGATAAAACAAATAAATTGTTTCCCGGGGGCTAACTCGAGGAATGAGTGTTCTTGAAAAAATATTTGGGTTTTTCGTGAACTCCTTCCGGAAATTTGATTTTCACGCTGATGAGTAAGGTAAAAGGCTTAGGATAAACAATTTTAATTTTTCTATCAAATATTGTGTGCTTATATTTTAGATGTATTTTAGGTGTTTATTTAAAATAACATTATATTATAAGAACAAAAGCATTAAAATAAACATTTTATTAATCAAAAGTATTATATTAAAATATTTTGGATTCTACAATTATTAATCTTGCTTGACGGTCTAGTCGTTAGTAACGTGTTTTCGATTCTTACCTAGGACAAATCTTAGCATTATGAGCACGAAAAAAGGGTCGTCAACGCGCGAGTGATACCCCTGGTGTTGCAAGCGTCCTTAGGCTACGGTAATTGCTTACCATCAGGCGGGCTGTATGCTGGTTTGCCTCCTTGGTAGTATATAAAAAAATGTTTTGTCTTAAAATTTAAACTAGATCATTACGTTATACAGACCTACGACCTTCAGCTTATCATTTAGGGTCACTTACCCATCGACCAATAGACCTGTCACTTAAGTTTTAAATCTAATGTCTATTATATTAAATTCTTGCTTTATAATTCTCTATTCTTCAGCAAGTCGTCTAATAACTTATTCAATAGTAATCTAATGAAAAATCTTTCTCATTTTATAAGAATGAAAACTAAATTTTATCTTGATAGTAAAACCACAATTCATTCTTCTTTTGTTATATAATCCAATTTAACTCATCTTACAGTATAATGCAATTTTAAAGTCATAAAGTTTGATTTAAATGCTGCTTATGCAAAGTTGGGAGTTGGATAACTGCAAGTTTTTTGGCGCGTCATATTGAGTTTGAAGTAGAAGTGTTCTTGTACTCAATTTTTTTTACTACAGTGCTTAAATTTACAGTAAATCTTAAGGTAAATATGGTATTGTAAATGTCAATTCACACAACTCTTGTAAATTTCAACCCAGATGGCCAAATGGTAAATAAAAGAAAATATTTTTAAAAATAAATATAAAACAAAATTTTATTAGTATTGTTACGAATCTAAGTACAGGTACTTTGTATTTGTAAATTGTAATAATATTATTACTAAAATAAATATAATAATATATTTATTTTCGTAATATACATAAAAATATGCACTCCATCTCAGCCACAAGACGTCCACTGCTGGACATAGGCCTCCCCCAAGGTCTTCCACATCATTCGGTCCTGAGCTGACCTTGTCCATCAGTTGCCCGCAACCTTTACCAGGTCGTCGGTCCACCTTGTTGGAGGCCTGCCCACACTGCGTCTTCCAGTTCGTGGTCGCCACTCTAGAACCTTTCTGCCCCAACGGCCATCGGTTCTGCGAGCTATGTGCCCTGCCCATTGCCACTTAATTAGCGCAATTCTTCGAGCTATGTCGGTCACTTTGGTTCTCCTACGGATCTCCTCATTTCTGATTCGATCTCGCAGGGAAACTCCAAGCATAGCTCTCTCCATTGCTCTTTGGGTGACTTTGAGCCTTCGTATGAGGCCCATAGTGAACGACCACGTCTCGGATCCATAGGTCATCACTGGCAACACACACTGGTCAAAGACTTTCGTCTTGAGACACTGCGGTATTTGCGACGAGAAAATATGGTTTAGCTTCCCAAACGCTGCCCAGCCGAGTCGGATTCGACGAGTGACCTCTTTCTCGAAGTTGGACCTACCTAACTGGACTGTATGTCCCAGGTAAACATACTCGTCAACAACTTCGAGTGTAGAGCCTCCAATTGTGACAGAGGTAGGTGCGACATGAATATTTGCCATAATCTTGGTCTTGTCCATGTTCATTTTAAGACCCACTTGTAGGGAGACTCTACTAAGGCCATCAAGCATAGCGCCAAGGTCTTCCAAGGTCTCAGCCATGACCACAATATCGTCGGCAAATCTAAGGTGGGTGATGTACTCGCCGTTGATGTTGATGCCGAGTCCATTCCAATCCAGAAGCTTGAAAGCATCTTCCAATGCAGCGGTAAACAGTTTCGGAGATATAACGTCTCCCTGTCTCACACCCCGCTGCAATCGGATAGGCTTCGAGCACTGATCTTGGAAACGGACTGACATGGTGGCGTTTTCATACAAACACTTCAACACTTCGACGTACCGAGTGTCAATTTGGCACCGTTGGAGAGACCGTAGCACAGCCCAAGTCTCGATCAAATCGAAGGCTTTCTCATAGTCCACAAACGCTAAACATAGGGGCTGGTTATACTCTTCGGTCTTCTGTATAACCTGCCGCAGCGTATGTATGTGGTCTATGGTACTAAAGCCTTTTCGGAAACCGGCTTGTTCGGGAGGCTGGAAGTCGTCAAACCTACACGCGAGACGATTCGTAATGACTCTTGAAAACAGCTTGTAGACATGGCTCAGGAGTGAGATGGGTCTGTAATTCTTCAATAGGGTTTTGTCACCATTTTTGAAGAACAGCACCACCACACTCCTGTGCCACGCCTGCGGCGTCTTTCCCGCGAGTATGACGGAATCAAATAGCTTTTGTAGTGCTTTCAGCACCGGTATTCCACCTGCTTTCAGCAATTCGCTTGTGATTCCGTCTTCACCCGGTGCCTTGTTGTTTTTGAGCTGTTTTAGAGCCATACTAATCTCGTCTAGGCTGACGACCGGGATATCGTCGGTATAGTGTCGGGACAACTTAGCTCTTGGATCGTCTGTCAAAGAGCTAACAGGTGACCGTGTTGTCGTGTATAGCTGCCCATAAAACGATTCGATCTCTTCCATCAGCTCAGGCCTGGACGATATGATTCTGCCGTCCCCAGTCTTCAGCTTGGTCAGTTGGCTCTGCCCAATAGACAGATCTCTAGCGAACACTTTGGAGCCCTTGTTTTGCTCTATGGCCTGTTTATTACTATTTGTATTAAACAGGCGAAGGTCGCAAGTCAATGACTTAGAGATCTGCCTATTGAGCCGCCGGTACCGGCCAGCATCACCTGAGGACTGCAGAACCATCGCTCGCCTTTCCTCCATGAGCTTGATGGTTGAGTCGGAGATCTTCTTCGTTTCCTTTGTTCGGCGGATTTTAAAGCTGGTAGATCCAGCCGAACGGACAGTTTCCACGAACCTGTTGTTGTAATCGTCCACATCTACGCAATCGCTTAGGCTCTCAAAGCGGTTCAGCAGTTCGAGCTAAAAACTTTCGGGGTTTTGGGTCTGGATAGGTGCAGGCCGGAGCGTAGACTTCATCAGCCGAGACCTTTCCAACTTGGCATTGATATTCAATGTGCCCCTTACCAGCCGGTGATCGCTCCCGGTTTTCGCCGTATTGATTACGGAGACATCATTGAATATCTGCCTCTTCATCGACAGGATGAAGTCAATCTCATTTTTGGTTGCACCGTCAGGACTCACCCAGGTCCACCTGCGATGTTCGCGTTTCTTGAAGAAGGAGTTCATCATAAAGAGTCCCTCCTTCTCCATGAAGTCGAACAGCATTTGGCCCCGGGGATTCCGATACCCATATCCAAATTGCCCCATTTTCAGCTCATCACCGCTCCGTTTACCCAATTTTGCGTTGAAGTCCCCCATGACAACAGTGTAGTGGGTCTTGGTGCTATGTATGGCTCTGGAAATATCCTCATACATAGCTTCGACCTCCTCATCGGGATGTGTCGACGTTGGAGCGTATACCTGTATGACCTTCAACGAATACCGATTGGTGATTCTGAGTATAAGGTACGCTACCCTTGTCGACACACTCCCAATTTCGACCACGTTGTTCACGAGGGACTTGTGGACGATAAACCCGACGCCACCTTGGGACTGTTGGTCGCCCTCCCGGAAGAAGAACAAGTTGCCGGATTTGAGCGTTATCGAGTCCTCCCCCTCTCTACGGACTTCAGATAGCCCTATTACATCCCATCGCAGCTTGCTCAATTCTTCCTCCAGTTCAACAATCTTCTCGTCGGTCCGCAGTGTGCGCGTGTTATAAGTTGCCAGGGCCAGTTTTCGTTGTTTGTGGTAGCCTGGCCTCTGCTGGAGATTCTTCGCACCCCTTGCCCCACCGTTACCGTGGCCGCTACCGGAGCCAGGAAGAGTGGGGCCGCCAGGGGCTAGGGGCCGTTTTTTACTGGTGTGATTCATTTTGGGGGGATAATACCGTAATCGCCACGCTTGGCAGGCGGGTTGGCGATCGCAGTGGCGGAAGATTTTACATTGGGACGCTGCTGCCCGTCCTATGTCTCTCAATTTTCCTTCCGCCCGGTTTGAATGGATTGACCGCCATTGTTCGGTTGACTGACTGCACTAGTGTAGATATCCGCGGTGTCATAACCGCGTATCCCCACACCAATGGGCGGTGGGATCGTCACTTCCCGATGCCGTTAAAATATGCACTACGCGCCCTTAACCAAGCGGCGGATAAAATTGACTTCTTTCTTGTTCTCTGACTGAATTCACAAAGACAGCAATATTTGTAATAAATTATGGTGATGAAAAGTTACCTCGGTAATTAGGATTAGTTACTCTATTGTATTGGGTTAACACCTGTAAAAATAGACGTAAGAGTGGAAAAATAAATAAATAATAAATAAATATTTGCAAAACCGCTTGCACCTTTTTTTATATATACTACCAAGGTGGCAAACAAGCATACGGCCCGCCTGATGGTAAGCAGTTACCGTAGCCTATGGACGTTTGCAACACCAGGGGTGTCACTCACGCGTTGCCGACCCTTTAAAAACCTTATAACTCCTTTCTCGAATAACCCCATGCTATAGTCTCTTGGGAAAACCTCGGCAGGCCTCTCCATTCCACAGCCTAATCGACCGTGGTAAGAAATTCCTCTGGAATCTTACGGCACGGCATGTTTGAGGTGCAAGGATGTAAGGATGAACTCCCTGTCGGTGGCGAGAGGTGCGTTGATAAAATGTGGTCGTGTGCATCATCTCTAACAATTCCTCAGAACACAGCCCATTGTACAGGCGGTAGAACACACACAAGGAGGCGAAGTCTCTCCTTGACTTAGTGGATTAATACCGCCTGGGAGCTTGGGATCGTTAACAATCCTCGCAGCGCGTGGTAAAAAATTCCTCTGGAATCTTACGGTACGGCATGTTTGAGGTGCAAGGATGTGAGGATGAACTCCCTGTCGGTGGCGAGAGGTGACCAATTTTTAGTACAAGAGCCACCTTTAAAAAAATGGTTCAAAATTCCATGCCCATACTGAATATTGGAAAACTACGTCTCTACTCCAAATAACTTAAGCTCATGGAACACTAGCAATTTTGGACATTTCACACAATCTCATATAAATAGCTTAACAGTAGAACTTGCCTATGCATACATAATAACGTGCTTATGGACCATAATACGGTATTTAAGCAAAGTTGCAAACAGTGCCAAAGTACTTGAAACCGCGGAACCAAATATTCCTCTTCATAATATTAGTATGATTGTTTGCCAGCAAACATACTCGGCTAGGTTGTTGTTATATCTGTTTTTCAACTTTCACACAGCTTTTCATTTTAATAGAGTGTTGCAGTAGGTTCATGATATAAAGATATCATTATATTTATGGTGAGAAATTAAAGCCCATCTTCTTTATATAATACAAAGGCACTTGTAATTTAAAAATGCCAGTCTCAAAATAAATTCGCAATAGAATACTTAATCCTTTTACGAAAACAAACGAAATTCCAAAACAAACAATGCCCTTAAAGTCGCATGATTTCGATTCCATGTCCACCTCTGTCCATTCGGAATCTAATAAATAATATACGAGTTTAAAAAATAAAACAGAGAGCAGTGAAGTACTGTGAGAGTACGTCTCGTGACGCATAAATATTGTATGAAGTGTACCGTAGACAACTATTGGACAGTAAACGGTGTTTTATGGGATAACATTTATTGTTTTACCGTGCTAAGCCAAGATGGGACTTTCAAACACATTATTTATTGAACATCGAATATTGTGGATTTATTTTCGTATTTTTTTGTTTTTCGTTGTGAATTATTTATTTGTTGTTAGGGAATGGATATGGAATCTGAATTGTGGGACATATTAAGAGAATGGCATTATTCTCCAGTATAAATAAGTAAACACATTTCTGATTTTTAAAGGATTGCTTGAGATCAAAATTTAGTTATCGTTCTTTACCAGCGGTATAAATTGTAACACGTGTTTAATCAGCTTTTTCGATACATAAACTATGAAATGGAGATCCAAAAACTGCTTCATATGAAAGATAAAAACCTCAATTTGTACCTACCTTATTCAGACTAATCAAGAATTTGAATTTATTGTGAGCCACTCCAGACACTAAATGCTCTTATATGAAAAGCAATTCTAGAAAACAAATCAAATCTACTTTTTAAATAGAAAAAGAAGGTTTTAGACATCGCTAATTAATTATTGTTCTTGATAAAGCTAGATTACTTAAGCCTGTTTAGACCCTTCGTTCCAAGATCGTGTAACACCGGTAAATGATTAACTGGTCTTAAGATTTAGACTACAAAAGCTGGGTTAATACTTATTTACGATCGCTTTGGTAAATATTTCATTTGCAAGGTTAAACATCAGAGAACTAGAGTTGGTATTAGAAGATAGATTTTGTTCTTTGACTAGGGCTTTTTTTGTTAAGTACTAAAAATGTATTATGACATAAAATACGGAATAGACGACATTTTTTTTAAGTAGTTTCAAATGTTAATAATAAAATTGTGGTATCGATAGACTGGCCTTTTAGTTTATGGAAAACAGCTGAAATTATACAGAATACAGATAAATCACGAATATTACTCATACTATAATAATAATACTCCCGCGGATAAAAGAAACCCGCAGTTACATCCATTAAAAACGGACGCAGTAATAGTTTTAATTAAAGAATTACATTACATAGTTGTTGTAATGTATGTTGTTACATACATACATATCATCACGCCCATCTTCCATTGGGGTAGGCAGAGACTATGGTACGCCAATTGCTTCGATCCAAACAAACATACATGTATGTTGTTATTTCATATGTACTCGTAAATATAGGAACTTGTAGATATTGCATCATAATTTAATATTGCGATTAAGAAATGTGAATGTACACGGTCGTAACTGTGAGTATTTCAGACACATTTTCTCAAATTTTAGATGTTGTTCTGCGGTTAGAATTTCCTAATGTCTGAAATATGTCTTACTGTGTGCTCCAATTTGTGTCAGAGTGTCAGACAGTACAAAATATACTGTCTTATACTTGGAATTCTGTATTCTACGCGACCTCGAGTGTCTCAGGAATTGCTTACGATTTAAAGCGGTCACGTTGCGTGAAATATCCTAACCCATTGGTAGTGTTGTGATAGTCTCTTATATATTGTTTATTCTTTTTATAATAGATTTATTATTTTTGATTATATTTTTGATTTGTAAGCGGTGGTGGCCGAGTGGGAAAGTAACCGACTTGCACGCAAGAGGTGCGAGTTCGATCCCGGGCAGTACCAATGTGAATTTCACTTTGTGGAGTTTATATGTACTAATCAAATGATTCACCATCTGCTAACGGTGAAGGATAACATCGTGAGGAAACCCACATGTCTTAGAAGAAATTCTAAAGACATGTCTGATTCACCAACCCGCATTAGGCCAGCGTGTGTGAATTAAGGCCTAAAACCCTCTCTCTCTTGATAGAGGAGAGGAGACCCGTGCCCAGCAGTGGGACATATATGGGTTGCTATTATATATTTTTGTTTGTAAAATTATAATAAGTAGGGCTCAAACCTTGTGTTACGAGGGACTAGTACAGCCAGCCAGACAAGGAATAAATATTTATTGATCACACAATGTTGTCCTATGTAGGAATAAAATGCACGACCCTCAGGGCGGTGTTAGTCGACACTAACACCGCATCACCAATACTACCACCGTGACTATATGTACCACTAGGCTAGACTTTCTTATAGACTTCCATAACTCTATCTCTTTAAAGCCAATTCATGGACATAGAAGGTTATAAAACTATGAAAAAAATGTCCTAAGTTTCTTGCCGGTTCTTTCCTCCTTCTTAGAAGAAGGAGTAGACTCCTGTCTGTTCAGTCAGTGAAACCCACAGTAAGCAAATTAGCTGACGTCTCATTGGGCATTTTTCATTGACCTGCATAAGTGTCACACTGTAAGCTATATTAAATCAATGATTTTAATTTAGAATGAAACATTATTTCACTCGCTTACTTCATTTATAAAAAAATATGTTGCTTTTCTTTAGTTCTTATAAAAAGACAACTCCCGCACTAGGGAACAAGCCCGGTGTCGCGGAGGACTTTATAAACATATAATTAACGGACACAAAACTACAACCAGACTCAGGGCAACCATTTATGCATCACATACAATTTTATACCGTGTGTAGTAAATGGTGAACCAACCCTGCAGTCATTTTGACGTCCATAAATATAAGTAAGGTCCAAAAATGTACTTGCTGCATTTGATTTACATAAGTACTATTAATGTCATATTAAACTGAACAGAACGTTTCAAACTTTATGATACTTCACATCGACTACAGGACTACAGTAATCCATAATTCCCGAAGGTCAGTACGTGTAACTGACAGACTGCTATTCAAAGTACACAACTATTATTTTTTCACAGTCCGTCGTCACTGACAGAACAAAATAAACTTAAAAAATTGCACTTGAAATTTGAACTTTATAGCCGTATACATAAAGATTATTTCGTGGAAATGTTTTCGATATTATTAATATTGTACAGTACCTAATGGGTCGTGCATTTTTTTACGCTTGAATATTTTATTATATATTTAAGAATAATTGATAGCTGTATTTTATTTCTGACTATGTTTACAAGGATGTTTTGATAACTGTAAAATCGTGATTTTATTTGTGTGTGTTGTTGTTTTCCTTGATGTGGGAGATGTCTTTGAAAAAAGAAAAGATTGAGTTATTGGTTTCCTGTAAGTATATCTAAGACCAATAAGCTCTAAGATGGCGACCATTTTAGGCTGACATGAATTTCTTTTTATATATTTTCTGTGCCTGGGTGTTATTTATCTATAATATGTGTGTGTTTAGAAATATATCGACGGTCCCTACGTACAAAGGGACATGTTAAAAATGATGGTTTACAGGAAAGCAAAATAAAGATTCATATCAATATAGAAAAACACCTGAGTTATTTTGTAATATTATTTTTATTGTAATGTTATGCTAGGAGAGATAATCTCTGTAATTATAATTAGTCGTAGATATAAATGATATCTTTTTTATTAAGAAAATCTAAGATGACCGTTTGTACGCTGAAATTCAATATACTTTACTCAGTTATGTCTGACATGTCTGTTTATACGCAAGAGATGAATATCAATTTGTATTATAATCATTTTTTGGTAAAAAAAATAAGAAAATAACTTAGATTATGTAACTATTCAATCAAACAAAAAATGTCAAACGTCACAGTACCCATGCTATGTGAAAAATACTACAGTCAATTAACAAGTTTTTCAACGCGTAAACGTGTATGTCGATGAATTACGCGGAAATAAACGATGTCATATATTATGTGACTTACCCGCATTTACGCATTTAAAACATAGAAGAAGCAGACATGTTCATTATGTCCTCATCTACGCCACTAATTCTTTACTACACATGTCATCATTTACGTTTATAGTATCTAGTTAACTATTTCATAATTTAAAAAAAACATTATATGAGTATGAGCGGGTCGATAACTTGAATCCAATATATAATGCAATAAAAAAAAACGTACTATCAACTCTAACTCGATTTATTTTGCTTCTATAGAATATTTAAATTAAATTTAAGTAGACAGATAATTTCGCTTTTACAACCATAAAATAATATTAGGTAACTTTTTTGATACTTCTGTGAAAGCAAGATAATTTTGCTTTACAACATAAATTAAAAAATGTATATATGCCCACACAAAAATGTATTTTGCAAAACAATTTACCAAGTATTGTAAATCTATTTTATATTTTAATAAATAAGTAATTATATGTTTGAGAAAGTTTTTTTTATTACAACATACGATTCAATAGGAGAAATGCGAGTTTTTTTTGAATGACAAACCAATTGTGTACAAAAAGTTAGTTAAATAATATTTTAAACAGTTACAAGTGGCTCCTATTTTTATTTCACGCGATCGGCTACTTGCGGCAACCTTCTCTCGATTCTTGTGATAGTAGACCCATCCATAAATAATAACATTACATCATCCGCAACAATAGTAAACGTATCAGCACCAACGCATTACGTTCAGCTGTGCAATAAAGAGGGTGTGTAAGACTGAATCTCCTGGAAAACTAGCCCCGGGGGCATTGGATTGATGACCTCAATGCCTCAGGTGATCCAAGGATAAATTACCACGGTGCAAAAGGTTTTTACTTTATGACTTGCTGTTTTGGAGAATATTATCCCCAAGTTAGTAAGCTTTGTGTTTACGAGATGAAATAATAGGTCAGTTGGTTATTTAGTGAAATATAAAATACAGAAACTATACAATAATCTAAAAGTAAAATTGTGATTCTTAATAGAGCGTAGTTGGTTACATTCCCATTCGGCTAATGGGAATTTAACCGACTTGTAGTTCGAGTACAGGTAACAGATTTCATATAAAGAAAGAAAGAAAGAAAAGAAAGAAAGAAAAGAAAGAAACATATTTATTTTGTGCTTAAACAAAATTACAAATAACAAACAAATATGTAACTTAAAAGTAATTAGTACAATTAACCATGATTAAGTTTCATAATCTTGTTTAAGGACAAAAAATGTCTTAGCTCAGCCTTGTAGCTGCTAAGCCGAAAGGCGAAGCAGCACTGATGCATATGTCTTAATCAAATTATTTACTAACTGAAAACAATGCAAGAAAACACCGTGACAAAACCAACATGTCTTTGAAATAATTCTAAAGGTATGTCTGATCCACCAATCCGCTTAGGGCAGCGTGAGAGGATTATGGTCTAAAAACACACCTCAGCTCGCTCCCAGCTCCGAGAGGACCTGTGCCTAACAGTAGGTTATAAAGATATGGGTTCTTCATCATCATCATCTCAACCAAAAGACGTCAACTGTTAGACATATGTAGGCTCCCAAGGGTTTCCTGAGTCGACCGATATGGGTTCTTATTTTATATTATTCTTAAGATAAATACCTACTTTGCTTTTCATATTTACCCTAAACGAATCATCGTTAAGGTTTTTGGGTCAAAATTTAGGCTTAAGGTAACATAGCCCGTAAACCCAAATTCTGTAATGTTTTTGAATAATCAAGTTCACGGTAATGTACACAAACTTCTACTTATTTTACTTAAGTGTTATTTAATATTCTAGTTAGTTTAGGTCAGCCGTTTAATTAAAACCACTATTATGATACACATTGTAGCTCTATGTATTTTGGGAGCTGTATTATGTGGAGCAAGGCTTAAACAAAAACTTCACAGACCTATCTATTGAACTATTACTTTATTTTAGCTAAAAGTCCCTATAAATAGTGATGTAAAATTATATTACTTATTATTTGGTAGCCGAGTGGGAAAGTAACAGACTTGCACGCAAGAGGTGATCCCGGGTGGCAGTACCAATGTGAAAATTACTTTGTGGAGTTTATATGTACTAATCAAATGATTCGCCATCTGCTAACGGTGAAGGAAAACATCGTGAAGAAACCATTTTAACCAAAATTCTAAAAACATGTCTGATTCACCTATCATCCTACCCAGGCCAGCCAGGCCAGCGTGTGTAAATTAAGGCCTACACCCTTACTTTCTCTTGATAGAGAAGAGAAGATCCGTGCCCAGCAGTGGGACATATATAGGTTGCTATTATACTTTGATATTTTTTTTCTTAAATCATTGCAACAGTGTATTTTTACCATGCCGTCATTAAAAATAATGTATTCATAAGAATGCCTTTACAAACGTAACAAACAACGATAATGCATGAATTATGTTGGAACAAATTCGAAATGAAAACCTCTATGAAAACATTCAAGGGTGACCAGTTTTTCGCTTTATGTCCGGATGTTTGGGACATTACTGAGGTCATGTTATGTGCCGTATGAATGCGAATTTTTTGTGACAGTTCGAAACTTGTTGAGTTTTTGACGAATGGTATTTCGTTTTACACATTTATTTTCATTTTAATTATTACCATACCTGTCTATTGTTACATAAAACTTATTTCCGTGTGGTGACGGATTAAGAATACAAATGTCACCATCCCATTCATCCCGAGGGTGTCGTAAGAGTCGACTAAGGGAGTAAGTGTTATCCACCACAAGAGAGGGAAAACTCGAAACAAAACCCTATACCAACCCGTCTGGCCAGCGTGGTATAGTAGGCTAATATCCCTCTAAATGTTTGGAGGAGACCCGTGCCCAGCAGTGGGACATTTATGGGTTGAGATGTATGGACACTTGGAATACTAAGAACATTATTTGCGCATTTTTTTTTATTTTGTTTAATGGCTTAACTTGTTACCTCACCATTTTACATTTTATCATCATCATCATCTCAGTCAAAGACGTCCATTACTGGACATAGGCCTTCCCCATTACCATTTACGGACAAAAAATAGTGTAGTCCATAATTGGTTGTCCGGAGTCTGGGTGTACTTTGTGTCGTTAATTGTATGTTTGTAAAGTCTTCCGTGATATAGGGCTTGTTCACCAGTGTGTGAGTTGTCTTTTTAAAAGTAATAAAATTATGTGTTATGGATAATTGTGGCATAAGGAATACGTTATTTTAAAACAGGTTATCCTTAAATGAGCATTGGAGACCTATTATTATTTATTTATTTATTTAAACTTTATGCACAATATTGTACAAAGGTGGGCTTAATGCCAAAGGCATTCTCTACCAGCCGACCTTTGGGTGATGCAGAGATGAATGTAGTAGGTGCAAGATATGTTAAAATAAATTAGTGGAAAAATATATTTCTAATAAATATGATAACATAGACTAAATAAATACATAGGTTTAATTAAATACATATTTACAAATATATAATAATATAATATATATACATATATATGTTACTGATGTGATGATTTAGCCAGTTTGTCAAAGAGGAGGTCCCTTACTTTCATTTTAAAAGTGTACCGATTAGTGGCCATCCTGACTTCACGAGGAAGCGCATTCCAGAGCAGAACAGATTGAACAAAGAAAGAAGAATGGACAAAGTTAGTGGTATGAGAGGGACACGCAAGAAGAAAATTATTAGACGAACGAAGTTTTTTTTCATGTACTGAGCATAGGTATTGGAAGTAGGAAGTTAAGTAACTAGGGGGGGTAGGAGAATGAAGGAATGAGAATAAAGTAGTTAGCGCTCGCAAATCACGGCGTTGTCGTATAGGTAACCATTTTAACTCGGACCGGTAGGACGAGACATGATCATATTTACGAAGATTAAAAATGAATCGAATGCAGTTATTGCGGTAGGAAGTTCTTCAGGCGGTATAAGGCACGAAGGGTACCGGTAACTCTCTGACTAACACTGATGACTTGAGCTTGCCAGTTGAAGTTCGAGTCAATAAGTAACCCAAGGTCTTTAACTGATGGACTAAAAGGTATAATTGACCCGTCAAAGATAATTGGAGGCGAAATTCCGAGGTCCAATCTGCTCATCAGACGTTGGCTTCCTACAATTGTGACCTGACACTTGGTAGGGTTTACAGACAGACCAAAACGTCCAGCCCAACACCTAATAGCCTCTAAATCGCTATTAATCTTGGCAATCGAATCGGGCACTTCATCTAGGGTAGATATAAAGTAAAGTTGCAAGTCATCGGCATAGAGATGATACGCACATTGAAGATAGGGTGTTATGAAATTAATAAATATAGAAAATAGTAAAGGAGAAAGTATGCCACCTTGAGGGACACCACAATCGAGTTTGCACCAAGAAGATGAGCACTCATTAATGCGAACCGACTGTTGACGTCCCTGAAGATATGTAGAGAACCAATCCAGTGCATCTGGGGATACCATAAGGTGGGAGAGGATAAAGAGTAGGATGTCGTGACTGACGGTATTAAAGGCATTCGAGAAATCGACCAAGGCCAGAACTGTAACCTTGGTTTCTTCCATACCTGCCCTAATATCGCCAGTCACTTTGAGGAGAGCGGATGTCGTACTGTGGCCGGGCCTGAATCCAGACTGTAGAGGACTTAATAAGTTGTTACGAAATACATAATGAGACAGCTGTTTATGAACACAGGCCTCGACCACTTTCGAAAGGAATGGGAGAATGGATATGGGTCTAAAGTGGTTAGGAGTTGAGGGATTGGAAACCTTAGGTAAGGGAATAACAAAGGCATTTCACCAACACAAAGGAAATTGTCCAGACTCCAGTGAGAAATTCACTATATGTGAAATTATGGATAGGAGATAATCAAGAATCTGGACAACCATACGACGGCTAATGCCATCGCTGCCCATAGCATTTGATTTTATAGAAAGGATAACCTTTTTGATATCCCCCGATTCAACTGGAGAAAATTTAAAAGGACTATCTATATTGGGGCTAGGTAAGGAAGCAATGTAGTCCAGAGTACGACACTTGGTTTGACGATCAAGAAGAATAGATGAAGTGAAATATTTGTTGATTTCATCTAAACCAACCGTCGTCTGAGGATCTACAGATCGTTGTCTGCCGATACCAAGGGTTCCTAAAAACCTCCAGATATCAGCTGGGGAGGAGGAATTGATGTTGTTAAGAATATGGCGGCGTTTTGCATTACGTATGATCTGATTACACCGATTCCTTGCAACCTTAAAAAGTTTCCAGTTGTCATCAGAGCGGTCCCGTCTATACCTGCGAAAAGCCTTATCCCTGACCCGCATTGCCATTCGAACCCCCTCAGACATCCAAGGAGCCGCAGGCCGCTTGACCTTGACCTTTCTGATAGGTGCGTGGACATTATAAAGGTTGCGGACAGTGTCATTAAAAACACGGACTTTTTCGTCCATAGTGGAGGCCGCTAACAGAGGTTCCCAGTCAAGTGCCGAGGCATCCTTGTGTAAATCCTCAACGTTCATTCGCCCGAAACAACGTATGTGCAGAACTTTAGGGCGAGGCTTAGGAGGTTTAAGGTTATAGGAAAGGTAAAGGAGGTCATGACGGGAAAAGCCAGGAGCAGGGATTTGACCATGCGATCTGACTAAGGAGGGAGCGGAAGTGATGATAATGTCTAACCAAGTGTCATCACCTTCAATGTTATGATGAGTCGCTTGGAGGGGTAAAAGATGTAGGCTTACAGAATTAATAATATTGAGGAGTTTAAGGGAACGAGGAGATTGTAGGGCAAGGAGATCAGTGTTAAAATCGCCCATGATGATGTGATGTAAATATTCCGACCCTAAAGATTCCAGAATCGATTCGAGACTGGAGAAGTAGTCGATGGTAGGGGGACAGTAAACAACACCTAAAATGGTTTTGGCTCCGTTGACGCAAACTTCTAGAAAAAGGAATTCCACAGTTGAAGAGGAGTTGGGGAGAGAAGAAGCAAGAATTTTATAAGGAAATTGACTTCGGAGATATATAGCCACTCCACCCCCTCTCCGGCCAACCCGATCATTTCTGATAAGGATAAAGCCTGGTAGAGGATAAGTGGTAGAGGGAAGATGAGGTTTTAGCCAGCTTTCGGAAATCAGGATGGCATGAACATTGGAATCTGAAGAAGCCTCAAAAAGGTCGCTGTAGTGACTGGGAAGACTTTGCGCGTTGATATGACAGACGTTAAACAAACAACTAGACTGTTGGTTAAACGTCCGCCGCACAAAATCACCCAGCGTCTCAGTCACAGAGCAGAAACTATCATCACTTGACAAACTGACGGACTCATTGGCAGAAAGATACGATTCATCATCGGTAGATAACATATTAGTTGTGGTCCTTTGCGTGAGAACAGGTGTCCAGAGCTTATTTAGGGATGCTTTTATAAAGAAACCATCTCCTATCCCAAGGGGTATTATGTTTCAAAACTCTAGTCTTAAAAGTATTTGTATCAGCAGGTGATGCCCCAGGCATTGCAAGCTTGTTCGCCAACTAAGTACTGTAAAAAAACATATCCAATAAATAAACACATAACACCTCTCTTATATAATTGGAATTTCAGGATTATCAGATAAATGATCCTGAAAAAATCTAGGAAGCGAGTTCTTTTGTTATTTTCCTATTATCCGCTTTATTGCAATCTTCCCAGGGTTTTCGCAAAAAACCGTTTTAGTAGATTGTCCTACGACATACCATATTTTAATTTATCGTCTCTACTAAGATGTATTATATTATTATTATTCTACTTCATCATAATGAAAACAGAATTCATATACATATAAAGTAAAACAGTTTTCTTTGAACTTTCACATTAATTTACTGCAAAAACAAAGTTTAAAGTTCATTGCGAAGGTTCATCGTCTGGTATTCTGATGTTCATCACTGCTTTTATAGAATAAACTTAAGCTTTAATAAAACCATATTTTATATACGCGTACATAGTATATTTTATTATAACTGCACGGTTACTGCAGTGAGTAGAATTCACCATTGCGTAGTGTATAAGTTCGATTCGGGCAATATGCCTGACACAATTAAGATAAGGCATAATGTAGAAATTGAAAAATGTTTAATGCGTAAAATCCTGGAATGGATCCTCATCTCTGCGACGGTTCTGATTTTGGAACATTGTGTATTTTACGTTTTATTGTTTGTATCGGGAAGAGTGCAGTGTTGGGCGTTAGGTGGTCAAAGTAAAAGATATTGTCTCGTTTAATGTCTGAGCTTTAATGCATTAACTTACATGCTACTTAACAATTATATAATGAGAGGCGATGCGTCACACACTACAAGACCATGAACTCGTAGCAAGTCATGAAATAATATTTTTAAATCTAGCTTTTAGGTTCAGGTTTATTTTGAGCATTGATGATTTTGACAGTCTGTCAGTTTTATATACCTACTACGAAGAATGCAAACAGGCATACAGGCCAACCTGATGCTAAGCAGTTACGTAGCCCATAGACGCTTGCAACACATCATAACTGTGTATATTATATTGTAAAGCATTGAAGAAAATTAACATTGCTTATAAGTAACAATGATCCTCAATGGCTACCTTCCCGCTACCTATATAACAATATTAAGAGATAATCTGCTAGTCGACAAAGACAAAACCAACATTATCCCTCTGTTAGATCTTCCTTGTTGATTAGCTCTGCCCACCCTTCGTGAAGGCTGTTGACCTGTCGCTCACATGTGTGTTACACCGCCTTTAATCGACGCTTGGAATTTACGTGCGAATGTAACCAGATGGTGTTCTGTCTGTGTTTTTCTTTCTATCCGTGGATTAGCAAGAAACTTATAAAGAGAAAAGTTAAGTTAGCTAATAGCTCGTGTTAAGAGACTCGTTGGCTGACGACGTGTTCATTGACATGGTTAAGGAATAAGTTTGTTAGAGTCATTCTGCAATTCTGATCGTTAATATAAAAGTTGGAGAATTAATTTGATTGAATGGTTAGTTCAGTCGGTATTTCGCTATTTACCACTGTGAGGTGTGTAGTGGGTTCGGTTCCCACACGGGGCATTTAAAAGAGTACTCCCGCACTAGAGAGCAATGTACCCCGATGTAACCCGATGTAGGTTTTATTACTTTTCATGTACAGACAGATTTTGATGCTGTCGGGCGAAACGCACAATCAAATATTATAAATTTTGTAATTTGGTCGTTTGGCCCGCTCGGGCGAACAAATGGCGGGCAAAACGATCTATTACTCAAGAGCAAGCCCTGTATCATAGAGGATTAAAAAAAAATGCTCGGAATAACTGTTTGTGGATGACACAAATAAATTTGTCCCGTATGGGGATCGAACCCGCGAGTCAGAACACGTCGCGCAGTGGTAAATAGTGAGATAACCACTTAAGTCATTGAACCAACCATGCAGTTAAATTCTGTTTTGCAAGTTATAGGATAAGTACAAATGAAAAATTATGAATAATAATAATAGAATCGATTAAGTGATTGCGATCTACAAAAGGAATGTTAAAATATCAAATCAAATCCACGTCATAGAGTAGTAAATGAATTAACATGATGATATCGTACAAAATAACTAAAGAGTCATTCAGAATATAAGTTATAGAGGCCTTTTATCCTTCTTACCGCATTAAACAATATGCTTCCTAAAATCTCCCTTCTAGCAACGAAGACAACGTAAATACAAAAGAGCTCATAATCTTATTTCATATCCAGATATAAAAATTCTGACGTAGAAATAACAACATAATCTTGGCGTAACAGCCTGAATAATTCCCCCCTTCGGCTTCAGCCAGAGTCACAGTATGACCGTTACATGACGATAAGGTATAATAAGGGTTATGATTAAACGTAACGTATTCTAAAGGAGTCGTCGAAGTAAATATGGTAGCTCGTTAAATTTGTTAAAATACCGTGAAATATCGCGCAACGTCGGACACTCCCGGGATTCTGCCAAGCTTTATCAGTCTCTTTATATTTTTCTAATACTTTCCTTAGAGGATTTTGCATCTTGAATGCCGTACGCCTCAGCAGGTTTCGTTACAAAATGTTATATTAAAATATGCCTATGAGGCACTTTTGGATGTGATGGAAGTTAGATGTTTTCAATTTTCGTTCGTCTTTGTTGTTTTTATGCATTTCTCAGACGCGATAAGGTCGTTCCGATATTTTACTTGTTACCATAAAATGTATACCGCAAGATTGCAATAAGAATTAGAAGTTTGTCTCAAACTTTACATTTAATGTCATATTCCTTAGAGTACGTAGAGTAACGCTCTTCAAAAAACGGCGGGAAAAGCTGGATCCGAAAAGCCAAGGATCATGCCATGTTACGTAAACGTGGAGAGGCCAGGCAGGCAGGTGCAGAGGACTGCAAAAGTATGTTGATAATAATTACATTTAAATATTGTCATGTCAATTTTGTTAATTTATTTGTTTAATATTTATCTTATTTTTATACTACCAAGGCGGCAAACAAGCATACGGCCCGCCGTACAAGCAGTTTCTAATTTTGTATCTATGTTAATTCTGGTCTGATACCTAACAATATACTCTACGAAACATTTAAACAACATCCAACGAAGGATTTCAATTTCCCAAAGCTCCACTTACAAAAACTAAGTTGTTGCCCAACTGACCTATCATGTCCAAGATTCACACTGCGAGTATATATTAAACATACAAATTAGGCAAAGCAACGCAACAGAAACGTAATTTTAACGAGCTCATTTTGTTCATCCAACTTTGAGGGCAACATGTCAGAAAAGTACACTCAAAAGGATGAAAGAAGGTACCAAACAAAGTATAGACGTGCACAGAATTCGCGTTAGCACGTTTTACAATTTGTTACATCGCTTAAATTGTAATAAAGCTTCAGAGTAACACATACAGTCAATATAAATTTATGTCTAACTGTACCTGAGAACTAAAATCAAAAAGGACCTTAAGATTTGCATTGTAGAGTTGTATTTTACATCTTGTCAGGTACCGATATAGGCTGTTCTTACATTAATGAATACACCGTGTGAGGTTTATAGAAAGAGGTGTACTGTGAATCCCGGATGGATACAGTTCGTTTTCTATTTACCTTAACAGATGCCGTCATTATTTCTTAAGCATTTCATCCGACTGAGCGTTTCGTGGAATAAAATGCACAAATTCAGGGAAATGCTGTTCATTTTTATATATTGTGTAGACGAGACCAAAAAGCTAGTTAATTTGTTTATGATACATAAAAAAATTATAATATTCTATTCATTCATTTAATGAAGAGATAATGAAATGGGAAGTGATAGAGGAGACAGCTAATGATAACTACTTATTTAATTTCACTCTATATTTTTATCTACTTTATAAATTCCTCACTGCCTCGGTGGCTCAGTGGTCAATATGTGTGACTGCTGATCACGAGGTTCCGGGTTCGATTCCCGGTTCGGGCCAGAAATTGATATTGGAGTATTCTGTCGAGAAATTCACATTAGATGCCCGGAGTTTGGATATTGGCGGTGTTTACACCTCCGTGCCTTACGGCTTTACGTGCTTTGTAAAGCCGTTGGTTCTACGCCTGATCTCTCTCCGGTCGTGTCGGATTGCCGTCCAATCGGACTATGAGGGTGAGGGATTAAAGAGGGCACTTGTGTTTGCGCACACACTTGTGCACTATAATATCTCCCGCGCAGATGGCTAGTCTCCGTTAAGATTAGCCGCCATAACCGAAATTCGGATGAAAAAACATTATTATTATTAAATTCCCCAAAAAAAAAACCTGATATCCAATCTACCATGAACCTCAGCAATATTTTCAACATAATAACGAATATTTTGCTGAAATTATAAGTAATATACGTCCCGCCACTGGACGATCAAAAATTCCAATTTCATAAAGTCATATTAACTGTTATTGGGTCTTTTGTTACGGTCCGTTCAATTAATGTTTCAGTTTTATTACTTTTGAATATTATATAAGGTACGGTAAGTTGTGAGGACGTATTTGAGTAACAAAGTCAGGTTATAGGTTTCAGGTACCTGAAGTTTTTTTTTTGTGATTTTCATATTGATTTTAATTGTATATAATAGAATCGTGTGTAGAAATTGAAGTATTTCACAACGTAGAAAGATAAGAGTAGTAATAGAAGTAACTATTTAGTAATCTGTGGTAATAGTAAGAGAGGTAGCGCCCCATACAAGCGAGTAATCCCGACTAGGGAAGGACCTCCACCATACAGAAGACCACAGCCAAATAACTACACACGGTGTAGTTGTGTTCCTGTGTGTAAGTACTGGTCTCCAGCGCTCATTTAGGGATGTGTTTAAAAAAAAACGTGTTCTACATCTTAAATGCTGGAATAAACAAAATGGGCACGCAAGTGATGCCTCTGGTATTTCAAGTGTCCATAGGCTATGGTAACTGCTTAACATCAGGCGGGCCGTATGCTTGTTTGCCACCACGTATTAAAAAATAACATTTATCTCGCCTCACCGAGATTCGTTTTCCACACGAGAAATATATTTATGCTATCCTCGAGCTGTTTTGATGATCTGGATTGTATGTTTGTAAAGTCACCTATGACACATGGCTTGTTGCAGCCAAAATACATCATAAAACTATATTTTCATACTTGATTAAAGGTTTTGAGAATAGTTTTAGTAGCTTAATAGACGTATTTAAGTCATTTTTCGTAAAAAGTTCTTTAAAATAAAAGGCTTAAATATATTTTGGCATTTTAAGCATGTCTTTGCATTGAAGCAAATTATTCCTCCGGAAATTTTCTCGTTCCCTCTTTTAAAAATGCCATTAGTCCACGATGTAATTGCATTTACAATGAAATATATAATAAATGATTCCGTCTGAACAATTAATTAGAATACTTTATAGCATTGGTGGAATAAACGCTCCGGCAAATGATGCTCGCCTGCTTTTAATAGTCTCAGACATGGGGCTGCTTTTAATTACTTATGTACTGTCTATACAAATAATATGTACACACGGCAACGGAGATATTTATACAGGGCTACTTTTTTATACTACCTAAGTGGCAAATAATAATAAATAATTTTATTATCGCGTCGCATAAACGCATAGATGCTTCGGAGGGCACGTTAAAAGTCGGTCCCGACTGTTATCAGTCGTTAGATCACGACAGAGGCCTAAATATGGTCGATCTATATAACTCGAACGCATAGATATATACCTCACAGACTAACGTACATATTAATATAAACCTGTGTTGGTATTAAAAACTTAAATATGTTAGTACACTTTACTTGCACTGTGTCGCAGTGCGTTCGTGTGGCACTTGTCCGTGTAAGCGACGGAACACTACACCTGTCGGCCAAAAATTCTCTTCCAAGACGAGGTTTAGGTAGACTGTTGGTACTCGCACTCCAACAGCTGCACTTTAGTGCAGTTACCGTAGCTTATGGACGCTTGCAATACCAGAGGTATAACTTGCGTGTTGCCAACCCATTTTTTTATAACAGGGATGGGAGTATCCCTGGGATAGGAATACGTTTCTTTCAAAACGCACTCGTAAATAAGCACTGGTGACCTTCACACAAGAACATAACTACACGCTGTGTGTAGTTATTTAATTATTTTTTTTAATTTTTTAAAACAACTCCCGCACTAGAGAACAAGCTCTGTGTCGCGGGGGACTTTACAAACATACAATTAACGGACACAAATTACACCCAGACTCAGAACAACTCTTTGCGGGTCACACAAAGTTTTGTCCTGTGTGGGAATCGAAGCCACAACCTCGTGCACAGTAGGCGCATACTGCGGCCACTGGACTACCAAGGCAGTCAATAAGATTTGGCTGCGGTCTTCTGTAAGGTGGAGGTCCGTACACCGTACTAGCGAGCAAGCCCGACTAGGAAGGATCCTAGTCGAGCTTGCTCGCTAGTACGGTGACCTTCCTGTCTTAAATCTTCATATAGCGACCCTGTATACATATATCCGTTGCCCAGTTAACATACGTACTTAAATAATGTATGTATTAGAAGACGTTAGTTAAGAATGGGCCTATTATTTGCCGAGAATACTGTGAAAGGTGGGTTGTTTGAATAGTACGGTGATGTTCAATAGAACCGACTAATGTAGATTCTATTTCCTCTCTTACGTGCTTAATTGCATGTTTTAGAAGCCGTACGTACATTATTAATGAAGTGTTTTTGTTGTGTGTTCTTTGTGAACAAGATATTAAGTTACGCACATCAATTTAAATATTAATACTAGTATAGAACATGAATTTGACTGCCTCGGTGATCCAGTGGCCGCAGTATGCGCCTGCTGTGCACGAGGTTGTGGGTTCGATTCCCACACAGGACAAAACTTTGTGTGACCCACAAAGAATTATTCTGAGTCTGGGTGTATTTGTGTCCGTTAATTGTATGTTTGTAAAGTCCCCCGCGACACAGAGCTTGTTCTCTAGTGCGGGAGTTGTCTTATATATAAAAAAAAAAGAAAAATGTAGTGATGTTAATGAAACTTTGTCAATCACTGTTTAGTTTCTCCGTCTAGTTTCTTCTTTTTGCAACACAAAGTTGTCGTTGTTTGAATGCTATCACCAATCAAACCTTCACTAATCAAAGAGTAGTAAAAATTACACAAAAATACATGTAAAATTTATAAACTTCTAGAACTAAAGTAACTATAAATGACTAGCTGTTGCCCGCGGCCCCACCCGCGTGGATGTCGGTTACCGCTGTAAAAAGTAGCCTGTGTTATTCCAGACCATAATCTATCTCTGTGCTAAATTACATCCAGTTCCGTTCAGTAGTTTTTACGTGAATGAGTAACAAACATCCATCCATCCATTCTTACAAACTTTCGCGTTTATAATATTAGTAGGATAATGAAAATCAATAATAAAGTAAGTTTAAGTAAGAAACTAATATAACCTTCTCACCAACGTATCATCTGTACACCGTCAGTATCTCGGCCCCTACTCGGCTCGGCTCCGACACTCTGTGGTATAAATCATCCCTAAACTGTGGGACACAATTTATCAGAATAACGAGGTTTTTCGAATCTCCTTTAGGTGACGCGCGGTTCATTTATATTTTTTTCTTATCCATTTCAACTCGATCACATGTAAGGTATTACTCTGCGTCGCTTTAAAACGTTATCGCTCTGTCTCGGATGAAAAACGACTATTTGTCAACTTGAATTCGATGTAAATCCTTTATGAGGAAAATACATTTAGTTTTAAGAAAACAAAAATACATGGAACGATTAAACATTACATAAAGGCAGTTAGCTGTAGTAATAACGTATCAACAAATAAGGCAGCTAAACAAATATAAATAAGTGGATAGCGCTATAGCGGTGTGAAAAAAGTTGAAGTCAGGTTTGTAGACAATAATGCCGCCTGGTCTTCGCAATTCAACCATAATACATTAGGCTATAAAAAATTACATTAGACAGTATGAACATATTTTAATTTAATGTATTGATGCAATTATTATATTGTACAAGTTTTAAATTCTCCATATAAGCTTTTTCTCTAAAGGATCGAGGTAATTCGGCAGAGAACCAAAGTTATCGATATAGCTCAAAGAATTAGCCGGCTGAAGTGGCAATGGGCAGGCCATATATGCCGCAGATCCGATAACCGTTGGAGTAGCCGAGTTCTTGAGTGGTGACCGCGACTCGGCAAACGTAGTGTAGGCCGCCTTCAGGGAAGGTGGAGTGACAATCTTTGCAAGATGGCTGTGAGTAGTTGGATGCGAGAGGTCGAATACCGTGTTAAGTGGCTTTCTCTTGGGAAGGCCTACATCCAACAGTGGACTGCGATAGGATGATGATGATTATGACGATATATTATAAACTTTAACTAAACTAAACTTCATACTTCTGCGCGTAATATGCTTAAAAGTAATACATTTTTTTTGTCCATTGATACATAAATTAAATATTCAGTATTAGCCACTCAGACATTAATTATCTGATGTAGATTACTGGCGAATCACAGTAGTTACCTGATTTCAATTATTATAAGAAAATGAGAATCCGTATAATAATTTCACTGTTTTAGAATTCTGAATAAATCTATTTTCTCGAATGACACAAATTATTCAGATAACCAACAAGGAAAATACGAGATATAATATTTTCCTCAAGAACATGCAACCGGAAATATACAACAAAATATAAATAATTTCAAGCAAGTTAAGATAGAAAATAATAAGCTATTACAAATAGGAAATGTCCGAGAGCTGCAATACGGCACGCGAGGGACCTACAGACTCGGCGAGGTGGGACTTGAAGTTATATGTAACTCCTTTATTTTCTTTAGACCAGACTTGAACAAAACGTGCACTTAGATTTTCAAAAGAATCAACCTTCCGGAATGATAGTTTATTACATTGTTATAATTAATATCAATTAACTAGAATTCATTGAACATTTTGGAAATTCTATTATTAATTCGGTTGAATATTGTCTATTACTAAATTAACTATTTATTGCTCTAGAGCCGAAAGCGTTTTAGTCAGTAAATTGATGAAAGTTAATTTACGAAATGATCCCATGATTTAACACATTTAAATAGGCGAATGAATATAGTACAATATAATACAATAATTAGAATTAAAGCTGTAATGAGCTTAAAAATCATATCAACTAGTACATAATATCTGGTATCCCCGATCTGAAAGGGAATTTTGATAACAAAGTTCTGTCCTCTCTTACATCAATCCCCGAAATTTTAAAGTAAGTATCAAATAACAATCATATTTTAAAATATTTATGAATTCAAGACCTGAAATCAAATTTAACTCAAAGGATTCTGACGAAATTATAATAATCTCTCAAAAGAACAGTTGGAATTGAAAGTATGGATCAGACAGCATTAGCATTTATATTCAGATTTTGAGGTAAAAGTTACTTATCGTTGCTTAGCATTCTCTTTAGACTACATTTGTGAAGAAACTCTGTATTTAAATTGTTGTATATATTTATGAATTATCTTTCTCTTCGCGGCGTTAGGGGATTAGGAATATTAATGTTGGAACAAGATGTGGATTGTCACTTCTTTGGTTGGTTCTTATGTTAATTCTGACAAGAAGTATTAATAATTTTAGATAGATACTCGTGCTAAAACTGTAGCTTTTATGTTTTTTTTTTGCTTTAGGTTATATTTTTAATTGAATATAATATTAACTAAACTTAGGACGCCCTCAGGCTAGGTGGAGTGATAATCTTCGCATAGTAGCTAAAAGCCGCAAAATGCGAGAAGCCGAGGATCTTACTATCGAGTAATTGGAGAAGCCTCTGAAGTTGATAATGGTTAAAATAATGGCAACCAAAACATATGTGAAAGATTTTATTTCGTAGCGCAAAACTCGTATAATGCCAACATTGCTGTACACACTAAACTAAAACATCAAAACACTATCATCATTCCTCAACAGTTAGAGGGCAAGTGGAATGAAATAAATCCGACGAGAAAGCTGCTGAACTTGACCCTTCCTCATAAACAACACAAACCTTTGATCTCGGCTACGGATTTGGCATGCTACAATTTCCTGAGGGAGTTAAACAAGGTGAGTATGTAATTTGTACCAGTTGAGTGATTTGATAACTTAGTGAGACCCGAAATTTAGTGTTTGAATTTAAAGTTTTTTCTTTATTTTATTTTAATTCTGTTTGTGCAATATTTTATCACTCAAATACCTATAAATTAAAGGATATATATTTAAAACATATGCACAAATGGAAATAAGATCTCTTGAGTAGGTTACAGGGTCGGCAACAAGCGGGTGATACTCCTGGTGTTGCAAACATCTATAGGTAACTTATCATCATTAAAAAAAATAGGTAACATGAGAATCTACCACATCACTGTCTACTGGAAATGTGTCCTGAAGACTGGCAATATTGCCACGTTGGGTAGCTATGCTTATTTCTTTGATCTTGGGCTCTTACTTGATAATTTTTTGGATTTTCTTGTTTTAATATATTTTTGAACAAAAACAGTTTAAAAATACCATTTAACATATTAGTTCTGTTGAATGGTTTTATAACGTGTGAAGAAGAATTTAAAGGAAAACTGTGACTGCTCGAATTTTCTATGGGTTTTCCTTTGGGTCATCTTTACGTGCTGATGTAAACGCTTACCATAAACCTAATGGAGTTCTCAAGAGACAACCTAAGTTAAGAACTAGCTGTCAATGTTTTCAGGATTTAATATACCTACTTTTTTTATTTTGACCTTGGCAGGCTTATAAACTAGATATTATTAAAGGCAATGTACTGATTGTTGTAAAATTGCTAGTCAGTTATGTCCGATAGTAGTGAGAAATTGATGGATTAATTCTTCATAAACTTCTTAAACAATAAAGTTTTCTTTAGTGCAGAAAATAAAAATAGCTTCACAATTTCTGTAGTGTTATTTTTAAATAAAGTTGATTGATACTTGGAAATTTGAATCACGATTTTCAAGTACCGTTTTTTAACAAACGAAAACCGATGAACCAATTTGGCAGCGGGAAACCAGTACAATATCATCCACTTTATTTTTCATTGCGACTCGTCTCACATCTGCAGGATCCGTCTCCTCCAATTTTGGCTACAATTAAACGTAAGCATTAATTACATTGGCCCCTACCCCCACTGTTTCTGCCTTATTTCCCTTTTGCTTATTCAGCGGGAGCTATCACGTTTTTATAATGATTGCTAGAAGTGACTTTTTAACTCTTAACGCCAGAAATTTTGTGTCGTTCGTAATACTAGTTTATACGAGGGAAAGATTGAGAAGTGAAATATTTTTTGAAAGTATAACAGACTACGTTCTTTTGTCGTAAAATCTTTGTTAAATAATATGACTATACATAATAACATAAGCGGGCTAAGACTAAGAGAAAAGAAAGAAGAAACTTAATAAAAAAGTTCCATTTCGTATGGGAAGTTACAGCCATGTGCAGATACGCAAAACTTACAGTAATGTTAAGATTTGTGTACAAGATAATTTCTATTCTTCCTAATGAAAATATTTTCATTTGTCTGAATGTAGAGTGACATGCCCCATCTATTCATTTTACATCAAGAACCGTGTTACGATTTTATTGTAGGCAATTTACGGTGCGATATACGGGTCCCTTTAACGCCAACCCTCCGTATAATTTGGATTGTGGGACTAATAAGAAAGAAACAATGCTAATGAAATAACTACTAATGAAGTGTTTACGTATCATTTTAATTAAAATTTCAATGTATTGTGGTTATACGGTATTGTTGGTTACAAGTTATTGTAATGGAGGTAAGTTGTTGTTCAAAGTAGAATTTGAATTTTGGTTAATAATTTTAATGTGTGTGTAAGATTTATGATTTTAAGCAATTTAATGATACTGTCTTTATCTAGTTAACTCGTTCATGAGACAAGAAGAAGAAGACATATTGTTTCTTAAATGTCCTTTCATTTTTTTACGTTGACGAGAATCAGCTATGTTTCGCGGTGGACTTAAGAAACATACAATTTTAATACCGGTATCAATTATCATAATAATACCACAGTGCAAAGACTCATAATAAATCAAAGAGATCCTTAGACTGTGATAATATTATGCGGTGACTAAAAGCAAGCAATGTAGAAGAGACGGGCCTTGTGAGCCTTACAAAGTTCCGTGCAACTTTGAAAGACTCACACGACCTGGCTGACTCTAGACTTCACGATTCTGTATGACCACAAAAATTACTTTTTCACTCTGTCACTGAATAATATTATTATGAAATTTATACCGCTTATAGAAAATTTGAACAAATAAAATAGAAAAGCCAAACAGGCCAAGAATTTAAGTATACACTGTACAAGTAACACGACCTTATTTATACTTCATTATTGCTGTAAATAATCAAGTGAACTTAGGCACGGTAGTCACAAATTGTGCGCAGTAGGTTATAAATCATGTCCCACGGGTACCAGTAGCTCAAGCCTAATTGTATTATTATTTATGGCCGTTAAAGCAATATTGTCCTGTTTGTATACTGTTTGGTCCAAACACTTCGCCGGACGGTTTATTAGTGGAGCGCTGAATTAAAATTAAATGTAAATACAATTCTTGAGATTGAAGAGGATAGTAATAATTTACAGCGGAACCAATAATGGGATATACAATTAAAGTTTAGGACAAATTTGTTAAAAAATATGTTGGCATTTGTTTTTATAACTTTCGTAAGTATCATGCACTTGATCTAAATAAATAAACGAGTTTGACTTTGATTTTGAATCAAAACTATAATGAACAATGCTCTATACAAAGACTATTACTTTTCTAATTTACTATTTCCTTTTTTAAGTTTTAACTTACTTCTTTAATAATTCAAAACATTATATAATTGAGAACATAATTCCAAAATATCCTTTTCATTTGAACAACATTGAATTTAATCGTCAAATTGAGTATTTAATCCTTATTAATTAGTATCACCAGGGAGCGCGGGGGCCGCGAAGCGTGGTATTGATATTTAATTTAATTATATATCAAGTTAATGTGATACATCTATTACTACTTAAGCAAGTTGATTTTAGTTGACATCTTGCGAGTAATTCCTTTGAAATTAAATTAAGATTAAGATACATTTACACTTGTGATTTAGGTAGTGTGGTGATGTGGTGATGATATCAGAGTCATCAGGGTCCGTAATGGCGAGTGTGCATACCCTGTAGTATTAACCGCAAGCAGTGCCTCAATTGTCTCGATGTAGTAAATGGTCATTTTTCTGCATAGCGAAGAGGTTAATTCATTTATTCAGTAGTACGCTTGGAAACTTTGAGAATTGAATGTGTTTTGTTTTATAAATCGCAAAAATGCATATATATGCCTTACATAATAGAAATTAAACCTTATTTATACTAAGGTAGGGCTATACTAAGAAGGCAAATAAGCATATTCATCATGCTTTTTATCAGGTCCTCCTAATGAAAAGCAGTTACCATAGCCTATCGACGCTTGCAACATTAGGGGTACCACTAATACGATGCCGATCCATTTAAAACCTTATAACTCCTTTCTTATAAAGAATTCCATGCTATAGTCCCTCGGAAAAAAACGTCTCGTCTCATTTCTCAGTCTAATTTAAAAATATGTAGGTAAATAAATACATTCTTATAATGACACTCAGACACAGAACAACGATTCGATACACAAAGATTTGTCCTGGGTAATAACTGTATTACCCAGGACTTAAACCAAATCTTTGTGTGTCGAATCTTTTCATTTCATTTTTGTGGTTGTTGGTTCAGGAACCAACAACCTCTGGTATAGCAATCTGTGTTGCGAAACTTAACAAAGCTATTGTAAAAAGTTTTAAAATAATCCATAACTTATACATAATTTTCTTGGCTAACAGTACGTGCTGGAAATTCCGAAAATAAAACCGCTAAGAAACTGTAGAACTCGTACACGGAAATGCAGATACGCGCAAAATACCTATACGTACAGTTTAGTATTCCCACAGTTATGTTCAGTTGCCCGTATTCGCCTGCGGTTAAGATAAGGTTGCTGTGCCCGTTTCCTCTTATGCACGTGTCTGCTACACTATCTGGATTTGAACTTACAGACTGCATCGGCTGAATAATAATTTCAGGTCATCATTTTGTCGTTTGGATTTTGGATTAATATGGCAGGTTATTGAATATCTTGTGTTATTTTAGCGGTTAAGTAATAAAAAATTAAAAATACACAGTATCATGCCTTCTCCCCGGGTAGGCGAAGACAAATTTAACATAATATTTGCCAGCTTTCAAACAAAATTCTAGACTCCCAATGTCTACAATATTTTGCCTGACCTGATATTCTTCTTTCTTAAAGACAACTCCCGCACTAGAGAACAAGCTCTGTGTCGTGGGGGAACAAACATACAATTAACGGACACAAATTACACCTAGACCAACTTTTTGTGGGTCACACAACGTTTTGTCCTGTGTGGAAATCAAACCAACAACCTCGTGCACAGCAAGCGTATACTGCGACCACTAGACAAGGCAGTCAATATTCGAACAAGGATCTTTGAAATTTTACACAAATACGACAGTAAATTATAAACTGCGATGCGATATTCTATTTTTGAGGGATAGTCAAAGTCAAAGTCAAAGTCAAACTCATTTATTCATATAGATCAAATACATGATACTTATGAACGTCATAAAAACAAATGCCAGCATACTTTTTTTCCTACGGCCAATTCGCTGACTAGGGTTGGGCCTCGAGAAGAATTGGCAAGAAACTCGGGCCACTCTTTTTAATTGCCAGAGTATAACATTTACAATTTGGTATGAGTTACAATATTAGTGTTAACAAAAAGGGACGGAACCCAATATTCCATACAAAATTAAATTTAAGTAAAAAAAAAATTTTAATAAGGAAACAATGAAGGGAAAAAATGAATTTAGCTTTCCACTGTATGGCAATGAGGGATCCTTTCCTTTTGTATGTATAAGATAGAAACGTGTCGAGATCACATTGCGTTCTTAATAAGAATCTAAAAACTATATCTTTATTATTTAAAAATAAATCATGCCAAGATTGACCAGCCACCCCAAGTAGCACCCGTTCACGAGCATGACGCACGGACCAGCCATCATTTCCTTCGCCATATTAGAGGGAAGGAAATGACCCGGCCAATACGACACCACAAGCAATGGCATTTCAGTGAGCATGACAATCCAGGACATAATAATAAAAAATTAAAAAAACTAAATAGAAAGTCAATAATGATCACAAAACGTCTCCTTACAAATTTGTAGTTATTATTCTTATATAATTCTGTATCAAAATTAGCAACTAACCCCATGACTTTTTATCATTTAGAAAGTCATTAATAGTGTAATAACCCTTGCTTAAAAGATGATTTTTTACCGCTAGTTTAAATTTGTGTAAGGGTAGGTTCATAACTTCAAGAGGTAGTTTGTTATAAAAACGTACCCCGAGTCCCACAAATGAATTGTGGACTTTATGTAGGCGGTGATATGTACCAACAAGTTTGTGTTTGTTTCTTGTGTTTATTGAATGAATATCACTGTTTTTACAAAACAGGTGTAAATTTTGTTTAACGAACATGATGTTGGCTAAAATGTACTGAGATGCAACTGTCAGAATGCCTATTTCTTTAAACCTTTCTCTAAGTGAAACTCGTGCTCCTAAATTGTAAATAGAGCGTACTGCTCTTTTCTGGAGTATAAATATAGTTTCAATATCAGCAGCTTTTCCCCATAGTAGTATTCCATAAGACATAACGCTATGAAAATAACTAAAATAAACAAGCCTAGCTGTTTCTATGTCTGTAAACTGCCTTACTTTTCTTACTGCGAAAGCTGCGGAACTAAGTTTCCCTGCAAGACACGATATATGAGCACCCCACTGAAGCTTGCGATCTAAAGTCAAACCCAAAAACACTGTAGATTCAACGAAATTTAATGATTCACCGTTCAAAATTATATTACTTAATGTAAGATTTCTAGTATTGGGCATGGTAAACTTAACACACTTAGTTTTTTTTGAGTTTAACAGTAGATTGTTTGCATTAAACCAGTCCAGAACTTTCGCAAGTGAACCATTCACAGTCTCAAGATTTGATTCTTTACGGTCTACCTGAAATATAAGTGACGTGTCATCTGCGAATAGTACAATGTCGCAAAAATCCTGTACATGGAAAGGCAAATCATTAATATAAACTAAAAAGAGAAAAGGACCAAGAATTGAGCCCTGTGGGACACCCATACCTACAGATAATCCTGAAGATCTACTTCCGCTAATATCAACGAATTGAACTCTATCACTAAGGTAGGTGGCAACTAGGTTGAGTGCAGCATCTCTTATACCATAATGCCTGAGTTTTCTCAGGAGCGTATTGTGTTCAACACAATCAAAGGCTTTTGACAGGTCACAGAAAACACCAATAGCATCCATTGAATTTTCCCAGGCTCTAAAAATGTGCTTTAACAATTTAACACCTGCATCTACTGTAGAACGACCCTTTCTAAAACCATATTGCTCATTATGTAATAAATTATTTATATTAAAGTGACTCTCTAATTGCAATAACATAATTTTCTCAAAAATTTTGCTAATAGCAGGCAATATGGATATTGGTCTAAAGTTATTCGGGTCATTTTTAGATCCGTTTTTAAACAAAGGTATTACTTTACTGTGTTTCATTAGATCAGGAAATACGCCTGTATCAACACATCTGTTAAATATTGCTGCAAGATGTGGAGCTATATTCAAAATTATATTGTGAACTAGTTTTACAGAAATACCCCATAAGTCAGCAGTTCTTTTTGAATTCAATGTCTTGAACGCTTTTAATATATCATTAGGGTCAATATACTTAAAACAAAATAAAACGCTACACTCTCCCACGCTTCCTTTTACCAAGTTCTCGGCTTTAACTGGGCAAGAATCTAAGGAGCTAGTTGTGTTGATTGGTATGTTTGTAAAGAAATTATTAAACATATGCGCTACATCTAAATTATTTGAGACCACTTTATCATCATGCTTAAGTTGAAAGTTGTCATCGCGCAATTTGATTCTACCAGTTTCATTATTGATAATATTCCAAGTTGCTTTTACTTTATTATCTGACTGCTTAATCTTATTACTTAAATATAGAGACTTAGCTATAGAACAAGCCCTTTTAAAAGTTTTTGAATAATTTTTAACATAAAGGAGGAATGCTGGATTAGTATTGTATTGCTTCATACCATATAGCTCATATAGCCTAGCCCTACTTTTATAGATGCCGTTCGTTGCCCAGTCACAGATATTAACTTTGATGTTTTTAAAGAAAGTTTTAGGCTTAAAAATATTTTCATATTCTAATTTAATTATATTAAACAAAGACTCGTAAAGCACATCTGGATCATCCAGAGTAATGTCTATATTGATGACTTTGGTGGCTATACTATCACTGAAGTGTTCTAGGCGTCCACAGGTCATTGGCCTACATGTGATCTTAGTAACTTTAGGTATTGTGTTTGTTTGAATTATAACCTTTTGGCCACAGTGATCAGATGTCAAATCATTTAATATAGATTTTCCTAAATACTGACAATTACAAAAAATATTATCTAAGCATGTAGCTGAATGCGAGGTGATCCTGGTTGGTTCCAAAAATAAATGATGTAAATCAAAAGACCTAAACAAGCTAATCAATCTACTGCAAATAGCTGACTCTTCAAGTAAGTTGACATTAAAGTCACCACAAACTACTACATACTTACTGCCAACACAAAGACGTTTTAATAAATCTTCCATTACTGTTTCAAATGTACTAAAGTCACCCTGCGGTGGTCGGTAAACACAAACTACGATATGTTGCTCAAGCTCAACACAGGATATTTCAATAGTGCGCTCGATAGAAAGTTTTGCTATATCTTTACGTTCCTTACATTTAATACTATTACAAACATATATTAGAGAGCCACCATGAATAGCTTTCTTTCTTACGAATGCACTACCTATAGTATAATACTCATTATTTATTAACTTAAGGTCACTCTTTAGCCAATGCTCAGTGACACAAAGAATGTGAATGCTGTGTTCCTTCAAAAATAATTCTACTTCTAACATCTTGCCGGATAAGCCCTGAATATTTTGGTGAAATAAGTTTAGGCTACATGACTGCTTACCCTTTGTCGCATCTAGTAGTTTAAACTACAAGATGTATCAAAATTGCTAATAGTACTACATACTATACTACTACTAATACTATGATTAACTAAGTCCTTTAATACTTTACAAGTACCTGTGTCAGTAAATAAACTAAATGCTAATAATTTAGCAACCTGTCGTTTGTCAAATAAGGAAAGATACATAGTATCTTCAGTTAATAAATAATTACTAATAAATATATTAGTGTCGAAAAATAAAATGAAGTCGCTATGGCGACATGTAATATTATAAATTAATAAATTCAGTTTTTCAATATGCCTATTTTGTTTTTCAGTTAAGGCATATGAATATGGCAAGGCACAGGAAATAAATCTACAACCTAAGCTATTGTGAAGTGTTGTCATTACCTCAGTTAACTGCAAAATATCTTTTTTAGTGACATTTAAGCTGTCACCAAATAAAATAATCCCTATAGATTGCTCATTAAAGCTAGCAGACTTTAAATTATTAATAACATTGCTAAACTTAGCTCCAGGTAAACAAATATTTGTTATTGAGTACTCGGTATAACAATTAATTAAATTACCTAAATCTCTACCTATCTGGTCAGAAAGCATGATAACATTATTTGTAGCAGAGGTCTTGACTGTATGACTTGTCTTAGACTCACTGTGGTGATTAGATGTAAGACAGCAATCTGAGTTATTCTGATTAATGAACAGAGGCTCCGGTGAACTGTTTGACAACTCTGTCTGACACAAAGGTGACACATCTGTACTACATGGTGTTATCTGTGTACAGTTTGAGCAAATCTTATTATCAGTAAGAGAAATCACCTGTTTCAGATTCTCCCTACCAACCCTTGCAATCTCATCATATCTAAGAATGTACTCGTGTGTTTGTGTCTCATGTTCAAGGATAGTCCTTGTCAGGTGTGATTGTAAGTCTGAAATTTGTGTCTCAAGTTCATGTGTGTGTTGTTCATATAATAACTTACTATTAACCAATTGTTCATTATAATTGTCTAGATCAGAGAGTAAAGTTACACGTTCATTGATTAAATCCCCATTAATTTGAGATAACTTTTTCATGTTTGTTGACCTCCTGAGGTCGGATTCAAGTTTTTTAACTAATTTCCTCAATTTAAAATGTTTTCTAGATTTCTTAAAACTAGTGGTAGAAAATGATGACTTAAAGTTACATTTACATTTTAAAGCGTTTAAAATATCTATTTTATTACCTAAAAGCTCAGAATAAAGGTTCTGGGTCCCATTACGGTTCATAGCCTGTATTGTTTCTTTAAGGGAAATGATTTGCAAATGGGCCTTACTTAGATTTAATTCTAACTCAGTAATGCGACTGAGAGACGTTGTGTATGTATCATGACAGCTACTGAATGACTCCAATTCTTCCTGTAGTTTATTCCGTTGGTCCGATATGTCTATATATTGAGTGTGAAATGCAGATAATTGTCCCTTCAACTCAGCTACCCTATTATTTAAACATTTCATTTCTTCTTCACAGTCACTGCGTTCCTTCAACAGCTGACCGTTGTCCTCTTTGCATTTTTTCAATTCTAGCAGCGTTAATTTAAGCTGTGTTTCTGTTTCCTTGGCCTTTGTTTTGCGGGTCATTATATGAGAATTCATTGTAGAAATGACCTTCAATATCACCAAGTCCCTAGAAGTAAAAAAAAAAAACAGCTGAGAGAAAGAAATAAAACAAATAAAGATGTTATAGGAGTGAAAAAAAATTAAAACAAACAATAAGAAGTTAGGATTTACAAACTATTAGGGAAATTAAGTAAGTTTTGATTAGAATTTTGAACAAAAATGACTTAGATTTAAGATAGGTAAGTATGATATTTTAATTGGCCATTACAATAGTTACAGAATCAATGTTAAAATTTTAAAATGATTTGACAAGGGAAATACTTAATAATAGGGTGAGCAGAAGTAAGTTCTGAATTATTAAATTGAAAAAAACAGTGAATGAAAGTGACAATAACTGATATTATCAGGCTAAAGTTTAGTGTTACTAATGTGTAGTGATGAATGGTTGATTTATTATGTGAAATTACTTGATATTAGCTATAAATATTAACAATGTAGGTAAATTGTACAGTGTGTATGTCATGTATGCTTAGATTAAGCGTTTAATTTGTCTTTGAAAAACAGTATGACAATATGACAAGTGTAAAAACTGTTATGTTAAATGCTGGTTTTAACACATATAAATTACAAATATATATAGTATAGATTGTTAAATACTAGCTTCCAGCATTATATGTATGTATTGTGGAGTGTTGAGGTGGTTAATAAGTAAAATACTCCCCAGGTTTTACACGATGACTTCAAATTCCGTCCGTTGAAATCTGCGTGTCACTGCGCAGACCGGTAAACGGTTTTTGTACTGTAGATTTAGCAGCAAACACGTAAAAACTGTATTATGTCACTTCTAGAGTTCCAATTACATATAATAATGTGTAAAGTATTACTTATTATTAGTTAAAATTAAAATTAAATAATTTATTTGTTCAGAAAGCAAAATTTGACGTCTGGCATTCACAGTGTTGCCAGCCTCTCCCTCCTAGTGAAACTACTAGTACAGCTTACCATCCCACAAGGTTGTTGAAAACACGTACATGAATGTTAATTTTCCGTAAGTATTTAAACTTCACCAAAATATATAAAACAATTTAATCCAATAACCCTTTTAATAATAAATCTCAACGCAAATACTTTCAATTAATTTCATCATCTAACTTTCCTACAATTCGTTTAAGCTAAAACCGTTTAATTTGACTTAGGAAATAACTGAGGAAAATGTCTCAAAGTACACCACGAAGAGAATCTTGCCACGACTAAGTTAGTTTCAAAAAACCGATATCTAACTCAGGCTTCATTCTACCCCCACCCACGGTATTCAACCGCAAAGTTTATAAAACCTTTTAGTTTAAGTTTCGCAACGAAATTTCCTCTTCAGGCGTTACTCGATACACGTTAGCTTATCTATTATAATATAAAATAGAAATTATTTGAAACTAGTTCCCCTGCAACGTACGTAGTCGGCTAACCAGTGTGGCGTAAGTTTGCGACTTACATTGTATGCCAATTGTAAAGTAAATTTGACTGCCTTGGTGGTCCAGTGGCCGCAGTATGCGCCTGCTGTGCACGAGGCTGTGGGTTCGATTCCCACACAGGACAAAACTTTGTGTGACCCACAAAGAGTTGAAAAGTAGAATTGTTCTGAGTCTGGGTGTTATTTGTGTCCGTTAATTGTATGTTTGTAGAGTCCCCCGCGACACAGAGCTTGTTCTCTAGTGCGGGAGTTGTCTTTTTTTAAATAAATAAATAATTATATTAAACTAGCATACTATAACTACCCAAGGCTCTATCCGCGTGGATATTGGTAGATACAATCTCTCTACCTGCCAAATTTCATATAAATCCGTTTACCCATTCACTCGTGAAAATGTAAAAAATAAACAAACAAAGTTACTTGTCCATTTATAGTATTATGTCGTATAGATTTGAAATTACGACTGGGTCAAGTTCTTCGGTAATCTTTGGTTGTGTAAAGAACTTTAATTGATTTTATTGATGACAAATTGGTATGAGAGAGTGCCAATTATGTGATTTGATTGATTTGAAGTCAGAATAGATGAGAATTTTTTAATAATAATAAAATTATGTAGTTGTAGCAATGTATAATATTAACATAATAAATATGCTGTTTGTTTGTTAACACCAAATGTATGTATTATATTCTATATAAACTTTTTAATAAACACACACAACTTACCATACACACACATGACAGACATCGACACCTAGACACATGTTTGATGCAAAACACTCAAACATTAATTTTATTAAATAGGAAATACAATGCAAATTATAATTTATTGTATTGTATTTTGTCTAACTACTTAAATAACTGTGCACTCGATTACAAAATACTATTATACATATTGTGACCAATATAGTAGTAAGTATTTAGAAGGGACCGCAACTCAGTAAGCGTAAGGTAGGGTGGCCCCTAGCTAGGTCGTCGTGTAAAAAAGGTCACTGGAACGGGCTGGATGCGGAAAGCAGAGGACCGTGGGCTGTGGCGCTTGTTAGGAGAGGCCTATGTCCAACAATGCACTGCGATAGGCTGATTGACTGATTTAAGTATTTATAATACCTAAATGGTGGCCTCAGCAATAATAGATATTAAATAAATAAATTTAATATATAACAAAACATTGCTACATGCCTTTTTCTAAAAGATGAATGTATGGCTCCATATTGAGGGTGCGTCAAGCACATGCCACATTTGTAGCCTCCGGAAAAACCCAACAGCACATAACATGGCGATCGAATATAGGACATCTGCATGGACCATCAATATGCGCCACTGAATCTGTGGTTATGATAAAGAGTTTTCTAACGATCGATTCATCTACTCTGGGTTTGATACACCTTACACCTCTGCCTACACTCACGGAGAACAAGGTATAATACACTAATACTACATTATTGATGACGAGTACATATTTATTGAATTCATGGTAGAACCAATTAAACAGCGTTAACAACATTAAGTATATTGATAATTAATATACCATTCCAATAAAGCATCAAACGTGTAGATAATTGAAATTATAATTACCTTTGTAGATTTTGGGAAACCAATTACAAATATATAATAATATGTTAGTTGAAGTAAAATTCAAAGTCCACAAGAGCCTCTCCAAACATTATTCTATCTATTAGGCAACACCGTTTTAGAAATTCAAATCATCTACCAAAGAAAAACAGATAGAAAACTTTCTCAAATAAGATAGGTACCCAATTTAGGAAGACCCCACTTAAAGCTCGATAAAAAGGTCTGATTTCATTTAAACCTAATTTATTTCATAAAGAATCAATAGTAAGCTAACTTGTACGGGTATAGTAGAAAACCACTTTGAACATAATCTTGCGGATTGGTAAAATTCAATTTTCCCGTTGCACTGGGAAAACAATAAGCTATAGTACGAAGTTTCGATGGAACTCGTATCGGTATTCGATAAAAAAGTTGTATCATTTTTACAAGTTTGTTGATTAAAAATTGAGGTTTTACTAGTGGAAGCAAAAAATTATAATAATATGTATTGCATTATGTCCAACAAAGATTTATTTAAGTACTAGCTTCCGCCCACGGCTTTGCCCGCGCGTACATTCCCTCGGGAACAGTTTTTTCCGGGATACAAAGTAAGTATCCGTTCAGTAGTTTTTACGTGAAAGAGTAACAAACATTCATCCATCCATCCATACTTACAAACTTTCGCGTTTATAATATTAGTAGGATGTGAAAGTTTGTGAGTATGGAGGTATGGATGTTTGTTACTCTTTCACGCAAAAACTACTGAACGGATCTGGAAGAAATTTGGCACAGAGATAGATTATAGTCTGGAATAGCATATAGGCTTTTATATACTTTTTATCGTGATAACCGATATTTACGCGGGCATAGCCGTGGACAATAACTAGTAGATAATATTTAAGAAAATAACATCTACGAGTATATTGTTTAGTAACTACACAATTATTTATGCGCTACTATAGCGCTGTAGGTATTTAAATATTTTTGCAATTTTATAAATTGAGAAAATATTTGCCTATTATACTTTTTTATGCTACTTGGATGGCAAACAAGCATAACCGCCTGATATAAAGCAGTGTAACCTATGGACTCTTGTAATACCAGAGGTATCAGTTACGTATTGCTGAATTAAATATAATAATAATATGTTAGTTTAGAAACACACGAAGCTTATTTTCATTCAACAACAGCAATAACTATATGAAGTTCTTTTGCAATAAAACCATTAAAAACATTTCTTTGCACATAATTTATATTCAACTAATATAAAAAGCTACGTTTAGATTATGTGTGTGATTTAACCAAGTGATAAAATGAGGTAGGTATTAGCGAGGTTCGTCAATTTTTCACAAGGCGACGAAAGATTTTATGTTCAAACTTAAATTGCGTATTCTGAAGTGACGATTATCGGGGGAAATATGAAGGCTACGGGAATCAATGACATGGAAAGTTACTTAATTTTATTACATTTTAATGTGATAATTCATGTGAAGATTTAATTCAGACGCAGATGGAACTTTGTAAACGCAGTTTCTAAGATGTCGGCTAGTATAAATAATGCACAATGCTAATGCACTTTATATACCGAGTACAGTAAAAATGCTTGAGGGAGACCTATGTCCTGCAGTGCTGTAGAGGTCTTTCGGTCAAGATGATGATGATAGCCGTAATAAACTAATTTTAATAAAGCTACAACTAATGTAATACGTGGTTAGCTATTACTTTAATATGTACTTTAGATAATAATATCACGGTTTTATGAATCACTAGCTTCTGACCGCAAACTCTTGATGCATGTCAATAATATAAACTTTTTATCAAAAAAAACGTAACGATTTATTTTTCAAATTTTAATTGTAACAACTTTAAAGTCTACCCTTTCCAGTAAAAAAAAAGATAAGATTCAGACTATTCTATGTACTGTAATAAGTTATGCACACATACTCGTACATAAAAAATCAAACATACGAGTTGACTTAAGAAACTACCGTTTTATAAAAGCTAACTTCCCCTATTTGTAAAATAATTTTAATAAAAACCAGATCCGTAGTTTCAGAGATCCCTATTATAAATACAACTGTGTTAGATTCAAATTGGAAAACAATAAAAATAAGTATCTATTTACACAAAAGAAATATAAGTAATTTAAACAAAATAACAATACACTCAATACCGATCCCACATCACTTAATCACAGCCATATAATAAGACTAAGTAAGTCTGTTGGTTATCCGTGTCCGAATTATCCGCACTGCCGGGAATAGTGCGGATATTGCCCCTCAAATTATCCGTTGACCGCTTGTAATCTGCTCGCCACCACACGTCATGCACCACTGATTATTGGGAACGATGAGCTATTATTACAATTATATGGAGTAGTAGGTTGCGATTGTGATTTTAATTGAGAATTCGGTGCTGTTAATGAAGTAGGTTAAGTGCATTTGTTTTATGACGTCATTTAATACTGTTTGTGATATTACAGTGAGGGTAGCAGGAGAGTACAAGCAAGCTAATCCAACTGGAAACAAAAGACCACAGCCTTGTATAGCCTTGTACCCAGTACTTGTATTCCCCCTCTAGGAAAAGACCACAATTAACGGACATAAAGTACACCTAGACTCGGACATAATTTTCATTGAAGATAATACCTTTTTTGTCCCGTATAGAAATCTAACCCACATCACGCTTGCAATGGTAAATGGCGACTTAATCCACTGAACGAATTCAGCATCTACACCCATAAACGTTCCTCTGCTGGGCACGGGACGCCTCCATACACTTTGAGGGATATAAGCCTACCATACCACGACGGCCAGACAGGTTGGTGTAGGGTTTCGTTTCGAGTTTTCCTTGCAATGGATATTGTCTGCTTGGATTACTATCTTAGTCGACTTACGACACACTCGGGATGGTAAGGAGTGGTGAAATTTGTATTTTTAATCTTTCACCACACGGACTACTGCAATCATTGAGGATAACACCATTTTTTGTCCCGTATAGAAATCAAACCCACAACACGCCGTGCAGTGGTAAATGGCGACTTAATCCACGGAACAGATTGTGCAATCATTATACGCTTAGTAAGTCGTTTATGTATAATTTGATTAGTTTATCTAATAATAGACTAACAATTACATTAATGTGTATAGTAATATCACTAAAACCTATGTATTGGATTATTAACGGACATCGAATCGCTGCCTCATGGCCCGTGACGTCACCTGATATATAGATTAATGTAATAAACACATCGGCTTTATCACTACGCCTGCGGCATCAAATCAAGCTGTCAATATTCCGATATTGTGAGCTTGATAGCAATAATATCTTGGTACAATGTACTACTGGTCACCTGATTCCAAACTTAGCATCATTATCATCATTATGTCAGCCAAAAGACGTCCACTGCTAGACATAGGCCTCCACCACCAAGGATCTCACAAATCTCGATCCTGAGCCGACCTTTTCCTTGGGTCCATCTTGTTTGAGGCTTGACCAGGCTTCGTCTTTCAGTTCGTGGTCGCCACTCTAGAACCTTTCCACCAGAACGGCCATCAGTTCTGCGAGCTAAGTGCAAACTAGCCATCGCCTGTAATAATAAATAATGTCTTCCTAACCGAATTTCGGTCACAGCGGATTATTTCAACTGAGACTAGCCATCTGCGCGGGATATATATAGTGCACAAGTGAGTCCACAAAAACACAAGTGCACTCTTTATTCCCTCTCTTTCATAGTCCGATGCTACGGCAATCCGACACGACTAGAGAGAGTTCAGGCGTAGTATCAACGACTTTATGTGCTTTCTGTGTCACGGGGGTGTAAACACCGCTAATTTACAAACTTCAGGCATCCATTGTGAATTTCTTGACAAAAAAAAACCCAATTTGAATTTTTGGCCCAACCCGGGCATAGTGATCAGCAGTCGTCGACTGAGGACTAAGGCACTGAGACTTGACTGGTTAGCATAGTTATATGATCTATGTACTCGTATATTAATATTTATAAATTTAATGCGCAAGTTTAGATGGATGAATGTATGCATGTTTGTTACTCAATCACGCCTAAACAGCTGGACGGATCTGAATGCATTCGGCACAGAGATAGAATATAGTCTGAAAAAGCACTTAAGCTTTTATTATTCCAGAAAAAACACTATTCCCGTGGATATATATGCGCGGGCGAAACCGCGGAAACTAGTGTGTTGTATTCTAAGTTTTAATCTACCTGTTAACTGGATTTTTAAACCATAAAAAAAACAACGCACTATCATGTAAAGTTTATGGATACATAAAATAAGGGTTGCTATGCTTATTTTCCTCTTTGACGCAGTAAAATCTCCGTGGATTAAAATTATGTCGCTTTTACGAGTTCCTTATTCCTTGTTACCTGATGATGCTATGAAAATTTTATTCTAACCTAGATCATCTAATATTTTTGTTCTACGATTTATTTTTATACTTGTTTCCGCGATAGAGTTTTATTTTCAATTCATGTAACATTCAATTATTTAACCGTATTTTTAATGTACCTATTTAGAAAAAAAGTTTTTTTTTTAAGGAATTTTCTGAACTACATTCATATTAAATCTGGTCAATTATATTTACGAGTATTTATTATATTATTTCGTTGGCAAACAAGTATACGGTCCGCCTAATGGTAAGCAGTTACCTAAGCCTACAGACGACTACAATACCTGAGGCATTGAGGCGTTTGCCAAGGGTTGCCAACCCAAAAAATATATTTTTAGGTTTTGTTATAGGGGTAATCCTTAAGTATAATAATATATGTTTATAATATGTTTCTACTAATAATAAACATTGGAGATCAATACTACTATAATAGGTACCATACTCTTGATTGTTATATAAAACCTAAGACATTTTATATTATTTTAGATATTTTGTTTAATGTGTTTTTATACTGCATTTTCATATCTAGCAATGAAGTGTTTAGTTTTAAGGAGGCTATAATGCCAGCTCAGAGTATCGTTAAATCTATTAAATTTAAAGTTACGACTCTCTTAACTTTAACAGCCAAAACATTGTGCTAATCTGCTGTCATACCCACTGTGTACGACGACGACCCACTATTTACGTTCATATATGATTTCTGTAAATATTTTGTCTATCCTGCCCTAGGCAAGTGGCATACACGGTATGCGAATCGATTATCGAAAAGAATAGAATATTCTAAACTTATGCAAAATCCTATACTATATATTTGCTTTCTATTCTATTCGATTCGACTACCGTTTATGCCATTTGTCTAGAAGGCCTGACCCTCTAGACAAGTGACATAAACACTAGTCGAATCGAAAACTCAAAAAAACAAATATGGGATTTGACGTAAGTCTACGATATAATGTCGTAAACTTACGTCAAATCCCATACATTTGTGTTTTTGACTTTTCGATTCGACTACCGCTTATGCCACTTGTCTAGAGGGGCTGTTGTGTTATTGTGAATTCTATCTTTATACATTATTATGGTTATAGTATAATATAAGCTGTTATAAAATGTAACGAGACAATCGTTTGTGTAGTGGTCATAAAGTGTAACTGATGATAACGAGATCCAAAGTCAGTCTAGAAATTATATTGGGTTTCACAAAGATGCCTGAAGTTTGGAAATCGATGGTATTTACACCCCTGGCCTCGAGAAGCGCGTAAAACCAGATATTTAAATTTATATAATTTATGTCATGTCATATCGGATTGCCATCTCATCGGACTATGAGAGTGAGGCAAAGAGCAATCAATACAAATTAAGTTTTATTAGAACGTGTTAGCCACTAACCACGTACTAATAAAACTTATCCTAAAACGAAAAGTAGAAAAAGAACGTGTGTTCCTTTTTTCAAGTGACGATTAGAATTTCAGTGCATTTTATTTGAAATCAAATCAAGAAACAAAAAAGAAATTCTGAAAAAGTCTAATTCGAACAATTGAACACAAAAAAGTATATCGAAACAGGACTCCGGATTAATGGAACAATCCTGCATTTTAAACTGCACTGTTTCTTTAGCCCCCGGGGGCATTATTCAGTGGGCTTATTTACCACGTCCTCACCTGCTGGCTAATTGCTGAGGCACGTTAACAGGATTTAAGTTACAATCTGGTTACGTAACGTTTAACGAATTCAGTCTGAGTTAGTTAGTCCCGTACGTGAACGAGAGCTTTGCGAAGTCCATTGTTGGGACTTAAATTAACGGTTTAAGTATCCAAGTATTGGTGTAGTATAACTAAGTTTTAGAGTGGATGTTGCTTTGTTCCAGTTTTAGATTTTGTATTATGATTTGCTTTTGCAGATGCTGATTGGCCAGATTAGGTAGGACAAAGAGAGGTAGGGCACTATACCTGCGAGCAAGCCCGACTGGGGAAGGACCTCCACCTTACAGAAAACCATAGCCAAATTATATACACACAGCGGTGTAGTCGTGTTGTTGTGTGTGAGTGTAGTGTCTCCAGCGCTCATTTAGGGATGCGTTTTGAAAGAAACGTTTTCCTATCGCATAAAATATACAGCCCCTCTAGACAAGTGGCATAAGCGATGGTCGAATCGAAAAGTCAAAAAAGCAAATGTATGGGATTTGACGTAAGTTTACGACATTATATCGTAGACTTACGTCAAATCCCATACATTTGTTTGTTTTTTTGACTTTTCGATTCGACTACCGTTTATGCCACTTGTCTAGAGGCTCAGGTCAGCAACACGCAAGGATACCTCTGGTATTTTAAGCGTCTTTAGGCTACTGTAACTGCTTATCATCAGACGGGCCAATATGTGCTCTTTTGCTACCTATGTAGTATACAAATAAAGCTACTGTTTTGTTTTACTTCACTTGACTTTTTTTTGGGTAAATTGAATACATTGATAGCAAAATAAATAATAATGGATACTGTCCTCGTAATTGTGTTTGTTCATTTGTTTATATAAAAAGGTGAATTAAATAATTGAGATCAAATCTAACCAAAAATCCATTTCAACTTTGCCTATAATCACAATAGGTAAACATCGTAGAGGATTCCTGTCAAACGTTTTCACCAAGACAAACATACTAAAAACTATTTAACTCTAACATAAGCTGACGGCCAACTGGACGTATGCCAAGTAGCAGTTTCCGTTCGATTCTTGACTCTCGTCGTTCATAAAACGTCGAACCAATGCGACATTGCACCCTCTTTGTCGGCACGAATAAAAACACTCACTAAACTGCCATAAAGACAATATTTGTTAGAAACAAAATGGAGATATTCTTTTTGAACGTGGTCGGTTATGTCATGAAAGTTTTCATAAAAATGCAAATGTACCGCAACGTATTGCCGCCAGTCTCCGTCTGCACTCAGTACTCCTTCATTAAATGTAAATTCTTTATCACGCTCTTTTGACTCGTTCACCGTTAGTTATTAAAGCATACAACAGTACCATCAGGCTGACATCCGACGTCATTTACAATACAAATTCAACTTTATTTTGTATAGCTTTAGTCATAGTTTAGCGTGAAGTCAATTTAGACTATTACGCACGCAAAAATGTACTTGCTATTCATTTTATTTGTCATACCCCCAGTATTTTAATTATTACAATACTTGAGTTGATTTATTTTATATATAAAATAAAAATATTGCATCTGATTTAAATACTTCAGTAACCAAGTGTGGTTTTAATCAGTCTGCTGAAAAATTAATTGAATACAATATAATTAAGCGGTGGTGGCCGAGTTGGGAGGTAACCGACTTGCACGCAAGTTCGATCCCGGGCAGTGTATTTTACTTTATGGAGTTTATATTACTAATCAAATGTTTCGCCGGTGAAGAATAATATCGTGAGGAAACCCATATGTATTAGAGATAGTTCTAAAGCAATATCAGCGTGTGTGAATTAAGGCCTAAACTCTCTCTCTCTCTTGATAGAAGAGAGGAGACCCCTACCCAGCAGTGGGACATTATATGGGTTGCTATTGTAATATAATTAAGTATATTGAAATCCAATGTACAATTATTATTAAAACAAGAAAAACCTAAAATGATCACACTTTAAATTACGAGTATAATATATATACATATATCTGGAAATTGTTGTCGTTGAATTATAATCTAGTAATAGGATCTTAACAAAATACCTTTAATCGGAAACGTTAAAGAAGCTTTAGTAAAGTAGAGTGCAATCTAAACTTTTGAGTATTTTCTTCATTAATTTCAATAGCACTTACGTTTGTTATTATACTTACAATTAGGAAAATATGGAAAAATTACACATGTTGACTACATGTCATGATTTATTATATTTATGTTTAAGAAAGTTTTTTTATTGTTTATTTTCCGTTTGTTCACTTTTATCAATAAAAACAAATATGAATGCATTCTTTGTCGTGACAATAACAATTTTGTCCTAAACTGCAAAGTTTCGTACGTCTCTTGCGTGTTCAATATAATACAGCGGCCACACCAGACAACTGCGTTACATGAACTTCATATTTTACCGCACCTGCATCTACACCATCCGCAGTCATATTTCATCCCTTTTTATCGCAGCCGATTGCATAAGTACGACTAGTATTATTTTTCAATGACAAAGGTTCGCTTTCTGAATATCAAAACCGGTGAATCTCACTTTTTCAAGAGGCAAGGGTCGTTTCGTTTATCGATCTTGTATCATGAACGCGCTACGAATCCCAATCGAGTTTTCGATGAAATTTCTGAGACAGATATCTTTTTCCTTGTGTTTATTTTTTTGCTGCAACTCTTGGAATGTAAACGTTTTGATTAGTCTATTTTATCTATTGTCTGATTTTATTTATGCGGTGGATAGTTTTGTTTGTACGTGCAAGAATTCTTGTAGATGGATAAAGTTGAGATGTATGGGCAAGATAAATTATTCTATTAATAAATATCAGCTTTTCTTGATGACAATGGATCTTTAGTTTTACATTATTCTTCTACTATTATCTTATATTATACACATTTTGATGATATATTACAATATTACAAATAAAACAAAATATTTTATTCAGATCTCATTTAGCGTTAAGATCTTTTTGAAGCATGTCGACCCACTTACTTGAGAACGATCTTAAGAGAGAATAAGGTTGTGGCGAGATACTGTTCCCCTACCTATCCCATTCGTCCCACCTTCTGAAAATCTCCCATCTATACTGGGGTGGCCTAGCAATCTTTGAACAGACATCAGACTCAGATTGGGCAGAGCAAAGACAACCTCTCTAAGTGGGGATTCATAGACGATACTAACCTGAAGTGTATGTATACTCAAACTCAAACTATTTTATTTGCAATATAGGTAGTACAAAATGTTGTTACAGAATGAGGTTAGTAGGTATCTCTATATTTTGCCACAACAAGGCGTGCAAATATTTAATACAATGTCAAAAAATTAAGTATAATTCAGTGGAAAATGTCAATATAATTACTCATGTCAATATTATCTACTAGGAAATCATTAATTGTATAATAACATTTGTCAACCAAAAACTTATATATGTGGTGTTATTCCGCAAACTATGGTGCACTTTATGTCGTGCCTGCCCTGATACCTGCACATTAGGGGAACTTATGGATGCTACTGATAACGCTAAACTCATGGCTAAGTTCTGAGCCAACACAATTTATATTGCCATCGATACGCTAAGAAGAAGAACAAAGAAAGACAGAAACAATCTACCTACTGTTGGAAAAATTGGAAAAAAAGATTGCTCCAGTCGCAGTAGGTTTGTTTTAGCCATAGTATATACTAGAGTTATTTATTTCTTTTTATATTATATTTCTTTAAGAATTTAAGTAACAAAATATTCTACATAATAACAAGAAGCTTAAACTAGAACTAGTTTAAAAATACTATGTCCCTAGTTTGTGTACTGCAATATTTTCAAAGCGTACGTGTATATGTGTGCTAGTAAATAAAACTGCATTGAAATGTTTAAACAGGAACTTGAAACCCGCGTCTTGTGTGCTTTCGTTTATAACGTCCTCGAATTTAAGAAATATAGAACAAGTCGCTTTTACAAGATTGTCCTTGTTGAGTTTGTTGGCAAAGAAGTAGTTTGTGTAACTAAAGAAATGTCTTTGTAAGGAATATTGATTTAAAGTTTTAGTAAGAGATTATTGGCAACAAGCGGTGGTAGCCGAGTGGGAAAGTAACTGATTTGCATGCAAGAGGTGTGAGTTCGATCCCGGTAGGCAGTACCAATGTGAATTTCAATTTTTGGAGTTCATATGTACTAATTAAATGATTCTCTGTCTGCTAACGGCATCGTGAGGAAACCCACGTGTCTTAAAAGTAATTCCAAAGACATGGTCAGTTTTTCCAACCCGCATTAAGCTAGCATGTGTGAGTTAAGGCCTAAACCCCCTCTCTCTCTCTCGATAGTGGAGAGCAGACTCGTGTCCAGCAGTGAGACATATTAAATGCGTTGCTATTATAAGACATTATTGACATTGAATAATAGGACTGAAGGTGTTGTCTATCTAGAAATTCATTTTTGGCCTTAAGGATAACTTATTGGATTAACTTTGTTATAAACTTATCTAACGGTGATTAGCCATCTGCGCAGATGAAATTGTCGTGCACAAGTGTATGCGGAAACATAGGTATATTTCCTCACTTTTATAGTCCGGAATTCCGAAGCGTAAAAGTCTAAACGCCGCCAATTACCAAACGTTGTGTATGTATTATAAATTTCTTTACAAAAAAACCAATACCTATTTTTGGCCGACCCGGAAATTGAACTCGGGAACTTCTGATCAGCAATCGCAATCCATTACTACTACACTAACGAAGTTTAATTTTTTTAAATGTAAATAAGACGACAATGGTAACTGAATCAATTCCTTGATTGCATACGTACAAGTACATACCTATATATACATGTAATACAAACGGAGTTGCTGGAACAAATACAATTATCGAAAACGGCCACGTTCACTAAACTTTGTGACATTAATCCTTGAAATTGGTGATTCACCTGTCGCTTGCAATTCCTATCTACGTCTAGTAACATGTTGTAGATGAATTACAATTGATTCGATGTGTTACTTTGAGTAACACTGTGTGACACTGTGTAATGATATCACATTTAAAATCATACAAACAGATGCACTGTGCTTGTAGCCGGAAAACTTTGAACTGTGATGATAGAAAAGGACATAGAGAGAATAGATATGACAAAAGTGATTTTGAAATAAATGAAGAATTATGTTGCATTTACAGGCGATTTTTTGAAGAACTCTATTATTACAATAGCTTCTAAAAGCTCGGTAAAAGAACGAGAGAGAGTATAATGAGTTGATAAATAATTATTTACAGAAATTAATGAATTGATAAATGATTAATGGTAGCAGCTAAAATTAATATACTTTTATGATTAGGACCCGAAGCCTTATATTAATTGACGTTATAAGAACGACGGTTGGATATAGCTTACAAACACAGGCAGAGTTGTTGCAAGTTGCCAACAAATTGTTTATTTAACTATGGAGTATATATATAAGTATTTAACTATATAAGTATAATATTCTGGATTCCCTATACATAAGTCTCTAAATACTTGGAAAATAAGTAAAAGAAAGGTTTCGGAAATGCGAAGGAAATAGTCCAAACTGGAAATGTCAATATACTTTGACATTTCCAGTTTGGACTATTGCAACGAAAAATCATAACTAAAATGTATGCGTCATGAATCTACCATTAATACCTAGCCGCAAGCCACGCTGCTCCAATTTGTTCCAATTCCGAAGTTTAAACAAACTTTGTAGAGAACTTTGCATGATTCTCGTGATTAAATCGATTTCGGATTGCCGGTGAAATTCCGAAACTGCCGATTCGTCGTTAGAAGTAAACGGCTCACCAAAGTTTCGTCACGTAAAATTTTAAATCCGAGAATTATTCGGCTTCTCACTAACTTCATTTTAGTTTTAATTTTTTGATTGTTTTTCCCAACTTTGAAATAATTATGCAAGTCAAACTAAATATCGTTGTACTGAAAATTTTCAGCTGTTACTACATTATTATCAGGTGGACTGCTAGCTAATCTGCCATCGATGCCACCTTGCATTAAAAAGTATGAATACCATAGCATTAAAAGCTCCCTAGTACCTACTTAGTTTCAATTGCTATTCAATATACCACAAACTAAACTTCCTTTAGAAGTAAAGTTTTGTAAAGATACGAACGACACCTTAGCTTTGTCTGTCGCTCTCGACAATAGAATTAGAACTAAACCCGAAGTAACAGTGCCACTAATAAAAGACGAGTCCATGAACTTGCTCAGTCAAGTTTGAGATAACGTAATATGCAGTCGACTCAGCCTGCAAACTGGAAGACACTGAATTAAATAGTTTTCCAGATTCAAAATCCATCGACTGCAATGTTCTAGATAATACCTTATATCTGCAAAAAAAGATCGCAATGGGTATTGAAACCGAGCTTACACATTTTAGTTCGCAGTTTTGCTAATATTGAAAGTATTTCTTGACTATAACAGTAGAGTTTTTATGAACGCTGAATTTGCTTACAAGAAATGTTTTATTCGGTTATAAAGTTGGCCTCGTAGGCTATAATTTCTTATATATCGTAAAAGAGTAAGTGTTTAAAGAATGAAGGTTATAGAGATAGTGAATATTGTATTTTTGTATTTATTTTTATATTTTTCCTTCATTTATTTTATACACAAAATTATGACAGTAATGTCAATTTAATCTACAATACAATCTGTGGAGTTCGATATTCGTCATTATGCTAACATTAACGATAGCGACTATGTTATCTAATATTATGGTCTTTACCGTTTCACTGTAAAGTGTATATTAGAAACAGAAGAGTTTTCTCTTTTATTCTCGTAGTCCGATGGGACGGTAATCCGACACGACACTAAGCACAGGACCACCTGCTTTACGTGCTTTCCGAAAGCACGCATGTTCTCATATTTTATGACTAAATAACCGAATCATTGTTTCATATGCGGGTTATATATAATCCAACTATGATTCCAATAGTGATCACATTTCAATCAATTAATCAAAATATAAAATAAAATAAAAATTATTGTTGACTCATTAATTACAAGCATTTGTATTAAAGTAAGCATAGTCTTTGGATAACGATTATTAAAATGTAGGTACCGATACTGGTTCCCAAACTAGGCCAGAAGCCTGTATCTTGGGAGACAGTGTTCAGTCGCACAATCAATTAATCTTATTTATCAAAAATTTAGTACGCAAACAACTACCACTGAATCCAACCAACATGTCCATCCAAAGGTTGCTTGGTAAAAATCGTTCTTAGCGATAAAGCCGCCCATTGTACAATAAAGTATATAATAAATAAATAAGTATCTTCCAATTCACGCCACAACACCCAGTTCTCCACTTTCCGCATCCAGTCAACCCCAGCAACCTTCTAAAAAGATGACATATGTGTATACGTTTATCTTCCCTACATAATCCCATAGAAACTAAAATCTATTTCAATGAATTGCTCAGCACAAAATTGATTGTTTACAAATTACTGGAAGGGATCACCCTAACCTTGTATGAGTAATAGAGGCGCTCCCTATCGGTTTCACCGTAAGTAGGTATATATCCTGTGGTTCTATACAGGGTGAAGATAACTAGCTTTTCTTGGAGTTGTTGTAGAAATTCATATATAACTCTACATAAAGGTGGATTTTGTAGTTAAGTAAACAACTTTATGTAGTTACTATTTGTTTCTAAAAAAATCTATCATGCTGTCAAGAATTAAATTGTAAGTCCTAATCTACACTAATATTATAAAAAGTAAAGATTTGTATTTTTGTAAACTCAAAAACTACTCAACTGATTTTAAAAAATCTTTCACCATTGGAAAGCTACATTATCAGCGGGTAACATAGGCTATATATATAAAAAAAATTACGCGTTAAATGTCCACTTCTGCGGAGCCGGGACGACCCGCTAGTAATATTATAAACGCGGAAGTTCATAATACTTACATTTTCATGGACTACGTTGTTATGTAAAACTATAAGTTTACTGTAAATAGAATATAACAATTGAACAAGTTGAATAAGTCTTCTGTCACATAAAAGAACGATAAATTTGTTTTCAATTGAGTTTTCTCATGGAATTAAGTGAATCCTATTTTGCAAGCATCACTTTAAAACTGGCCTGTTGGTCTAGTCAGCCAGAGGTTGTTGGTAGAACTAACATTTAGGACATATAAATGTATTTGTAGTTAGCACGATTATTTTCCTTTATCTGAGTGTAATCAACTTGTTGTTTATATTTAGAAATATATTAGTATTTCTACTCTAGTCTGTCTAATTTGAATACAGATGACTGTCTGAGTTGTTTTTATGAATAAACATAACCGGAGATAATGGCAGGACTCTAACCCTGACGACATAGTGAAGGCTAAGGAAAGCCTCAAAGCTAAGCTCAGAACCTCTAGTCGAAATCCTGTGAAAAATCTTGGGTAATGCCTATGTAAGGCAGTGAACGTCTGTAATATATAAAGTTTTAATAGTTTATCAAAGTCATTTCCAGAATCTCACTAAAAGAAACGGTCATTTCAATTGCAACTCTAACTCAAAAGTAACACAACCGCCTGTCTCGTCACGTACTTTTATTCACTGAAAGGAAATACCCGAGGGAGATACAGAGGCAAAGAAGGGACAACATAATTTGTCGCTGAGACTTTGATGGAGTCTGGATTTTAAACGAGAACTTCACGAAGTTTACAGTTGAAATCTACCGTATAACAATTTAAAAACATAACAAGACTTTTGTATATAGAACTTCTTGTTTTGATCCGTTTGATAGTTTACAAACAGTAAAATCTGTTAAACTTTCACGATTTGTAAACATATTTTTATTATTTATTTAAGAACTTTATGCCCATAGTGCACAATGGTGGGTTTGATGCTAAAGGCATTCTCTACTCGCTAACCTTAGAGTGATGCAGAGATAATCACAGAAGGTGCAAGATTAAATAAACAATTTTAAAATTAAAACGGCATATTACTCAAAAACTAAGTTCCACAGTAACAAAGCGTGCGTCAACGCGCGATCGCTTGCGTCTAAAGACTTTTTGTCTGATCGCATGTGCATGTGAACGACTTTTAGGAAAATATCAGGATCTCTAGTAAGACACTAGATTTGAAAACTTGAAAAATATTGCCATGTAAACACAGCTTATTAAGCTGCGTTTAGATGGCAACATTTTTCAAGACGACGGGTCTTAATCGTATAATATTTTAAAGGATTTCATACGTTTTTTAAATACCGTTTCTTATTTACCTTACTCTTTACCTTATGACCACTGTGTTATAGGTCTTTGCAATTCAACATAACTATGGTTGGTGCAATTCAACAAAAGCCATACTTTTAAATAACACAAGCATAACAAAATTAGAATAGATACAACAGACATTATTAGTTGACCTAAATAAAAAGAATGAACTACGTACGAGTATCAAGGTATAGCTCATATATCCGCAATCGGGCGAGGTTTCGAATGCACTGGCCTTCGGAGACTACCTTTCATATTATAATATCGAAGCTCGCCTTTGTACATTATACATTATTATACAGGAAGGAATATCTGCTTGATATATCAACGTATTGTTATATATTTGTCGGGTCCTACATAATATTATTTTAACGTATGTGAAAAGATTATACCTAATTATTATTTCAAACAACAGCTTGAATCATGTTTTAAGGGAGGTATACTAGCGAGCAAACTCGACTGTGGAAGGACCTCCACCTTATAGAAGACCACAGCCAAATATATAAGTATAACCCAGCGGTATAGTTGTGTTACTGTGTGGAAATACAGGTCTTCAGCGCTCATTTAGGGATGCGTTTTGAAAAAAACGTTTTCTTATCACAGGGATACTCCATCTTAAAGTCCTAGTGTGAATTATTGGGTCAGCAACACGCAAGTAATATCTCTGCTTTTGCAAGCGTCCATAAGCTTTATCCTAATGCTTGTTTGCCACCCATGTAGTATAAAAAAGGATTATTAAAAGAGCCCCTATAAGAGGTAGAGCAATGTTTGAGCAAACCCGTCTGGAAAAAAACAGAAGTCTGACAAATAACTACACACAGGTGTATTTGTGTTCCTGTGTGTAAGTAGTTGTGTTCCAGTGCTCATTTAGGGATACGTTTTTAAACTTTTCCCTGTCCCATATGACAACTTAATGAAAAAGCGTTACACATTTCTGGGACGGCAACACGAGAATGATACCCTCTCATTGCAGTATTTACGGATCGTATACTATTTGCCACCATATAATTAAAAAAAGCCACCACTAAAACCTTAATACAATTAGATTAGACTACTTAGTTTTGAACAAAATGTAAACAAAGTACATAATCTCAAATTAGCTAGACACGAAGCACTTAAAAAATATTATTCACAAAGAAATTACATTCCCCAAGGAATATTACCTACGTTAGCTCGTTCCTTTTTATACGGAGGCAAGTTCGTTGCAACATTAGTTCACCGACTTAGCCGCTTCCCTCCAAAAGTAGGCAATATTTTCCAAAGATAAATTTTAAATGCTCAGTTTTATATACTTAGTTTGTTACATTATAGCGTCGTTACAGAATTTATTGTTCCGTGTGGTTATATTTAATATCTTGTTTCTTTGTACCACATTGTTTTAGATAAGGTTTTATTTGTAATTCGCTAGGTATCCTGGTGTTTAGTGTGCTACGCGCAGTAAAGATGCAATTAAACGCATTTCAGTACTAGATTCGACTCTATTTGCAACATTTTGTTAGTTTCAAGAATAGTAGAACTGAAATAATAAAATAGCTTTAAGTTCATGTTGCTTAGTAGTACGTAGTAGCTATTAGAAACTAGTGTTGTGTGAAAATACTATAGAAATAAAGTAGGTGTATGTTACTTTTTGGCAACAACAGCAAAAGCTATGCTGTAAATGTTCATTTAATTTATGGACCGAATTTAAAGGAACGAATAACTTATGAATATTAAAAGTCACGTTACTACACGATTTATATATGTATGCGATTCGCAAAGTGACGGGAGTAGTCAGCTCAGGACCAAATGCTGTGGAAGTCTTCGAATGATTCACATATAATGGGGAGGGCATATGGACGTCTTTGGCTGTTGATGATAATTATATTAGAATTTATTTTTGAATTTTATAAGTGGCATCCAAAAATAAGGTGAAATTGCAAGAATTCCCAGGTCTTGCACGGGTCCTATTTTAATATTATACATAGCTATTTATAAAAAGAAATTCGTAAAGAAATATAACGTTTTTTGGATATAAAACATACAGACACGTAGCCCTCAGTACCTATATCTATTAAAAGACTCGTGGCCCACCCCGACTTTGCCCGGGTTAAACTATTTTCAGCTCAACTTTTTTTTACATAAGAACCTTCTGACAATAACGAACATAGCAAAAAAGAATTAGCGAAATCGGTTCAGCTGATCTTGAAATTTGCGCTTAGCAAGACATTCAGCGATTAATTTTTATATTATAGATTACATAGGTACTCATAATGTTGCTACTGCACTGCACATACATCTTAATTGCATCCTGCGATTGCATAAAATAAATGTTTCTTTCTTTCTTATTTATTAATCACTAAGTCAGACGCAAAAAAAATAAAATCGGTACGCTACCAAATGCAAATTTTAACGATCAGAATTTGTGAAAATATTAATAAACAAATTAACAGCCCATTCGAATGCCTATTCGAATTCATTAGTACGAAAAAATCGGCTCGAAACATTCACATGTGGCCAGTTACGGACTGATAGAAAAATCGAAATACACCCGTATGGGCTCGTACCCTAAAATTTAAATACAGCATACATCAGCTGTAATGGCCATAATCGCATGAATCGTACGAATGAACTCTGTAAACGAACGGACAAATATGTCCGAATACAAGCGGATAGCGATAACCTTATAGCGGACAAACGCAAGCTAGCAATGCGCAATAATAATTACAACATCGAATTTTATATCTATATAGGTATACCATGAATTTCAATGGTTTCATTAAAAAAGATAAGAATCAATAAACTTAATAATTTGTAGAAGAATGTTTAGAATGACAATTATATAAAGAAAACATTATATTTTATAAACACAGTGCAAGGCTGCATATCCACCAGGTGAGTGCACCATGTGCGACGATGCGTAGCGATGGATATTTTAGTTAAGAATCACTGCGCTGAGTGAGGCTAGGTTAATGAAGCCATTCTATTGGTTCTAATAATTATAAGAAAATATTCAGTTATTTGAGGGATCCCTCAAATATTTGAAGGAGACCGTGCCCAGCAGTGGGACGTTTATGGGTTGAGATGATGATGATGATGATACAGTTCTTACGGAATATTTTGATACAGCGAAACCAATAAATCATATTAAAGGTTGTCTGGAAGAGATCGCTTTTAGTGATAAGACCGCCCATTGTACAGCTAACTATTACATCAAACTGTTATTTTTTTATTGTTGTATTTTTGCTTGGTGTACAATAAAGAATATTCTATCTATCTATCTATCTATTTGCCCAAACTCGCAAGTCTAATCGCTCGCAGCAGTACCTAGGTCTCATACGAGTACATGGTTGGATATGCCTCTGGTATTTATTTTAACATCAGCTTAAATCCTGACATACGATTACGACTGCGAGCTACACTGACCGTAAATATTTGTTAAAAACACAAATAAACAATATAAATAGATTACTGGATTAGGTTACTGGACCCACTGAAATGTGAGATGGCATTGTGATCATTAAATCGTTTGTTACATCAGGCTTTGTTGAGGAAATTATGTGAGAGGGAAAGTGAATGCGGTCAATGGAGTGTTACCGTTGTGATTCTTTATTTTTAAAGATGATTTCCGAACTTTGGAAAAATCCCGTAAGTTTGGTGGCTCTGTAAATAATCGCGGATACAAGTAAAGAACGCTCATAATATTTCGAACACATTAATTAATGTATGTACAGTACGCATAGTTAGTAAATGTACTTTGTAATATCTCTGCACCACCTTGGGTTGAATGTTATAGAATGCCTCTGGTATTAAGTCTGCCTTTATACATTGTTTACTATGTTTAACAACTTTAAAATAAATAAATGGTGAACGCCAGCAAAAGAAATAAATAATACAATATTTCTCTACATATAAAATTCAATTTGACGTGTCATTGAGCTATGATACTAAGTAGGTATATTGATTTATCAAATCAACTAGTAAAGTTTTATTAATATTACCGTGATTAAACTCACAAGACGATTAAAAAACTAATGAAAATCATTATGCTTATGAAATACTAATGTGTCCCACCCACAAAACTGTACAAGGAGTTTATAATATGTGGGACCAGAATATTATGTACGTGTTTATAATAAATTTAATAACATAATTACTTCTAACTTAGTATAGGTAATTAAGTTGTTTAGAATTATTATGGCATATTTTTGGCTTATTATTAAATTTATTTTTATTCAACTTATTTGTTATGACAGATAGCAGGCTATTTAATATTATTATTCTATTATATTATTATGCTTATTTTTATTTTATGTTTAATGGATTAAGTATAATATATTTTATGTAAAAATAGTAGATTTATACATAAATAGTAGATTTATACATACTTAATCCATTACATTCGTTCAAAATTAAACCAAACTTTACAAAGTTTATTCTTATTACTAGTCAGCTTTCATCTTTAATATATTTTAACTTATTTTGTTTAGACATAAAACATTAAATAAATAAAGCTGCTGCGTTAATTTCAATTTATTATAATAACTATAGCAAGCCCTTAATGTATCTACAATTTGAAGTATTACGTTTGATGCAAAAGTTTCTTTGTTCACAGTCAGTGACAGATTTTCTCTCCATTAGACAAATTGTTTTAAAAGTTTCCGATTCACAAAAGTTAGATGAGTATAATGAAGAACATTAATCAAAGTGATGTTCGAATGATCGTGTAAGTCTATTCTTATAATTTAAAACGATATTCAAATAAGTTAGATAACATTTTGATAAGATTTGTATTCTTAGAGTATGTAGGTCTTAAGCACGTTTGAATTTTTGACTTTTAAAATCATTTTCGTCTTAATAAAAGTTTGAAGGTATTTTAAAAATATTTTTGTTCAAAATTCTGTGAAAATCAATTTATTCTTCTATATTGGGTGTTTTTGATCTACTGTAACTGCTGAGCAGAAATTCCTAGCAACAAAAAATAATATAAATAAATACGGCGCAAAAACAGTCAACATCTTATCGGATTTTGATTTTGAGCCGTTTGGAGTCGTTAAGTGCTGGTAGTCTTTTCAAAGATTTGTTTCCAAGCGTTAAATCAACGCTTCACGCGACCAGATGGCTGGCTTATATTTATGAAAATAAAACCACATCATAAATAAACAAAATAATAATTTGATTCAACATCATATCCGCTTATTTCCTTTCAACTGTTGATTGAAAATGCAATTTAACTGGACTGAATATTTAAACTAACAATATCATTAATTCATCCATTTATTGTACAATAAATATATGTATATACGTATAGTACTATGAACAAAGTAAACAAGCAAAAATACAATGCCCAACATACCTATTTAATTACAAACAAAAAAGTAGGAATATTTCTCGCACAAAGGTACCATCGGCAAAACAAAGCGCCGCAAAAAATACCAAAAAACATATTTCATAGCGTCACGTACCGTCCTAATACTGCAGACAATCATAAAATGAAACATCATAAGGGAAATAAAAACTGAAAAGAGCTCGTAACGACACAGGACGGGGTCTTAACAAATCGGTGGTCATCACTCAAGGTTATGACCTCAGGGTGTTTGGCTCTCCTTGTCCTGGGGTACAAGATAAGTCTTTTCATTGTGTGCAAACTGACGATAACGTTGCTTTCGATTTATTATAAATTGAGGTCTGGTAAGCCCCAGTCTTATTAGCCGATATAATGGTGACCGGCTGTTTGGAAAGGATACATATTGTGTGGAACCATTGACTGGTGAAGGTTAAGAAAGTTGGATGTTTTCTTGTATTGGCTTACAGAGGGAAAGTATACTGGTTTTTTTGTTTGAATTGCAGTTTTTATTAGCTCGTTGTAATGATTGCATTTTTTTATGTTTGCGATGTGGGAATACTTTTCCCTATCTCAACGCGCCAGTTGGTTTGTATTGTAGTAAACTATTCCTAGTTTATTCATATCTTTCTGCATTGACGTCACTCATATCGTTTCTTTACGTTTTAATGTGATCTTTTCATTGGCGAACGCTGTTAACAAAGTTTAATATCATTGTCATTTTGACACTTGATATTACATATTTGGTCATTTTTGTTACTAAATTGCCCATCATCTACTTATACAAAAAGTGAAAAAAAATCTAAGGACCTTTATGCTTTACTTACTAGTCAAAAGGAAACTGTCTGACGGCAAATTTGACATTCGGCAAAATTAAACATCAAGCAACGTAGACTTTTGCAACAGTTGTCCAGTCCAGTCCAATTGACCAGAACCAAATGTTCGAACGAGCTGCCTTCGGCATGCCGCTCGCTAGCCCTATAGTTCGCAGACAACGTAGAGTAAATGAGCCATAATACACAAAAAGTACAGCCAGCAATTAAATTAACCAAGAAATAAAGCTTGTTTATAATACCATCTTCTAGAGTAATGTCACTGACGTCAGAAAAATAATTAAATTTAATACCGCGAAGCAACCTAATCACATTATAACGGCTTTCTTAATCGCGTTTATATTGTTTTAACAATCATCCCAAATTACAACAAAGATAAATATCTTTTACGATTAGAATATATTACCCTCCTTGATTAACATAAACCTTATACTCGAAGCCGTATTTACCGAACCATAACCTGCTCCATGAAATTCTAGGTAAAACATTGTATGCTCAAAATGCTGGCGTTGCGTTGTTATAAATCCGTTTCGCTCGTAAAGAAAATTGTGTAATATATCATAGTGTTAACACCGTGTGAGAGCGCCCGTTTATCAACTCAAGTCTTCTAATAATATCTCTTATGAATGTTACTCCACATTTTAAAACATTCTAGATGTAACACTGGTAGGCTGGAAATGAAACAATAAACATACTTAAATGAAAAAATAAATATTTCTTTTTTTAATATTCTTTTGAAGAATGCGTTTTATTATTAAGTTTGACTTGAACATTTAACTTCGCGTAGACATATTACTTTGTAAATAAGTTAAGTACATGAAACTATTCCAATTTATTTTACGAGATGAGAAATAGAATGTCTAGGAATTTTAAGAAGTTTCTTAGAACGATAATCCTTAATTTATCACAAACTCAATTTATAATTATCATTGAATTAATTCGTAATAGGCAAAAAGCTAAGCATATTTTCTGTCTTTATATTATTTAATTACTTTAATTCATTTATATAATTGTATTAGTTGCAAGGTGAACCGATGACCTAGTAAAGGTTGCGGGCTACCATTTGACGGGTTTTGCTCAGGAGCAAGACCCGTCTAAATCATTGGGGTAGACCTATATCCAACAGTGGATTTCTTTTGGTTAGATAATGATTATAAGTGTTATTACAATAAATAGTAATTGTCAAGTCATTTGTAATATTACAGCCTTTTTGCTCTGTTTTTTTTTTTAACTGAAAAAATAGTAGTGCTTACATAGATGCTCATGGATGCTCATGCCCTCATTGCCATACAGTGGAAAGCTAAATTATTTTTTTCCCTTCATTGTTTCCCTATTAAAAATATTTTCACTTAAATTTAATTTTGCATGGTTTATTGGGTTCCGTCCCTTTTTGTTACCACTAATAGTGTAACTCATACCAAATTGTAAATGTTATATTCTGGCAATTAAAAAGAGTGGCCCGAGTCTTGCCAATTGTTCTCGAGGCCCAAACCTAGTCAGCGAATTGGCCGTAGGAAAAAAAGTATGCTAGCATTTGTTTTTATGACGTTCATAAGTATCATGTATTCGATCGACTTTGATTTTGAGGCGCTTATGCCCAGATTCACTCAGTATTCGATAAACAATCGGCGCGTTTAGCTACCAAGGGCGCGGTAACCCTATAGATGGGTTACTGCATAGTGATATTTTATCTGAACGTGCGTCTCCGCACCGACTGTTAACAGTCGTTAGATCACGACAAATGCCTAAATATAATATCTAAATAACTATGTCACCAGGTTGGCCACTAACCTATAAGAAAAAGATGGCTTTGCTCAAAAATTTACAAATATAACTGCACTGTGCAAGCATCTTTTCAATTACAACTCATAGCGGGCGCATGAGTAGGGTTTTCAAAATTCAATTACAATGTTTCGTACTCCCCTAACATGTATGTTTTATGAAAACATTTTACAATATTATTACACAGCTACACAGCAATGGGGCACTTGGATAGTAAACGTCTTGTTCTTGGGGCAAACAAATGAAATTTACATTCGTATAACAAACAGGGGGACAATAAAATGCACCTCTATTGCTTTGAATTTAAATAGTCGTTTTTATTTAGCAATTTGAAGAATGTGTCGTTTTTTCGGTCGTAACTATGTCAGATATTTGCATGAATAATGGATAATTTTATGTGTTTAAACATATCTATACTAATTTTCTAAAGAGAAAAGATTCGTATTTTTAAATGTTTCTAACATTTTACAAACATTTAAAAAAATAATACAATACCCAATTTTTATACTAATGTGACAAACAAGCATACATATAATTATTTGTAAGTAGTTTAGGTTAAGTTACTTTTTTTTTTAAATATTTTTTGGGTGGCAAGCAAGCGGTAATACTGCTCGCCTGATGTTAAGCAGTTACCGGTAGCCTATAGACGCTTGCAATACCAGAGGTATCACTTGCGTGTTGCCAACCTATTTTTTTACACCATTTAATACCTATGATAGTAAATATCTTATGAAATAAATGTCATGATAATCATCTCAAACGCTGCTGGGTACGGGTCTCCTCCATCTCCATACACTAGGAAGGATATTAGCCTACTATACCACGCTGGCCGGACGGGTATATAAATGTAATTATACAAAAATATTAAATATCACATAGACAGAATTTTGCATTAACGAAATAACGTGAATCTCCAACGTGCTAATACAATTTGTATCGATGTGAAAAAAAACGCAGCTATAAAGAGTCTCACATATAATAACTCAAACAAACTGGAACGTAAAGAGTTATATCAACTAGCATGTATAGACTCGATATTCCCTCTTCAATTTGCGAATGGAAAATTGGATTTGATCCTCAACACTATTCGGATGGTCGTTTATCTCAATTTCGTAGGCATAGACAAAGAGAGCTTCTGTTGGAATATGTGCGGCTATCATAAATAAGCCATCGATCTCACTACAACAGGTCAACGGAACCAAATGGTGTTGTAACTTGTGTTATGTTGTTCTTATATCTAGTATATTTGACTGGGCTGTTGGTCTAGTGGTTTTGTGACCCTGAGTGCTAAGTGGGGTTTGATTGCCACATGGGACAAAACTTTGTGTGATACATAGATTTTTGTTGCGAGCCTGAGTGTTATTTGTGACCGTGAATTGTATGTTTGTTTGTCTGTGACACAGGGCCTGTTCCCGTTGAAAACAACCATGTTGAGGGGGACTTTGCAAACACAATTAACGGACACAAATTAAACCCAGACTCGGAACAAACATTTATAAATCATACAAAGCTTTGTCTCGTGTGGGAATCGAACCCGAATATATACTTTTTAATACTACTTCGGTGTCAAATAATATACTTATTTGACACCGAAATAGTATTAAAAAGTACGGCTCGCCTGGTGTTAAGCATTTGCCATAGCCTATGGCCGCTTGCTATACCAGAGGTTGCGTGTTGCCGACCTATTATGTTTTGACATTAATATGGAATATCACTGGGATAGGAAAACGTTACTTTCAAAACGCATCCATAAATAAACGCTGGAGACCTGTACTCACACACAGGAACACAACCACTGTGTGTAGTTACTTGGATGTGGTCTTCAATAATGGTGCTCCCACATTGCCGTTAGAAAATGTTTGTAAACATTTTCTAACATAAAAACATTTACTCACAAATGTTGTCAATTGTTACATTTTGTTAGGAACTGTTACATGTTATAAGTGCTCCTACACTAATAGAAAATGTTTACTAACATTTTACTAAGGTTTACCAACAAAAGGTAACACATGTTTTATTTTGTTATAATTTGTTTACTTAACGTTACTAAACATTTTCTAACATGAAAACATTTTTTAACATTTGTGATTAAATGTTTGCTAACAAATGTTTACTAACGTTACTAAACACTATCTAACGGCAATGTGGGAGCACCATAACGTGAAGGTCCCTTCCCCAGACAGGCTTGCTCGCTAGTATGGTGCCTTACCTATCGACATCACAGTTATAATAATATAATCTCTAACAATATGCATTGTTTGTTTATTTCAATATTAGATAGCCAATGTTAGTGCTTGTTGGTGTGCACAAATAGTTTTAGGGTAGACTGAGTATAGACAAAGATATCTACTGATTGAATTGTATAACATTCGAACATTGCATTGTTATTGACATAGGTATCTTCAATGTGAGTTAACAGTAAACTAATTGATTTCAGGTGTTGTTAACCCCACGCCAGTGTTGTGGGGTCGACTCCCACACAGGACAAAACTTTGTGTGACCCACAAAGAGTTGTCTGTGTCTGGGTGTAATATGTTTGTAAAGTCCCCCGCGACAGAGCTTGTTCTTTAGTGCGGGAGTTGTCGTTTAAAACGAAAAACGAATTCACACGTTTACCTAAGGATTTAGCAGAATACCAGCCCTAGGTCCAAATAACCTAGCACATGCTGAGCTGGATACCCTTTTAGCGTGACTGAGCATATACAGGAACGGTTTTTGATTTTATTTGTTACTTCTGTTTTGTTTTTAATATGTTTATTTACTTCTTGTTTGTGTTTGGTTGAACTGAATAAAAGTTTTTTTCTTTCTTTCTTTAATTGTTTTTATATACATAAGTGGCAAACAAACGTACGGCTCACCTGATGATAAGCAGATGCCATAGCCTATGGAAGCTTGTAAAACCAGCCCCTCTAGACAAGTGGCATAAACGGTAGTCGAATAGAATAGAAAGCACATGTATAGGATTTGACACCACTGTATTTGGATGGAGTATCCCTAAAGCAATAGGAAAGCATTTTGACATTAATATTCTCTTAGATCAAAACCTCCTTACACAAATTTGTCATATTATTATTGGCCGTTTAGAGAATTCGTCATTAAAAAAAGTATCACCGCTGTGCCGGTCGGAGTGGGGGGTGTTAGGTTTATTATTTTCGTTACGGAATTTCTGGATTCGGTCTCCACGCCCAAGGCCCGCGATAGAAGCTATGCAATAGCTTAATAAATTTTCATACAGTAGTTCCCCCGATCTCCATTGTCGTGGAGGTCGGGGGAACTATTGAATGAAAGGTTGTGGATGTCTAGAAACAACCCAGTTGAATAATTGAGGACTGTTTTTTAGCAGTTAATTTACCACAAGCTAAGATAAATAAATTATTATCGAAACAGAGCAACCGACAAACACTTTCCTTATAAGAAAATATCTCATAAGGAAGTGTTTGATAAAAATAATAATATATAAGTAACACACATTTCCCTCACGCAAACTCAAGATACGCTTACAATATTTTTATCCTATTTTTTCTCCGTAACACCGCCAATACACCACGTACGAGGTAAAACAGGCTGCTTGCTAAAAGGGTCTTTAGATCGTATCCGTATTAATACCCAAGGTGATCTTAAGCAGGAAGGGGTACCTACAAGTTATAAAACTTAAGTGTTAATTGTATGTTTTTTCTTTTTTTTTTATACCACTTGGGTGGCAAACAAGCATATGCCCCGCCTGATATTAAGCAGTTACCGTTGCCTATGGACGTTTGTTATACCGGAGGTGTCACTTGCGTGTTGCCAATCCATTTATTTATAGAGTATCCCTGGGGTAGGAATATGTAATGATATAATTCCTAAATGAGCGCTGGAGACCTGCACTCATACACAGAAACACAACCACACTGCTGTGTGTAGTTATTTAGCTGTGGTCATCGATCTGTATAGTGGAGGTCCTTCTTTGCTCGGGCTTGCTTGGTAGAATGGTGCCCAACCTCTCTTAATGTACATATATGTATGTATACAAAAGTCCTCATTCGGTATGACGCAGTGATAAAATAAGTTGGAAAACTCCATATGCTAATAAAGCTTTTAGGGTAATAGACCACAGCCAAATACCTAAACCACTGTGTATAGTTATTTAGATGTTGGTCTTCTGTAAGGTATAGGTTCTTTCCCAGTTGGGCCTGCTTGCTTGTATTGCCATTGCCTTCACCATTACAATAAAATAATTAAAATATGTATGTTTTCGGATGTTTAAACAATTCCCTGAATAAATTGTAACACAAATATGTGTATTTTAATTGGTTTAAGTACACACGAGGTAATTACATCATTCAATACGGTTAATCACCGATGAAAGTTTATTCATATATTATGATTTAATTTATTTTACAAATAGTGCTATGCAAAAATATTTGTTCTTTTTTTTGTACTTCTTTTTAGAGACAACTCTTGTACGAACAAGCTCTGTGTTGTAATTGTATGTTTGTAAAGTCCCCCGACTTTAGAAACATACAATTAACGGACACAAATTACACCAAGCCTCAGAAAAACTCTTTCTGAGTCACACCAAGTTTTGTCCCCGTGTGGAATTCGAATTCACAACCTCGTGCACACCAGGCGCATACTGCAGCCACTGGACCACTAAGGCAGTCAATATAGGCTTCACAATTTATGATTTTGTTAGAAACTTTATTCACGGAAGCAAAAGTTTACTATCCTTGGTGTAGAACCATTGGGCGCTTTATACATATGTAGATTGTCGTCGACGGCAATAATAAGGATTACAGTAACGTCGTAGGAAAAATTTAAAGCGTCTTTATGATCAACATTCTCTTTAGCCTATCACAGTCCAATACTGGCCATTGGTCTTCGGTTTTTCACATACAGCAGCTGATCTTCGCTGCACCTTGTAGTGTTTATGACATTCTATGTATTTTCTTAAGGAAAGCAACTGATTTGTAACACATTGTGATACTTTTATTACATTAATTGAAGTGAAAATGACGAGATATTTAATACTATGCCCATTATGTGACCTCGCCATAACATATTGTGGGTTCAATCCCCACACGGGACAGAAATTTGTGTGATTCAGAAATGGTTGTTTCCGAGTCTGGATGTACCTTTGTGACCTTTGTGTAATTGTATGTTTGTAAAGTCCCCCGCGACACAGAGTGTGTTTGCTAGTGCAATAGTTGTCTTTTTAATTTTTTTAAAAAAGATTTATATGTACTAAATATTTATAATAGCTTTTTTTGCCTAATATTAAGCAGTTAGCGTAGCCTATAGACGCTTGCATCCATTTTTTTTTACACTAGGGCCTTAAGATGGAGTATCTCTGGGATAGGAAACGTTTCTTTCAAAACGCATTTCTAAATGAGCGCTTGAGACCGGAGGAACACAATTACAACGCTGTGTGTAGTTATTTGGCTGTGGTCTTCTGTAAGGTGGAGGTCCTTCCCCAGTCAAGCTTGCTCGGTAGAATGGTGCCCTACTTATTACTTTAAACTTAACTTGCCTATTTTACAAATAGCCTTTAAACACGCCTAAGCACGTACGAATACGATTAAAACTTTGAATAAATGTATATTAAAAACAAATAATTATTTACTGCGTCGCGTTGTATTTATAATATAAAATATTGTATGAATAAGGACCTGAACCTGGACAATATTATTTAAAACGTGTTCCATATTTGGCGCAGTTTCAATTAAATTTGTCCTATGAAGAACTTTACAACAGCGTGGGACTGAAACTTGCTGTACAAATGTTTTTGATTATATTATGAACAGAATAGTTATTGTAATTATTTATTTTACACCTATCACAACTGTAATATTTTGGTAGTTTTTGCAGATTTATTCGAAATTAGTCCATGTTCTTTGTTAGGTTTTAAGAATAACTGGGTGCATAATAAGAACCTATATAATGTCTTAACTTTAATATATTACGTTGACTAATGTGGGTTTGTGCATTAGACTTGACTTCAAAATTTATGTAAGACCTGGTAGGACTTTATGAAATTCGTATGCAATGTACGAATTTCACAAAATAAAATGTACATTGGTACTGCAATCCATAATCCAACTCACACATTACGTCGTCGATTAGGTACTATCCCAGCTAGAACCGCTTTCTTTCGGTCCCAAAAGCAAATAAGTATATTCAAATCTGTGCAATACGTCCATCAAATCGTAACAAGAGAAGATAATACTGTTTCCGTGTTGCGATATCGCAAATTCGCGAGGCAATCAAGATCTCAATTAAGAATCATCCTTAGGGCTCTTAACCACGTAAAACCCCAGGCAATGACATGTTTATATTTAATTTCTCAACCGAAATGGAGTCAACATGGCTGTATTTCTGAAATTAATTGTAACCTCCGTTTGTCAGCTCGGCAATAGTATACCGACTACATAGATGTAATGAAACTGGAAGAGCTAAAACAATGACGATGTAAAATAAATCATTGATTTAAGCCACGACTTTGTTTTAAGCCTGTCGACTTAAACTTTTTTTTGTATGTAAACTTATTCATTTTGCTATAATGTATAAATATAATTTAAAGAGTTTTGTAACACAGAAATGTATTATTTGTCCAGCAAGAAATAACATAAATCACTTAGAATTTTGATTACCAACAATATTTATTCGATGTTCTGTTGTCTGCCAGTGCTGATATTTATTGCAGCACAAGTAGGTACTCATTATATTTTTTTATATATTTTTTGAGAGATTACAAGGTTGGAAACGTTATTGATTTAAGAATTTATGAGAACATTGGAGTGTGTTCGAGTGGCATCAACAGTAAGTACTTGCAAGTTGCAAGTAAAATCACTTTAATTATGCATGTAAAAATGCAAGAGGTTAAAAAATTAATGAATATTGTAGTAATTAAACTATCCTTTCCAGCATTATAATAGCTATGTATTTTCCAATGCGGTTGACATGGAAATGCCGCGGGCGGTAAATCCGCGCCCGCGCCACGTGGCGTCCACACCACAAAAGTGCTTTTTGATAGACAGCCGTGCCGAGTCCCGGACGTTTAATGCCCTGTGTCGGATACAGTGGAGAATTTTTCATTTAACGACCATACTAGATTAATTGCTGGCAAATTTTTGTTCACATTAATTCGAATCGTCTCGTTCGTGAATTAATTTGAGTACTTGTTTAGATTTTTATTTTATCTTCTTTGATGTGGTTTTACTTTGATTGTGTATAATGCTTTGCATTACTTAATGAACATTTCATATTTTAAAATATGAATACAGATTTTTCGATTTATATGTTTTCATCCCGTTCAGATGTTGGAATATAAAACTTAAAAAAGTGTTTTCATGTTGTGTACGCGGGACGAAAAACTGCCATTCAACTCCCGGATGTTACTCAGTCATGGCCTTTCCTGCACCCAACACGCCTTTTTCCGGCGATCTCGCTTATCCGAATCATTTGCAACAGTTTATCTCATCCATGTTGTAACATAGCCCCCCATATTTTACTTTTTGTACTTAGAGTAGGACCTTCTTCCAGCTAGTCGCAAGATTTTAACATTATCTTGTGTCCCTTCCGGACTTAATACCTACATTTCCGTCTAAATGTTACTTTTCGGATTCAATTCTTGATTCAACTTTTCATTTCAGTCAGACCTTTTATATTTTACCGATAGATATGCAAATCACCGTTTTATGAATGCTAATCAATCCGTTGAACTTAAGCATTTGACATTATTCGATTACGTAATTTTCCTGCTCGATAACAGGAAAATAATTTGAAGAGTGTTTCTATCACTGAACACGATAATAGTAAAGCTGGCGTTGTGAAGAAAGGGAATATACTTACCGATAAAAATTCGTGGTATTTTCAATAACACGGCATGTTTATATTCTTAGTATCTCCATAAAGATCATGATACAAAAGTTTATTTTATTAGCTGCTTTCGGAAAACGGGAAGAAGCCAATGTAAAAACGAAGCGATGAACCAAAGAGAAAGTTATCGCGTTTATCTGAGTTAACATAAACTGCAATTACCCAGTCACCAAGCGTTCTCAGGAAGGAAACGAACATTTTCTCGGGCCTAAGAACGGGGAAAACGACTGTAGAGAAAAAGCTAAATAGATATTTTATCACTTTTATAGCCTCTTACTTTGAACTCTGTTGAATTACGCGCACTGACTTTTTACGTACGTTTTGTATGTACGCATTTCATGTAATTTGGCGCTTACGTACGCCGCTGCCGTTCTAATGGGTCGTATCAGAATCAGTGAACACGTTCACAAAATTATCTGTTCGATGTGGAATGGAGACATATTGATTATGTGAATGTGGCAAATGGCCTGTCTCGGTGCCGTATGCTCTGTTGTGCTTACACCCGTATTGATATATTATTCTGTGAAATGCTCATACAATTTCTGTTTGTGGTTATTTGCTGTTACTACATATAGGTTGATTTGTTGTATATTTAGGGTTAAATATAAAGCTCACGTCTTAGAACCTCAATCGTCCCATACTATACGAATTCAGGGAAATTACCTCTCACGTATGTTTTCCCGAGAGTCTATAAGCATAGTGTTTTTCAAGAAAGATTTCACAGGGCTGGCAACGCGCGATATCCCTGGTGTAACAAGCGCCCATAGGCTTCAACAACCCTGATGATAACCTGTCCCTACATATGTTTGTTGGCCTCCTTTGTATTAGATTATGCTTGTTGCCGTGCGTTTGCCACTTAAGTAAACAACTTACGTGCAAACGCACGGCAAAAAAAAACTAGCATAGTCGTTTAAAAAAACACAACAAAATTAAGTTACTAATAAGGAGGTAATGGAATGTAGAAATGGTTTCAATTAAGATCACGAAAAATTCTTGTATTTTGGTACAATAACAATATAATCCTTTTCATGCATGACTAAACGAGATTTGTTTCAAATTTCTTCCGCCTCTATTTGACCCGGTTTTGATTTGATTTAATAAAAAATATTATATTTTCATACATAACATATTAAAAGGTAATAAAATGTGAACCTTAGTCGCATGTTGGTGAACCATTTGTAATGTTTGACCGAATACCGTAATTGGTAATAGAGGGTAGCCTGGATTAATTATTATTACTGGTAAGTCACGCACATGTTGTTATTTTTTACTGAAATCCCCAAATATTTTCTTAATGTTACATACCGACACAGATTTTGTAACACATATGCAAAGTGTTAGTTTGATGTAGATATAGATTGATAAAGGGCATACGAGCGAGCAACCAGCATCAGAATAGACGTCGTTTTATTGTTTATAGTTTCATGTTTCGTTGATAAGTATCTATGACCACGTTCACCACCTAGGTATGTAGCAGGTACTCGTTAAAAAAAATCCAACAAGCCTAACCTCGACGGGCCTATTGTGTTTCATCACGGAGTACCATCAAATCAGCTCCATGGTACATCATTATTCTGTATAATATCTTGCAATAATCGTAAGTATATCACATTTCAGCTCATTCTGACACTGGAAAGTTGATCAAATCTATGTTGTATGTCTGTTTATACTTGCAAGATTTGATCAACTTTCATATTTCAAGATTATTTCAAGATATATATTATGTTTAACCTTGAATAAACTATTGCAAGTTACTTAAAAGCTTGTAAATACCTTTTCTAATTTCATGTGATTAAGATTTCCAATTACATGGTTTTATTTAACTCGACCTTGTAGATATGTTTTAAATCTTGTGACAGCTTTTTAAACTACTAAATCGATCAACAAGATTACAGATGTCGGTGTTAAATCTGCCACATTGCACTGAGACTTGGCAGGACAGGACACATTTCTGTTATGCATACTGAGAGATGGGCACGAGTCGTCATCAATGGGCGCGGTGTTGCCGCTGAGGCAGGCCAAGCGAATACTGGCGCGTCACGCCAGTATTCCGACCTAGATGTATAAGACAAAGATTGGAGAAAAAAGGCAATGGACGGATGGGATTGGAAGTCAATGGAAGTCAGAAATGGGACGATATAGTGAAATGAGATTATTGAGAGAGGTAGGGCACCATACTAGCGAGCAAGCCCGACTGGAGAAGGACCTCCACCTTACAGAAGACCACAGCCAAACAACTAGACACAGCGGTGTAGTTGTGTTCCTGTGTGTGAGTACAGGTCTCCAGCGCTCATTTAGGAATGCATTTTGAAAGAAACGTATTCCTATCCCAGGGATACTCCATCTTTAAGCCCTGGTGTAAAATAATGGGTTGGCAACACGCAAATGATACCTCTGATATTGCAAGCGTTCATAGGCTACGGTAATTACTTAACATCAGGCGGGCCGTATGCTTGTATGCCACCCAAGTAGTATAAAACATGAAAAAAAAAAACAAATTCATATAAAACTTTACACACATGTTGCAGTCCTAGACATTATAACACATAATTATGATAGATTCATATATTATGATGATGATTAAGACAGAAGGCAAACAACAGATTAACTAAAATAAAACCATTACACTTGTATTTTACCTATTTTTTTCATTAATTTGTAGCAATGTCCAATCGTAATCAGTGGTTTCCATTATTGCTTTCCCGATCAAAGTGACCAATGCTATTCGGTCAGTTAACGACGAGCATTGTTTTTTTATTAGAGATGCGCGCAGACGCAATGATTAGTTGGATCAAGCTATATGTGGCTTTTATAGAGATGTGAGATTTTATTGTATCTATCAAAGTTATAGTAGCAATACTAAAGTTTTATTTTCTGTTTTTATTTTAAAATGTTTGAACGTTTACCTTAATGTGTTTTTGTCAATTTACTCGTACGTTTTTTAATCCTACTAATGTAAAAGTTTGTGAGGATGGATGGATGCATGGACAGATGTTTGTTACTCTTTCACGTAAATACTAATGAACGGATCTGGATAAAATTTGCCATAGAGATATATTATAGTCTGGAATTACGAATAGGCTGCTTTTTATTGCGATAACCGTCATTCACGCAGGCGGAGCCGCGGGCCACAGCTAGTATTATTATATTTTCCTATATAAAGAATGTCCAAATTGCAGTATAACCAAGTTTAAAACTGAGTAATTTTGAAACAAAATAAGCCTAATACCATCCAACTCGAGTATTGAATCCAAGGGCTTCCTTCGACGGGCCGCAAATATAAGCGCAATTTTATGCTATGGACCTATCGCATTAAGTCCAATAAAATAGCTCTTTGAATGTATTTATAAAAATAAATTATTTGATCTGAAAAACAATTCAAGCTAGCCAACCTCTATCTGTTACATCTTACATAAAGTTTTCTTCCATCCGCATCCTCCGTTACTGTAATTGCCATTTCGAGGGGCATGAATAAAACATCTGCTTACTTAGATTCACAGTATTTGATTATGGTTAACATATTTCTTGTTTAATGGAGACGAAGAGTTGTAAATAAATTGTTGCTAAAGTATTCCAGGCAGCACTTGCTACTGTAAGAGATTAAAGAGGCAAGCGACTTCACAGTTTCTTGGTGGTATGTAGATTCAACGATTTATTTGTTTGTATTTGTTTTACTGTCTTCTTTTCTTATCGGTAAAGGTTTTATTTAAACTAAAGGAATAGACAATGGAAATAATTTGACTGCACGTAATTTTTCGTGGTTAAGGTGGTCGCCACTTCAAGTGTTGTGGACAGGTCTACGACACTTGACGTGGGACTTGGGTTCGACTCTTACACAGGAGAAAACTTTGAAATCCATACATGTTGGTCAAATCAAAGTCAAACTCATTTATTCATTTAGATCAAATTCATGATACTTATGAACGTCATAAAACAAATACCAGCATATTTTTTTCCTAAGGCCAATTCGCTGATTAGGGTAGGGCCTCGAGAAGAATTGGCAAAATACTCGGGCCACTCTTTCTAATCGCCAGAGTATAACATTTTCAATTTTGTATGAGTTACAATAGCGGTAATAAAAAGGAATGGAAACAAATATACCATAAGAATGAAATTTAGATAAGTATTTAATTAATTAGTAAGCAATATTTAAAAAAAATGAATTTAGCTTTCCACTGTATAGTAATGAGGGATCGTTTCTTTTTGTAAGTATAAGATAGAAACGTGTCGAGATCACATTGCAATCTTAGTAAAAATGTTGAAACTATATCTTTAATATTTGAAAATAAATCATGCCAATGGCCATGGACGGAAAGTACGCCTAGACGGATCTAGGCGTACTTTGTGTCCGTGAATTATGTTTTAAAAGTCCCCTCAAAACAGGGCTAAGGTACAGTAGATGTCTTTAAAAAAAAAATTTAAATGAAGATGATACTAGTCCATGTATCTTTCTTTGGTGTACAATAAAGAGTTTTCTATTCTATTCTATGTTGTTAGGGTATAAAGTGTTTCATTGTGATCTTGTGAAAGCATATTTAAGATTAATTACAAGTACACAGTTTGTCATATATATTATATTCTTTCTTGTATCAAGAGATTTGAAAGAGTTTAGACTTCAATCCACACTCGTTGTTCTAATGCGGGTTGATGGACCAGACTTTTTTAAGAATTTATGATAGGAAATGTGTATTGTATGTGATGTATAAAATTTATATCGGTACGGCCGCGACCAAAAACATACATATTCTACGTGTTACATGCCAGTTACTTTCCCACTCGGCTACCATAGGTAAAGCAAACATTACCAACTCTATAATTTTCATTTTTGTATTCTGTTCCTGCTAATTAACTGTCATAAATACAACATAGTTTTTTTTTTAGTTTTTCCTTAGAATTATCGTTCTTCGTAGATAGTACGCGGTCTATAATTTCAAAAAGTCTAATATTACTTATGAATCAAGAACAGACAGTTTTTATTAATACGTTTTAATTTAAAAAGTTAAAAAAACTCTGCTAGGTTAAATGAGTAAGTGATTGCCAAAGAAATGAAATTGTCATCGATTCTAAATGGATCTCAAAATTACTTATCACTCGCAAATGTAATAAATCATTCTCACAGATCACAACTGTGAAATTTCAAAGGTAAAAATAGAGGAAACTCTGTGACAAATTTCTGCTCCATAATTTGAATTCGTTCCGATGTAGAGGCAGCTGTCGTTGGCGACACGAGCGCGGATGTGCGACGACTGACTTTTGTTTTAAAATATAATAACATGTATGTTTGTTTTTGTACTTGGCTTTCTTACTAATTTAATTTGCATTTTTTTTAATATGCATTTCTGATTCGACTATTATAAATTAGCAACTAAACTAGGGTATGGTGGTTATGGGCAGAGTAGGTGGACTGATGACGTGGTAGAGGTTTCTGGCGGCCGATAGATATACGGTCAGCTTAGGATCGAATACTGTCGAAATCTTTAGGCAAGCCTATAGTTAATAGATGCCTGTCAGCTAAGATGATTATGGCGGTATATTGTATTAAATTTATTATCATCATTACAACTCATAAACGTCCCAATGCTGGGCACAGGTCTCCTCCATATATTTGGAAGGATATTAGCCCATTATACCACGCTAGCCAGACAGGGTTTTGTTTCGAGGTTTCCCTCTCTTGCAGTGGATATTTTCTGCCTAACTTATTCCTTTAGTCGAATCTTACGACATCCTCGGGATAGAACGGGATGGTCCCATATTTTGTATTTTTTAATCCGTCACTTCTCGATCAAGATAGATAGAATTTGTATTTAAAAAATAATATAAGTCTATTTAATATAAGCCCTTGCTTCTGTGATATTATTTTTATAAAATCCTCGATTCACTGCAATTTTCTAGACGGGGTACTTTGTATTGAGATACTGTATTCTATCCTCTGTCTTGGAGTGTTGCTCCGGGAATACAAATAAGTGTGAAAATACTTACATAAAGAAAGTTTTATATACTTTTTTACTACTTTGGCGGATAGACATGAGTGCCCGTATAAAGAATATTACGTGGTATATATTTGGATGGTAGCCTGAAAGTATAAGAAAATCACAGAATCGTTGTTTGTGACGTCATCGCTCTTCTTTTGTCAAGTATGACGTGTGCATAGAATCAAAAAGGTCGAATGTTAAAGCAAATAGAACTTGTACTTGTAACACGCAACTCATTAAGACTAGAGATTCAGCATTTGAATAGTAGTTCAAAGTCTAAACAGAACTTTTACACGCGAAGAAAGGAAATGCAAGAACATCATTTATAAAAAAATATAAATTGCACCAACTTAGGACCTACCTTAACCTTAATCTTGTAACCAGGAGTTATAAGGTTTTTAAAGGGTCGGCAACGCGTGAGTGACACCCCTGGTGTTGCAAACGTCCATAGGCTACAGTAACTGCTTACCATCAGGCGGGCCGTATGCTTGTTTGCCACCTTGGTTGTATAAAAAAAAATATATATTGCAAACATGTGGTTAGAAAGTAGGCAGGAGAAGAGCTTAGTGCTCTTAGATAGAATAATAAGAAAAACAAATTAGCTAGGTACAACTTTTTTTAATATACATTTCGAATACAAACCTAAATAGCAAAGTTTTCAAATTAAGTCAAAAACCTCCACAACTACGAACCACATCATCCATACTAATTAATTTCGACTCATATTTTTTCGCAATTGCTGTAGCCATTATGAATAGATTATACGGTCGGACTACCCGAGTCGTTTTACTAAAAATATAAGTGAAAAGAAAATGGGAAAATAAGTCCTGGACTGGCCGTCATCCAATACTAATGACGCGTTTAAACCTAGATGTATATTTTATTCGGACATTTTGGTCTTGGTTTAGAAGATCTTGAATAAGATCATTTTGTGAATAAAGCATGGATATGTATAATAATAAAGACTAGACTGGTGGTTGAAATTCGCCCGTAAGGTGTAGGTGAGGGAAAAAACAACGAAGGTGTTACAAGGCCAGTGGGACATGAATGAATAACACAATTTTGGGTATGTACAGAAGAATGCGTTCTTTGATAAATGTTATAATGGAAAAACTATTTTGTGAAAAGCAATGCTATATGCATAATATATCAAGCTTGCTGCTTGTGTGAGTCTCACATGTTCGACGGAATGTTGGGTGGCGGCCGATTCGGCTCGAAGGACCAATGTAGGTGTTGCTTTTTTTACAGTACTGAAGTCAACTTTGATTTGTAGCTATAAAACAAAGCTAGTTTTGTCTACACAGTTTTTGTTTCCTACCTACAAATTGTTAAAAGTCCCTGCGTGCGGTATTTTTGAAATGAAAGATTTGAATAAGAATCCTGGTATACCTACGTCATAAAAGAAAATTAAAGCAAAGCCAGTTTTCTATCAATAACGGTGATCGATCAATCTTCAAGGTTATCTAATGTTGTTGTGATAATATATGTTAGGTAGACGATGAATGTTTGCATATTGAGACTCCATCGCGTCTTCTTGAGCACGCAAAGCCATCGGTCTTGTGTTATTTTTGTGTAAGAGTTAAAGTTTTGTTTGTGTATTTCATAAAACTTTCTTGTTTATTATCTCACAAATTATTCTTTAGTCGTTCTGAACAAAACAAATTCTAGTTTTTTCATGACATCTTTCTCTAAAAACAACAGTAGAAAAAAGAGAAAAGATTTTCATAATCAGCATCAACATTTGCAACTTAGGCAAAAAACCTCTGGATTTGTTTAAAAACCAGAAATCCATATCAAAAACGAAAGATCGATATTGCGCTGTATTTGTCGCAAATTATAAATTCCACATTACACTTCAGAAACACATATTAATAAAACAAATCAAATAACTCCCTAAATACCAGGTACTATCAAAACTTCTACCATAATCAAATTAATACAACCTTGGTAGCGTGTCGGGAGGTCCCAGCGGTGGCCATTGACAAATGGACGAAATGCCCACTTGACAAACAACCACATACCGTGTTGTTAATAAAATTAACTACTGTGATTAATTGTGTGTACGACTTAATGGTGGTATTTAATCTTGCATTGCTTTTTTAGTTTACCTATTTTATTTACTGTGCATACCTATAAAAAAAAATTGCATAAAATGTTCCAGGATCTAGGTTCTGGTGAAATAAATTTTTGAGACTTTAGAATATTAAACTTAGTATAGAAATAGGTATGAATGCTTTTGAATGCCCACAATCATATATTTAAAGAAAGCATTTATAAGAAAAGAAGAAAAAAAAAAGATTTTCAATAAAAAGAAATACAAATATTTATTAATCAGTTTCGGCCACGTGCTCAACTGATTGACAAATCGAATTCAATACAAAAACTACATTTTTTCTTTTTCAAAGCAAATTATTTCTATCCTTATCATACCTAATTGCTAAGATGGCACGTATTTTCTTAAATTGTATAAATTAGCATTCAAGTAATGAAAGATTCTTGGATATCGAAAATAAATTCTCAACACAAAAGCGACACTAAACTTCAAAGTATGTATTTTCCATACAATCAAGAGAAATATTCATATGCGATCGTAATACTGGAAACTTGAGGTCCTATGAAATAATCAGACGATCATGTTCGTCGTCAACTCTCTCTGAACATTTGGTCATCAATAATGTATGAATTTCACGATAAAGTATGAAGACAAACAGGGACGCTTGTAGGTTCATTTGCACGTGCCAATAGAATTGCACGTTGCTCACATGTTGAACTTCTGGAGCGGGTATGTTTTTAGGATTAGCGAGTTTAGATTTGGAATGTTAGTTTTAAAATTTTCGTTTGTGTTTACTTGATCATGGACTCGGATGTGACTGATTTTAGTTATTTGCATACTAAGTTAACTTGATCCAGTTATCTTTACTTTATTGATTACATTGCATACTCTACGACATTCGACGGTCTAATGCGGGTTGGTAAATCAGACATGTCTTTAGAATTTCTTCCAAGACATCCACATGTCTTAGAAGAAATTCTAAAGACATGTCTCATGAGGAAACCCACATTTCCTCATGATGTTATCCTTCACCCCGATAGCAGATGGCGAATCATTTGATAAGTACATATGTATTATAAACTCCAAAACTCGCACCTCTTGCGTGCAAGTCGGTTACTTTCCCACTCGGCCACCACCGCTTTTTACTTAAACAGTATGTAGCACATATGTATATTTCTTCTAAGATATAAAAATCTAAAATAAGATTCTAAGCCCTGTCTGAAAAATATTCTTATTGCATGAGGTCTTTTTAAAATACGTGTTTGTTTTCCTTTTAAATGTTACTTTGAGTACTTCCAGATTAACTGCACGATTGGTTCTATAGCACAAGTGTTTTTCTTGCTAATTGTCTAATCCACAAATGGTTATTCCGAAACTGGGTGTATTTTTATAATATTTCTGAGTACTACTTAGTAGCATCTTATATCCCTGGTTAAATCCTTAAATAAAAAGCAGTAGTAAGTAGTTATATAATTAATTCTTCGTGTTACACACGATCTGTCTTACTTCGTATCATATACGTAAAATCCAAAATATTCTTGAAAAGCTTTCCAAAAGATTCAGGACTTAAATCCATTACCTAGCTTTAGTAAAATGCTTAAACAAACTTTTCTCGAAGATATTTGGCAAAAACACCTCGTTCAGTGAATGGATCTGCGGATATGGCATCGCATCCGTCTTTTTAAGTTTCTAAGTAATAGTGCTTTTGGAGTAAATAATAGAATAACTATCAGATTACTGTATTGTTTAAAAATAAAATAAAAAGCCTTAAGAAGTAATATTTTATTTCAATAATATTTTCGTCAGCGAGTTTTGAAAAAAAGAGTTCCAGGAACCCTTACTTCTTGCACCTTTTTTGGATATATGCAAAATCGCTGTCGCCAACGCGCATGCAGAAATCACAGCCCCAGAACTTGGTAGCGAGCAGTCGCGACAGAACGTGCCTTGCATGTCTAATACCGAAAAGCGGATTGAATGAAAGTATTGTTCAGGAACATATAAAATGAAAAAAACAACTCCTAGGTGAACAGAACACAATGCCTTTCAAACCGAAGAACAGTTGTCTCCTCACACAAATTGAATAAGTTTCCCCGCAGTGCTTTGTTATTGGGCATTCTATCGAGGATTTCTGTACTAACATGTCCCGTGCTAGATGCAGCATGTGGGTCATATTTTTATGTTTGAGATAGCTGGCATTCGTATGCATGTTTAGATTTTATATAATATTAAGATTTTGCTGTTGATTCATGAAGCTAATTGATGACATTTTGTTTATTTGCATGGCTTTTTCTCTTCTATCTTCTTTAAATCTTGAACTGGATAAAGAAATGTGGGCAGGCAAACAGTAAGATGGAATGACTTGGTGAAGGTGACTGATAAAGACTGGATGAGTAAAGCTCAGGACAGTGATGGAAGGTGTGCTTTAGGAGAAATTTACATTCGGGCTAAATGAGTTAGGTACAGTTTTGGTTTTAATTAATATAATTAAATGATATATTAAATAACTGTTTCATTTTGAGCTAATTGAATTGGAAACTTAGTGTTTTAAGAAGCCATGATCAACATAGGTATTTTGAATAAAAACATATTTATATTCTAATTGTGTACTCCATAATCACTATAATTTCTACTTCATGTTGAATGCTAATGTGCCCTCAATTTCATCTAATTTTGATTATAACTGAATAGATACCAGTAGCATTTCCAGAGTTTAGTGATAATGTATGTACATGTCATTAACACTTTTGGTAGATATGTGTAGCTGTGGCAGATGCTAATATGTGTGGAATTAATTTCCTTTGTGTAAATCGTAAATCTTATTTAAAATTTCCTTTATACGATTGTGTTTAATAAATAAATAAATTTTCTATTTGTAGTTGAGTGTGTCTAGTCAATTCTATTCGCTTCTATGTCTTTATTAGAAAAGAGGTATGACACATCTCATATATTTCTCTAAAAGTTTTTAGAACAGGTAAGCGAATGCCGTTTTGCCCACAATATTTTTCTTATCCAGTGGTTAGGGGTCAATCACCTAACGTATTTAGGACAAGCTTTTTACACGCACTTGGATGTACGGACACGTTAAGAAAAAAAAATGTTATATGGTCAACCGTCCACATGGTAGTAAGAAATAGCAATCCATATATTATTATGTTCCACTACTGGGCGCGGTTTTCTTCTCTTCTTTCAATATAGTAGAGAAGGTTTTGTGGGTTGGTAAAGTTTTTTTTTGAAGACACGTGGATTTTCTCATGATGTTTTCCTTCATCATTAGCAGATGGTAAATCGATAGGCCTATAATTAATTTAGTGTTCTGTTTAAACATTGTTAATCGATTTTCCTTCACTCACAGTATAATAGGTGAACAAGTTAATTTATTTGCCTTCAAGAACATAATTAACGAGTGAAGATATTCTGTTTACATGATGTTGTTGCTTAAGTGAAAGTAAACGTGTGTTCTAGTTAAAGGCTAGACTTGTTTTACAAGATTTACTATCTTGTAAGTTCTGTATCCTGATTGTGTTATAAAAAAAACTAGCTCAATACCTTCATATGTTTGGAACTTGTTGTATATAATCATAAAGATCTGCCAGGGTTCGTTCTAGTACATTTTTGTACCTTCATTTATTTTTAAATTTTTCTCTACCTGTAACATGAAAGCCTGATGTACAATTTCAGTATTGGCAACAATTCAAAGACTACAGTAACCTCTTACCATCTAGCGCAAAGTATATATATTTTTTACGTTATTTGTGTAAGTACCTATAAAATAAAATTAACTCTTTATTTCACCAACATCAAATTGGATGAATTTACAACAAATATAAAATCAGAACAACAGTAAATATAAAATCTGAAAGGAAAACCGAAAGATTATAATATTAATAGACTTTTTCTACCTCGTCATGTTGTAAGGGGGTGCTGAAGTTCCCATGATAGTCTTCAGGGATCCCCCAAATGTCTGTGGCATGCAACGTAATGTATCGTGTAATTTGATACTTAAGCCTATTACAAGCATGTTACTAGCCGTGAACTTGCATTTTACTACGAATTAGCTAGACAAGTGGCGATATTAAATGGAAACTACTTTCCATTAAATTGTGAGTTTTTGTCTTATAGTGTGTTTATTTTTGTATGGATCGGATACATAAAAATCATTACACCCGTCTCCTATTAGAGTGGTCAGAGACTATAATATGCCAATGTAAATTATTGTGTAGATTTTTGCTGCAGTCTTCTGTAAGATGGTAGTCTTTCCTCAGGTATGCTGCTCACTTACATCGTGATCTACATCAATTTTTATTTTATTGTAGTGAATGTTATTAAGAACTTCTTAGAAAAAATTTAAAATAAAAATTACATTTCAGTTTGATTGTAATGTACCCACAATAAACTTAATAATGTTTTGGTGTTGTGATTTCAAAACCAGCCGTTGCAAATAACTGTTCTTGATACGACTAATTTACTTACTAACTTGTTACTATTCACACAGTAAGTTACTCGTTTCGCAACCGCAATCTTAATGCTTATTTATTGCTGTATTTTTTACTACTTTTGTGGCAAATAAACATTCGCCCCACCTGATGGTATCGCTATAGGCAGTTGTAAAACCAGAGGTATCGCTTACGTGTGTCGACACAAAAATGTTATTACCCATACATATTACATATACACAACTACACCGTTGTGGGTAGTTATTTGGCTGTTGTTTTCTGTAAGATGGAGGTCCTTTCACAGACGGGCTTGCTCGCTTGTATGGTTTCCTACCTCTTTTTGAAAAGTTTATGTTAAAGTACTTTAAACATACTCAACCAAAGCCAATAAAACAAAACCACCATCGATGTTTAAAGCAGCTAATGATTCCTAAAACGTTAAAACTGAACCGCTAATGGGCCCAGTTTCACCTGTGACCCGGAAAGTTCGCGCGTTAATTGCGAACACTCGGGCGAGGGTAATGAAGGCGAAAGTGCATATCACTGTACATTGTACGTTTTGGACAGGGCTGCTCAATTGATAAATATGAATAAAAAAGCTTTCTCCTATAGCTTTGTTTGCATGTTATTGACATTACCCATTTTTTTGGACCAGGAAGCTGTGCATGCGTACGCAAAACAACTCACCAAAGTTTTTGTAATTTTTTGTTTATGAAAGATTGTCATGTAACATATATTCTAAATTATACCAGGTTACGAATTATCTTCTCCTTACTGGCTGTGGCTAGTTTTGACGAAGGCTTGCCATCTACGCTAGACATTTTATAGGTCAAAAGTATATTTAAATTGTACCTGGGACTTCTGTACTGACAGCAAGTTGTACTCAAAAGCATCGTACAAAAAATATAACTTGTTTAAAAACCATACCTTAGAGAATATAATCGGAGATATGTTGATTGACAAATAAAACTTAAAAAGTAATGTTGCGCTTGAAATACTTGCTATGAATTATTTTCTGACATGAATAAAAAATTATGAATGCAAATCTGCATTGGTTACACATATAAAAATGATTATTTTATTCTAAAACATAAACAAAAAGTCACAATTCGAGTCTGGGGTCATTATCAATCAGACACGCAATCAATTTCTAAAAGAAAAACAAAGAACTGCTAACTTCATCGCATTTAATCTACTAGAGTAGGTACCCACTTATAGCAGGATAAATCATATGGGATAAAATAATGATAGTATTATAAAAATAGATCTATTTACTTAATCTATTTCATATTATAACTATAACGTCGAAACAATAACCCATATATCTATAAGTCCTACTGTTGAGATACTTCTTTTTTATCAAGAAAGATGAGAGGATTTTGGGCCTATAGGGTTGGTGGATCAACTTCCGCACTAGTGAATAAGCTCTGTGTCGCGGGGGACTTTACAAACATACAATTAACGGACACAAATTACACCCAGACTCAGAACAATTTTTTGTGGGTCACACAAAGTTTTGTCCTGTGTGGGCATCGAACCCGGCCACTGGACCACCGAGGCGGTCAATCTGTAGCATGTCTTTTAAGACAAATAGGTTTCCTCCCGATGTCAGTCTTTCTACAAAATTAAATCGACATTATTGTCGGTCCGAATCGAACTCACACCTCATTTTCTCTCCTTGCCTCTCTCTCCTCTTCTCTTCTCCACTACTAGCCGTAAACTATGTTTCCCTTGTGCGTGAGTCGTCTTTTAAATATAAATCTGAAAATGGCATCTTTTTGTACAAAATTACTTCTATAATAATCACTTCTTCTTCTCTAACTTTTTTTGCATAACTATAATGTTTTAGAAACTTTTTATTTAATTAAAAATCCACATCAAAAGTTAAATCTAATATGGTTGGAAATTACATGTCTAGAGCCGTAACTATTGTGTTCGACTTATAAGCCCTTACTTTTTCACCTGTCTTCAGAAAGCGTTCAAAATATATTTCACGTTTCCTAAGTAATATTTTCTCGCCAAAAGCAGGTGCTAACCCTAACGTAACCCAATGGCTGGGGAGGTAACTTCGCTCGTTATTTATTATTGAGCCGTTGTCCTGTACCAACTTTAATATGTTACGGCTCATTTCAGGTCTATATTAAATTGTACATATTATATGATGTATAGTTTTGAAGCCTCATTACTTTGACTTAATTAGTTTCATTGTGTGTTGATAATGAAGCACCTGTGAGTTCAATGGACTTTATTTATTTACAAATTTTCCATAATTATTTACATTTATGTCATTTCACATATAAAACTACTATTAACTTCTGGCTTTTAGAAAAAACATGACTGGATATGAGCACGAGTATCATCATCTAGTTGAATGGCAGTGGTAATTTCATGAGAAACAATCTAGCCAGATGGCACTGGTCACAAAGTTGTGATCAGTTTGTAGTCAAATACATTAGTATAAAATATTTAAGAATTTGTCGTGACTACTTATGACCTCACAAAAAAAACCTTCAAGTTGCATTCGTATTTTTCCAATTCCACCGGCCGCTGTCATCAGCGTGTAAGTCGCTGGCGTCAAAACACGATGATATATAAACGAGTCTCGTGGCTTCCTGCCAAAATTGTCTGTTCACGGACATACAGACAACAGTATTGATTGGATATAAGATAAATAGATTTTAGGTATTAATGTCCTCATCTCTCTTTTGACTTTATTCTTTCTTTAAATTATAGCCGTCATATATTGTTATGTTTGCAAAATCAAAAATATGGACTAAGTAAGAATAGCATGATAGATCTTTTCAGAATCAGTTTCTATTTTGGTATATCAATCATTCATATCATTGAACAATTCCTGCAATGACTTAAAAACTTGCATCCTTCGTATACAAATCAATGATTTTCACTTTGAAATATTCACAATTTTACTTTCAAAATAAAATATGATAGCATCATTTGTAGTCAGAACCTCTACCAACGTACCATAGAAAAAAATCACAACCGCTCCACTGAAACCATCCGAAATATATTCAATACATAACATGAGAAAAAGTGTTTATTGTATATCCTTTTCGTCGATTCCAGTTCGCTCACGTTCCGTTCTTGATAACCGTGTGTTCGTTTATGGATCAAGGCATAAATCCGTTTGCGAAACGCTAGCCTGTTCTCGTACTACAAAATCGATGTGTAGTTTTGGCGAGTATGAAACTTGTAACTCATATTGGAATGGCGGCTTTTGTTTGGCATGTTGATAAGGCTTATTTAGATTAGGAAGTTTACTTTAGTAAGTAGTTTAGTGAATATTAATAGGTATGAGTTAAATTCATGAATTGATTTGACGCTTCAATTGATATCGATATATGTATTAAAGAAGTAATGGAGGAAAATTGAGGTAATAATGACAGAGACGGAACAATACCTAAAATGGACAATGAAGAAAGTAAAGATTACAACTCAGAAGGAGGTCTAAAACCAGCGAGCAGCGAGGAAACTTTTGATGAAAGTGTGTCGACAAGGGAAAAAGTATCTTAGAAAGAAAAAGTCATTTGCAATTGGATAGAGTTGGCTTACTGGTTTGAGTTGTAACTTCACCATTTACTACTGCATAACGTGTTGATAGTTTAATCAGGGTACAAAAAATTGTGTACCTCTCGTATTATAAGTAGGATTCGTTATTTAGTACAGAAGTTGACTTTACAAAAGAAAAAGGAGGTAGTGCACCTAGAACTCCCATCCGAATGGTGTCTGCGCGATTGGCAACTAGTTTACTCTTGGGTTGCGAACAAGCATACAGTCTGCCTATTGGTAAGCAGCCACTGTAGCCTATGGAGGCCTGCAAAACCAGAGGAATCACTTGCGTGTTGCCGACCATTTTCTTTACACTACTGCTTTAAGATGGAATATCCCTAGAATAGATAAACGTTTCTTTCAAAATGCATCCCGAAATGAGCGCTGAAGACTTGTAATCACATAACTACACCGCTATATGTAATAGTTATTTGGCTGTGGTCTTTTGTAAGATGGAGGTCCTTTCCCAGTTGGGCTTGCTCGCTAGTATGATGCCCTACCTCTTTTAACTAATGTTACGTGGCTGTAATCATAGATTTTTGCAATTATGCCAGTATATACAATTTAGGACAATATAACAAAATACGCCCGGTATTTGGCTATTGTCCTAAATTGTATGTTTTTAGTATAAATTGGTATTACTATATCCTATTTACAATTGACTTGCTTTTTGCCAAATATCTACCTTCAAAATAATACATGAAGAAATACTTTCCTACATGAATAAGGTTAAAGTAAAGTAACGCCTAATTGTATTTATTCCAAGAAGACCTTTAATAATAGACCGTTTAAACAAAAATCATAAGAAAATACCCAAATTTACTTTTAATACTACCGCGATAAACGAAAACACATTTTAAATATCACACAAACCTACATTCATACTCCTCATAATGGTTAAAGAACGTGACAACGGTCCAATATTGTTTTTACCTTTCAAAAAACATCGTTAAAGGCGATTAACACAGTATAATAGACCGGCTCGGACTGTGAACAGCTACTGTTTATGTTTGACGTTCCGGTACCAGGGATGTTCGTTGAATACGGCTGGATTGACCTGAATTTGGAATGATGTGTCATGTTAGGGAACGTGTAACACGGTATGGCCAGTAGTTTACTCAGTGTGAGATGTTAAAGTCAATTCAGACTAATGACCATATAGCTGCAAGGAGAATAGTAGATGTCAGAAGACGTACACTCAAGGGATATAATGCAGCACAATAAAACTTATGTCATCTAACAGTCGCTCATACGTCACTCTTGTGGCATTTTAGTGTTTTGATTAAGTAATAAATCCTACTATCTATACTAATATTATAAAGCTGAAAAGTTTGTTTGTTTGGTTGAACGCGCTAATCTCAGAAAGTACTGGTTCGATTAGAAAAAAACTTTTTTTATTAAATAGTGCATTTATCCAGGAAGGCTTATAGGCTATATAACATCACGCTATGATCAATAGGAGCGGAGCAGTAGAAGTCCAAATTACCACGCGGACGAAGTCGCGGGCGACCCCCCAGTAGTATTATAAATGTTAAACTATGTGAGAATGGATATTTTTTACTCTTTCACGTAAAAACTACTGAACGCCTTAGATTATAGTCTGGGATAGCGAATAGGCTACTTTTATTAGCCTTATTGCGATAAACAACAGCCTCGATGGCGGAACTACGGGCAACAGTATACAGGATATATATTAGCTTTAAATATAATTATATTACTAGAATATAATTATATTTAAAGCTAATATATACCATAGAATATGAAAATACTCCAAGAAGTATCTCTCCATCGCGATATTAAAATTAATTTTCTACTTTTTCTTTTAAAAGACTCCTGCACTAGGTAATAAGCCCTGTGTCACTGAGGACTTTACAAACATACAATTCAGAAACAAAAAGTTCTTAGTGTTCATTATCAGATAGGTTTTTATCCTACTAATATCTTACTAATTTACTTCTTATATTATAAACGAGAATGTACGGGTGTATTGATATACATATATTATGTTTGTTACTATTTCATGCAAAAACTACTGAACGGATCTAGATTAAATTTAATTTGGCATACAGATAGCTTGTGTCTGGACACAATCTACTTTTTATCCCAGGAAAAAATATCTGTTCCTGGATTGTACGCGCGGCTAAGCCACAGGCGAAAACTAGTTATATTATAATAATAACTTATTTATTTAGGACAACTAACAAGGTATCATACAGCTCCTTAGGACTAGTACTTATATCTAGTGTTTGGTGCTACCTTACTTAAAGGTCGCCACGGCATGCACTTAGTTAGAAACTATAAATTATAACAGGGTAGGTAATACACTTATAAATACATATGTATTATAGAATAACAATTTTTAAATATATGTTTTTCAATTATGTATGGAAGACAGATAAATTAGGTTTTGTAGTGCAGCAGGTAATACATCAATTTATTAGTACGCGCGGGCTAAGCCGCGGGCGAAAACTAGTTATATTATAATAATAACTTTATGATTTTATTTACTTAGATCACTATATTCAGTCTTGTACTATTTCATTCTCCAAATCATTGATTCCATTTCACGTACTAATCTAATTGTATTCAAGTGATTCTAACTGGGATCACGCTGCCCAATACACGTTGCTGTACGTATCAAATACTCTGTTATCTTATACCTCGAATGCAACCACCATTAACAGTTAGTACCGGTATTTACCAACAATATTTCTGGACAACCCTACGGGTATACCCGCGTCCGGTTACCATTACCATACGTACAACCCTTTTATTCAGATCACCGTTTGTTCCGGTCACCTGGAATAATGTAAAATTGTATGTGAAATTTAACTTTTGTTATGTATCATTTAGTTTTTAATATTAGTTTAATAGAATTAAGTGGATATATTACGTTAATTTGTATTATTCAGATGTTACTGTTAGTTATCTTTTTGTTAAAAGAAACATTTATTACAAAACGATCGTCAGAAGCGCGGTGACCTTATAGGAGTGACCACATAGTGGTACTACATCTGAGAAACGTCGGTCCCGACTATTAACAGTCGTTAGATCACGACAGAAGCCTAAATAATTCTGTCACCAGGTTCCTTACCAAACGATAAAAAAAGAAGAAGTTTGCCACAAATAAGAAAAACAACAAAACTTTGTTAAAATCTATAGTTTTCTTGTAAAAAAGTAACCATGTGTCCAATTAAGCATAAGCCTGACCACAATGACCTGACGCTGGGAACGTAGCAGAACTCCCAAATACAAATGTACAAATAGCTGTAATTAAGAAGATAAAATTTGGCAATAGCTGCTTTTGCTCTTAAACCTGTATCGTACGAGTAGTGGGTCTGAACAAGACTTAAAGTTCATACGAACTTTAAATTTAGTCTTGTTGTTAATCTATTACAAAAATACATAACAATAATTTAAGTATGCACACAAGAACCTAAGTATATAAATTTACCTGAAAATTACAGCGTATAAGCTCGAACTTATATCATACTTAAGTTATAGTCTATCAAAACTTACATGTTCATAAAGGCGTATCACCTAAGATGGGCTAATAAAACAGCAATATAAGGGTAATCGTTCGTGAGCCATCGATAAACGAATCGATCTAAGTTCCTCCGAGTGACTCGCAACTCGAGGTAACTTTAAATTGCTCACTACATAGGAATTTCGCTTTGAAGGACTTGGGTAGTGACGCGGAGCATTTATTTTGAGAGAGTATTTTTATAAGAGTTATGCTTTGAGAATAAACGTAGTGAAGATTCCTTCTAAAGGAAGATTCAAGTTTGTTTTTGAATTTTTTAATACACTTCCAATAGTGACCTAAACCTGATGTATTTTTTAATGCCCCTGGTGTAACAAAAGACCGATAGACTATAGTGTTTACCATCAGGTTAAGCCTACGCTCGTTTCTCATCAGAAAAAAAAACGTTATTTTCAAAAACATTTTCCTTGAGTGAGCATTGAAGAAGACCATAGGAACACAACTACACCATTGTGTATGGCTTCGGCTATGGTTATCTGTAAGGTGAAGGTCTTTTTACACTTCTTGGATGGTGGATAGTGATTCATTTTGACAATATTTTTTCTCATATTGATTTTATATCTAGTACAACGGCGCTAAGTTTAACGTTAACGGCGGTTTAAGAAACTTAGCTGGTATATTTGTAATTGTCCCCCATCTAATATTTTCATTCGGTACGGACGCTGGATAAATATTAATAGCAACGTTTTATTCGATTTTTAAGTACCTACCTAAAATAATTTATTTTTATTTTATTTTATTTGGGGACCTTACTTACAGCTTTAGTACAATTGGTTAACAAATTTAATACAAAAATGCCAATAACAAGCTTCCACAGATAGCAAAAAACCTTATACTAAATTATAATTTATGAGTAACAGTTTACAGTGAACCAGAATTAGGTACGTTAGCAACAAATTGTTTGATTAAATACGATCTAATACAATCAACACTTGTGTTAAACAGATCAAGATTGCTGACAATATTTAGTTTTATTGAATTGCTTAAATACTCTAGGCAGATAGCTATACTTTCTAAAATTAGTGTGACATGTAGGAATGCAAAGTAAGGAATTGTATCGCTACCTTCGAGCTAATGTTCTTAATTTTATTGAATTAAGATAAATTAACAAAAATTAACATGATTAGAAACCAAACTGCACTATTCTTATAGAGAAACAACCTAATTGTATAATAAACCTCCAGTCATTCCATTAACAAACTGAGTGCACAAAGCCTTTAGCTATGTGAATATTTATTTTACACAAGTGCAAACCTATTTATCTGAGATACGCTTGGAGATCACATTTCACGTAGATTTGCTGAAGAAATTCAATCTGAGGCTCACAATGAAAGAACGGAGAACTTCACAATAGTGTTGCACACACATTCCTCGGTTGCTTCTATCGTATTTTATTTTTATTCGAATTTAATGCTAGATAGTGTGAAGTAGAATAAATAGTGAAAGAAAACTCTTTACTTGGGAAAAGCTTAAAGTAGAGTAAAGAATTTTATGCGTTAGTGTCAGCATTGGAGGATGACCAATGCTGACACTAACGCATAAAATTCTTTACACTGGTTTTAGCTTTGACTTCATAAATCATTTTGTTGGATGCTCAGGTTTTGTGAAGCTTGAAGACTTTTAGTATTTATCTTACCTTAGCAGTTTGCAGTTTCAGTTAGAATCGTTCGGAATAGTGTGCAGCCAACTTTATGGCGTCTGCAGAGGCCGCATATAAATTGACTGTACTGCAAGTGAGACTCGTTGCTGAAATAGACTAGATTTCAGATAAGTGATTGGATTCATTAAAGAATAAGTATCTTGTCCTTTTTCGATTAACGAAATTGCCATACTTGTTGGTTGTTGTAGTTGTTATTTGGATTGGAGTGGATTGTAGATTAGGAATAGTAAAGATCTCCAGCACTCATTCAGGGAAGCGTTTTTAAAAGAACATATTCCTATCCCAAGGAATAATACATCTTAAAGCCCTGATGCAATTAAAATGTGTTGGGAACACACAATTGATACCTCTGGTATAGCAGCTTCTATAGGCTACAGTAACTACTACTACTAGCTGGCTCTGGCTACTACTAGCTGCAGTGGCCAGAGCCTCTAGACAAGTGGCATAAGTGATAGTCGAATCGAAAAGTCAAAAAATAAAATGTATGGAATTTGACGTTAGTCTACGATTTAATTTTTAACTTTGTTATTTTATGTTTGGTAAATAAATAAATAATAATAATAATGTCGTATACTTACGTCAAATCCCATACATTTTGTTTTTTGACATTTTGATTCGACAATCGCTTATGCCACTTGTCTAGAGGCTCAGTTCATGGTAAGAGAACTATTTTCTCAAAACACATCAACATTCCTTCTTGCTTCTAACTTGAAAACACGTTATGATGTTAGTGCTGCGCTTCATTTCTTTTAGTCGTGTCGGATTGCTGTCGCATTGAACTATTAGCAAAAAAAGTTTTTTTTTTTCTTTTAGTTTTTTTTTTTTTATGTACATTTTCTCGTTATACTTATTTTTCGGTAAGTTAAAGATCGTCTCAAACTATTGTTCTTGTGTTGTATTGTGTATTTGAAGAACATGCAACCAATTTTTATAAAGGAATGACACCGTAATAATAGGTACCTATCCATGCCTGACTAGGGATGAAATTAATTAACCTTTAGAAAACCAAAACCATTTTAAAACTGTATGTAGTTCTTAAAGTCTGGTGTATAGATAATTCGAGTCGTAACTTTAAAACAACTATAAACTTTCAACTGAAATTACTCCTTAAAAATACCAATGACATACTTTAAACATCAAAAAATACCGTGTACCACACGTTTCCTATGTAAATGCAGGACATAAACCGTTATTGCTATACTGTTTGTTTTAATGTGATACCGTTGCGATGTTATCGTTCTATATAATTGAATTCTGCCCGCCTGTCCCGCCAGATGTCGTCACTGTTGCACAGAGGTACGTTGCTATGAAATATTTGATAGGCGCCCCGCTCCTGGATATGAAACTGGTCGGAATGAATGTTCTTGTTTTGATCAAATTGATTCTTGTGGTTAACTGCTGTAGTGTCTTTATGGATTTGTTCTAATCGGATTATTGAATTGAAGTCAATCATTGCTTATTATAGTTATGACTTAATTTTTTAAAAGTAGTGGTACCCAATTGAAGTAGAAAGTAACCAACTTAAAAAACACTAGTTATAGTTATCGCGGATCACAGGACATATATCTCTTTACAAAATTTAACTATAATACGTTCAGCCGTTTAGTCGTCAAAAGATAACAAACTAACAAACATAATATATAAACAAAGAGAGTTAGTTTCGCATTTATATCTATGGATAAGGTGTGAATCCAACCCAGACCGGCAGTATTTTTTCCCATGTAGGCGTTTAACTCAAAACGTTGTACTGTTGTAAATGACAAGCTAAACCTATATCTAACATCTAAATATACTCATACTAGAAATGCGATGGCAATCGGTAAAATCCCCCCTCCCTCCCCGGCTTGCAACCAAATCTTCTAAACTATTTATATATCACTTTTCTGAAAGATTAAGATAGTGAAATGAGCTAAGATTGTGCCTTTACAAAAAAAAATTTGGTGGCATACCTACAATATTTAACTTCAGAGTACCTCTTTGAATCTAACAAAAACTTGACTTCAACTCGACAATATCAAACACGCAACATTTGATAAAAATTTTACTCTGTACGTCGCGTATTATGTAAATATATAAAATGAATAAACATCCAGTCTAGGTGTCTAAACATTTCCCAAGATTTTCACACCGAGTCACGTAGTAGTTGTATGTGTAGAATATTATGATTTCCAATACTGCTAGGTGAAGTACCTCCAGTCATGCATGAACTAAATGTAATATTATGTGCGTTTTGTACAGACAAGTTCTAGTAAGACTAGAAAAGTCTGAGATTTTAATGCTCTATATAGAAATACTTATAGTGAGTTCAATGTTATGGTATTGATGTAAAATGGAACTCATTGAATATGTAATTTAAATTAAGTACTAAACCGCAAAAAAAACACTATTGCCTATAAGTTTCTTTCTTTTTCTTTCTTTTTAAAAAAGACAACTCCCGCACTAGAACAAGCTCTGTGTCGCGGGGGACTTTACAAACATACAATTAACGGACACAAATTACACCCAGACTCAGAACAACTCTTTGTGGGTCACACAAAGTTTTGTCCTGTGTGGGAATCGAACCCACAACCTCGTGCACAGCAGGCGCTTACTGCGGCCACTGGACCACCAAGGCAGTCAACTATTTTCAACTACATGTAGGAGTGTACAATTAGGTTAAAATATTGCGTCTCGACGGTTAGTATGGCCAAAATTAATCACATACTAACTGTTGCCCACGGGTCCGCCCACCAAATCAAAATCAAATCTATCATACGAGAACCATACATTTTTGATAAGAAGAAGCATATTATATGTTATTCCAGACAATAAATCTGTGCTAAATTAGCATTTATATTAATGAGATAATAGTCCAAATACCAGAATCCCCCACCGGGCATTTAGGGTTCGAAAATCTCACTTGAACCGACAAAGGGGTTAAACCTAAGACAGTATGAAAAAGTAATCTCGTTAGTTTTATATTATACCTACTACTATTATTATTCTCTTTCTTCATTAAAATCTTACTAATATTATAAACGCGAAAGTTTGTAAGAATGTATGGATGTTGTTACTCTTTCAATTGTGGTTGAAATTTGGCACAGAGATAGATTATAGTCTGAAATAGCATATAGGTTACTTTTTATCGCGATAACCAACATTAACGCGGGCGGAGCCGCAGGCAACAGCTAGTTACATTATAAAAGATAAATAAAATTTAAAAAATACATTTAAAATATAAAAATATTGAGGCCTACCGGTATCAGGTATAGGAACCAAACTACCGCTGGTAAGGGATCCAGAGACAGGCGATCACGATTCACGTCGTGTCTAGAAGTACTACCTATTAAACCCGTAATCCGTTTATAATTATTAATCACCACCGTCAAGGAGTTCATACATACTAGCACCTCAAACGTGCAGTACCGGTTTTAGAGGAATTTCCTACCACGTACGATTAGGTTGTGGAATGAACTCCGTTTTCTCCAGAGACGGAGGATTGAGGACTTGTAAGGCTTTTACAGCTACGCGCGAGTAATACCCCTGGTGTTGCAAGCGTCCATAGGCTACAGTAACTGCCTAATATCAGGCGAGCCGTATGCTTGTTTGCCTCCTAGGTAGTATAAAAAAAGAACACACATATCTTTAATCTTACAATGTTTTATTATTTTATAGTAAAATATGAGGAGTTTTTCACATTTATTTACTTGATTATATAAAGAATGTATCTCTAAAGGTATAAATTTCCCATTTATTCAATAAATAAACACGGAAAATCAAATTCTATATTCGCCATTTCAATGTCAACGCTCTCTTATATTTGTTTACATGTCGATCTGTTTAAGAAATATGCTTTGCTTTTCTGGTGAAAGGAATTTAGTATACAAATAATATTATTATTTTGTATGATCTTTTCGTACAATACATCACAAATCGGATAAACATAACGAATAGGGTTTAAGGCATTTTACAAACTTTGATTTGATACTGATCCACTATTAAATGGATGAATATTGTGGGCGAAATATTGTTGTTACGATGATTGAAGTCTTTTTCTTCTGATCTTCTTTTTCAACCTGGTGAGAGAGTTAGTCGTTAAGAAAGACTGTTAAAAATTAGGACCGACTTTTAACGAGCCCTCCAAAGCATGGAGACATTCAAATGATATTTCATTTGAGTGTCTCCACTCAAATCTAAAACTCCACTATGCAGTCACCCATCTCTATTATCGTACTCTTGGTAGCTTAACCCGCATATCGTTATGATTATTGCAGTAAAAAATGCAATTTTACTAGGTAGTAGAATATTTAGTAAAACTGTGTTGTAGTAAACACTTGCGTTTTGAATCACTAATAGCCAACATTGGCTAATCGATATACGATCAATTATATTTGACTGTGGTCTTTTGTAAGGAAAGAAGCCTGCAGCGAATAACTACCAGTGGTACAGTATTTGTGCGTTTTTAAGTATAGGTTTCCAGTGCAAATTTCAGGAATACGTTTCTCATTCTAGAGTTACTTATAACAGAAACTCTTATCGACAACGCCCGAGTAACGGTACTTGCACTTCATTAACATCATTTTAGCCTTTATTTATTTATTAAATACTTTATTGTACACCATTTATAATATTTTATAACGGTAAAGGAAAACATCGTAAGGATTCTAAAAAAATATCTGATTCACCAACCCGCATTAGGCCAGCATGTGTGAATGAAAGCCTAATTCCTCTCTCTCTTTTGATAGAGGAGAGGAGACCCGTGCCGAGCAGTGGGACCTATATAGGTTGCTATTATTATATAATATTTTTACAAAGAACTGTTTATAAATAAGTTTTTCTTTACATCTATTGAAGACGATTTTTTATAGCGTAAGGTCTAAGAGTCCTTGCTATTGTTGGTTAAACAGACCAATGCGAGAATGATATTTTTAACCACACATGTGACAAAAAATACTGTACCACCACTACTTAGAAATTGAAAAACCAGCTTAACGACTGGAGTTAAAAAAAAAACTTGTTTCCACACTCCTAAGTGTCAAACTAAGAATCCTAAGCTAATTAGTTTACCAATAATTAAAATTAATTTAATTAAACCACTTAAATTAATAGATTTTAGCCTTTTGATACAAGTATCTAAAGTTCGGTTTAAGTACGGAAAACGTTAATAAAGAAAATGAACGATAAAGTACAAAGTTTTGATAAGTTAGATATTAAACTTACGAACAAGTTCATGATAGTTTTGTTTGCGCAACATTGCAAGCATTTTACTTTATAAATGTTAATACTGTTGTTTTTAAACATTTATTCAAAAGTAAGTTTGCAATATATTATGTATATTTAAAAGTTTTTCAACGCTTTGAGGTATGGTGTAAGTTGTGAGATTTAGTTTCTAGAAAATATTGCAAATAAATTTAGTTTCTAGAAATAATTGCAGTGCGTTGGGGCAATATTACATTCAATATCTATATATATTTATTTTTCCACATTACTTTAATAATTAAGTATATTTGAGCTGATTGCATAGCAAAAATGCTAAAAATATTTAATAATATTATATTCGTATCCAACATAATAGCCTAAGCAGTGGACGTCTTTTGGCTGATATGATGATGATCCAACATAATATACAGGTACAGGTCTCCAGAGCTCTAGTAGTATAAAATAAAAAAAACAATGGCAGTGCTTACTTTTATAGTCTCATGGGACGGCAATTCAAAACTACCAAAGAGATATCATGTTTAGGACCAACGGCTTTACATGCTTTTTGAGGCACAGGTGTTTAAACACACCCAATTTCTTAACAAAAAAACCCAATATTTATTTCTTGCCCGAGAATCGAAACCTTCACCTTCTGATCAGCAGTCGCACTCATCGATCACTAGACTAACGAGGCACAGGTTACATCCAGAATATGCTTATATATTGAATACATTAATAAAATTAATATTATTATTAATATGGTTCAACACAAAACTAATAAGCAACCACTTAAACCGCTTCTATTAATTACCTAATTAGTCTTTGGCAAGTTGTCAACACGTATAACTATCGAGTTTACCTCTCATACTAATTCGGTATTACCATTATTTTATGTCATATGACTAATAAAAGTTAATTTCCCCATTTGCCTTTAATATCGACACCTCTAAGAATTATTTGCTTTTATATTTATTGATATAAAAGTGATAAATCCAAATTAGTTAACATTGGATATACATTGCGTGTAAAATTTTGAATACGTGTCTTTCATTTGATAGTAAAAGAGTAATGTATGTTGATTTGTAGTGTTTGGTCGTTCAATGTGAGGCAATTAATTTGTGCGTCGGTACGATTTGTAAGTTATGAGCATGCGCATCCCGCCCCTCGTCGTGCTTTCAGATGGGCAAAGAGTATGTAATGAAATATATTTTCTGCCTATTCCGTTTAATTTTGTGCCTATAAGTATAGATTCCTACTTACCAGTCTACAATCAAAACTGAAAACATATTAAAACTTCACTTGTTTTCATTTCATTCAGTTTTGATGATAATATCTACTAATTAGAACGGTATGAAACGATGACAGTTTTAACTGATTAATAATTTTATGGTACAAAATTTTTTGAGAGTGTAGATATTAAATTTGTAGATATTTACTAAATATAAATATATATTTTTTAATAATATTCAATTAATGTATATTTTTTAAGTACTTTTTTTTTCTTTTAATATTATATGGTCATTAAATATTAAATTTATTGATTATTATTTGACTTTACCGATAACTAAAATAGAATATTAAAATGTAAAAAAAAACAGAACTTATTCAAAATATATTTTAATCTTTGCCCCACCGATTGATTTATTCGGCCCCATTTACTTGCGCGTGCGCACGATACAAATATATCATCGTCGATGCTTTGATGCGCCGCTTGAAATATTTACTTTTGTATTTGTTTAATAATTCCTCAGCTTCGTTATTATTATTTTTATTTCAAATTAAATTGGGTATTATTTATGAACTGGCGATATATTTTGGAGAGATATTTGTCATTTTTGATAATGCAATCACACCTGAGATCAAAAAAGGTAGAGTTTTTTTCTAGTATTTGTATCATAACGTTATCGAAGTATGGATAAGCTGCCAGAATCTGAAATGTAATTTTGGCCTCGGTAACATTAATATTGAATTTACAGACACTACTTGGATACTATTTTATTATATGTATAGATTGTATTCAAAATGAAACTATTGGAATCTTTATACAGAACACACACAGGTCGACATATTTTTCATTGGAAAATATATTGATATATAATGTTTTGACGGACACCGGAAAAACTAAATCTTTTGTAAAAGTACATAAAAAATCTCTACCTATTCCGATCTATAATAATTACACTTAGATATAAAGCATTACTAGCTGTCGCCCGCGGCCCCACCTGCATGTATTTCGGTTATCGCGATTAAAACCTATTCGCTATTCTAGACTTTGATCTATCTCTATGCCAAATTTCATCCAGATCCATTCAGAAGTTTTATCGTGAAAGAGTAGCAAAAATCCATCCTCACAATCTTCCATATTAATTATATGTAGTTGTAGTATGTCCAACAGTGGACATGAATAATAGTGAAAAATACTTAGGTAATTGCGTTTCCTAGCAAACTGCTGTTTCAAAAAACTTTAACTATTCCAAAAAATAGTACATATTCTATCCTATATTTCTATTTATATTATACTTAATCAACTACATAATCCTGGTAAAATAGTACCTATTAAACGGGTTGATGTCGCTGCTCTTCCTACTGCACCTGGTTTAATCCTATAATCACCTTTTACGATAACCGCAGAATGCGAGGGGGTGGTGTATTTTTAGTCTTAACCAAACGGTGCAGCTATATTCAAGCTTTCTATTTCTATAAATACATAATTATGAATATCAGCATTATTAAGATTTGATATGTTCTATCTTTGTGCAAAATTTCATCCGGATCCATTTAGTAACAAACATACAAACATACAACCATCCATAAATTAAATATATAGATAATAACAATATTTTGGGACAAATCTCACATCTGGTCCCAAACTAGGCAGAGCCTGTACTATAACAACCAGACAGCTGATAATCATACTTATACATAAAAAAATACACCCAGACACAGTGTACTGTGTCTGGGTGTATTTTTTTATGTATTTGTGTGATGAGCACCATTGTGTGTACACAATGGTGCTCATCACACAAATATTTGGTCCTGAGTGGGAATCAATCCCACGACCTCCGGTTTAGAAGTCAGAGTCACTAACCACTAGACCAATAAGCCAGTCATATTAGTATAAATAATTCTCTGCATTGTTGCTGATGCATATTGCATTATTAATGTATAAACAGAGCGCTTCATATGTCTTGGGGGATCATTCACCAATAACTAGTCAAGGTAAAACACGGTGGTCGCAAAATGTGCCGACGCCGACGTCCTGATGTAACAAAGACCATTGAACTTATAATCTCTGCAAACATTCCTTTGACAGTCAACCCTGACGAAGCAACAACAAAAGACCACACCAGTTCTAAAAACAGCTACAATATAAACTGGTAACTTAAGTAATAACCCTTTATTATTCCTTCCAAAACCGTTTCCAATAATGCAACCGAAATGTAACACACAATACATAACATTGGTCCCAGTTGTAATTCAAACGGGTGCTTCCCCACGTCAACGCTCGTCCTACTTAATCCCCTTTTATGGGCTCAACGTTATAATTTTAACCTGTATTATTTTATATGTAGGACCATTATCGTGGATTAACATATTATTTATGTATTCCACATGTTGGTACACGTGCTTATCTGCTTTGTGGTTATTAAAGGAATTGAAATAAGAACATTTTTATTCAGGTCTTTTTACCATAGGCTATAGGGAAAGCTCTTAGTCGAACTAGGGCGTAATTTCAAGGTTGAAGTTGTAGTCTACCAACGACATTATAAATTCATTAATAAAATTGTTGTAAAAACGGTATAGATTCAGTTATAATTCTAATAAACATTACCTACTACAGTCAACATTATTAATAAAAATAATACGAATATATAAACTTCTTTTAACTCCTGAATCTATTCAGTGTATATAAGAACACTTTTTCAAGTTATATTGTAAGTTCATAAGTTAATTTATTAATAAAAAAATATTTATTTATTAGCCCTATTCTGACATACACCCATTATAGCTCCTTTGTAATTTTAAACAGCACAATATCGTACCTTTGATATTGTTTTTAAATTAGCCAAAACAATATCACCCATCCTGAAATTAATAAAATAAACACAACAATAACCGCAAATATAAATCAAAATAAGTGAACAAAATTATTAATATGAGCTATTAGAAGCACTGATAAATAACATACCTTTAATTCTTAATACAATTCATAAAGAAATTTGCCATGGTATATTAATAATATTATAATATAAAATCATTTTAGAACATTCACTTGGATATAATAAATCTAATTACGTTCCTGTCACATTTGATCTTGAAAAGGATGGAAATAATTATGCTGATACAATATTAATAACGGTGAATGAAGAAGGAATTCTGTCTCCTGACGAGACAAATGTAGTATTAATGAGTGCGTCGTTGGTTGATGATGCAGAGTAATATACTGGTGCAGAGAATACAAATACAGGTATTGATGACTTTCAATTGTAATAAATACATAATATATTAAATACATACATATTATCACGTTTGTCTCCTAATAAGGTAGACAGTTGTTACACCAATTGTCCGATATTTTAATAATCGCATAGAAAAATGTAAAAAATAAACAGCCATTGATGCCTGTATTTACAGAGACACAAAAACTACTACTAGCTTAGCAAAATCTAGGACAAGTATTAGTAAAACTCAAAATGAAAACTCGGTTCAATAAATTCTTTTTAACTTTCACGATTTGTACACATATTATAACTATAATGGATCGCGTAATATTTTAAAGGTTTTCATACCTTTTTGTTTCCTTTTCGCTTCTGTGTGTAGACGTCATTTAGTGTTGTGTGTCGACGTACTAATAGTTCCGAACATTAAAAACTACGGCCAAGTGAGGGTAGTTACTAAACCTCCTGCTTTGCAATGAAGTCGGCAGCACCGCTCACCCGCACTAACAACCCGTGACCACGGTTGGTGCAATTCGACCAAAACGTCGGGAAACAAAAAACACACGACTTTGTTTTGTAAGCTCATTAACTAAGATAATCTGGAAATTTTGCAGTCTCTATGTATTCTCTACCCTGTGTTACAACCGTCCACTGGCACCCAACACGCGTGTGACGTTTAATTTTGTACGTCGATGATTGATGTTGTACCTCGTTCATTTGTTCATTTTCATACTTTTGTTATGTCCGCGAATCTAACTGACCTGCTATGTTCACTCTGTTGTGCATTTGTACTCGTATTGTTCGAAATTGATTTATGAAGTGTTAATGTGATAATAAAATGTTTTTTGACCTTGTTAGATTAACGATCGATGTAAGGCAGAAAACTTTGAAAAATTGTTCTCATTTTAATCATATTCAGCTGTAATGATGGGATTCATAAGGAATTGAGAGAACTCCTCAAATATTATAGGTATACGTAGCGATTTTGGTAATTTCTGTAAATGAAAATCAAGCATTTGCATTCAGCAATTGCGTCGGTTATTTTTTATATTATACTATACACATTCAGTTTATTGGTTGGTAACGATAATATTCAGTAACTACATATAGGGGAGCAAAAAAACGGAATGGACATGTATTCTAAGGTTTCTCTATAAATAATAAATACAGACGGACTTGGGAAACCCTATGAATTCACACAGCATGTTTATTCGTGAACGTATAAAGTGTCAATGTAGAATTCTCCGTATTCACAAACATTACTGAACGTAAGCTGGAATTACGTAACTCATTATTACTGAAAATATATTTCATCTATTTTGTTGTTTTCCTTACTACTAGCGGCACGTCCCGGCTTAATATATTTATTTCTAAATACATAAATATTATAAATAAGTTACACCTAGATACATTATTATATTATGAACACATTCACGGACAGTAACGTAGACACAATAGATGTTTTATTGTCATGATAGGCGTTTACTGTCTTTCAAAGTGACACTTTGAAAATTATTTAAAATTAACACTTTGAAAGACAATAGTAATACTAGAACAAAAAGAAAATAGTTAAACTTTTTTCTTTTTCGTAACAACTTTTCACAGAATAAAGTTGTTCTCAAGTAATCGTGTTTTTTTTATAATTAAATATATATTTTTTAAATAATATACTTTATTTTTAAATATAACTGAATGTACTTTATTTTAAATATACTTAGACAAGCTACCATTAGCTAAAATCACTATATTATTAAACATTGTCTACAGAAAAATATAAATAATGCTCGACGAATTTCATAGTTTGCAACAAGCTCCCGCTACAGTTGTGACATACCTTCATATTTGTATTTATTCCAATTGATGCGGGCCCGTCACTCCCGCTCGCTATTATACAGTCAATAAGTGACGCTATTGAATACCACAACCTGATATTGACATGACGGGAGACCATACGGGCTTGTCCATGTCTCATTATACTTTGTTATTTATGTTACAGTACTGTTACCAGTTAATGGTAATGAGATGTGTGTAAATGTGATGTCGGATTAAAATTGACGCGGTGTCGGTGTTAGTGAGAATTGCATTTTTATTGATAGCTGCAGTGTAAGATGTTAAGATCGGTCCCAATTCTTGTGAGTAGTTCTTCGTTGGCAAATATTTAATCGTTTAGTCAGTTAGTTCTATTTTTTAAGTCAAGAGAACAAGCTCCGTGTTGCGGGAGACTTTACAAAAATGCAATTAACGGACACAAATTACACCCAAACTCAGAACAATTCCTTGTGGGTCACATAAAGTTTTGTCCTGTGTGGGAAATGAACGCACATACTCGAGGCGCATACTGCGGTTAGAAAATGGTCACCCATCTACCACACTTAGGTACTGTTTTTTTATACTACTACAATAAAATCATGCATATTTCTCAAGCTGTTATTTAAAAGAGTTTTGACACACTAGAATACAAAATAAATTATGCTTTAAACGGGAAACAGACGGACAATGAAATAAACCAGTCTAGTGGAAGTATTGTGTCTTCAGAATTCAACAACCCTAAAACTACGTATCAACAGCAACACTTGTTAATTCTCACGTCGATCTCAATACAGTAAAATGACCGGTTTATTAAACGGGCGTGAATTTAATGTCAAAGTACTACACTATTATGTTTAGACGGAGTGTACAACGTGCAACGCTGCAACGTGGGAACGCAAATAGTTACACAAGCTGAGCTTAATATTGATATAGATCGACCCCTCCAAACAATAACTCGGTAATCGAAAAATCTAAATTTTACAGGAGAAATTATTTACTGATTTTATGGAATATCTTTTTAATGAGTGAGTCTATTGCAGTCATTGATGTATCATAAGAAAACTATTTTTTTGTGAAATATGACTGTGTAATTAATATTAAATTCTTTTTAATCAAAACCTAGAAATTTGAGGAAATAAATAATACCTAAAATTCTATACATAAAATATTACAGAAATAGTACTTACGGGGTTATTGTTGTAAATTTATTTAACAATATATTTCGTAACATAATGTTATGGACTTTTACAGCGTTATTTTCTATCGTCGGGATGATACGTGACGTTATATTACGAAGTTATTGTGGTAATATCAAATAATTTTAGAAACTGTATTGTTATGTAACATTATTATTACAAGGAAATTTTAAATAACAGTTTTATTGTTACCATTCAATATCGTTAATTTTAAATAATTTTAAATACAAATGTAATTTTAAAAGGTAAGTATAAATGAAAGAAATAGTACAATTATTCGATTATTAAAGTTATATTTATTAAACCACAGAAATCTACAGAACAGAGGAAGACAAATAAAGTGGATAGATAGTGTAAAGCATGATAATATGTATGTGAAAGGAGTGAGCGAAGAGTCGACTGATAGGAACGAACGGATGAGGAACTGATGGGATGGATTTTTGTAGTTTCAAGACAGTTTACAGGATGTATAGTTTTCTAACAGAAAGCAGTTCACTAATGGAGTACAGTTCAAAGGTGAGAAATCTGTACGGTTTAAAGTACATGACCTTAATTAGGGATCTTTGCGCTCGCTCCAATTCCAACGATTTACTCGTAATTTTGTTGTTCCATCCTATACAGGAATGCAATAAGTTAGGATCGAATGTGCCAACGATATGTATATTTTGTTTAACAAGGTTTTTGAAGTAACATGTCTGAGAGTTTTAAAGGACACTGTTAGACACTTTTTGTTTGAGTGTACTTCTTTGACAATCTTAAGAGACGTGAGTGCACTAACAGCATCTACTGTAGACCTTTTACGTATAAAACCAAATTGCGAGTCAGAGAGTATGCCAAATTTGTCTAGATAATTTAGTAATCGATTATTTATAAGTTTCTCTAGGATTTTAGATATTGCAGGTAATATAGAAATAGGTCTTTAGTTACAGGATTTATCTCTGCCTTGTACACAGGCGTGACAATAGCTTGCTTGAGAGATGAAGGGAATTTGCCTTGCTTGAAGCATAGGTTAGCCAAATGAGTTATTGCAGGGATAACTAGTTCAGAAGCAAGCTTCAGAAATTTAGTGGCGATGTTGTCGTAGCCTGGGGCACTATCTGTCTTTAGCTGATTTAGTACAGAGAAAACTTCTCGATTATCAGCATCCATTAGTGGGAAAGATGACAATTGCTTTTTTTGTGTTGTAGTATGGGTTTGTTGTGTCGAGCTATTTAAAACCATCGCTTTAGTCAAAGTTTTTCCCATATTAGCAAATAGTTGCCAAGAGTTTTCAATATTTATTAATGCTATACATTGCGTTTTATTTGTTTTTCGTTGCGTTATGTTTCTGTGTGTTATATTTATCGTATTCTATATTTTTTTAGGGTTTTTACAAGCATTATTTAATTGTTCTCTATCATATTTGCGTTTATGTTTTTTAATAAGGCTGTTGCAGAAGTTACGGTATCTCTTATATGATATTTTTAATATTTGTTTGTCTGGTTCGGTCCTCAATTTCTTTTGCATATCATTTCTATTTTTTATACAGCGTAGAATGCCTAACGTTATCCAAGGCTAAATTGCGCGTTGGCTCCTTGGAACTAGTGATGTAATGGTATTTTGCAGCAAACAGTCGCTCAAATGTTAAATATTTTTTTCTGATAATATTTGCGGATCACTGCATGATAGTAATTCAGTTAATTTGTACTTATTAATACTATTTAGGGCTTTGCTAAAGTCAATTTTAGTTTTAGTCCTTGCGAATGAATAAAAAATAAATTGAATTGAATTGATTGTAGAAATGATCTTTACTTTAGATAATTTCAGGAAAATCATGTAATGATCCGTAACAGTGGTCTGTATAACTGTTATGAAGGCACTTATATTGTTTTCTTTTATTTTTAGCATAAAGTGATTCAGGCAGTTTTGTTCTCGTGTTGGCAATGTATGACTGGGAAGTAAACCGTGCAACGATAACATATTTAGACAGATATGTCTATTTGTGCGTTCACTAGAATTTTCTTTCATTTTAGGTGTAATATTTATATTTATGTTGGAGCATGATTTGATGGCTTCTAAGTGAGAGTTCAGGGAATTTATAAAGCTTGTAGCATAATTGTTTGATGGAGAGCAAGAGATTGTATATACCTAAGATAATTAGGTTGTACATAGAGACTTGTAGACTTGATGCATGACTTAGTTTTATTTCTTGTACATTAACTTTATAGGATTTATTTATATAGAAGACGATTCCATCGCATTGATTAATATGATTTGTTGTAAGATATGTAGTTATGGATTTGGGGAATAGGCTTATCACAGTTTAGTCTCCATTCAGTTAGAACCATTAGATCGATTTCAGAGTAAAGGCTTGTCAGCGTAATTTGTAGATTGGAAATGTTGCTATACACTTCTGATGTTCTGCGAAATGATTGTTAAGTCGGTATTGTTTATGTTAGTGATTTTGGAGAAGTTTTCTATAGAAGATTCCAAAGAAAGGAATAATGCAAACATGCTAGGTGAATTGAAATTTGTAATAAATTTACCGTATTGAAATGTTGCGTAAATTAATGAGCCAACACTAAACTTAAATAACATTGTTAGTATATATTACGGAATGCTTATGTTAAAATTATTTGTAAAAAAAACCCGTGCTGACGTTTACCAAAAACTTTATAAAAATTATTTACGCCAATAACCCGGTAAAGGAAACTTACCAAAATAAAAAACTTTTTTGTTTTTTGCACAGACCTATAACAGGTTTTTTGCCGAAATATTTTTGTTCCTAAATTCCCAGCAATAAAAGGGTGTGTCATGATATCTTTGTAAATACCAATAGAAAAAATCTGAAAAAAATTGCTAAGGTGTATTCCAGTCCCCGGATTCCGAATTTGACATAACAGCATAAACCCCATAATAGCACATTACCGAGTTTTTGCTTGGAGGGGTCGAGATGTCAAATGTCAATCTTACAAATTACAAAATTAAAATAACCTCAGAGTATGGAGGTGGAGATGGTCTTTTGTTTTTATTAGGAAGATGGATGACATTTCTGTTTACTTACATATTTTTCTTTTATTATATTATATTATTGTTTTCTATTGAATTTATCTGTGACATTTGGATAATAATGTCAATCGTGTGTGTTGATATTTACGCACCGCACCGGTTACGTCACGCGCGATAATGGCGGCACTTCAGATAAACGGTCATAAAAACTAAACGACACCACATAGCCTCGTTCTGTAAACAACGTTGTATTGTTGAAAGATTTGTTTATATTTCGTTTGTACAGTGGAACTTGAGACGTTCTACCAATATATTATGGCTGACCATTGCAGATTTGAAAGCCGTTAGAAAAGATTCAAACGATTTTATTGAATAAAAATAAATCGCTCGAGCTTTTGTTACGAATATTTTCATCAATACTAAGTACATAAACGATAATTTGAATAAATCATAACATTTAAACGAAACCTAAACGAAAATATTATAAAATAGTATAAAAACGACGACGACGAAGTTGACAGAACACGTGTCACACTTTGAAATGCGAAAAAAAAAAAAAAAAAAAACCACCGCCAAATGATGTTGCTTTTAACAGACTAAAAATATTTTCATCTTATCTATGAACACAACTTGTTCAAGCAATAGTATACTCTAAATAATAGTTTTTAAGGTTTTAAGTCGTACGGAGAGCAGAAACCCTTAAGGGTTTCAATCAATTTGAGTGAGTTTTTTGACGTGTGACGTCATGACGCCCTTGTTGGTGTCATTTAATTCGGAAGGTTAAAACTTCATATACCTATCCATCCATCTCAGCCAAAAGACGTCCACTGCTGGAAATAGGACATCTATACATGTAATCTATAATATAAAAATGAATCGCTGAATGTGTTGCTCAGCGCAAATCGAGAACAGCTGAACCGATTTCGCTAATTCTTTTTTGTTGTGTTTCTTATTGTCAAGAGAAGGTTTTTATGTAAGAAAACATTAAGAAAGTTGCGCTGAAAATAGTTTGACCCGGGCGAAGTCGGGACGGCCCGCTAGTTATAAATAAAATTTAAGTGTCTGTTTATAATATCTCTCTATCTCCGAATAACAAAAATGCAAGTTTGTTTTTTTTGTCTGTCTGTGTTTCCGCTAATCTCCGCAATGGCAGGACGGATTTTAACGGGACTACGCCATGTCTTGAAATGCATCTCTATCTAGTTGTGTCAAATTTCTCAGATCTCAACAGACTATGAGACTAAAGGATCAGTTAGCTAATCTTCATTAAAATTTGATATTGTATCCACGTCACTATTTCTAGAATCAACATAGTCATATGTCTAAAATAAGGATTGAACAAGCAATGGACGTCGCTCAAAGTTTATTTCCGTAAAACGAATTTCATAGGACAATCCTTTTAATCTTTCCGCTTTTATTGACAGATTAAACGATAGCTTCAATAGAGAAACAAAACTGTCTGCTGTTTGGGTATTAAAGAGTGTGGACGGAGAGCCGTCAACACTATGTGTCAATTAGATACTTCATAATGCTCTGGGTATTAGAAGTAGCTGCCAGAATACGTGTGAAGAAGTTTTAACATATTGGGGAAGGCGTTGGTAATTTTTCTCCATGATTTTGAAGATACGATGTGAGAAACTACACCAGGATAATTTTAGTCATTGCATGTAAATTCCATAATGTAGGGTAAAATAATACCTACTATAACAAGCGCTTAAGTAGGTCACGTTTCTATTTTGAAAAACAGTAGGTATATAAAAACTGAAACCGAAATTTTAAGCCCTTAAGTGGGTCACGTTTCTATTTTGAAAAAAAGTATTTTTTTTTTAAACTGAAACCGACTTCAAATTGAAGTCGATGCTAGGTTCATCCTGTCACCTAATATTAAGCTTGGCACCGACTTCTATCTGTGTTCAGTTATTTTTAGGTTTTTGAAGTCGATTTCAGTTTTCATTTTTTTTTTTTTTTCGTGATAAAATAAAAGTAAAAAAAAATATACGAATAACATCGTTAATACCTACAACATTTAAGGGTTGCCCTCGATTTCCCTGGGATTTTAATAGGACCACCTCTAGAGTATACTTTTTCAAAATAAAATAATTTTGACAATCGGTTCATAAACAACAAAGTTATTCGCGAACAAACATAAAAAAGCATATATATACGGTCGAATTGAGAAACCTCCTTTTTTGAAGTCGGTTTAAAACAGAAGTCGTAATTAATAAAAATAGATAAGAAGGACTTTGGTTTTTTTTATTACAATAAAGTATAGCAACCAAAATGTCCCACTGCTGGGTACAGCTATCCTTTCTCTATCATGAGAGGTGAGGCTGAAGTGTAGGCTTTAAGACGCTGCTCCAATGAAAGTGGAGTATACCTTTACTTACACACCTTTACTTACATTTTCTGCGCAAATTCATCATCATCAGCCTATCGCAGTTCACCGTTTTACATAGTCCTCCCCAAGAGTACGCTACATGACACGTTCTTCGACCTCTCGCATCCAGCTACTCCCAGCCACCTGTGAAGAAGTGTCGTCGCTCTAACTTAAGGCGTCCTACACTACGTTTGCCGGATTTATTTCTGCTTTATCTACCTTTTATTGTAGTACGTATATACAATTTCTATCCCTATCAGTATTTTACAAAATAAATCACTTCAATCCCGCAGCAAGGACGGCCATAATCATTTTGCAAGACGCTACAAATGCCGTCAATTCCTTTACGTTTCTCCAATACCAAAGCGGATGAGTAAAAAAAGGACAAAAATATACGCAGCGTTAAATGAAAATCTGTAGCAGTAAATTTGTCGTCATTTAAACAGATTAAAAGAGAATGTAGCGTGATATTGAATGGCGAATTCATTTGGTCCTTCCTCGCTTCGTAAAATTTATAGAGACTTTGATGTTTCCGACTTGCGAGCCAAATCTTGAGAAAAATGTAAGAAAACTTTAAGAAGTTATTAAATTTGTTGTATTTTACAAATTTGAGCATCTTTTTATTATTTTGTTCTTCATTTTAAATAATATAGTGTGTCCTGAATAAATATTAGATATTTCATAATCCAATTAAAGAAATATCATCAAAATATTAAAAACTTAAAGAAAAAAGGAACGGTCCTTCCCCATTCGAGATGGATCGTTTTCACGAAATTATTATTACCTTAAATAATAATAAAATAAAGATATAAAGTTTGTACGGTTTATAGTGAGTAATCTTTACTAATAGGAAGCGACATTATACCTGACTGAAATAGGTAATTCTACAACGATGGTATACACAAGCGAAGCCATGGGTAGGTATTAATATATTTAAACTTTCCCACTGACCACTCAACCGATGAATCTTAACATGTTCATATTTAAGATACTTAAATAATTTTAATACTCTCATTTAATTACGCGTGACACATAAAGTGTACCACATGTCATATCTTACAGCTTCTTTGACTCGTAAACATTTCATGAAGGGACTGTCGTTCTTATTCTAACTTCATTTTAGTAATTATTATCTTCTTATGCCAGGTTCTTATTTATTATACTTTGCAAGGTTATTTCAGTGGCTTAAGGTTTCACAAATGGTTGTTTTAAGTTTGGGTGTACTTTGTGTTAGGTGTTTGTAAAGTTCCCCTTAACGCATTGGTCCTGAGAGGCCCCTATCCAAAGGCACAAGGGCAGCTCAGGACCAAATGTTGTGGAATACTTTGGGTAAGGCCTAAATCCAGTAGATGTCTTTCGACTGAATAGATATCTACATCTATATAATAATATCTGGGTGTAATTTATCTATAATATGAATGTATTTAGAAATATATAAGTATGTTTATCAGTTGTCTGGTTACCATAGTACAAGCTCTGCCTAGTTTGGAATCAGTTAGCGATGTGTGAGTTGTCCCGAAAATATTATTATTATTATTATTAATATATTTAGTATATCCATTAGCCTTTTTGGTATAGTAGATACATTAAAACAACAAAAACAAACCAAAAAAGCATATTTATTAAATTATCCAAATAACTAATAAACATCTTATGTTAGCAAAATTATATTTCAACTCGTAACATTTCATCAATCGACTTCCAAAACTCCCTCATTGCACCTTTATTACCAACACGTACAAAGCTTTCAACAACAATCACGTCATGAACCATAAAAGCGATTCAATTATTGCACATTTACCGTAAATAATGCATTATTATAGGCAGATGCTTCTGCCGTAACAGAATTAGCACGATCGCCGCGTCAAAATGACGGATGGGTTCGTGACGTCAACAATAGGAACGCACCAATAAATGTTGGCGAACAATAGACCAATACACCAATAACTATTGATGGGCCAACTTTGTAATACGTATTAGAACTTAATGCTTAACAGGACATGTGAATCACGTTTTGCGAATATAGGAGTGGAATAGCGGTGTTATTCGTACCTACTTACATTTAAAGAAAATAAAATGAAGAAGAGCTTAGAAACCCTCATAGTTAGTTGCACTCGCTAAACAGTAAACGATCAATGGATTAAGTCACCAAGGACACGGTTATCTTATAGATGGGTGACCGCATGATATTTCATTTAAGCATCTCGCTGATACCATTGTTTGCATGCTAATAATAATAATTTATATCAATGACATAAGTTAGGTACGTATTGCCGTTATTAAGATTCGTATTTTAATGAATCTGCATGCATTGATGAGTTGGTCCTATTCTTGGGATACCCCACCTGGCGTTACAAATGTTTAGGCTGGCAACACGTGAATACGCAATGGTAACTGGTTATTATCAGGATGGCTGTATGCTTGTTTACCACCTAGTATAAAAAAATATAGGACTATTTTAGTATTACACGCTTCTATATAAATAGTTTACGTTACGAAAACTCCGATTTATGATATTCGGTTGCTCGATACATAACGTTTATAATTTTATGTTTGGATTATACTTCAGGGTCGTAAAATGTTTTACGATTCTATAAATGGGTTCAAGTAGGGAGTCTTTTTTAGGTAACGCTTAAATGAAACAATGAATGTGGAACAAGTGTTACGCATTGTGATTGAAAAGAAAATAAAACAAATTTAAATATGTATAATGAAAATAAAAATGTTTTTGTGGAAATATAAGTATTCGTTATCATTGATCATACGTTTCAGGAGGGCTTTCCTAACCAAATTTCAGTCATGGAGATAAATACCTTCTTAGCATAAGTGTGTATGCAAAAACAGATGAAGTCTTTAATTCTCTCACATATTATTTCTGATACTAAACTCACAAAATTAGCATCTATTATTTGGTTTGAAGATTATACTGAGCTACCAAATAATATGCATATAAATGTTCGAAGTTTTTTAATACATTAATCTAATGAAACAGCCAAACACATCTGATTAAATAGATGAAGTATGTAGTCAATTATTATCAGATTTCTTCCGCACGATATCTAAGTCATTTAATTTGAATATTGTAAACTGTAGTAGTTAAAGGTGAAATTAAATAATGAACAATGTGAGCTTTAAAGTTTATCAAGATCATAAATATTTATTAAGAGATAAAATATACTTACGTATCGTATTCCATATACTACATAGTCAATTAGCATAAGTGGCAATCCAACAAAATTATGATCTTAGCCACCGTTTACAAGGAGCAATTTTCCTTGGTCATCAAGTGTTACATACGCCCTTTAATATATTGATTCTACTCGTGTTTCCTTAAACCTGATGGAATTCCAATCACAATTCTAGATACTAGAACAAGATTTCAACTTATCATTTCCTTCTAAATAATGGGTCAATTATCGCTTGCAGCTTATCAGACTGCACTTATCAAATCCTTAAAGTTGTTAAGTAAAAATTTTATTAATTTGAATATCAACCGTATTTGAATCTGCAACGAGTTTAATTTTGCTTGTGTGCACCTTAACAAGGTAAAGAATGGCCTGACCAGAGTACATTATCTACTTAGTTTAGTTTCGATCGACACAAAACTTTATAACTCGGGCCATGAGATTTATTGTAATGAAATCGTAAGGATAGCATTTTCCTGTTCGTGAGTTATAGATGACTGTGCGAATCGTAAACAGTTCAGTTTGGTTTAATAAATTCTTTGGGACCTTTGGTCGTTAAGCAAACCTGATTTGCAGAAGTTTAATATGTTTCAAATTCGTATTTAATTATTATTATAGAAGTTGTAAGTACGGCTATAAAGTGTCGTCACGAAATTGAAGGATTGTTCGCCATTTCGATTTGGTAATTTTACTGGTAGTACCGATGTTATGACATACCTATCTAAACTTTGTGTCAAATCTGTTATTAAGACTTGATGACTTTGATCGTAGTTCAGGTGGTGATAAAATTTAAATTGGAATACAAAATAAAAGAAGGACGACAAAATATAAACTAAGAAAAGAGGTTGAACATAATTAACAAGCGAGCCCGAATGGGGAAGGACCTTACAGAAGATCACAGCCAAATAACTACAGACACAGTTGTATAATTGTGTTCCTGTGTGTAAGTCCAGTTATCCGTATATAACTACTACAAGATGTGTGGTCGACAAGCTAAAGTACCTAACTGCTTACTATCAGGCGAGCCTAACGACTATCTGTCACCCCATGTTTGTATGAAAAGGAATCGGAATAATCTATACATAAGCATATAATAATTGCTTGTCCCGGCTGACTGACTGACTCATCAATGCCGAGCCTGAATCACTGGGGTTACAATCTTAAAATTTTGCATAAAGGTTCCTTAAATGACGGGATTTTTAAAAATGTAAGCCAAAACAATTTTTATTTATACCCGGGTAAAGCTAGGTCTGGTTGCTAGTCTTTTATATTTGCGACCAAAATAAAACAAATAATGCTTACTTTAAATAAGTTACAGTATTCATTAAGTTAAATCAGTCGTGTTAATAAATTCCATTAAAGCGGTTTACCATCATTTAATTTATGTGTAACTTTATTCAGACTGTCCTTTGGAATACGAAACCTACACTGCACAAATCACAGCTTTATTAGATTCCAGAAAATTTATCGCCTCAGCGACTGGTAAAAGAGACTGATCGTGTTTCTCAGTCTGTGAAATGCTGTATCATTCACTTTTCAATTCAGCTTCAAATAATGTTACTATTTCGAATCTCCTTCGAATACTCATCGAAAGTATTTCTGTCTGGTTGCCTGTTATTTTCGTACGAGTTGCCAACTAAAAGTGACTTTACTAACTACTTAATATTAGATTAATCAAAAAATATTTGAGAGTAGCTACTAATTCATTAGAAAAACGTAGATTCTATAAAATGGTAATCAAGCTTCTTTAGTTGAAAAATCACCATGAAGAAGAAAAAGCATCAGTTTGTCAAACTTTGGGGTGCACTCAAAAAACCATTAACTAAGGAAATGCTGCCGGATCTGAAAATGGAAACTAGTAAAGCAGTTAATTTGATTTAATATCTGTTAAATAATTGCTATTTAACAGATACCATATTTGACATCTGCAGGCAAACCACAGGCCAAAATGTAATTTCAAATAACTACTACCTACTTTACAAGTCAGACTAACATTCATTATCGTTTGCTTTCCTACTAAGTGGTTTCTAATTTATAAATTATTTGAATTCAATTATTCCTATTCTGTTATTTGCTCTTCCTGTAGCTCTAATTATAGAAGTGCATTAAGCTCTACTGCAATCAAACGTAGTCAGATTGATTTCGAATCGGGCTAACAATTAGTTTTCATAGTTAATTTGGGAATTGAATACTATAGGTAAAGATAATACTTGAAGTCAATGCAATAATGTATTTGCTTTATGGGTACAGAAAGTTAATGAAGTAGTTTTATGCATTTATGTTTATTTTATTATAAGGTATGACAGGATGAAAGGAATTGAAGCATAAGTAGAAAGTAAACTTTAGTCTGACTCCATCTATATCACCAGTATTTGGCACGCATGTCGCTCAGGATTTAAACTGACAAAGATTTACGAGATAAAATCAAGTATAAAACACGTTTTCCAAAAGCATATTTATTACCAACATAAAAAAGTTAAGTGTCATTTGATACCCAAACTAATTGGGTGAAACATAAAGCTCAATGATGGTACATCAACAAAAATTGATCATGATGATATTAATTAGCACCTCTATGATTAATTTACTGATTAATGTTTCGTCTAATGAAATCAATACGTTAATTGATTAAATTAATCAATGGCTTAATGTCACGGTAAGTTAAAATTCTCACGAGACATTAGATACTGAAACTGAATCTCAAATCACAGCGTAAAACGAACTGTCATATGTAAGAGCATAGAAATATTACTAGAAACCCGTCTCAGAGTCACGTACTACGATCATTCTTCACGCTTTGTGACATTTGGAACGTCTCACAAAAACAAAACTGTCATCTCGATATCACTAAAATGTTTGAAAAATATTTCTTTATATTCATCAAACGTGTTTGGTAATAGAAAATTTCGGCTGAGGCCTGACTTTATGTCAGTAAGTAATCATCGAGTCAGATATGACAAATTAAGGACAGAAGTTTGTTTAAAGTAATGTAAGTTTTAGAAAGTTGAGATAGTTCATTAATAATGTTACTTTGAACATTGTTTGCTTCACTTATCATAGTTTCTTAAGTTACTAATACAATTTGAACTTCTTCACAGTTTTATTATGAAGAAATATATTATTCCAATAAGTAATATAGATACTTGAGCTAGTTATTTTAATGTTACAAACTTAAGTATTATTTAAGCTAACCCAGACAGGATTTCGTAGAAAGACCAGACAGGTTTTAGAGAGGTAAGGCACCATACTAGAAGGCAAGCCCGTCTGAGGAAGGACCTCCGCCTTACAGAAGACCACAGCCAAATAACTACACACAGCAGTGTAGTTGCGTTCCTATGTGTGAGTACAGGTCTCCGCTCATTTAGGGATGCGTTTTGAAAAAAACGTATTCCTATCCCAGGGTTACTCCATCTTAAAGCCCTTGTTTAAAAATACGAGTCGGCAACACGTTAGTGATACCTCTGGTATTGAAAGCGTCCATAAGCTACGGTAACTGCTTAACATCAGGCGGGCCGTATTGTAGTGTGTGACGCATTGCCCCCCATCACTCATTCATTAGGTTATATATATTGTACGATAGTATGTAAGTTAATGCATTAAACCTCTGACAATAGAGTAAACAACATCTTTTACTTTGACCACCCAAATCCCAACATTGCAGTATGCTTGTTTGCCACCCAAGTTGTAAAAAATCTAATAAAGGCAGAGACTAGATAAAAGCAACCTATCCTAATGCTCGCTTGTAGTTAAGCAGTTAGCTACAGTGAACCTTTAATCCTACAGAATTTACGGAACAACAGATTCTCAATCCACTTAATAAAAAACTGCTGAAAGTAGAACACAAACACATGTGAAAGTAAATATTTAAACGGTTGTCCATATTTTAGTATGTATCACAAAGAAACAAAGGTATTGCGAGAATTAATTCCAGCGAGTAAGTTTTTCTAAAACAAAGCGTTAGTCCGGTTATTATGAATAATGAAAATGTTCTTTGTGACTTTCCCGGTTAGCAGTTTATTGGTACAAAATGAACAATACAGGTGCACGATATTCAACTGCTATGTCATACACGTTCCATTTGCAAAGAAATTTAATTTTGTTCCAATATGTTTGTTCATATGCAAAATATTCTTTTTGAAATGGTAAAGGACAGATACAAAATAACATCATTCAAATTGAATGTATGCACTTATAATATTACTAGGGGTCGCCCGCGACTTTGTCCGCGTGGTAATTTGGAATATTTTCCCCAATTTTGCAACATATCTCACTACTGCTCCGCTCCTAAGCGTGATGTTATATAGCCTATAGCCTTCCTGGATAAATGCACTATTCAACAAAAAAAGATTTTTTCCAATCGAACAGTACTTTTTGAAATTAGCGCGTTCAACTAAACAAACAAACAAACTCTTCAGCTTTATATTGTTAAGTACAGATGTCCTCGACTAACTAACCTATCAACTGACAAAAAAAATATAAAAATAGCTAATTACACTCACACTGTACGTGTGGCCTAGTGGATCAGGTTGCCCGGTTTACCCGGTGTTAGTGGTGAGGTAGGTAACCTTGCTACTAACATCGGGCTAAGTGTTGATGGTTTTGAATGCCAAACGGGTTAAAACTTTGTGTGATTTAGAAATATTTGTTCCGTGTCTAGGTGTATTTTGTGCCGGTGTAGTGTCCCCTCTACGTTATATTCAGCCTAAACATGTAATCCTCAATTATATATAAACTAATTACATTATAATAAAGTCAGTGTATCTTCAACATAAGCTCGTTTTACTTGTCTCCTCAACTTACCCTACATGGCGACTCCGCCAGGATTTATATATATTTATTAAGTCCCCAGACACAGGACTTCTTCCCACGTTCAGAAATTGCCAAAACGAAACTACACATTTAAGACAAAAATCATACTTCATTAAATATTATGAAAGTGTTTATTATTATGTTATGTTTTACTCATCAGTTTTTTTAAATCAACTTAAATCATTTTTTGGACATAAAATCTTTCTCAATAAAAAAGAAAAATAAAATCTAAGTTGATTTACAATAGCCATGATCGTAAAATATTGATTAAGTCATTAAAATGACATCATATAAAATCAAATCTAATCAGTTGAAATTTAAATTGAAAATGAATCACTCTGACTATAAAACAGTTTTTATAACATAAAAAATGCTGACACGTAAGATTTGTTAATCGATATTGTTAAAAAAACTGTAATAAAATATATATAAAATACATTTATTACAATTTATAACGACAATCAACAAAATTAAGTTATAATTATTTTACCAATTGAAATTATCAGCAGCTAGGCCTCTCCAAATGCACGCCACTTAGCACGGTTTTCGGCTTCGCTTTTATAATCGAAATAATTGTTAACCAGCAAACAGCAGAGGTTTAAAGATATCGTACATTTTAGAAAGGAAGTTTTGTAATATTTGACTATTTTAATGTTACCCGTCTTTAACCTAATACATTGTATACATTTATTAAAATGCACAAATTTCATCATATCTAATGTGGGACGACCTCCCACTAGGTGGACAGATGATATCATCAGAGCTGCAGGAAAGCACTGGATGCAGGCAGCTCAAGATCGGCTATTGTGAAGACATATGAGGGAAGCCTATGTTCAGCAGTGGACATTATCAGGCTGAGATGATGATGATGATGATGATAGTGATGAATGTACAACAAAAGTGATACTTATAAGTTTTGAAAATTAATTTTTATGCTGACTTCATTTTTTGACAAGGTATACAATGATAGCAAGAGAAACGCCTATAACAATCATCTCTACAAAGAAAATACAATATATTCATTCAAAACATACAAAATATGAACAGAAACAATGTCAACACTTACTAAAATAAGCGAATCCCCAAACTAAAGCGCTAACTATAATAATAAATTTAAAGAGGACGATGCTCGTTAAAGCCTGATTCTCGCAAACATACATGTAAATTTTTGCAATAAAACTTTTAGTTTTGACAATAAATTCAATTGGTCCGTCAATAAATTTTCAAAGCATAAATTCTGTCAAGGTCCATCGGTGATGTCGTAAAACACGTTTTTATTACAGTTTACTCGAAACAATAAAGAAATGTGTCAAGCTGAAATATTAAACCGTAATTAAGTTAAAACGTCGCTTAATACTTCGTTACTGTATTACACCGACTTTTTTCTTCGAAAAAAGGAAATTAAGTATGGTTTGTCGTTTGATGTTAAAAGCGGTCTTGTAGTCAAAAAATATGCTAATTAAATAATTTCTATTAGGGTAATAGAAATTATTTAATTAGCATATTTTTAATAATTATTCACGAAAATAAATTTTCAATACAATATTGCAGTGTTACGAGTAGTATATAGGCATAAACAAAAGAAAGAAGATTTATATTAAAACAAACGATTAAGTTATAATGAACATGCTCTTTCAGACTCATGCTTTGTTAGTGTTTGTTCAAATAAATCATTAGTAAATTATAGATTTTTTTAAATGTTAAATAAACAATTTGGATTTATAAATCTTGAAAACTTATATGTGATTCTCTGATCCCAAACAAGCTAGACCCAGTACTGTAGAAATCAAACAACTGGTAAACCTCGTATATGTATTTCTAAATACGTAATAGAAACAACCAGACACAGAATAAAGATTCGTAATAACACAAACTATTGTCGAGGTCCTGCACAACATTGGGAATAACTAATCACTGGATCAATAATATGCAATGTCCTGACTGGATTTCCCATTTAGTTTATGCCAAAATATTTCCTCCACTGTATGTTCACAACGTATGTGTACTTAACAAAGCTACGATACAGTAGATAATGTAATAGACAATCATAAACACACCCCCGGCAAGGCAAATCAACAGTTTCCCCTTCTAACTAAATACTAAACACCTGTTCCAAAATTAAAGAGTAAGGCCATATAAAACTATGCATTAATTAACGTCCTAAACTGAACAAAAGAACATATTAACACAACTAGCAACAAAGCGAGTGAGTTGAGCAGTGTTTGTAAACCCGACGTTGGGCGCCGAATCCAGCCTCATTGAATTAAGTGGTCAAAGTGGGGCCACGGACGCCGCGGTCGCACGTGTGCAGAATGCCTTATAACTAGGGTCACCAAGCGTTAAAGAAAAAAATGAATAATCAAATAAATCCGGATTATTAACATTATAATTTTAATAATATTTTTAAAATATTATAATAATAAAATTAAAATAGAATATTGCATATTCCAAAAAAGTAATGCTTCATAATTATCCTGCTAATAATATAAACACGGAAGTTTGTGTGAGTAGGTGTTTTTTTACTCTTTCATGTAAAAACTTCTAGAAGAATTTTGATAAAACTTTAGAATGATACATCTCATACATTATAATAACACATTGGCTATATTTTATTAAAATTACAACACCCATTCGGGAATAAGCTAGTTAAACATAGATTAATTAATTAGTTATTGTCTTATCATCTTCCCCTCCTCGCCTCTGACGGCTAGCAGTGGGACGTTGTTTGCTCCGTGTTTAAAATTAATTAACCCGGTAAAAAGTCGTTGTCTCGGCTTGTGTATCTGTTTATGTGTTATTTGTAGTGTTTAGGATTATTATTCGTAAGTGATTTAACGTTTGTAAGTGTAATATAGTTCTAATTCTGGATTTATTTCGGTAAGTCATTTCATTTATTTTCTTAACAAAGAGGGTAGCAGGTATATTGTTCTGTCTTTTAATTTTTATCTTTTATTTTTAAGTTATTCATTGTAATTTGTTTGTTATCGTTAGTAATACATATAAAAATACGTTATATAGGTTTAATAAGATATGTCGAAATTTATAGGCGATCCTCCCGATAGCGGGGGGCCAATTTTTGCAACTCCAACATCTAAGAGATTATTTAGTGACATGTCACCTACTTTTGTGTCGCCTCAGGGAGCTAAACGTATGCAAACTGATAATCTAAGTAATGAGTCAATTATAAGTGATAAGGACTATTGCTCGCTGGTCACTCAGGCGACGGAATACCTCGCGAAAATCAATGAATTAGTGAACGATCAGGGGTCTCGCATTAATGTAGCCAATAAGACGTCTATAATGGACATTACTCAGCGTCTTACTGGCATTGTTTCGTTATTGGCCATTAAATCTTCATGTAATGAAACTAAGTTAGTAAATATGGAAAGGCAGTTAGATAATGTTCAAAATAATCAACAAACATTATCGTGTGGGCAAAAAACATGTGGGTCAAAACCAACTTATGCGGACCAGTTGAAACTTCGTGTACCACCTAAGTCGGCAGCGCCAGTGCAGTCACGACCACCTCTGCCGTGCGTTGTCGCTTACCCGACAACTGAACGATCAGCTGATTTTGCGTCATCTTCCGCCACTAAACAAGCTTTAATGAAAGCAATAAAACCTAGTGACGACGGTTTTCAGATCGTCGGCATTAAGAAGACAGCAAAGTCAGGTGTCGTGTTACGTGTCGCTAACGAAAAGCAACTGCAAAAACTCCAGTCCGTAGATGCAATCAAATCAGCGGGTCTACGTTTGGAGAAACCAAAGGGCCGCAGACCACGTATTCTTATTAAAGATGTGCCAATTTCTATGGAGGAGTCTACTTTTATGACTGCCTTGTATCGCCAGAATATTAAGGATGAAATACCTATTAAAGAGGAGGATTTCATTAAGAGCACAAAGGTTATCCGCAGACGTAAGCTAGATAATGGGCGTAAATGGATAGGATTAGAAGTTGAACCTGTAGTTAGGAAACATCTGGCGACTACTAAAGATAAAGTATTTATAGATTGGGCAACTTGTAGGTTCATTGATGACGTTGAGGTAGTACGTTGCTTGAAATGTCAACAATTCGGCCATGTACATAAGTTTTGCACTAGTACAACACCTGCTTGTGCGAACTGCGCTGGGGAACACGAAACTCGGGCTTGCCCTGATAAGCTTACCCCTAATTTCAAACCTACGTGCGTAGCTTGCAAACGCCTAAAGAAACCCAGCGAGCATAGATGTGGCTCTCAACAGTGTCTGTCATACAAGCTTAAGTTAGAGCAGCTTATTTTAAACACCTCATATTAACTGATAGGTAGGACTCTAACTAGGTAGGTAGGGCCACAATGGCTAATTTAGTGTTAGGTCAATTAAATCTCCACAATGATAGGGTTGCTACATCAGAATTAGACCGATTAGTTATAGAACACAAGTTAGATATCGTTTTAGTTCAGGAACAGTATCAGAATGCGCACTTTCGTAGGCAGGTAGTACAACATAACAACAGAGCACGAGCTGGGATATACGTCGCGAATTCTAATTTTACAATAACGGCACTTTCCGATCTAATGACGTCACACTGTGCCGTTGCAGAAGTTACATCCTTATCCTGCAGGGTTTATGTCGTGAGCTGTTACTTTCAATATTCCGATCCTGTCACTCCTCATCTTCACCATCTTCGCCACGTCTTGCGGTCTCTCGCAGGCCACAAGATTATCATTGGCGCAGACGTCAATGCTTCTTCAGTTCTTTGGTATGGCAAACATAGGTCCAGTGATAGGGACCGTCGCTGTGCGGTCGAGGATTTCATTGCAGAAATGAACCTCTCTATACATAACACCCCCGATGCACCACCAACTTTTTGCAGCCCAATGGGCGAGTCTTCTATTGACGTCACACTTTCTTGTGGAGGCGTTCGCATTGATAGGTGGCGTGTCCTACCGGATGCGTCGTGTAGTGATCATCGTTTAATCGTTTATGGGTTTTCTTCTGGATTTGCACGGGATCCTTATAGTGGTGCCGGCAACTTCAGATATAAGAGTAAAGGTGCTAATTGGGAGTTTTTCGGTTTGCTCTTTGCTGCTCATGACAGAGACTACACTCGCAACGACTTGACCGCCGAAGAAAGTGCTGTTATTTTGTCAGACACTTTCACTTATTGCGCAGATGTGGCTCTTGGTCGGAGATCTCTTACTAGTACTCGTAGATGTGATTGGTGGAGTGATCACCTAGCTGAACTTCGTAGACGATTTCGTAGAGCGCGTAGGAAATTTAATATTATTAAGAAACGTAATATAGTAGGAGAGGCCCATGTTTCGGCCCTTGTTGCTCTTAGGGTTGCCAGATCTCATTACAGAGCTGCTGTGGAGAAATCTAAGGGTAATTTATTGCGTAGAATAGTCGATAGGCTTGATAAAGAGGGTCCATGGTCTCCAGTATATCATGAATTCAAAGCAAACAGGTCAGTTGAACTTGCATACATACATAACATAAAGTTCAACAATACACATACTGTAGGTTTAGAAGAGACAGCCAATAAGCTACTAGGTTCTCTTGTACCCGATGATCGACAAGATAATGACACGGAATACCACCAACAGATTAGACAATGGGCAGCACAACCGCCTTTATCTTCAATGTCAGATTTACCATCCACTGACGAATTTATCAATATTGTCAGATCTCTACCCATCAATAAAGCTTCAGGTGATGATAAAATTTCAAACAAAATGATTATAGAGGCTTGTAAAATCTCTGGGGAATCAATCTTAAATGTTTATAGGCGTTGTATTATAGAGGGTATTTTTCCTAGTATCTGGCGTTCCGGTAACATAAGGTTAATACCAAAAGGTGGTGATAAACCACTAGATGACCCTAAGTCGTATCGACCTATAACCCTATTACCATCTTTAGGGAAGTTGCTAGAACGCCTTATCGTTCCTCGACTTTTGCCGGGTGGGGTTAAATTTCATGAAAAACAATTTGGTTTCACAATAGGTAGGTCCACTGTAGACGCAGTTATATCCGTTAGGGAAACAGTCACTAGATCAGATTGTCAATATGTATTAGGTATTTTCTTAGATATATCTGGCGCCTTTGACAATGCATGGTGGCCGATGTTACTTTTGAAATTAAAAGCTCGTGGTGTGTGTAGTAATATATACTCACTTATCTATACATATTTTTCACATGGAACAGCTAAGCTTAAACTTGGCCACTATGCAGTGTCGAAGCCGCTAACAATGGGCTGTCCCCAGGGATCAGTATTAGGGCCGTATCTTTGGAATTTAGGTTTTGATGATTTCCTGACACTGCCATTACCATCTGGCTGCACTTTGACCGGTTACGCTGATGACGGTCTTTTACTTATACAATCTAACACCAGGGCTGGACTTGAGAGCTTAGCGGAAAAATGTTTGCGCCTGATCTCTGATTGGGGAGTGCGCAACCGCCTATCGTTCGCGCCTCATAAAACATTTCAGCTACTATTGAAAGGGAATTTAAAAACGCCACCTAGAATTAGATTTAATAATATTACTGTTAGAAATAAGGATTCCGTTTGTTATTTAGGTTTGATTTTAGAAAGGAACTTCGCTTTTGTAGATCATATTACAACGATAGGAGAAAAATCTAAGAATAGTTTTTACGCCTTGACGAGGATATCGACATCGACATGGGGTCTGTCTTTTAACACCTTAAAAATTATCTATGCAGCAACTTATTTGGGTTGTATGTGTTACGGTGCACCTGTGTGGGCTGATAGGGCAACCATCGGTGCCGCACGACGCAAGTTGCTTCAGAGTCAACGTCTGGCGTTGATATTTTTGTGCAAGGCGTATAGGACAGTTAGCACTGAAGCTTTACCAGTACTGGCAGGTGTTCTTCCTGTCGATCTAGAGGTACAGAGACGAGCGGCGATTTATTACACCACACGTGACAACATCAATTCCAACTTTTTAATGCCACGTGATCGCCTTAAAATCACCCGATTATTTAAAGTAGTAAAGTAAGGCCATATAAAACTATGCATTAATTAACGTCCTAAACTGAACAAAAGAACATATTAACACAACTAGCAACAAAGCGAGTGAGTTGAGCAGTGTTTGTAAACCCGACGTTGGGCGCCGAATCCAGCCTCATTGAATTAAGTGGTCAAAGTGGGGCCACGGACGCCGCGGTCGCACGTGTGCAGAATGCCTTATAACTAGGGTCACCAAGCGTTAAAGAAAAAAATGAATTATCAAATAAATCCGGATTATTAATATTATAATTTCAATAATATTTTTAAAATATTAAAATAATAAAATAAATAAAGAATATTACATATTCCAAATAAGTAATGCTTCATAATTATTCTACTAATATTATAAACACGGAAGTTTGTGTGAGTGGATGTTTTTTACTCTTTCATATAAAAACTTCTAGAGGAATTTTGATAAAACTTAAGAATGATACATCTCATACATTATAATAACACATTGGCTATATTTTATTAAAATTACAACACCCATTCGAGAATAAGCTAGTTAAACATAGATAAATAATTAGTTATTGTCATTACTTGATACACACAGACAAAAAATAATAATAAATGTATAGCAGAAAAAAAAACTAAATTTTACGGAAGCCAACAAATAAATCAATTCAAAGCAGGCTTATTGTTACTACCTAATGTATACGCCTCCAAACACACCTTCGAATGAATGATAAGGGAACTTAATATCAAAATTACAACCTAGCTTGGCATTGGCTTCATGATTACAGTAATATTATTACTGTAGTAATTAGTAATTAAGCTATTTTCGGCTGATATAATCATATTGTTGGGTGGAACCTTACCAAGCACATACTTAAAAGTGTATTGCTGTAAGTACTTAATAAAAGGTTAATTTATATTAATATCTATATTGAAAATACTTTGAATTGTAATTATTGTTTTGCATGCCTCCAGACAACAGTAATATTTATTATAAATTATAAAATTACACAAAACGATTGGTAAATAAATAATAATCAACGATGTACGTGTTGAGCCACGTACAATATAAGGTTCGTTACTTATTGTTCTAGTTGCTCGTCACAATATTACGTGAACTACATTACTTTCAAATTAAACATATTAGATAGGATTTCGTATAATTTCTTCACTGGTAAAATAACCAAATTATATTACCATATTGTTTTTTACTTTCAGAATAAAATATTAATACCAAAATTACTTATTCACATCGCATGGCCACTGTACTCATAACGTGTACTTGTAAAAAACTTTGTCTCGATAGCCGTTCTGTCCATAGTCGTTAGCTCGTCGGTTTTGTAAGGAAAATGCGATTAGTGGTACTAGCTTTAGTAGCTTTACGGTTTATTTTGCAAGTTTCGTTTTTCAATACATAGATTTCTTAAAGCGATAAACGCTAGTTAACCTAGAAAAAGTTTTGTTAGAATTTAGGTGCCGATACATAGGGTATTAAAATGAGATGTGCAAGTCGATTAAAAATGAATACGTCAGTTTTCCTATTGTCAGATTGGTTTAATGATAATAAAGGGGCCTAAGGAAAAAACTGGCAATAAATTCAAGCCATTGTTACAATTTAATAAGTGTTACAATTTGTGACACAGAAAGTGACATAACAGCAACTACACCACAGTGTGTGTTATTTGGCTGAGGTCTTCGCTAGTATATTGTCCTAAATTTCTACTACCAGTAAAAAATACAACACTATCCAGTAGTATATTTAGCTGCTAAATTTTCATACTTTTGAGCAATACGTAAAACATTACATTGAAAATCCTCGACAAAGCGTTATTAAAATAGTTTGCACCTGTTTGTACAAAATTTAATAAGTTTATTTGCGAAAATACACTGTCAAAGCACTGGCAGTTAAGATTAAATTTTTAATTAAACATTTGCTGTTTTAGTCCTTTGTTTCATTAATTACTATGTACTTTGTGGATCGTTGGAAAGTGTTTTGTTTTTTGCCAATGAAAGAAACAGTAAGTGGTTTTATTTAAACAAGTGCATTTGACATTTTAAACTGCTTTTAAATCTCAGTTCTGCATCGTTGTTTCCATTATCATTTATTGTATCACTTTCATTAACTACCATCGCATCAGCTATACAAGTACTTATTTTAAATTGAAAACACAATTTGTCCAAGCGTTTACTCGACGCTTCACGTGAAAGAAAGGCTGGCTTATATTTGACTCAAAGAATAAGCATTGCCATTTAGCTAGGCAATGCTACCAGTCTCCTGGGCATGTTTTCAGTAGACATCATTTTGTATTGTTTTTATTATTAGAATTTATTTCTAATTTGTGTAAATATAGTTTTAGTTGTAATTTCGTCAAATAATTATATTATTTATAAATGCAAAAGTTTAGATAGATGGATGGATGGATGTTTGTTATATAATCATACTAACACGGCTGAATGGATCTGTATGAAATTTGGCACAGAGATAGATAATAATCTAAATATAGTACACAAACTTTACAGTACGACACTGTTCCCGTGTGATGTTAGGCACAGGTGGAAACTAGTTATACATAATATATCATTATATAATTGACGAACAAAAACATTTTCTGAATACCTTTCTGATTAATCCAGCTAGCGAAAATAACCTTATTAAAATCGGTTCACCTTTTCATTATTTATGTGTGATTCATCCTATTCATAAGTAGCCGCCGATTGACATCCTTAGGAGTGACGAGCAAGAAGACAAAAAGACGGATAAATTTAATGACTTTAGACTTCAACATGCTGTGTTTAGAAAAGAAACAAAGAGAGGTAGGACACCATACTAGCGAGCCAGCTTGACTGGAGAAGGACCTCTATCTCACAGAAAACCACAGCAAAATCACTACACACAGCAATGTTTGTTCCTGTATGTGAGTACAGGTCTTGCGCCCATTTAGGCATGCGTTTTGAAAGAAACGTTTTTCTATCCCAGGGATAGTCCAGCCAAAAGCCATGGTGTAAAAAAATAGGTCTGCAACACGCAAGTGATACCTCTAGTATTGAAAGCAAGCTTCCATAGGCTACGGTAACTGCATAATATCAGGCGAGCCGTATGCTTGATTACCACTCAAGTAGTATGACAAAATGAATCTTCTCATTTATAAACAACATACGTGCAAAATAATAATAAAATCTACGTAAACACAAATCACAAAATTAAACAAGCAAACGGCAACTTCAGGCATCTGGGTGCTTCAGTGGAAGTCAGAACATAAGCTCAGGTGTAATCAAACAAGACTCCGACACAGTAACGAACTCGGATTCCTGAGTTACATTCTGTATACGTGCACTTTAAGTTTTGAATTTAATTTATGGATAGTTGATAGTTTAGCAACTGGTGCAAAATGTTTCGAGTTCGTACTATTGTTAGAAAGCTTATCGATCGAAATTTAAACGTGGTTAACAGTGACTATTGGTAAAATATCTTTCAGTTATTGTGTATCTTATTAATTTGTATTTACTAAGGTAACGGCACCTTGATCCGCGGTATTTTTACCAAAACTCGAAAGAGCATCGATAATTAAGCATTTACTGTACCTTTTTGGGGGTTTTATTATTTTTATCAGAAGCTTTGTTTATTTGATTATCGAAATAGACTAAAGATTTGACTATTAGACCTTTATTTGTATTAAATAATAAATAAAATATGAAAAAAGTCCGTAGCCCCTAATTCCGCGGTAAAGATCCTAATTCCGATGTATTTGGTTCCTAATTCCGAGGTAACAAAATGTAGCGGGTACATGGTGTTCAAAAAAATCTCTGTCTACTTTAGAAATATGTTATTGTTCTTTGAATCTTTATTTTTATTTACTTTTATTTAATTGATAAAATTAAAATTTATTAATTATATTAACCGACTTTAAAAGAGGAGGTTATCAATTCGTGTTTTTTTAAAATGTTTGTGACCACAGAACTCCGTCAATTATAAACTGACTTGAAAAGTATTTTTTTGTTCGAAAGGGTATAAAATTCTGTCTTTAAGGGGTAATAAAGTTTGTAAGAAAGTTCATGTTTTATTTATTTCAGTATTTCAAAATTAGGAGTTTGGGATATCAATGTTTATGAAAATTCTCATACTATCAGTATTTACAGTTGTTTTTTTTTTATTACATTGAATAGTTTTGTATTTTATTTATTGTAAATTAGGAGAGGGCCAGGATTTGTTATCATACAAGCAAGCAAGTCGGACTGGGAAAGCCTCCCCCTTACAGAACACGACAGCTAAATAACTACACACAGCGGTATAGTCGTGTGTGAGTACAGATCTCCAGCGCTCATTTAGGGTTGGGTTTTGAAAGAAACGTTTTCCTATCATAGGGATACTTCATCTTTAAGCCCTGGTGTAAAAAAAATGGGTCAGCAATACGCAAGAGATACCTCTGGTATTTCAAGTGTTTGCTATGCTACAGTAACTGCTTAACATCAGCCGGGCCGTATACTAGTTTGCCACCCAAATAGTATAAAAAAAACAAAGATATCTAAACATTAACATGATGAAATTATGTCATGTTACGAGAACACTATGAAAAGAATTTTACAGACAAAATAACTCAATTTAAATTAATTTTATTATTGATCGTTCCATTTGAGTGAAAAAATAATCAAATTTACAATATCAGTAACCAAAATACAAACTTCCTAAATTAAATTTTATCCAAGAAAAAAAACTATATGCTGCAGTGAATTGTGAACAGCCTGTATTTTACTTGTCTATACCACGGAATTAGGTGCCCATAGAACCTAATTCCGATGCACTATACATCGGAATTAGGTTTCGTAATAAAAAATCACGTTTCCTAATTCCGAGTGTTAAAAGCTACAACATTTTTGCATAATTTATTTACAGATTAGAGCACAATTGTAATATCTTCCTAAATATGTATCGCACTAGCTAAAAATTACATTGAATTATAAATGAATTTAGATTTTTTGTCTTGAAATACTCATACAACAAATCAACAAAATACCTAAATATACCACCTTTGATATGCTACAATTAGTGAATGCGATGCAAAAGTGTACCTCGTAATTAGATCTTTTATTTATTGACTACTTAAGTTAGTAAATCTAAAGTGTGAATTGCCTAATCTTAAAAACAACCCTGAAAACCAAAAATGAAACTAAGTCTATGAAATCCTTATTCCGTGGTATACATCGGAATAAGGAACCGGCTAATTTTTATGGCACCTAATTCCGCGGTATTTTCGAAACGTTTTTTCACCTTTATTTATATAGTAAAATACAAAAAAGTAAAGTAATACTTATAATAAATATAGTCCTTCTACGAATTAAACGCAAATAATTACACACTCAGTATTAAAATATCAAGAAAATCGCTATTTAAAAAAACGTGGTATTTACGTGCACAGGGTGCCAAATGTATGAAGAGTAAGTTTCGACCGGCTATCGTTGCGAAACTTATCGATTATCTTAAACTTCTTATACTTTACACCTTACCTTGGATAATATATCCACATTTAGATATATTTTCCACTAAATAAGAGATATTCTGGTTAAAAACAGCTTGTATATCGCAAGTAAATGCTGTTTTTCTAAATACCTCGGAATTAGGTGCCAATTTCAGAACCCCTCGGAATTAGGTGCCGTTATCTTAACGCTAACGTGTCCATCGATTCTTAAGACGCCTTCAAATTTGCCGCGCGGAGGATTCAACCCAGGCGACAGCAGCGCGGCTGCGGAGCGACAAATTTGAAGGCGCCTTTAGGAGCTACAATGTATAATAGACAAATAAATAAGCAGATAGATGAATTAATTTAATGGCTTTAGACTTGAACAACTATTTCTAGAAAAGAAACAAACCACCTCTTTTAAAACAGCATACGTTCCAAAGCAAAGTAATTGTAATTTAGTAGTTGTAAATTTTTTTTTCTTCTATATCAAGACAGGTTGTCTGATAGAGACGAAGAAGATTCTTGTTCCTCAGCAGTAGGTAGTATATTTAACTATTATTATTATGTCGTATATATTATTTTGGTCGTTTTTAGAAATTAATTTACCTACTGTATTTTTTTGTAAAAAAAAAACATTTACCTAATAAAACTATTGTTAGAATTTACATTCAACATTTTGACGGTTTTAGAAAAACCGTCAAAATGTTGAATGTGAAATTCGGACTTGCATCAGCAAATTTACTTTTCTTTATAGAAAAAATGATTATGACATATTTTTTGTTATAACGACACTCATTTCTTTACACAGAAAGCTGCACTAAGCCTGCAATTTCTATTTTCCCGTTATTATCACCAATTCATCTAAGCTAAACCATCTTTCACCATTACCATAGCCATTAGAAGCTTGCACTAAGTATAGACTCTTGAAATTTCTCTTTTTAATGGAAAAAGATTTTATGTTTTGCGATTTTCTGTTTAGCAAACCGAGATATGCGTGTACTCGTATCTGTACAGAACATTTCAGGCTGAAATGTGGTTTCAGTAGAATCTTGGACTCTGAATAAGACATAATTATCTCGGTTTCAGAATTCTAAAGCTGGAAAATTGTTAAGTCTTACTTGCAAGCGTTTCGAGTGTTAACTCACTGTTGATTTTTATTACCATTAAATAAATTTGGCTGTCACGAATAGTGCTGAATTTTTATGTTTTTAAATGTAATTTTAAAGCTGTATTTTGTTTGTAAGTATACGTAGATTTAGTTAATTTATTGCATAACGCCTTTTTACCCTAAGGAATAGGCAGATATATCAAATCATCTTATTTTGACCGATTATAATAAGTCCTTTATAATTGCAGTCATCAGACTAATTTATACTTCATGCTTAAAGCCGTTTTACAATACATTTTCATCATTGATGCTTAATTTATTAGATTTTTAGAAAACAAGTTTAAAAAGCTACAATCAAACAGTTTCCAATAAATCTGACTAACCATAAATGTTATTTTTAAAGCCACAAAAATCACTTGTACTAAAAAGGACAACACGACATTTTAGTTAACTATTTAAGAACCCAAACATCAAAACTCGACCATCACTATTTAATTGTCTCACTACAATTTACAGGTGTCGTGTCCTAATTCCGTGGCGTGGGACAGTACAAGCCCGGTGCGGGTAATCAATCAAGTCTGTCCCAACTCAGAATACAATTATGAACTTAGTCCGTGTCACTAGTGTTGCGCCGATGTGATTAATTAGTTGTTGCTTGTTGTTGTGTGTATAAAATTCATGGGTATTGTTTGAATATGTTTGTTTGGGATGTGTTTTGTTTAAATTTCAACGAAAGTATGTTTTATCTGCCTTCCTCTGTTCCTATTATTTAAGTTAGTGCAAAAGATTTTTGCACGGGTCTCCTCCAAAAGACTTTACATACAATTTGTATTGATTCGACGCACACGCGTGGCGGCTATTCGCGAGTTAGTGTCAACCACACGAAACTGAGTGACCGCAACATGCCACCGGTTGCGACAACAATGAATCCTTCCGTATCGGAAGAAATTGAAGCGGTCACCAAACAATTTCGTTTGTGCAATACCAAAGGCGTGCGACAGCCACTGGTGGCTGTGGTCAGTGGCCCTTTTGTGCGGAACCTACAGACTATGGATTTTGTAAGGAACGTGAAAGGTCTTAATATATTTATTATAGTGTAACTTGGCTTAATTCTTGGTGTGTATGGCCGGCTATGCAATGCCATGCAATATTGTCTTCTATATTAATTGAACATACGATCGCTTTTCCCTTTTACAACTACGTATCACTTGAAAACACTGTAATCTAATTCTGTCAAAAAATAAAACTAAAGCTTTAATCCATTCGGGTTGATTCCTTTATAAAAGTTAGTACACACTTATTCCATTGACTTGATATTTGTTTGTTTTTTTGACAAACAAGGCGCAAACAGACGTTCTTTCTAATATTGTGTGCAATCCAAATTCGTGTAGACCTATTTCAACTGCTGAAAAAATGCCTTAATAATAAAAATTGCGAACAAACGGTAGTTTAACATCACTAACTTAATATTGGTTAGTTCAATATACAGGGCGGTGGATTATACATATATACAACTATAACACATGATTCGACAAAGACTTAGATCGCTGGATGCGTTATTGTGTTTCCCAAAAAAATCTATAAGTGCTGTTTGTCATCATTGTTACATACAAAAACGCAAAATTTACTTGCTGTTATTATAAAGGCAGATCTAGAAACGCACGTTTAGTAAGTTTTTTTGTACTATTTAGGTGGCAAATAAGCATACGGCCCGCCTGCTGTTCAACAATTACTATAGTCTTCACTAAATGTAGTCACCTACGTGTTGTAAACCCTTGTTTTGCACCAGAACTTTTAAGAGTATCTCTGGGAGAGGAAAACGTTTTTTTTTATATTATATAAATATATCCCTGAATGAGCGCTGGCGACATGCACTCACACACGAAACACAACTACACCTATGGAGTACTGCTGCCACCTTTGGGCGGGAGCACCTGGATACCAGCTTGGACCCTTTGATTCTATCCAAAGACGCGCTGTGAGGATTGTTGACGATCCCAAGCTCACAGGCGGTATTGATACACTAAGTCTAAGGAGAGACTTCGCCTCCTTGTGTGTGTTCTACCGCCTGTACAATGGGCTGTGTTCTGAGGAATTGTTCGAGATGATGCCCACGGCTACATTTTATCAACGCACCTCTCGCCACCGACAGGGAGTTCATCCTCACATCCTTGCACCTCTAACTTGCCGTACCGTAAGATTCCAGAGGAATTTCTTACCACGTACGATTAGGCTGTGGAATGAGCTCCCTGCCGAGGTTTTTCCAAAAGACTATAGCATGGGGTTCTTCAAGAAAGGAGTTATAAGGTTTTTAAAGGGTCGGCAACGCGTGAGTGACACCACTGGTGTTGCAAACGTCCATAGGCTACGGTAACTGCTTACCATCAGGCGGGCCGTATGCTTGTTTGTCACCTTGGTAGTATAAAAAAAAAAAAAAAAAAAAACACCGCTGTGTGTAGTTATTTAGATGGGGTCATTGTAAGGTGGAGGTCCTTCCCCAGTCTGGCTTGCTCGAAAGTTATTTTTAAGATTATTCGGTATACATCGAATAATCTTGAAAATATTAACTTTACCAATAGTTATCATTTCAACTGCAGGACCCAGTGCGGAACATAATAATGCCTCTTCCATTTTTACAACGAGCGATATTCTACCGCTTATATTTGACTACAAGTTTATAATTACCCAACCCTTTGCATGTTACAACGTCATTCAAAACCTACTTCTATTAATATTAGAAATGATATTTAATTATCATCCTCACAAAGACGTTTACTGCTAAATATAGGGTTTCCACAGCATTCAGTCCTGTACCGACGGTTCACTTTGTTGTTCACGCCTGCCCACGATGCATCTTCCAGTAGGTGGTTGCTACTCTGGCACCTTTTTGCCACAGTGGCTGTCCTTATAGTACCAGTTAATAGTGATTAGCTTAATTTTTCTAATAAAAAATATCTATTTCTATTATAAAATAATAAAGTACATAAGTACTTACTAAAGATTTCCGTGCGTTTAAACGTTTCTGCCATACATATTCTTTTCAACTCAAAATAAATATTATAACAATCAAACTTAGCTCACATAGGTCCCGTAGTTTAAGGTCCTCCGTGGTGCTCCTTTTCATAGGTTACAAACCTATACAGATTTATTTTGTGGGCGACAAAATAGCTTTGCTATGGAGGGAAGTGGAAACTTTTATTTCTAACTCCTCCTATTTACTTCTGATTAAATTCGTTGTGGGGTCCAAGACAGTAGGTTTAGTTGTCCACGGGACGCACGAGTGTCAAAACTCGGTGTATCAGTTGGTTACTCCGCTGTTAATCCTGGCTCACAGGAGTCACAGCGGTGGGCATGTGGGTGGGATTGTCCCGAAAAAGTACTTACTAAAGATGTCCGTGATACAGTTAGTTGCCATTTGCAAAATGGAGTATTTACAGCCGCTTCACCAGTGCCCCACTGCAGCAAATTCATACTGATATCAATTACAATTTCGTAATTAATATTGCAATAATATACTAATTACAAGCCTCGGTATAATTCTCTCGCAAGTTCATTTATTATATCTTGTCTTACAAATGTTTATTGTTACTGCCTGGGGGCTTCTAAATGCCACTATTTTATGCTTATAAGCTTACTTGTACTTATTTGATCTAGATTTGTTGCCTAATATAATAGGAAACCATTATTTTAATCATTAAAATAATTTTCTTTTGAAAAAATTAGGCCCAGAGCACTCGTTCTTCGGTAAACAATCAGTGAAGGGCGCGGTAACCTTATAGATGGGTGACCGAATAGTGATATTTCAGCTAAGCGTCTCTACTTCGGAGGGCACGTTAAAATTCAGTCTAGAATGTTAACAGTCGTTAAAGTCAGAGGCCTAGAATATGGCCGATATAAATAACTTTGTCACCTGGTTAGCCACTAACCAAACCATAAGAAGAAGATTAGCTACTATATTTTTTGATTCGGTAGTTCGAAGTGTATCAAATCACGTCGAAAATGAGAAAAAAAAATACCTTTATTTATTAAATGAAACCAGAAAGAATTATTAACGTAAATTACACAGGTTTTGTACTGTTTATAGTTACAATCAGTTCTATTTCATTATAGTTGAGTTTAAAAAAACTTACAAAGTCATAGTTTAAAAATTGCAAGTGTAAACAATTCTATTTGCTTATCCCGGTGGACTCTGTCTAGCCGGCTGCCATTTACAACACTCGCGTGTGTTGTGGGCCGCCGCTACTAGACTAGGCTGTAAATGCTTCACACGAGAAAATAAAAAGAACGAGATTGAAATTACGTTGTTGTGCGGCAATTTTTTCTAGAAAACCTTTTTGATATTTTTTGTATAGTGTTAGACGCTTTTGTAAGCTATATCCGCAGGAACAATGAAAAATTTAAATACATGCCTCAAAAATTTGACTGGATATGGTTATCTATATTTTTATTTTTTGACTGTATTATTATTTGTTACAATCTGTCCACTGATAGAGTTGGATCTGGGATAGCATTAGACTGTTACAAATGAATTTATTGATAGGAAATTCAATGCGTGATACATAATATTATGCATGATTATAAAATAAAGTACCTACCTAAAACTTTATGTTATGATGATAATACAAATTTTGTAGACATAAATGTCTCTTTCGCCAAGTAATGGTAATTTCTTTCGTGCACCATTATTTTATTTGTAGGTATTTTTTATAATATAGAAACAAGATACACATTGTAAGTATATTTTGTTGTATTTCAAGTACTTACCTAGGTTTAGTAGATTTTTTATATATACTATTGAGTTGTGATCTCTAAGATCATTTTTTGCAATCACAGTCCACAATATAATAGTTGTATTAATGAATGATCTAGTATTTTGTTTGTTAGCTACATAAACTTATTCTAACATAAGCATCCTTTAAGATTTTCCGTAATTAAAATGCTTCTGAAAAGATTCTACAATTTGTACTGAAAGACCACCATATTCATATCTAGCAGCTTTCCGAAAGTGCTATTGAATTTTTTGTTTTTTTTTATGTCGTTTCCAATTTATAAAAATCTTTGTAAGTGCATGTTTCTATGACGCGGGCAATGCTGAGTCGACGGTATCGCAGCAGCCAGAAACAATATTTTAGCGGTTTAAAAGTATAAAGGAAAACGTGAGTCGTGTGTACGTTTTATGTAGAACTAATCCCGTTCAGAGCCGGCAGTTTCGTTTACTCGGTACAAGCTAAATTGTAGCAATTTTCAAAATGACAGGCATTTTGGCGAATTTGTTTTAGTATTGTATATGAATCTAAAAATACCATGTAAAAAAAACTATAGAGTATGTTGCGACCAATAAAATTAGCCAAGTTAAACTAGTAACCCGTTGTAAATGCTGTTATTCCATCACTTAGACTACTAACACTTGACAACCCAACATCTAAACATCCCCAATTACAACTTATGCGGGCGTCTTAATCAAACTGCATTTAAAATAGTGCCATCTCTATCCTTTCCTAGTCTCTCTCACTTCCACGTATGTATGTCCTACGTACCTATAGTAAAACTAAGTTTTAATAAAAGTATAATGCAACTTTGGCATGAGTTAAATGAAAATTTGAAACATGGGACTAAATCTTGGTAGTACAAGTTGGAAGTTCGAAAGTCCAGTACAATACGATTTAACTCTCTTACTTAGTGAAATTATAAATCGATGTCGAATACTACTGTTCTTACTAACTTGCTTAAGTTTTCTCAGACTGGAATATTAATGTTCCCTTGTAGTTTGTTAAGGAAGTATATATTCGGATTTAGTTTGTATTTTTCTTTGAAAGTATTATTCTTGGCGTTTAGTTTAAGATAAAATCGGTTGTTCTTCCTAGGATTTATTATTATTAAAGTTTAACTAAAAATGTGTGTATATTTTGACATTTTCGTTACGAGTATCATCATCTCAACCCATAAACGTCCCACTGCTGGGCACGTGTCTCCTACGTACATTTGGAGGGATATGAGCCTACTATACAACGCCGATGGCCAGATCGTTACGAGTATTCTTTGTTTTTAGTGGTATCTCTCGCGCTATGCTGATCTTTCAAAAATCTTATTACTCCTTTCTTGAAGAACTCCATGCTATAGTCTCTTTAAAAACCTCGGTAACTTAATCATAATTGGTCCCTAAAAAAATTAAGAATGTCCTAGCTATCTATCTATCTTTATATATACATTGTTTTCATTTATGTTAAAGATAACTTTGTACTTAGAACTGTAAAAAATCATTTCCAAAGTCAAAACAATTATCGTTTCGTATCTTGATTAAATTTCTATACACAAGTCATCTGATACAAATTAAAAAAATAGCAATTATTCTAGACCGTAATCAACAGCAATAAAGTCCAAAATTAATTGCCAGTTCAACTCTAATATGTTTAACCATACATTCATTAAAGTTAAAAACCTCCGAGCGTTTTCTAATGAAGCTTCACTAAGGAATTTAAACAGCTACTAATGTAGTAACTTACCAGCTTATTCAGATCCATCACGCCCCCCTCCATACAAATAAAATATATGAGCAAAAGGGAGTTCATTCATAAGCTCAAGATCAGGTTATAGTGGCGGTTTATGTCGGATAGCAGTATTTCACTTGGAGTTGAAAACAATCGGTAAATATTAAGAGACCGAATGATTTTTTACGCCCCCGATGCACTGATTTATTTTAGGACCATTATGAATCGATGCATTGAATCGATTCAACGATGTTCGTTTAATAACATGTATCGATTCGAATGAATTGCTTATGAATTTTTCATGTATGCTGATTCGGTATTGTCTTTTGTTATTTAAAAATAGTTATTGATTAGTAATTAGGTACTGTTTTTATTTATTTATGATGTTATTGTTTATATCGGTTTTAAACATGACAGCCAGTGTTACGAAAAAGACTTAAACAAAATTATGATATATCATGTGATATTATTTACTTAATTTAATTAATATCACATGACATATCATAATTTTGTTTATGTATTTTTCGTAACACTGGATGTCATAATTTTTTTTTTTTTTTTTTTTTTTTATACTACCAAGGTGACAAACAAGCATACGGCCCGCCTGATGGTAAGCAGTTACCGTAGCCTATGGACGTTTGCAACACCAGGGGTGTCACTCACGCGTTGCCGACCTTTTAAAAACCTTATAACTCCTTTCTTGAAGAACCCCATGCTATAGTCTTTTATAATTTATATTATAATTGATGGGGTATTTTTTGTTAGACGTCTAAAGAAATAAACTTAAGGTTGCGCTATATCACATCTAAAAAATAAAGCCATAAAAAATAATATTATAGCAATTACTACCATTGAGTCCATAGTAAAGATAAATATAATAGGGTCAGCGCAGACAAGAGACATTTGTTGCAGAAGTTGACAAAAACACATTATTTTGGGACAAAACTATTTACGTCCCTAAATAATAAATTATCATTATATCGCATCAAAAAATTATATCTCAGTTTTAAATATAATAATGTACAATAATTAATGTTGCTTTATACATATTATCACACCCGTCTCCCATTGAGGTAGGCAGAGACTATGGGGCTCCAAATGTTTTGATCTAGACATTTCTCTCGCTTCCTCTACATTCATCAACCTCTTCATGCATGAATAATAAGCTAAGTATTTAAGTCCAATTTTATTAAAATTAAATAAATGTATCGTCGCCCTTTATAAAGGGTCGCTGGGACCCCATGCGGTACTAACAAGTGCATTGGTACTATTTGGTACCGATTGGAATCACGCATAGTAGTGACGTGTTTAAGTAATGTATGCAGATGTATGTGAAGGGGCACAACTGCACAAGTTTAATAATAACATGGTACATATTGTTAGTAATTTTTATTTGTCTATACTAATATTATAAAGAGGAAAGATTTGTATTTTTGTTTGTTTGTTTGTTTGTTTGTTTGTTTGTATGTAATGGATAAACTCAAAGACGACTGGACCGATTTTAAAAATTCTTTCACCATTAAAAAGCTACATTATCTGCGAGTAACATAGGCTATACTTTATTTAAAAAAAATAGGGCTAAATAATGCCAAGACCTCAGACAATCACTGACTAAATTAGTAACGCCTAATAAACGCCTATAAAATAATTGCTATTTCATTTTTTGTAGGCGCTAACATTTACCAATACTTTAATTTAGGTAATCAGGAAAGCAGCAGAGAAAAGAAAACACTCCACCGAATCTGTCTGGTCAAGATAAACTCAATAACTACCCAATAAAATTTAATACGATTTTCACCAGGTGATGGCGTAATTCTTCCATTATAGTTTTGTGAGTGTGAATTGGCTGAAGTATTACGATGATAGTTAAACGACTAGGCAAAATTTTGCCGTAGGAGGCAATGTTATTCCTAAATAGATCAATAAAAAGTCCATGATACTATGTGTCTATCTGCAACCATAAAAATCGGAATACTTAACTGATATATATTTTTAACTGACTTTTAAAAGATGAGGTTCCCTAAAATAATTGCATTGTTTTTTTTTATCCCTAAACATCGTCATTTAAGGACCGATTTGTAATATTCTTTTTTAAGTGATCGACAAAGCTCGAAAAAATGCCTCAATTAAGTGGCAATGGGTAGGGCATATAGCTCGCAGAACCAATGGCCGTTGGGGCAGAAAGGTTCTAGAGTAGCGACCACGAACTGGAAGACGCAGCGTGGGCAGGCCTCCAACAAGGTGGACCGAAGACCTGGTAAAGGTCGCAGGCAACCGATGGACAAGGTCACCTCAGGACCGACTGATGTGGAAAACCTTGCGGGAAGCCTATGTCGAGCAGTAGATGTCTTATGGCTGAGATAGAATTACTTTTGTGGCAAACAAGCATACGGCCCAGCTGATGTTAAGCAGTTACCGTAGCCTATAAATGCCTACAGTATCACTTGCGTGTTACCAACCCATTTTTTACACCAGGGCCATAAGATGGGAGCAGAGTATCCATGGGATAGGAATACGTTTCTTTCAAAATTGATTCCTAAGTGAGCGTTGGAGTCCTATACTCACACACAGGAACAGAACTACACCGCTGTGTATAGTTATTTGGCTGTCGTCTTCTAAGGTGTTGGTTCTCTGTAAGGTGGAATTCCTCCCCTATCTGAAAAATTTATCTTAAAAAACATTTTGCAATTGAATGGATAGTTTTTCATATTGTTCTCATTAAAACAAACAGTTCTGGTGATCGGATCCGTAGGGAATTGAGAAACCTCTCAAATACTATCTAGGCATACTGCAAATAATCAAACAAATGCATTCAGGAAGCATCAATTCGTTAGTGAAACTAATAAAGTATACTGCAGATGGCCAACTTCTCAATGATAAATAATTAGTCAATGGAGATCAGACATAATGTGTAATTAAAATTTGTAGACTGTAACTAATCACATTCAATGAGCAAATTAAAATGGTACAATTAAACTAATATGATTATACAGCTGGATATAGGCACCGAAACTTCGTAATTAAACAATGTACAAAAAAAATGCATGGTTTCAGAGATATACATAATAATAGATACCTACATATATATCGAATTTACGTTGAACTCTCACCAATATGGTCGACTATAATAAATAGGGTTCAGTTTACTGGTTTTTTATTCAGTTTTGTTCCGGGAGCTTATGTAGAGTACTATATCTCTATTAATAGAATGATGAATCAAAACAAAACTAATAACTATGCAGTTCAATTTCTGAAATCCTTGAGCACTACGGTGGACCATTATGCCCTTTAAGAATTTAATAAATTTTTAGCTCACCCAAACTGTGTAACAGTACCTATCAGGTTCATATCAACCCATAAATGTCCCACTGCTGGGCACGGGTCTCCCCCATACTTTTGGAGGGATATTAGCCTACTACACCACGCTGGCCAGACAGATTGGTATAGGGTTTTATTTTGAATTTTCCTTCTCTTGCAGTGGATATTGTCTGCCTGAATTACTCCTTTAGTCGACTCTTAGGACACCCTTGGGATAGATAGGGGTGGTGATATTTTGTATTCTTAATCCGTCCCCACACGGAATCCTATCAGGTTAGAAGTGACCAATTTAAAACGAAATGTATGGATTCAGAAATTTCTACAGGGCATAAGCTAAGCACAGATAAGCTAAGACAATTTGAAGAGCAGAACAATCGTACAAACAAGGAATATTTCTTTATGAAGTTAATAATTACAGAACCTTAATGTTCAAAAGAAAAACGTAATTGACAAATCAACAAACGCACAGTTTAAATCACTAGACACTCAGATAGCTATTATGATATAGGCATCCGCTAAGAAAGGTTTTTTTAAATGTAACCGCTAAAGATGACAATCAGCCGATGAAAGTTTGTAGTTTTCAGATTTACAGTAAAAGACTGAACACGCGAACGAAGTCGCGGGTACAGCTAGATTGTGTTTGTTCCTTGTGTTTACTGAGTGAATGTCACTGTTTTTACAAAACAGGTGTATATTTTGTTTGACAAACATGATGTTAGCAAAAATGTACTGAGATGCAACACTGAGAATGCCTATTTCTTTGAACTTTTCTCTAAGTGAAACTCGTGCGCCTAAATTGTAAATAGAGCGTACTGCTCTTTACATAATAAAGTACATAAGTACTTGATTGTGATTGTTAAAAAGACAACTCCTGCACTAGAGATTAAGCTCTCTGTCGCGGGGGACTTTACAAACATACAATTAACGGACACAAATTACACCCAGACTCAGAACAATTCTTTGTGGGTTACACAAAGTTTTGTCCTGTGTGGGATTCGAACCCATAACCGTGCACAGCAGGCGAATACTGCGGCCACTGGACCTCCGAGGCAGTCAAACACTTCACTCACTTACTAAAGATGTCCGTGATACAGTTCATTGCCATTGGCAAAATGGAGTATTTACAGCCGCTTCACCATTGCCCTACTGCGGCAAATTCATACTGATATCAATTACAATTTCGTTATTAATGTTGCAATAATATCCTAATTACAAGCCTCGGTATAATTCTCTCGCAAGTTCATTTATTATATCTTGTCTTACAAATGTTTATTGTTACTGCCTAAGGGCTTCTAAATGCCACTATTTTATGCTTATAAGCTTACTTGTACTTATTTGATCTAGATTTGTCGCCTAATATAAAAGTAAATCAATTTTTTTATACATTAAAATAATTTTCTTTATAAAAAATTAGGCCCAGAGCACTCGTTCTTCGGTAAATAATCAGCGAAGGGCGCGGTAACCTTATAGATGGGTGACCGCATAGTGGTATTTCATCTAAGCGTCTCTATACTTCGGAGGTTCGGAGGGCACGTTAAAATTCAGTCTAGAATGTTAACAGTCGTTAAAGTCAGGGGCCTAGAATATGGGCGATCTAAATAACTTTCTCACCTGAGCCTCTAGACAAGTGGCATAAACGGTAGTCGAATCGAAAAGTCAAAAAAACAAATGTATGGGATTTGACGTTAGTCTACGATATAATGTCTTTAACTTGCGTCAAATCCCATACATTTGCTTTTTTGACTTTTCGATTCGACTATCGCTTATGCCACTTGTCTAGAGGGGCTGGTCAGCCACTGACCAAACTATAAGAAGAAGATTAGCTATTATATTTTTTTATTCGGTATTCCGAAGTGTATTGCGCTAGGGTCCCGCCAAATCACGTCGAAAAGTGTGAAAAATGAAAAAAAAATTATAAATATATTTTTGAAAGAATTATTAACGTAAATTACACAGGTTTTGTACATTAAAATCTGTTTATACAAGCAGTTTTATTTCATTATAGTTGAGTTTAAAAAAACTTACAAAGTCATAGTTTAAAAATTGCAAGTGTAAACAATTCTATTTGCTTATCCCGGTGGACTCTGTCTAGCCGGCTGCCATTTACAACACTCGCGTGTGTTGTGGGCCGCCGCTACTAGACTAGGCTGTAAATGCTTCACACGAGAAAATAAAAAGAACGAGATTGAAATTACGTTGTTGTGCGGCAATTTTTTCTAGAAAACCTTTTTGATATTTTTTGTATAGTGTTAGACGCTTAAGTAAGCTATATCCGCAGGAACAATGAAAAATTTAAAAACATGCCTCAAAAATTTGACTGGATATGGTCATCTATATTTTTATTTTTTACTGTATTATTATTTGTTACAATCTGTCTACCAATAGAGTTGGATCTAGGATAGCAGTAGACTGCTACAAATGAATTTATTGATAGGAAATTCAATGCGTGATACATAATTATGCATGTAAAGTTATATAAAGTTAGTTAGTACATTGCATTTATCTTATGATGAAAATACAAATTTTGTAGACACAAATGTCTCTTTCTCCAAGTAATAATGGTAATTTCTTTCGTGCACCATTATTTTATTTGTAGGTATTTTTTATACTATAGATACAAGATACACATTGTAAGTATATTTTGTAGATTTTTTTATGTAGACTATTGAGTTGTGATCTCTAAGAATATTTTTTGCAATCCCAGTCCACAATATAACAGTTGTATTAATGAATGATCTAGTATTTTGTTTGTTAGCTAAATAAACTAATTCTAACATAAGCATCCTATAAGATTTTCCGTAATTAAAACACTTCTGAAAAGCTGCAACAAATTTGTACTGAAAGATCACCTAATTCATATCTAGCAGCTTTCCGAAAGTGTTATTGAATTTTCAGTTTTTTTTTCTTTATGTCGTTTCCAATTTATAAAAATCTTTGTAAGTGCATGTTTCTATGACGCGGGCAATGCTGAGTCGACGGTATCGCAGCAGCCAGAAACAATATTTTAGCGGTATAAAAGTATAAAGGAAAACGTGAGTCGTGTGTACGTTTTATGTAGAACTAATCCTGTTCAGAGCCGGCAGTTTCGTTTACTTGGTACTAGGTAAATTGTAGCAATTTTCAAAATGACAGGCAATTTGGCGAATTTGTTTTAGTATTGTATACGAATCTAAAAATACCATGTGAAAAATTACTATAGCGTATGTTGCGACCAATAAAATTAGCCAAGTTAAACTAGTAACCCGTTGTAAATGCTGTTATTCCATCACTTAGACTACTAACACTTGACAACCCAACATCTAAACATCCCCAATTACAACTTATGCGGGCGTCTTAATCAAACTGCATTTAAAATAGTGCCATCTCTATCCTTTCCTAGTCTCTCTCACTTCCACGTATGTATGTCCTACGTACCTATAGTAAAACTAAGTTTTAATAAAAGTATAATGCAACTTTGGCATGAGTTAAATGAAAATTTGAAACATGGGACTAAATCTTGGTAGTACAAGTTGGAAGTTCGAAAGTCCAGTACAATACGATTTAACTCTCTTACTTAGTGAAATTATAAATCGATGTCGAATACTACTGTTCTTACTAACTTGCTTAAGTTTTCTCAGACTGGAATATTAATGTTCCCTTGTAGTTTGTTAAGGAAGTATATATTCGGATTTAGTTTGTATTTTTCTTTGAAAGTATTATTCTTGGCGTTTAGTTTAAGATAAAATCGGTTGTTCTTCCTAGGATTTATTATTATGGAAGTTTAACTAAAAATGTGTGTAAGATATTATGACATTTTCGTTACGAGTATCATCCAGTGCCCCACTGCTGGGCACGGGTCTCCTACGTACATTTGGAGGGATATATGCCTACTATACCACGCCGATGGCCAGATCGTTACGAGTATTCTTTGTTTTTCAAGGGTTACTCTCGAGCGTTGCTGATCGTTCAAAAATCTTTTTACTCCTTTCTTGAAGAACTCCATGCTATAGTCTCTTTAAAAACCTCGGCAACTTAATCATAAGTAGCCCAAAAAAAATTAAGAATTTCCTAGCTATTTTAAAGTTATCATTAACATAAATGAAAACAATATATATATCTTTATATATATATATTGTTTTCATTTATGTTAAAGATAACTTTGTACTTAGAACTGTAAACAATCGTTTCCAAAGTCAAAACAATTATCGTTTCGTATCTTGATTAAATTTCTATACACAAGTCATCTGATACAAATTAAAAAAATAGCAATTATTCTAGACCGTAATCAACAGCAATAAAGTCCAAAATTAATTGCTAACTCAAATATGTTTAACCATACCTACATTAATTAAAGTTAAAAACCTCCGAGCGTTTTCTAATGAAGCATCACTAAGGAATTTTAACAGCTACTAATGTAGTAACTTACCAGCTTATTCAGATCCATCACGCCCCCCTCCATACAAACAAAATATATGAGCAAAAGGGAGTTCATTCATAAGCTCAAGATCAGGTTATAGTGGCGGTATTATGTCGGATAGCAGTATTTCACTTGGAGTTGAAAACAATCGGTAAATATTAAGAGACCGAATGATTTTTACGCCCCCGATGCACTGATTTATTTTAGGACCATTATGAATCGATGCATTGAATCGATTCAACGATGTTCGTTTAATAACATGTATCGATTCGAATGAATTGCTTATGAATTTTTCATGTATGCTGATTCGGTATTGTCTTTTGTTATTTTAATTAGGTACTGTTTCTATTTATTTATTATGTTATTGTTTAAATAGGTTTTAAACATAATATGTCTGTTTTACTTAATATCACATGACATATCATAATTTTGTTTATGTATTTTTCGTAACACTGGCTGTTATAATTGAGAGGGTATTTTTTGTTAGACGTCTAAAGAAATAAACTTAAGGTTGCGCTATATCACATCTAAAAAATATAGCAATAAAAAATAATAATATAGCAATTACTACCATTGAGTCCATAGTAAAGATAAATATTATAGGGCCAGCGCAGACAAGAGATCTTTGATGCAGAGGTTGACAAAAACATTCCAAAGTAAAATAGCATTAAAACTGTGTACCTCCCTTATCAATAAATTATCATAATATCGCATCAAAAAATTATATCTCAGTTTTAAATATAATATTGTACAGTAATTAATGTTGCATATCATCACACCCGTCTCCCATTGAGGTAGGCAGAGATTATGGGACGCCAATTGCTTTGATCTAGACATTTCTCTCGCTTCCTCTACATTAATCAACCTCTTCATGCATGAATAATAAGCTTAGTATTTAAGTCTAATTTTATTAAAATTAAATAAATGTATCGTCACCCTTTATAAAGGGTCGCTGGGACCCCATGCGGTACTAACAAGTGCATTGGTACTATTTGGTACCGAATGGAATCACGCATAGTATTGACGTGTTTAAGTAATGTATGCAGATGTTTGTGAAGGGGCACAACTGCACAAGTTTAATAATAACATGGTACATATTGTTAGTAAATTTTATTTGTTATACATATTTCTGCATTTTATTTCATAGAAGCGATACGCTTGTTTGCGTTGTGATTCGGGACGAAGCAATACTTCAATAGTGATATGGGACAGACTAAGATTTTTTTTGGAACGTGGGACAGAACTTCAGTAAAAACTAAAATTAAATCATTTTTACTCCTATAAAAATATTAAATGCTACTAAAAACTTAATTAAATAGAAAACTCCTACAGGAACAAGCAATGTTTTACAAAAATAACAAAGTACATCCAGGCTCGGAACAAAGATTTATGATTCACATAATGTTTTGTCCCGTTTGGGAATCGAACCCACAACCAACAGAGCAGTCAATCTTCCTGAGTAGACAGTTTCAGTACGGTTTCTTGAGCTCATTGTAGTAGCTTTCACAAACAATCAGATGCTAAATAATATTCAAACAATGGTCCCAAGTATTGCACCACTATCTCAAATAGAGAACGCTGTAAAATTATTCCACTCTATCGTGTCAAACTGCTCCAAAGTCTTCACTAACAAAGGAACTCAGCAATTCGTTACTCACCTGTCACCGAATACCTTTATCTAAGCTGCCGGTTCAATAATATAACGTCCAATTGCACTATCCAACATAGGAGCCGATGGTTAATCGATGTGTTACATGTGGCCACGAAATATACGTACGTTGATTCCATAGATCGAGATTTTTTTATTTTACATAGAGTTACAAATTTATAGCTATGACAATTGGCGGATATAAACGATTAAATTTAATTAGTTTATTTATAATATACCATAATATATTTACACTTATTAAAAATGGAAAAAGAATGATAAATTACAGGAAAAAAGGCAGGGACTGCTTAAAAAGCGTCATAAAATTCCTCCGCATGTTCATTCAATTCATTTGTTTACAATTTTTTTCTCTCTTCGTGTACTTATGTAAAAAAATTACTATGAGTTTATTACCAAACATAAGTAAAACATAAGACACCTTCGAAAACAACCGAAAAACTTTAAAGTCGCTTGGTTTCTACCGAATAAAAATATGAACCTTGCCTTGTAATCATTGAAATCGGTCCTGTCATTAAGATGCCACAAACAACTTTTTAAGCTATTGCATAGCTTCTATCGCGGGCCTTGGGCGTGGAGACCGAATCCAGAGATTCCGTAACGAAAATAATAAACCTAACACCCCATACTCCGATCGGCACAGCGGTGATACTTTTTTTAATGACGAATTCTCTAAACGACCAATAATAATATGTCAAATTTGTGTAAGGAGGTTTTGATCAAAGAGAATATTAATGTGAAAAAGATTATAGTATAAGGACTCTTAAGGAATTATTACAAGTATTCATTATTATTATTATATATTTTTATGAAACATTGACAATAAAATAAAATGATTTAGATAATTCTGTCAAGTAAGTTTTTATTTGTTTCGATATAAAAATACATACAAAAAAATATGCAATAGCTTTACCGAGTTTCCCCGAGTGCCACCTGTTTTTTTTTCATTTTAGGATAAAAGCACAACACGCATTTTTAACAGCCATACATGGTATTCGCGTAGAGGGACGTTATCACGTTCTGTGTCCCAACGGAGGCGAAGGGGCGCCACTGAGGGTAGGCAGGTTCAACTAATGATGCTATCCTGCACTTACTTTTTTGTAATATTCCACTGTCTACTTTACTAGAAATATTATGAAATATCACCTCATAAATGTAATGCATCGCACTACCCCATAGCACCTTGGCTATCTTGCGAAAATAAGTATTATTAGGATAAAATGACCCTCGTAAGGTACTGTTATAAAGCTTTAATATGACATAAGTCATAAGTCATTTATTTCTTAACAAATTACATTTGTGTTGAAAATTTGTACATGCACATATAAAGTTAAAATTTACAAACAAAAAAAAAAAAAATTAGGTATATCAAAATTAAATGTCATTACAATCATTATAATAGTTATTTGATCTTAATTAATTTGGAAATTACTACAATATTCGTTCGTTGTCACTTATAAATTCATTTAAACTATAATAACATTTTCCTAATAAATATGTTTTTAATTTATTCTTAAATATCATTGCATTTTGTAAGACTTTTAGTTCTGTTGGTAATTTGTTAAACAACAATACAGCTTGATAACGAGTGCTGTGATGAACTATATTTAGTTTTGGTTGTATATTTGTAGCAAGGTCTTTTCTCCGAGTCGTTAATCTCTTTTCTCTTTCTGTCACCGTTTCATAACTATGTAGATGTTTTATAAAGTTCCCCAATAATACCAAAATATAGAGACTTGGTACGGTTAAAATTTTCAGTTCTGTGAAATAAGTTTTACATGACTCGGTTTGTTCTAATCGTAGCATCGTTCTTATAGCCCGTTTTTGTATAATAAATGCTGCGTTTATGTTGTACTGGTAGCTATTGCCCCATAACTGTATGCTGTACCTGAGCTTGGATTCTACTAAAGCGTAGTATACCATTTTAAGTTGGTCCACCGTTAATACCTCTCTAAGACTTCGAATGGCATAGCAGGCTGAACTAATTGTATTGGTAAGAGAAGCTACTTCTTGTTTCCAATTTAAAAATGAGTCAATGAGTACTCCCAGAAACCTGACACTTTCTACTGTATCTATTTTTACACCTTGAGACGTAACATTTAAGGTTGTATTATTCCTAGCTGTGGATTTAAAAAGTATACATTTTGTTTTACTGGTATTGAGTATTAGGTTGTTTGCCCCAAACCAATTTTCAAAAGCTGTAAACACTATATTAATTTTTATTTCCAAATTTGTTATGTTGTCTGCAGAGACGATGGCATTGGTATCATCAGCGAAAATTACTAGTTTTGTCTCTGGTTCAACTTTCGTAATGTGTTCTGTCAGATCATTTATAAGTAAAAGAAAGAAAATTGGGCCTACTACAGAGCCTTGCGGCACACCACGAGATACAGTCGTTAGATTCGATTTGTATGTCTGTTCTATTCCTTTTGTGACTGAGCTAATTTCGACATACTGCATCCTGTTATTTAAATAGGAGCAATACAATTTTAAAACATTGTTTCGTATTCCATAGTGTTCCAATTTTCGTACCAATATCGCATGATCCACAGTATCGAATGCAGAACTAAGGTCTATGAATATTCCAGCAACTTTTTCCCTATTATTGAGTTTACAAACAACATCATTTATTAACGTTTCTATTGCTTCCGTAGTTCCAATGGACTTCTGATAGCCAAACTGGTGACAGTTTAGGATTTTATTTTTTATGACGTGCTTCATCAGTCTGTCTTTCATTATTTTTTCAAATAGCTTTGAGAGCACTGGCAACAAAGATATTGGTCTATAGTTTCCTGGATCTGTTCTAGATCCTTTCTTAAATATAGGTAAGACTCTTGCAATTTTTAATTGATCAGGGAATAAACTTAAATTAATGCATTCATTAAAAAACATTGCTAATGGATCAGCTAATATGTCAATATTTTCTTTAATATTTATCAGCGGAATTTCATCATAGCCGAAAGAGGACTTATTGTCCATGTTTTTTACTAATTTAAAAATTTCTGTCGATGTAACTAAATCGAAGCACATAGCTGAGTCTACTCTTGGTATATTGTCAGTCAAATAAGCAATTGCCAAGTTTTCATTACAGTTGCCTAAAACTACTTTGTTCTCAAAATTACTTGAAAAGATTTTTGCTATATCTGTTGGGTTACTTATGATTTTATTATCTACTTTCAGCATGAATTCTTCTTCGGATGTGATTTTTTTTTGTATGTTACGTTGTTGATTTACTATTTTCCAAATTGATTTGCTACAATTTGATGCAACCGCTATTTGCCTCCTAACGTCTTTTCGTTTTGCACATCTGACAACTTTTTTATACGTTTTTAGGTAGCTTTCTCGGTACTTCAGTATTGACTTGTCACATTTGTTTTTATTTAATGTATTCAAAAAACGTTTTACCTTACTTGAGGTTTTAATTCCATTAGTCAACCATGATGTCCTTATTGGCTTATTGCAATTTATTTTTATTTTACGTTTTAAAAATACTGTTGAATGTAAATCAGTAAACTTTCTTAAAAATGTATTTATTCCCGTGTTTCAATCTTGCCCAAGTAAATTTTGCCTAAAAAGTTCCTTATTGTCTTTACTATAAATTCTTTTTTTAACATAAACATACTTATTTTATCCCTTAAAACCTTCTACTTTTTCCAAACTGGTGGTACAAATAAGGCCAGCGTGTCCATCTGATAGGCCATTATGATCAACTTTAATGTCACTTATTAAATTTTTAGGTATATTCGTCAATATATTGTCAATGCATGAGCTGGTGTCGTTGCGGATGAAAGTCGGAGAGTCAATTAAATATTTAAAATTATAACATGCAAGCAAATTTAAAAAACATATTTTCTTTGTGTCATCATTAAATAAATTAATATTAAAGTCGCCGCAGACGATGCTTTTCTTTTTAAACAAATGTTGTAGCAATGTTTCCAGTTTTATAATAAAAGTGTCAAAATTTTTATGGTTGGGAGTTCTGTAGCAACATACAATATGTAAATTTGTTTCTATGTCTTTAACACCACATACTTCAAAACAGTCGGTTTTATTTAAGGCTTTACATATTTTTAATTCTTCTACTTTTCTATCACTAAGTGTTAAGATAAGAGTACCTCCTCTATTCTTATTTACTCTAGTACTAAATGAAGCTAACTTATAGTTTAAAAGATGAAATTGTTTTATGAGAAGCTCATTCAGAAAATGTTCCGTTACACAAATATAATTTACTTCACCTAATAATTCAGTCAGATATATTTCTAGATCATCTTTTTTATTACTTATTCCACATAGATTTTGATGCATTAGACATTAATGTCAACAATCATTTACTATCTCGATACTTTTGTTTTGGTGACGCAGATAGTAAATATGACTGTAATGTTTCAGGACCGAATGGTAATTGATATTATCCCATTATTTATTCAGCAGATCACTATACAATTAGAAGGCTGAAAACTATAAAGGTTAATTCTAATTATAGATTTTGATCAAAAATTACAAATTATAATACAATTTGTGGTAACAGTAGGATTCTATAATGTTTTGGTTTCGACCCATTCTGTTACCACAAAATTGTAACTCTATAAGAAACACTCAAAATATAAATCTCGTAACTCCAGCATAAAATAGATTTCTCAAGACGTTATTAATTAAACATAATCCATTTGAAAACCCTAGTGTCATTCTAAAACTGCAAAAACAGATTTGATATCAAAGAGAAAATTTAATTATTCTGAATTCAGAATAACTAATGAACTTGTTAATTAAAAGCGGACGATAAAGTGGAAAATAAAGGGCATGCAATTAAGTCGTAACAGTTATCAAGAAAATAAAATAATTAGGGGTATTTCATACTGGATGCTGCAAGTACGTGTCAACGATGCAAGAGTTGTGTTAAGTACTTAGAATAATAAGTTTTTTTGAGCTGTAACTTTAATACTAAGAAAAGAATATGATGTTCAAATTTTCAAACGAGCCATTGCACCGTCACACAAGAGATTTCAAGGCGCATGCATCGATGCAAAAATCCGTAGTGTGAGAGATGGATGGCTAGAGCGACTGCGGAGTGTTTGCATCGTGATTGTGTCGATGCAAAAAGTGGAAGTGTGTAAATAACATCAATTTTCATATTTGTTATTAGGTTATGGTTATTATGATATGTAGGTATAATGATGTCATACTAAGATTTCAATATTCAGCTTATAATAATATAAAATCTTGTAGATAACCCACATTTAGTGTACCGGAGCCTTAACGCCTGTAAAATTTTAATGTAACTGGACAGTTAAGCGGCCTACGGCACGACCTACTGTTCATTATGGTCTATAAAACAAAGCGAAATTATAAAATTTTGTGAAAATTGCAACGTTTGCGCTTGAGCCTTCAGGCTGGGCTACCGCAAGCTGACATACAGACGTATAACAAGGAACGCTTTCAATATTTTACCAACGATTTTTTAATATACAGATGTTTTTCATTTTTTAGAGAGTAACTAGCGAGAAAGCCTCACTGGGAAAGTATCCCTGGGATGTGTAAACGTTTCTTTCAAGACGCATCCCAATGAGCGCTGGATACCTGTACTCATACACAGGAAGACAAATACACCGTTGTGTGTAGTTATTTGGCTGTGGTCTTCTTAAGGTGGAGGTCCTTCCCCAGTCAGGTTTGTAAGCTAGAATAGTGCTCTACCTCTCTTAAAAAATCGTGTTTTGTTTTGTATGTGTACAAAATAACAGTATTTTTGTATAAGGTAACATCCTACTAATATTATAAACGCGAAAGTTTGTATGGATGGATGGATGGATGTTTGTTACCCTTTCACGTAAAAACTACTGAACGGATCTAGATTAAATTTGGCACAGAAATAGATTATGGTCTGGAATAATACATAGGCTAGGCTTTTTATAGCGATAACCGACATCCAAGCGGGCGGAGCCGCGGGAAACAGCTAGCTTATCTATATATTTGTACGAGAGCATTTGTTGTTTTAATGCGTGGTTATGTCCAAGCTTTCATACATCATAAATAGCTTATCAACAACAACTTATTCTATTGACTCCGTTAAGCAGGTATTGTGTAATGTTTTTCACCAGTAAGTATCATAACCATACCTTTGATGTGATTTTATCTCAGACAATGTTTGTCTGAAGATAATAGTGGGTTCAGGATCTCACAAGCTGTTGTCGATACGACGCCGACGCTCAAATAATACGCTGTCGGCCATAAACTGACTAACCATTTTAGTTATGAATTATACAAAAGGTTTTCTACTTCCATCATTGCTTATTGTATAGTAGACTGTGTTTTTTATGTCTTTAACAAGTATCTAAGCATGGTGGAAACAGACAAGAATTATATGTTCGACATATGTTTTATTGAGTTAGAAAACTTGCAAAGTAAACAAAATTTACCTTAACCTAGCACCTTCTAAAAAAGGTAGAGTAAAACTTAAACAAAATAATGAAGAATAAGTCTTGTGGGTTAGAGCGGAACTTGTCTTTTTTTAAGAAATAGAAGAAAGATTCCAAATTTAAACATACATACGTGATAGCATCATACTTCTTTCTAAACGAGTATGCCTACGCACACGAAGGTACATATTTTAAAATTTAAGACTCAGTGCTGCTACTGAGAATGTTGTGATAATACTGCCCAACTCGGAAACCGAAACTTAATGAGACACCACAATAATAAAATTAATGACAAACGTTTTGGTTCCCAAATAACTTTTTGGACCAAAAAGTTTGTCATTAATTTAATTAATATTGCGATAAAAATATAAGTTTGTGTGTATAATGTGTACAAGTACTAGTAGAAACTATTAAACAGTACAGCGATATCACAGAATATTTAATAAATGTAGAAAAGTATTCCTTCCATATTAAGTTTTTATGTTACGAAGAATATAACCTTCGTATATACCGATATATACTGTGCTGACTCAGCGACCCAAAATAAGTCTCATGTAACATAAAAAACAAAGCGATGCCAAAATATATTGAAAGCCTAACAAACCAATCGGATACACAGTAAATTTCGTTAAATCAACACACGATTGATCAGAAGCGATCGGATATGTATCAACCAATACCTATTAAGGAAGTATTGGAACTAGGAACGTAGTCCTATTCAGTGAGGGGCCAGACATCATTAGGTTAATTGAATTGACGATACTATCGTTGGATAAAGCTTATCAGAAGTATCGCTGTCACCCTGAGATCAATCGTCTGCCTCGTTACTGAAGCTAACGATAGCAATCGGAATAAGGACGTTTGTTGCCTTTTTTAAGAGTTTTCTTTTTTTGTTGAAAGTGTTATTACGGAGAAATAAATGAGCCGGGGAAATGGACGTCGCTTTTTCAACTTTTAACAGTTTACTGTAGGAATCTTATATTATACCTATTATATTATGTGAGGCTAGTGGCACTAACCGCAAAGTATCCATGTTGGATCTTTTTAATAGATAATGTTTTAGTAAACTTAAACGACATGACGGAAGACCCAGGTAGATATAGCAAGATGATCTGGACTCATTTAACAAAGACTCCTTAGCGGCTCCAATTAGGGGAGGTGGATGGAAAGTAGGGAATCCTTTGCCCTGCAGTAGGACAAAGTGTTTTTTTATAAATCTGGTATTGCTCGCGGCATCGTCCACGTAGTTGCCTACGAGCTTCTCTGATATAAGTATAAACTTTAACATTGTAAAGTTTCATCAATATTCGTCCAGTAGTTTTTGGCTTCAAGGAATTCCAAACATTCATACATCCTCAAACGCTTTTGCGTTTATAATATTGGTAGGATAAATAAATAAATTTAGAAGTTTATTATTTAGACAACAAAATAATTTAACAAAAAATAAATACAATTTTCATATATAACATCACTCATTTTCGGACACAACTTGAATTCTAATATTCTGAATGTAAAATGTGGTTTGTCAGCTGCCCGTATTAAAAGATCGCGAGAGGCTGAAAGTAGTACCTTCGTCAAGTGGGACCATACTTGACATTGCACAGAATCTTTTCAATTTGATCCGGGACCGTGATCAAACCTATATTAAGTCTCCAGTGCCTGATTTGCATGAAACTTATTAAAAAATAACGTTATAAGATCCCTCGACCTCAATATGAAGAATAAATTATTCTATGTCGATGAAGATTTAAGGATTTTGCAATGTTTAATCAGTTTATTAAATTCTAAATCAAAAGTGTTATTTACATGTGAGGTAATGTCAGTATTATTGTTTTATGCATTGTTGTTCATAGTCATTTAAGGAATTTGTTGCATCTTTGATTATACTATGTTATAAGCATTAAAAAGTTATTAAGAATGATTAAGATTAGGTTGTAGAATGAGCTCCCTGCCAAGGTTTTCCCGAGAGACTATATCATGGGGTTCTTAAAGAAAAGTTATAGGATTTTAATGGGTCGGCAACGCGCAGGTGAGTTCCCTGTTGTTGCTAGCGTCCATAGGCTACGGTAACTGCTTACCATCAGGCGGGCCGTATGCTTGTTTGCTACCTTGCCGTTTGCTAGTGTGGAAGTATAAAAAAAAATCATAAGAATGTGGATCTTATAGAGGGCTACACTGCTGCACATACAAATCAAAGCGTAAAGGTACCACAATTAAATTTTGAAATAGTTGCTTACCCTAATTTATCTAAGCTCTTTGTGGAATCTAAATTCATCTAGTAAAATCTTGTCTACACCCTAAAATATTACATCAAAAGCCTGGAGCTTGCTTCCACAAGTATCTATGCAAAAGCTCAGATTACCTGCTTTATAATATGCCATCCAAATTTCATATAAAGCTTTTACCATGTCTATCTCAGTGAATGTGATAATCTGAACACTGTTGCTTTTGAACAAGCATCTCTTTATCGCCCCAGATAAGTTTGAAACTAACACAAATTTTGTAGAACATTAAGGAAACAGAATTTTGCTTGAGAACAAAATATGAGATTCATGAAAAGATTAAGCTCTAGATTCTCTTGAAATTATACCAGTTTGACTTGAAGCTTTAGAAATGTTCAGGAATTGTCCCGCCCTTGGGAGGTTATCTTATAAGTATTAGGTCGCATATGAGTTTAAATGTTGTAAACCATAAAACACTCGTCTCATCACAGGGCTTACACCGTAAATTTAAAAGCCTTTATACGTGGGTTTGTGGGGCACCCCTCCATTACCATAAAATTACGTGATATCACTTTCTTTTGATGTGTCATAAAAAATAAAAACGTGAGTTGCACAGTAAACCTTTTTAGGATTACCCCTTGCGGCTTTGTTAATTAAATTTTAGTATATTTCCATGCTGATTTTAGCGAGCGTATGAGGAGAATTGATTGTGTCAGCTGATTGCCTCTCCAGTTCGTTGTATGTTGACATTGGATTACTAAAGCGCGATGTTCTTTTTTTTGCGCGCAAAGCAACAGTACCCCAATCATCTGATTGCCGATTGGCAAAAATGCGTCAGTATTTATTTTTATCTGCACTTTGTTTTTACTTTAATTATTTTTACAATAGTTCATTGTTTATTAATTGTTTTGATCAAAAAGCAATATACAAAAAAAAAGTAACTACAACGACGTACATTATTTTTTATATTACTTGGATGGCAAACAAGCGTTCGGCCCACCTGATGTTAAGTAGTTACGTAGCCTATGGACTCTTGCAATATTTAATATTTCAACCGTGCAAGAGTAAGCAGCGGTCATTAACTAGTATAGACAACTATAAACATGACTGCATGGTTGGTGCGGCATCTCGTAGATTCGATCCCCACACGGTACAAAAATTGTGTAAACCACAAATAGTTGTTCCGAGTGTTTGTTGATTCCCTGGTAAGACTTGTTTCCTAAAGAAGCATGAAAACAGATATAGGAAAGATCCAATTCCTATCTTCATAAGACGAAATAAATTGAATAGCCTGGTAGAAATCACTTGTAGCGATAAGGCCGCCCATTGTACAATCTTATTTATATTAAGTTACTGTGTAATGTATTATAATGGTGTACAATAAAGTATCATCATCATGTCAACCCATAAACGTCCCACTGCTGGGAACGGGTCTCCTCCATTCATTTGAAGGGGTATTAGCCTAAAGGAAAGTATAAATAAATAAATTCTGCTGATGGGAACAAGACCAAAATAAAAGCCATTTTAAAGTCAATCAACGCATATCAACCAATACTAATATTGTTGACTGACAAATAAATTACTTTCAACAGTAAGATTATCTACGTAAAATAGCAATTTGTCACGCATACGAATGTAAATAGACAGCGACGGCTGCGCACGCGCACGCGCTGAAAGGTCCTTCAAGGGGGAGTGTGATCAAATGTGCGTTTAATATTATCACTTTAACATCCACACGTATGATTTAGGGGATATATAATGGAAATAAGTGATAGATTTTGCCTTTATTTTCTAGAATATGTCATGGTTAGGCAAAGAAAATAGGATAATAAGGTTGGTGATTGATTGATTATTATTAAACCGACTTCAAAAAGCTAAAAATAACTGAATACAGATTGAAGCCGATGCTATCTGTTCATCCTGTCTCCTAATATGCAGCTTGGTACCGACTTCAATCTGTATTCAGTTATTTTGAGCCTTTTGAAGTCGGTTTATTTTTTTTTTCTAAAATTTTAGTAATAAAATAAAAATATATGAAATAAAAACATTGTCAATACCTCGATTTCTCTGGGATTCCATCATCAGATCTTGACTTGCGTACCAATGGGACCACTTCAAGAGTCCTCTTCAAATAAAAAAAGAATTTTCAGAATCGGTCAAACACATAGCGGAAAATCGGTAAACCTACATAAATAAAATACATACAGTCGAACATAGAACCTCCTCCTTTTTTGAAGTCGATTAAAAATCGTATTGTTTGTTTATGCATTGCATTGCAATAACTTTTTCACGACTTACCATTTAACAAAGGTGAAAGAAAATTCTTAGAAAAAAAAATAGACACGTGTGATTCATCGACCAGCATTAGGCCAGCGTCTCTTGCAGCTCTTTTAAGAGAGAGAACAGACCCGTGCTCTGCAGGGAAGTTACTATTTTTAATGCATTATTCCTATTATGCTTACATAACGAAAATAAGTCAATAATTATTCTCGAAATATTAAAATATCATGAAAATTCATATTTTACGATACATTATATTTGAACGAAGCCAGTGAACGAATAAATTCTAGGTCACGTGTCACCACTTTACGCGAATGATGATAATATTTTATTGGCACTTTGGGGTGAAATCGTTATAACTCGTCTGTTTATGGGAAATAAATATTTATGCATTTCACATAATTTCAAAGTACGCATTAAATTTATTTGCTATCTTTGCCGTTAGAGTGACGTGTGTTGAGCAGTTGGCATTACGGTCATCATAGTTTATACGTCCAATTATTTAAAGCATAGCTAACAACGAGGGATTTTGTCATAGATTTACATTGCTTTGATGGAAATTGACATTGTAATTTCATTTTCTCCAATGGACTTATACTTCTCACTCAACCCATAAGCGTCCCACTGCTGGGCACGGGTCTACTTCATAAATTTGGCGGGATATTAGCCTACTATACCACGCTGGCCAGACGGGTTGGTATAGGGTTTTGTTTCGAGTTTTCCCTCTCTTTAATTTAATACTTATACTTACTGTGACAAAAATTATGCTAGTTTTTCTAACAAAATAAATTACTTTTACATTCTTTAAATCGTATATTAATGGCTCAACAGATTGGAAAATAAATTAAGAAATTTTGTATTTGTGGTAAACAGAAAGGTCACCTGCTCAGTACTGGAACAAAATATGTTAATAATTTTAACAAAAAAAAACGACTTCAGTAAGTTGTAAAATTTTCAAATACCTTTAAACTTTGTTCAGTTCAAATGTACCAGTTTTCAGAAAGTAAAGCTTTATTCGAACATGCACAGGATAACAGATATAAACAAAAACAATAGACACACAATAACAAAACAAAAAAATATCCTGTGTGATGTCAGCAAGGGTCGTAATCTCAGCTCTGTGCTGTGCCATTTAAAACTGCAGCGCTGATATTCTGATCCGGTCTTTGTGAAGTCACGGTCAGTTATATAGGTAATTGATTTGATAGAAAACTCTTTATTGTACACCACACATTTATTATACAGAATATACCTTTAAATACGTGTTTGAGAATATTAGGAAAAAATTAAGAGAATAAATATGTTTAAATAAAGAAATAAAGAAACTTTTTGTTTGTTACAATCGAATAAAATCGACTAGCGTCGGGCTGAACACAGGTCAAATAGGTACTGCAATCCGCGCTCAATTCATTCACGTCATTATTTCTTATTAATAGTTGCTTAGCAACAATAATCGAAACTTATCTAATCGCCATCAGTAAAATACTTATTATTGAGAAGTTCAGATGGCCATCTGTGGTCTTTTTCATCAGTTTTACTTCACCAAATTACACTTTCTGAATGCAAATGATTAATTAGTTTTTAAAAATATTGAAATTGCTATATGTGTGCCTATAACTTTTGAGGAGTTCCCTCAATTCCTCATGGATCCCATCATCAGAACTTTTTTTTGATGATAATGGGACCAAGCTGGAAGTATGTCCAGTCAGACAAAAAAATAATTTTTCAAATCGGTCCATAAATGACGGAGTTATGCGGTAACAAAAAAAAAAGAAAAATACACGAATTGATAACCTCCTCTTTTTGAAGTCGGTTAAAAATTGCTTAGAATCAAGTTGGCATAATATTGAAGTAGCAGACAAATGCTTTGCGATGCTCATTACTCCGATTTAAAGATAACTAAGAGAGGTAGGGCACCATACTAGCGAGCAAGCCCAACTGAAGAAGGACCTTCCACCTTATAGAAGACCGCAGCTAAATAACTACATACAGCGATGTAGTTTGTTCCTGTGTATAAATACAATTCTCCAACGCTCATTTAGGGAAACGCGCGTTTTGAAAGAAACGTTTTCCTATCCTAGAGATACTCCATCTTAAAGCACTGGTGTAAAAAATGGCAAGTGATACCTCTGACCCTCTAGACAAGTGGCATAAACGGTAGTCGAATCGAAAAGTCAAAAAAGCAAATGTATGGAATTTGACGTATGTTTACGACATTATATCGTAAACTTACGTTAAATCCCATACATTGGCTTTTTTGACTTTTCGATTCGACTACCACTTATGCCACTTGTCTAGAGGGGCTGGTGTTGCAACGTCCATAGGCTACGGTAACTGCTTAACGTCAGGCGGACCGTATGATGGTTTGCCACCCATTTAAAATAAAATACAAATATTATACATTCCTTTTTCACACTGAATGTTTATTCAAACAATATTAAACGTCAGTAAAAATTATTCTTTAAAACTGTTCCAATACAGTAGAGTTTTGTTACCTTTTAACTTTTTATATTCGGACACAAAAAAGGACTTTTCAGCAACGCAAATAAAAGCTAACTTAAAATGGTAATTGGTGTGCTGACACGATATCCACGAGTAAATATTGTATGCAAATAAATAAAATTTTAAAGTTCCTGTTGGAAATACTACGGTCGGGCTTTATTCAGGCTTTTGTAGTGACACAAATGAAGAATAGGCGTAATATTACCATAGAGTATGCCAAAAATATTCCTCTGATATATTTAATGTGAATATTATAATATTAGTAACTCCGAAGTAACATTGATTCTGATTTTGATAAAGAGTTATGTATCTTTGCCTTCAAGCAAGGTTAATCTCACCGAATAATGTGTTATGTAAAGACTACCTAGAGTAAGTTTGATGACGTTTATAAAAGCTGAATAATTTTAAAGTAAATGTTCAAATATCCAACATTTTTGAGCCAAATTAAAAGTACGCTGTACGATGTTTGGAAAGGAAGCGAAAGATGTATGTCTGGATCGAAGCAATTGGCGTACCATAGTCTCTACCCCGATGGGAGACGGGCGTTATGATATATATATTGATATATTGATTTAATTTAAAAATATTAATACTATAATAATTTTAGAAAAACTCTCTCGGCCATCTGATCTCAACCAAGACTGAGTCAACCAGACAACTGGTAAACATACGTATATATATATTTTTTAAGTAGATACACAATATTTTAGACATACAACAAAGGATCAGGCTGTAGACAAATAGAGCAAGTTAAATTTGAATGTTATAACAAATCAGAGAACGCTTTTAATTTATTCAAAATAATTTATTTTTATTACCTATTTATTATTTGTCAATTAGATTCTTTTTAAGATCGGCCATTGTGGAGTCTTATGAGGGAGGCCTATGTTCAGCAGTGGACATTATCGGGCTGAGATGATGATGATGATGATGAAGATTCTTTTTTTAATACATACTGATTTGCTTTATTAAATTTAATATTATCATTATCTAAGCATTTGTATTGTAATTAGTTAATAAATTGCATGTTAAGACTTCATATTGTATTAACTGCTAATAAAATGCATGCGGTGCTTACCTGTAAGAGGTAGTTACACTTTAAAATTAGTAATGAATGTGTAATATATTATGCTAGTGTGAACTACTGTTGGTTGGCAAATAAAATAAAATAAAATTACGCAACAGGAACACAAATATACTAAATTGATTAATAAGTAATTACTTTAGAAAATTTTGCATAATCCTAATAAAAATTTATTTGTCTATGCAACTTTGTTGCTAATCTTAATCAATTTTACTCCGAGCTAACTCTGGTTCTAGTTTTGATAAAGAACTAGCTTTACCTTCAATCAATGTTTTATCTCAATGAATAATATCTTAAGTAAAGTCTTCTGCGAGTACATTTTCTTTGATGTCGTTTACAAAATCCGGATCATTTTAAAGATTTTTTAAAAATTCAACGGCAAGTAAGCACTCAAAAGTTAGATTTAGGCAGATTATTATTTAATTATGTCATTTAAGTGAGCCACCAGACTGACACTTTTTAAAAGTGCAACTTTAAGCATTTTAAATTGTGAATACATTTCATCAAAAAAAAATTTTTTAAGAAGATACTTTCGGTACTGGTCAAAATATTTTTTTGTTTACCATATCGGTCTGCTCAGTAAAGTTGCGAAACGAAAGTTATTTTTTCTTTTTTACTACTTAGTATTAGTAAGTTGCTACCGTAGCCTATGGATTCTAGCAACACCAGGAGTGTTATTTGCGCGTAGCCTTTATAAACATTCTACTAACTCTTTCCTTGAAGATAATAAGAGTGAATAAATACACAACTTGACCTGGCCAACTTATTTTAATGTAAGACAGCAGACTGAAACTATGGTTTTACGTTTAAACATTATATCGTAAACTAACAAAGTAAATCCTTAATCCTTAAGGGGCGCCCCTTCTTTCTTACCAGACAGAAGCTTATCTCATGACACAATAATATCTTTTAATACATTTTATTACACACATCCCCATACACGTCCCTCTATAAAAACAATAGAATCTATACAAATACAAGCAGTCTGTTTCCCTATAAAGCTCGATATATTCTTGAAAACGGGATTTATGTCAATGAAGTCGAAAATCGTCCCCTCGGCAGCGCATATCAACACATCAATATATCAGATCGGGCCTGCCATTTGTCAGCCAATGCTATTTATAGAACAGATACGTTCGGCAACCAATCGATAGCATGCAATGTATACTAAATAGTAAACGTACTTTATAATTTTAATGTTTAGTGCAAGTGTCCTAAATAGTGATAGTGTTATATATAGCTTTAACTCTTATGCATTATATAAATCTCTATGTTTTTTTAAAGTCTCAATAAGAGTTACATTTTTTGACCGTTTGAGGTCGCTCTTCTATAAGTTGGAGGTCTCTCCCCAGTCGGGCTTGCTCGCTAGTAGGGTGTCCCACTCGCTCAAAACGTCTAAACATAGAACTCAAATTCCTTCTTTATAGATGGACCACATTTATTGAAGAACCGAAACAACAATCAGATATCATTATCTATCTTCCCTAAACACCGACTAACTCCTATTAACACGTACGTAGTGCATTAATCACAATCTAAGTAAACCACTATAAGATAGAGGTTCTCGTATTATCAGCAATCGAGTTGAGGCGTGCCTATGCCTTCGCCAACTGCCCCCAAATTGGGACACTTTCATAATGGAGGATCAGTTTTGTTCTTATATGTTTCGACACGCGATATTTTTTTGTTTATTTTGATGAAAGACTTTTGTAAAGGGCTTTCAACTTTTTGTGTTTGACGTAAGGTTGAAAATAATAAGCGGTTGTATTTATGTAATTGTAATTATTTTTAGCATCAGATATATTTATGCAGCTTACCATGTTATGAGAATTCAACGATTTTCTTTTAAACTTAACTTACAGTACACATAAAATCAAGCAAAACACCGAAACGCCGCTTTAATTATTTGCTGTTTATTGTACGTGGATATAAGCATTGCTGATCGAATTTAGGCTACTACGCAAGACGTTATTCATAACTTACTCCTATAGTCGAATAGGACACTAATACTACGAATGGTGAGAGATTTGGTGCAGGAATTACAATTTACCGTACCATCATGACACAGAGATGCAACACACCCATCTTATGACACCAGGTGGTTACCTGAGATTTTCTTGGTAGACTTTGGCTGACTATAGAATCGAATCCAGATATATAGTCCTCTCTTAGTGCTCAAAACTATTGTTTCAAAGCAAAATTAAAGCAACAAAATATAATATTTTATTGTTATGTTAACTTCCTAACATAGTATTGTTATGCTATTTTGTTATACATTGTTAGTACATGATACAATACACTGATATCATTTTATGAACAAGATGGGTGATTCTGATTACAAGCTGTAATTGATCACAGCTCGCTACAATCGTTACTCTATTTAGATTTGGGTCGAATAAATTATTTATGTGATAATAACGTTCCAATATGGTTCGTTTGTTATAGGCAATACATCAAAGAATAGGGATGAGATAATCATCAAGGATATTTGGAATTAGTTTGATTTATATAATACCTATATTATCCTATTGTATTTGGATAATACACTATTTATGTAAATGCTTTATGATAAAACACTCATGTTATGGCAACGCATTCATTGTTAAAAGGTTTTCTTTTTTATTTGCATTTATTATAATAAAGTTATTTACTTGCATTTTTAACAGTGTTTTATGTGAAAAATTTCACGAGCTTTAATTTTTATAATACGAGTATTTTTAATAATCATAGGATTTTCAAACAATAATCACATTTAATGTTTTTATAATACAAGTATTATTATTTATCATAGAATTTTCACACAATAATCGCATTGGTTGTGCCATACATTTTTATTTCACCTGTGATTTGACAGTGAACTGTGCCAGATGCATTCAAGATTTTTCACTTCATCTCAGCCCAAATGTCCACTGTTAAACGTGGGCCTATTCACACGTTTATTTTAAAATATGTTATTTGTTGCACATATTTCTCCTAAGCAAAAATACAAAAATATACCTGCATACTACCAAAATAAAATTGTAGAGATCTAAATAAAGAATAAAATTGCACAGCATAACTTAAAACCAACATTAAACGTAAATAACCACCAATCCATTACACCCAAAACGCTAAAAGACAGGAAAACAAACGTCGAAAACCAACAAGTCGCAATTACAGCCCTGAAGATTAATCAGGAACTGCCCAAGTAAGCGTTTAACCATCCCAAATTGCTGCAAAAGGTACCCCAACATTGTGATCAATTAAGTTGATAGCCGATTGAGTACCCCACTTTGCTGTACCTATGTGAAGTAGATGTGACCGCAAGACCCTAAATGCCTGATGCTACAACTGAACTTTAATTGTCTTCACTAGTTTTAGTAAGGTTTTCGTTCAAGTAAATAATTCAGGAAAATCGTAGAAATAGGTCGAAGTTTGTGGTAAGACTTGAGTCTATCATTACTGAATTATTTGAAGTTGAGGTTATGAGTTGTACTTATGTGCTACGTTACGTACGTACAAATAGGTACTAATAATGATGATAATGTCTCGTGGCAGCTAATTTAGATCGAGACTAGCTATCTGCGCGGGAGGTATTGTGTTGCATAGATGTGTGCGCAAACAAAGGTTCACGTTTTATTCCTACAGTCGGACTATTAGAGTGCTCTTGTGTTTGTGCTTGCCCTGTTTTATCTCCAAGCAAACAAGCATACGGACCGCCTGATGTTAAGCAGTTTCTGTAGCCTATGGACGCTTGCAATAATACTAGAGGTATCCCTGGGATAGAAATACATTTCTTTCAAAACGCATCCCTAAATGAGCGCTGAAGACCTGTACTCACACACAGGAACACAACTACACCGCTGTGTGTAGTTATTTGGCTGTGGTCTTCTGTAAGGTGGAGGTCCTTCCCCAGTCGGGCTTGCTCGGTAGTATGATACCCTACCTGTCTTGATATATTATATTATTATAGATATTATTTACCAAATTTGCCACATGTCAACTATTCGTAGGAGCACATAACGCAATAACAAGTTTCGCTAGATCTTATAGAGAATGGACCGAGTACATGAGAATACAACTAAAACGTCTCTTTGATAGCTGGCAGTGTTGTAATAAATCTTTAAACATTTCTAAACAATTGAAGCATTTTTCAGCCGTCATCGTTCAGTCCACTGGCTATCTATGCTCCAATATACCGAAACTAGTTCATACTAACTATAAAAAAACAACACACTTTTTTAGCAATAGAATTCCTAAAATACGAGGGATATTTGTCGGGAATAAACTTTTCTGAGTATAAATTATGACTTCAAACATTTTTTTTGAGAGGGGAACTTTTCCTTAAAGGGGAATTTGGCACTACGCAGTTTTACGGAATTGGGTGCATTGCCCGAGGATAACAAAAATCAAGTACAAATTGTGTAGTTTTTGGAGTCAATCACAATACATGAAACATCGAAATGTTAAAAATATCTTGAAAATATATTCGTGTTTTGCTATTTCCCCTCTACTATGCAATTTTGTCTGCTAAAATCCAATAAACGTTATAATGTACCATACTCAAATGATATTTTATGTGATTTTATTTCAAATTTGTTCGGGTATCGTTCAATATAAGGTAAAGTGTAGTTTCATTTTTGCGTAATAAATAATCTATCATTATACTGGCTTATGATATCCAGATTCTCTGACTTAATTAAAAGGACTTTGAAAAATAACTTACAACTATTTCGCCGTGGAGAGCCTATGTCCAACAGTGGACGTCTATTGGCTGAAATGATGTTGATGATGTTGTTACATTATTTCAAACGTGTAATTCTTATCGTGTTTTTCGGGAAAGATGTATTGATATAGATACAATTTTGCTGTTTAAGTTTTTCTACACGTCATGTTTCTTTTCTTTTGTTGTAAGTACAAAAAGTATAACATTTATTTTTTATACAATTGCTATTAAAATCTAGTTTGAGCGCAAGCACGTATGATATTTTTTGAATACAATATGTATTTTTATATAATTAATACTCTGAACTAATTGTTCCTCAGTGGATTTCAAAGTATCACGAAGCCAGATAATAAACAATGTAAGTAATCTCATAGTACTATACCTTATATTGGAACCGGTTGGTTAGCGGTGAAAGCTCGCCCCCTACAGTGTCCCTTGTCTCATGGGATCTAATGCCATCATTAGCGAAATGTTCGTACAAGATAAAACTAACTGCGAAATAAAATTATTTTGTGCTGCATGAGTGAGTGAGTGAGAATTAAAAGCTTTTTGATAGTAAATTATTCTAAGAACATTATGATAGATAGTGACTAGACGCAACATAAAAAATACTTTTCTTTATTTTTGTTAAAGTTGGAAAGTTTTTATAGAGTTGGATACTTATAATTGATACCTTTGGTTACTGTAGGCAACTGCAGCACTGGCCTGTTGATCTAGAGAGATAAATAACTATTTATTGTACACTTAGGATGGACAGGAATGACCAGAACATTAAAACATGTGATGGTGTAGTTGTATTGGATAACAATTTATGTTCTCTCTAGTCTCTGCCTACCCCAATAGGAGATAGACGTGATGATACGTATGAACGAAGAAATAACCCACATTGCAATCATCCGTAAAATTCCTTAAGAATGTACCTATAGCTACAAGTACGATCAGGAATTTCCCTATTCTCCGCTAAATTCCCAATCCGTTCCGTTCATGTATTAAAGTAGCAAGTCACATGTAACATTAAAGGGCGGCAAGTAGCCGCGGTGCCAATTACTCTCGGAAACACTAACACTATCTAGGGTGGGAACGATAAACCATAACATTCATAAAGGGAAAGTGTCGTAGTACATACAATCGGTGCCAATAAAACAGCGAGGCCTACACCCCATGCAATAAGCAAAGGCGAAATAGCGCGGAAACGTTGGGGGAAACAGTATTAATACTTATGGTTAATTGTGCCGGGGATACGGAGGTCTAAGATGACGCCAATAGACGCTACCATGTTGATACGAGTCCTTTAAAATTATACCGTATTTTGTATTTTGTGTGTTCAAATTTTATGTCGTGACTAGCCTGTTGGTGACCCTGACTGTTAAGCGGAGCGGAGGTCATGGTGAAAACTTTGCGTGATTTATTAATGTTTTTTCCGACTCTGGGTGTAATTTGTGTCCGTGAATTGTATGTATGTAAAGTCCATCGCGACACAAGGCTAGTTCTTTAGTGCAGGATTTGTATAAAAAAATTGTCTTACAAAAACATCAGTATTGACTGCCTCGGTGTTCCAGTGGCCGCAGTATGCGCCTGCTGTGCACGAGGTTGTGGGCTCGATTCCCACACAGGACAAAACTTTGTGTGACCCACAAAGAATTGTTCTGAGTCTGGGTGTAATTTGTGTCCGTTAATTGTATGTTTGTAAAGTCCCCCGCAACACAGAGCTTGTTCTCTAGTGCGGGAGTTGTCTTTTAAAAAGAAAGAGATTATTATATATAGTATTAAGGCCTAAACTTTCAGCTCTCTTCATAATAAAGAAATGACTCATCACCAGTAGTGAGATCATTCATGTTTTGTTTTTTTTTTGTTTTTCATCGGTGTTCAATCTTAACGAATAGCAATAGCGCAAAGGCTAGCAAAACTGTGTCTATGACATTAGACATATCATTTAACTAATTACATGTTAACAACACAAAAGCAGGTTTGCAATCCTTTGTATCTAAATACAAAACATAATAATATATTATGAGGTTGATTATCATCTTATCTATTTATTCTCGTTCATTTTATATTTATAATAAATTATTGTGTTTATTAACATATTGCATCGAAACTAACTAAGAGAAAAGTCTATTATAACAATATTCGCCAAGAAAAGTCCACTAATGTTTTCTTTGATACCTAACTGATGTCATCAAGCGCCATTTTAACGCTACACACTGAAGGGTGACTCTTCCCTTAAGACGTGTTCGGACTGTACAATGACTAGAGGTGAGATGTACAGTTCATTACAAATACTGCGGCCGTGAACCACCCGTAATGCTTATCTGTAGCTATCCCACAGTATTATCTGCTACAAGTTTTTCAGTTACAAAAGCTGATGCCAAATTATTACAATAGCAGTATCAAGATTTTATCTAGTGACAATAGAAGTTGTTATGATATTTTATGATGTGGGGTGGTCGCTTATAGTTGGTTTTAAAGTTATCTGCTATTGAAATCTACTCGTAAGTTTGCTTTGAAAAACTTTTGAAGAGTTTCCACTCCAATAGTTTTTTTATTATATTCTACTTTTCATTATATTTGTTTTAGATATCCATAATGTACTAATCAATAAACAATATCTTTGTAAAGTATGATTCACAGATTTACAAAAAAAAACCTCTCTGGTATAGTAAGTATAATTTCTTATTCTGAGTTATAAATTATATTAAATGAAAAAAATGATGAAACTATTGCGACGATTTTGCCAGTTGAGGCGCTCGCTATTCAGTGAAGCTACTGCATAGTAGTATTTTCATCGAAACGTCTCTGTGCTACGAAGGGCCCATTAAAAGTCATTAGATAGCAGTCGTTAGATCACTACAGAGACAATCTTAACAATTCTGTCTGTGGCCATCAATCACTTGATTTTTTGCCAATTTAAGTATGATAGTCTTTCCTCAATCCCACAATCTCATTAATACAAAACTCAACAAAATAACAAAAATAAATTCACTCTACACAACCACAATAATTTACGTCTTCACCTCCACCTTCGAGTTAAATCACTATCTCACTGCTAGCACATGCAAATGACCAATTACTCTCTATTCCCACAACTATTAATTCAAAGAAACTCTACGAATAAGTAAATACGATACGTTTCAATTTCTAAGAAGAGTATGCACTACTATAGAGGAGTGAGGGTCTTGACAATGTGTTAAATTAGTTACCTACGTGAGTTTCATCTATACAGCTTATATTAGACACGGAACGTGAGTTGCACTCCTGATACCCGAGTGAAAATAAATTGTTTGTTACATCATTCTTCATAAAAATTGTAGGAAATTATGCTATGTTTGTGCTGGTATTTTCTTGCGTTATTTCTACAAGACATGCTTAGGTATCTATGTGTTTGAAAGTATTATTTTTGAGACTTAGGGGGAATTCGAAAGGAACTTGGATCGGTCTGTCTCTGACATTGGACTACGAAATTTTTGGTTTGTTTTTATGTGAGCTTGACTCGGAAATTTTCCACGCCTTCTGTTGATTTAGAATTTGTACAGTCGTTCAAAGTATATTTATTAACATTTTTTATGGAATTTGCTTGGGAAGATAAGACGATTGACAATTAATATTAGATTTCTATTTATGCTACTATGATGAAACAAGCTTACGCTTCACGTTATACACTTAAATGAACATGAACCACTGACTTCTGTTGGCTACTGTGACAGAGGTCCTTCCACACCACGGCCCACTTACTAGCATGGCAAGTAGGGTGCCATAAAAGTAAGGAAGCTTGACTCTCTCTTAAAATTTTACCAATAATTCTTTATTCGTTATAATCTAACTAAAATAAAAATACCAATTCCCAAAAATTTCCACATCAATTGTTTTAATAACAATCTCCTTTGATCACAAAAGGCAATTCCAACCCACCCAAAGAATGAAATTGAAAAGAATAACGTTTTTATTCCCCCAAAAATGTCGAGGACATACACGTAATGCGCATAAAATAGACCGGCCTGTCTCGTGAACAATATCCATTAGGGAAATTTTATCATTGAGAACCATAAATTACTTGGACCCCTACTACCCTACAGTAGGAGGAACCGACGGAAACTTGCATTTAAAAAAACTACATTATAATGAACAATTCAGTAGTAATAACACCACTTATATATGATAATTTCATCAGGTGATCAAAAGCCTCCCTTTCCAACACCCTAACAAGTTATTAGACGAACTAATGGCTGCTTATACTACGCAAAACAACTCCCGATATTGCCCCATAAAAAGGTCTATTGAAATGGGTACGCACCCCTTCGATTATTTTAAATTTTCCATTGTGGGGCGTGAATGCGCCGAGAACAATGAATTGCATTCGAGTATGAAATTTTTAAATGAGTGGCCTGATTATTTTCTTGTATGTATTGGAAGGCTGGTATAAAATAATAAAAGAAGTATACAAAAAAATTTACTCCTGTTTTTACTCCAACAAACGCTGTATTATTGAACGGACAATCAAAACATTATTTTCTGAAAAGTTCCTATGAATATATATTTTCTTAGCTTCCGCACTAAGGAAAAATCCCTTTGTCCCGGTGGACTTAATAATCATGCATTTAACAAACACAAAGCACACCTAGCCTCAGAAAATCTATTTCTGGAACACACAATTTTTTGTTCCATTTGGGGATCAAACTCACAACACGCCGCGTAGTGGGAAATGGCGATATAACTACTTTAGCAACTAAACCGACTGAGCAGTCGTTCATTAAACTTATATTTGGATAATATAATTATTAAATTCGACTTTAGTTTTACAGAACAGTGTGCACCAGCCTTTCCCCTATCAAGACTTGCTACCCAAAAAAATCACTCCCAAATTCTTTTTTCACTAGAAGAAAAATGCAACAGTTCCATTCACGTCTGCACGATAACGAAGGATAAATATGCAACATTTATCAGTACTGTAAATATGCTAAGTGTCGTATAGAAGTATCGCGTCCCTACTTCCTGGCTTGAAGGCGTCTGTAATAATGGATTACGAGTCTAGACGCGAGACAAAGCCGTTTCGAGCCCTTGAAGGTGGATGGGACTGAGTGATGAGCTGGCGATAAGCGCAGCGAAAAGCGGGTATATATATTTTTTTAATCTGAACTGCATAAACTAATACAAAATAATAAATTTTAATTTACACTTATGAAGGTCGTTAAGATATATTTTGAAAAGCAATGTAAGTAATATATATACAATATACCTAATACATATATTTACACTTATCAAAAAAGGAAAAAAAAAACAGAAAATACACGAAAGGAGGGAGGCATTATAAAATTCCTCCGCATCGACGTCTACTGGAAACGTAATGTAATGTCAATGTAAGTTAGTTTTCCTACTGCTAGTGCAATGTCAAGATTATGAAACATGCCATCATATTTTAAACAATAACTAATCAAATTTATAATATTTATCGATTACATTCATAAGATATTTTAAACGTATTTGTGGTTGGATAGTTATCTATCCAACCACAAATACGTTTAAAATTTCTTATTATATTTATTATTTGCTATAGGTTTCATAGTGGCTCCTAATTATTATTGTGTATAAAGTATATTAGTGTATATGTTTAATATAAACTATTGTTCACAATAACCATAATAATAATATATTTTTTTGTAGGTATTCGATTTTTTTATTATGAAGATACATACAAAAAACATTTTCCTTGTAAATATAATGTAATAAACACAAAGATTTATTACTAAATAAAAACCATGCCATAGTTGTGCAAATTATACTGAACGAATACAACCCTACACACCAATCACCGCGTAAATCATAAAAGAAAAATTAACCCTCAACTGCAACCGAGGAAAACTTTAAAAAGCCAGTTTTCCGTGTCAAATATCCACATGTAATGCTCGTTAAGTTTTATACGTGTCGTGTGTGAACAATTGTTATTTTGGGCACATTTTAGTGGCAGTATTAAATTCGCTGTTTTATAACCACTAAAGTCGGACCCTTTGTTACGCTATGCGTGCAACGAGCGACTGACTCAAGATTGATGGTAGGTTCACATGACATGGTTCGCCCTGAGCTGAGCTACCCTTTTGATGACTTCACTAACGGTTATTTATGGAGAGGATTTACTCTGATCCCCGTTTAAAATCCGCGCTCTCAAAATTTTAAATCCGTTTTTAAACAAATCTCTGATTTGGAGATTTGTGGGTGAATCGTTAAAGATGGGTAGTGTTTTTATTACATTTTCTTTATTTCTTTATTGGTAGGTATTTGTAATATTGAAGTATTTTCTTTTTTTTTAAACGTGTGGCTGTATAGGTAGGTACTCAATAATAAGTGTATATGTCAAAAATGAAAACTATTAAAGAGCCAAAATGGTGTTTCTGTGCATGTCTAAATCACTTATAATTAGGTAATTAATACTATCGAACTAAAATAATGTCCTCCTAACCGAATTTCGGTCACGGCGACTAATCTCAACGGAGACTAGCCATTTGCGCCGGAGATATTGCAATAAAAGTGCACTCTTTTTGCCTTTACTCTCAGGGTCCAATGGGACGGCAATCCGACACGACCGGAAAGAGATCAGGCGTAGGACCATCGGCTTTACGTGCTTTCCACCTAAACACCTCCAATTTCCAAACTCCGGGCATCTATTGTGAATTTCTTGACAGGAAAACCTAATATCAATTTTTGTCCCGACCCGGAAATCGAACCCGAAACCTTAAGATGAGCAGTCACTCACATCGACCACTGAGCCATCGAGGCAGACACTCGAACTATGCATCTTACAATTGGACCAAGTATAAGACATGTGTGAACTACGCCGACTATTGTTCAAGATCTTTGCCGGGCATTATACCTAAGTAAGGTGCATTATTTTACGAAGTTTCATCACATGCCTACATGCTTTTGTTTTACAAACCGTCTGAAATATATACACAACATAAGCTCGTTTATACAACTAGAGAAATCACAACAAAGTTGGTGTAAGTAACAAATATTTCTGTATATTTGTACAAAGTAACTTATTAAATGCACAAGCGTAGAACAAAGTTAGAACACCTAGCACATGCAGTTGGAAAATTTTAAATTACAAAGAAAATAAGCTTCCGAGTTGCATACAAGTTAGCAGTTTGTTGTAAACTTGCATAGAATTTGTTGAGTTAAAATATAACCTCTTTGTTTATAGGTTATTTTGTTTTTCCGCTTCTGATTAGTTTTAAGAAGAGTTTTACCTAAAGTTATGTGTCTAGGGAAAAGAAACGCGGGTACTTGCGTGAGATAAGAAACACTGCAAATTGTATAAATATCAACAAACTATAAAGGTTTATACACACCGTACAAGCGTACCATGACGTGTTAAACGTGAGTCTTCCGAGCAAGAAAGAGGGACGCAGCCATACACACTATATAGCTCTTTCTCTCTCGGACTCCAGTGCTCATGTTATTAGAAACGTTTTCCTATCTCACTTACTGTTAGTGAAGTGAGCAGTTGAAATGAATAAATAACAATCTCAAGGATAGCTCATCACAAAGCCGTAGTGTCACATATTTTCGGATTGGCTACATGCAAATAATGGCCCGCATTACAAGCGTCCAATTACGGCACTGCTTATGATCAGATGGGCCATATTCTTGACAACTTCCTCGGAATAGAACGGCATGGTGACATTTGTATTCTAAATCCGTCAACACACGGAAAAAAGTATCTATATGAACAAAACTACTTAATTCCCATCACAATCATCTACACACAGCAACGGAGTAAGCTATACAGGGCCGCTATATGAAGATTCGTTTTTTAACAAAACCATTATATGTATATATTTCTGTGGAATTTGGTAATAGTGTACAGTTAGACTAAACCATCAGATGTTTTACATTGGTTTTACCTAAAAACTAATCTTCATATAGCGGCCCTGTTCAGCTTACTAGGTGGCCGACCGTACCCTAATAGTATATTCATCGATAACGGCGGTATTATTTACAAACAACTAGCAAATAAACCTTGTAATCAATATCAAATAATTATTCTATCCTTGCACGAAAGCGCGTGCCATGTCACCGTGGACTTGTCGCTGGCGAGCCTGTCACTGGCCGTCACAACACCCCTCGGCCGTTTAAACGAATGAATTTAAATATAAGACTGCTGATTGCTTTTTTAATTTTAACTGTTAGAATTTAGAAGTATGAATTTAATTTGTTTAATGTGAGATTTTAGTAGTTTCAAATGCAATAGCAGTTCTTTTTGTATCTGTGGTATCATTTGAATAATTTTAAAATTAAAGTATTTAATTATTATGTTCTTTTTTGATAGTCTTCCGGACCAAAATGGTCTAGACTTCTATTATCCTACTTATATTATAAATGCGAAAGTTAGAGAGGATGAATGTTTGTTACTCCTTTGCAAAATCTTTTGCACATCCAAGGTGGCAGATAAGCATACGGCCTGCCTGATGGTAAGCAGTTACCGTAGCTTATGGACACTTGCAACCCCAGGGGTGTCGCTCGCGCGTTGCTGACCCTTTAAAAACTTTATAACTCCTTTCTTGAAGAACCCCATGCTATAGTCTAAGATAAAACTTTACAATGAATAGCACACGAGCTACAGCGATATCCGTTAGAAAATCTCGAGACTGAAGCCGCAGGCAAAATTTAGTCTACAATAAAACAAATTTTAACCCACAATCACTCAACAAAAACGCGTGCTTTTTATTCCAAAGACCAACATGACCCATCCACTGTTCTATGTTCAAAATTATTGATATCACATCAGCCACCCTCCAAATTACAGTCAGTACTGTCTAGACCGCGGGACGGTTCGTACGTGAACAGCATGTTCTCGCAGCTCGTTTAGCCAACAGAATGCCAAAGGCGATTTCGGATTGCACACGTAGCAAGACAAAGTGTAGCTATTGTTATTGACAGTCGCACAGATTTCTTGGCTTCGCCATTGTAAAAATATTTTAGCTGTTTGACAACAGCCTGCTAAGGAATGACCGTCCTTTTATATTATACTACTTGGTGGTATGGTGGTAATCAAGCATACGGCCACCTGATGTTCAGCAATTACCGCTGCCTATGGTCGCTTGCAATACCAGACACATTCGTATAAACACTTGCATGTTGCCGACCTATTTTTTTACACCAGGGCTTTAAGTTGGAGTATCCTGGGCAAAGGAAACGATTCTTTCAAATCTTTCACACCCAGGAATACAACTAAACCTATTACTCAGCGCCGTAGTTTGCGTGCTCTCACTACCCTCTATTCTATCCTAACATCACCCAATCCCCCTTCTTACTTAACTCCTTACTTTCAATATCGCAGCTCTGTCCATGACAGAACGCTACGATCTTCTAATAATCTCCTCCTCACATGTTCCTCTCATACATCTGGATTTGTTCATTCTTCTTTCCCTATTCAATCCATCCTTCTTTGGAATGCCCTCCCTCTTGAAATCAGGAAGTCCACTAACCGTTACGCATTTAAGGTAAAAGTTCGGAACCTCTATCTATCTAATTAAATAATTTGGCAGATTCCTCTCACCTTTGTCATATTATATATATTATTTATATATATTTTATAGTAAAGATAATATATATTCTATTTATTTGTTTACCTATATTTTGTGTTATATATCGTATTCAGTTTGTATAATTATTTATTAGTAACCTCTTTAATTAACTTTTATTTATGCACCTACTTTTTATATCTCTGCATCACCCTATGGTAGACTGGTAGAGAATGCTTTTAGCATTAAGTCCGCCTATACAAACCATTGTATGAAGTTATAAATAAATAAATAAACCACTGTGTGTAAATATTTGGCTGTGGTCTTCTGTAAAAGGAACTTGCTCAAGTATGGTGCCTACCTCTCTTTGCTGTAATTAGAGCTTGTGAAGTAGTATTAAAGAATCTTGATATTACAATATAAATATGAAATATATTATAGATAAGTATCTAAACCTTCATACGCTATAAATACTATTTGATCTCTGAAAAAATATAGTTGATATGCGGTTTCACCTATAGGATGCAACACAAAAGGATTAAAATTACACGAATGAATATGTTGTACCTATCACAGGATTATTTCCATTTATATAATCTGTATCAGTTGTAAGATTTCAGTGATAAAATAAAACAATATGTAATCGTATTTCCATAAAATAACAACTTAAGACTAGCAACACGTGGCCATGAGTACGTAAAAACATCGGACCCAGTATTTCCAAGCATTTATCCAAGTCGAAAATCTTTGGCACCGTAAGGTACTTGGTTACTTAGATACGAGTAGATACTCGTATATATAAAAAGCACTTTGGATTCACGCCAGGTTTTAGGGCCTTATTTGTGCCCAGATTTGTGTCAGCAAACCACAGTTTGTAAGCACTCTTTCAAAATTTTGGAACATAAAGGCTCAGGAAAAAAAACACTGGTTTTAGAGAAGCAAAGGATTAACGCAACAACTTAAATATAAAAAGTAAAAATACAATCGGATTGTGGTTCAAATCGGCTTAGTCTCTCCCTCGGCTTTACTATATCTATCTATACCTACCTATATAAAGTAAAAGTATTTTAAGGGGCTAGTCCCCATCGCATCGCCCATAAATATCTGGCGAACCAAAAAAGTGTGAAATTAACACAGAAAACAATAATGAGGGTTATTATCTCGATTCCCGAAGGCTCAGAATATTTTTCGTAATTGAATTCTTTCTGGTCTATGAAACCTTTGCCGTTGGAGAGTTTGGGAAAATTGTGGTTAGGAAATACTTTTATTTCGTTTAAATCATTGTGGATTAAAATATTTATTTAGCAAACTAACCACAAAGATCAAAAATATAATAATTTGTTAGACTGTTATTAATAATGCATCATAATATTGGTACCGCAAAATCACTGTGAACGTACCTAGAAAAATATTAGAAAATTGCCAAGATTTACTTAAGCTCATTAAGTAGTCGATTGAAATTTGCAGCGAAACATAAAACACAATACAGCACTTATAGTATCTACCTACATTATAGTATAGAAACCAAACTCGCGAACTTGAAAATCAAATCAAGCTCTTATTAACAATTCATTGTCCTCAATTGAACAATGTCTAAGACGTATTGTAGGTTTGGAACTACGGACTAAACTTGTCTAAGCAAGATTCTATAACACACGCTAAAATACTGTAGGTATCTACTTTACTACACTGACTAGAATGAGTAGAACTAGTAGAATGTTTAAAACTAAACTACTATGAGTAATACTACTAATGTAGTGCTAGTATGGCGTTTTGGTTTAAAGAGTTACTTCAGTACTGAGTAGTATCTTACCAAATAATAGACAAAAAAAATGCAGTAATATCCAAATATTATTTTTAACTGAGAAATTGTTATTTTCATTCAAAAGTATGTAATCGATATCAATCTATGCTATACTGATGGACAAGTTTTACATCTATTTAAAGAGCTGGGAATATCCAGGCTAAAATGGGGGCTGATGCATGAGACAAGCTTTAAGAATTTCTTCTAGGGCAGGTGAATGACTGCCTCGGTGGTCCAGAGGCCGCAGTATGCGCCTGCTGTACACGAGGTTGTGGGTTCCATTCCCACACAGGATAAAACTTTGTGTGACCCACAAAGAATTGTTCTGAGTCTGGGTGTAATTTGTGCCCGTTTATTGTATGTTTGTAAAGTCCCCCGCTACACAGAGCTTGTTCTCTAGTGCGGGAGTTGTCTTTAAAAAAGAAAGCAAAAAAAGGATACCGTCAGCAGATGAAGTTTTATTTATACAAATTTCACAAAGTGAAATTCAGATTTGTACAACCGGTATCAAACTAAGACTTTATCTAACATCAATAATAATGATACCCGGCTATTAATCAATTTACTAAACAAAGTCAAATAAATTCAAATCAAAATTATATCACTTCCAAGACAATTCCAAATACCCAAATACAGTGCAGCAGTTAACCAATGGGATGAATCTTATGTACGATGCTCTGCAATAAACTAGGATTGTGCGGTGCATTGTACCGGCGTGCAGCGGTCCGTGAGACGTTGGCTACCACCCTCGAATTGTGAACACGGGGCCTTAATACTCCCATTCATCTTGCGACTACGTAATTGTCAATTGGATACCAGAGTTTTTTCCCGCATTAATATTTTTCATATTATTATAAGTTGTTGTTTTTTAGAGCATTTTTTTCTATAAAGTTTTTTTCTACTAGCCAAAGCTCTAATGATAGTTTCAATTTTGCCCCAAGCAAAAATGAGTAGTACATTGCGCGCAAAATCCGACGAGTCAAGACTAGGGCATAATCCTTGATAGAAGTAGCGTGGCAGGCTGTTTCAAATAGTTTTGAACATTATGTTTTGATACAAGAGTCGCACCGTGACGTCCTTATAGTAATTTATTTTAATTTGAAATTAAGTAAGTAATTTTGAATCTACCTTGAAGCTATTGAATTTGAAGTTTGTTGAATTATAAGCTCTGGACTACCAAGCGCCTAAATTTAACAAACTAAATTAAATTCAATACTTTGTAACGCTCGTCCGAACGATGCCTTAAAGTTGTCAGTGTACTAAATTAAAATCAAAATAAAAAGATATAAGGACGTCAAGAAATGGCCCAAGTTATTAAAAAGACAAATAACCTGAATTCATTTATGAAATAGTGAAAACTATAATTTAACGAATAAGGCTTTATAAGTTCCATGTAGTTATAATCATGGAGGCGAATCGTATATACCGCAATCAACCAGGATTGCATAGCATGGTAGTGGGCAACGATCCGTGCGACATTGCATGCGAGACACCCTCGCCGAATTGCGAACACCAACTTTAGGATGCCCATTCATCATACGACTTAATAATTGAATGTACCAAGATTTTTGGCAAAGATTCTGTTGATAATTTTCTTGCCAAATACGTCTTATAAATCATAGGTTGTTTTCAGAAGTATAGGTTTTAACTGTTTGTTTATTAAGTTTGTTTTAACTTCGACAAATTCAAAAACTCATTTTGATTGTAAGTAATGCATGTAACAAGAAATCCAAAAAGGTAATATTAGCCAATTTATCTACGGCCAATATGCAGAAAATGGTAGAGACATGAAAATACACTGGCAAGAAACAAACTTTACACATTTGTTTAAATTGTAGAATAACGCATTTTACAACATCAATAATTAAAACTCTAAACTAAATTGTAAGTATTTACTGATGATTCGTGTTAATAGACCGACCGTGTACTGGATAGTGGACACAGGTCAAATTCATACATGGCAATATATTATGGTCTTCTACTCAATTTACTACCATTAACTTGATAGCAAACAAATTCAATACCAAAATAGTTTAATATCTTTTCCAAAAGCACAATCAATGTCCCTCTTTAAATTCCTTCCAGAAAAACCGCATCTATGAAATGTGGTATGCCATCGACGGCCTCGCTTCACTTATGTTCATGTATAAACGCCTTTACATGTGTATGACGAGGGCGTTGGTTAAAGAGAAATATGTTGTTTACTATGTGAGAGGGTGCACACACAAAAACAACATTCATATGAATTTTCACTGTTAGATCAGCCATAAAATGTTAATAAGTTTTTCTGAAGACAAAATATTATTACTATCATACTTCACGAAGATTATCGACAAGAAAATCTAAGGTTACATTAAAAAAAGGTTCGTTGATAATACTCATAGTATGATAGCGATCCCTATATACATCGTGATACAAGGTTCTTTTGGATTCTAAGCAAAAGTTAAACGGTACGGTAGTGAACATGATGGGATTTTCTTGAAAATAGTAAAGTGATTTCTATTACATAGAATTAACGGTATCATGTTATAAATGTTGGGGAAATAGTTACAATTACAATTGTGAAAAAGCTTTTATAATTCAAAAGAGAGCAATTAGAACTATAGTCCGTATACCGCAGTGGGAATCTTGCAAGGAGCATTTTAAGGAACTGTCTATACTAACGGTACCTTGCCTTTATATATTAACTGTTCTAAGTCAGTTGTCAAAGTACATATCTGATTTTGAAACTGCGGATGAAAGGTTGATCAGAGAAAGTACAAGGAGAAATAATTTGAAAGCTAATCTTAATCCAGTTCTAAATATTGCAAAACATAGTGCGCGATATCAAGGTGTTGTATTATTCAATAGTCTGCCAAATGAGCTGAAACATGATATTTATAATACACATTTATTTAAAAGAAAATTGAAAAACTTTCTATTGGTAAAATCCTATTACTCTGTGGATGAATTTCTTGGTGACTCGCAATATTGACAAATAACTACGACATTTAATGATTAATTATTATTGTATGTGAATTATTATTATTATTTGTCATTAACATTATTATACTGTGACATGCTTAAATTATAGTGACATTTCATTGGTGACATTGTATGTAGAATTAAGTATTATGTTTATTATTATTATATATTATTATTCTTTTTTTTTAAATAATAATTTTTGTATGAAGTTCAAATTATATTCAATTATTGTAATGGTAATTGTAACATTCAAACACAATTGTAAAAAATTGTTTATGAATTAAATAAATAAATAAATAATAGCGTTATATGTCGCACTGTTGGGCACTGCTGTCCCCTCTTCTGTCACAAGAGCAAAACAGATTTAGGCCTTAGTGCGAGTTGGAAGCTTAGATATGCCTTTAAATTTTTTTCTGAGACATGTGAGTTTCTTCCTTCCTTCCTTCCAAATTTTATGATAAGTGCGAACAAATTCCACAAAGTGAAATTCACATTTACCCAAAAGTCGGGAACGAACTCACACCTGATGTCTGTGTCGGTTATTTTAATACTTGGCAAACTCTGTTTTATATAATTTTTAATACTGAAGCTAACTCAGTAATTTTCAAGTCACAATGACGATGTTACGGTAAATCTGATTAATTGAAAATTATTAATATTTTTACAAAATTATTAATAATAACCACATGTTTTGGTAAATGTGAATAATCGATCGAAATTTATTACTTTTAGTAGTAATTATTAATAATTCACGACACATATTGGTAAAAGTTAAAAAATAAATAAAAACCTAACCTAACCTAACCTAGGTTAGGTTAGGTTAGGTTTTTAACCTTATGTGAGCCGTAGTCAAGTGTAATTATTAATAATTCACGTGTCGTGAATTATTAATATTGGTAAAAGTTATAAAATAAAATAAATAAAAACCTAACCTAACCTAACCTAGGTTAGGTTAGGTTAGGTTAGGTTGCCGAAACTAGAGAGAGCTGCGTCCGCCTTGGGACGGCTTTTGCCAAACTTGGGCGGGCCCAGCCTCACCTGTCGACGGCTGTACACGGGGGTGGTCCGGTCAATGGCGCTTTACGGTGCACCGGTGTGGGCGGGGTCTCTGACCGCCCAGATCAAGCGGCTGTTGGCGAGGCCGCAGCGTGTGATGGCGGTCAGAGCCATACGCGGCTACCGCACCGTGTCCACAGACGCGGCATGCGCATTGGCCGGAACCCCCCCGTGGGACTTGGAGGCGGAGGTGCTCGCTGAAGTGTATCGGCGGGTGGCTGTAGTTCGGGCAGAGCAGCGGTCCCCTCTCCCCGAACAAATCCGCGAGTGGCGCGAGGCCGCCCGCAGGGCCGTCATGGCCCAGTGGTCAAGTCGGCTGGAGGCTCCACGGGCCGGTTTTAGGACCGTGGAGGCGCTCCAGCCGATCTTGTTAGAGTGGGCAGGGCGGCAGTACGGGACCCTTTCCTTCCGACTGGTGCAGGTTTTGTCCGGGCACGGTTGCTTCGGGCATTACCTGCACAAGGTCGCTAGGAGGGAACTGAGTCCTGTCTGTCACCACTGCGACTGCGACGACGACTCGGCGCAGCATACTCTCGAGTCGTGTCCTGCGTGGGCGGGGCAGCGCCGGGACCTCGTCGCAGTCATTGGAGTAGACCTGTCGCTGCCGGCCGTGGCGCGGTCCATGGTCACCAGCGACAGGGAGTGGACGGCGGTCGCATCCTTCTGCGAGGACGTCATCTCGCAGAAGGAGGCGGCGGAGCGGATCAGAGAGGAAAGTCTCCTCGCTGATCCGATCCGCCGACGGCGAACTGGGCGGCGTCGGCGCGCCTACGAGCGTCTGATGCCGTCATAGTGAGGTTGCGGGGAGACTGGGGCAGCAGAGTCTCACCCGCACCCTTCCGCGGAGGGACAGTGTCCCCGGTGCGCCCGGACACTGTCACTGGGGATGGAGCCCACGTAAAGCGGGCAGCCGCTGGGTGGACCACTGACGTCATATCAGGTTCCGGTGGTCCACCCGTGAAAGCGAGTGTTGGTGCACAGGGGGGTTTTAGTCGGTATGCCGGCCGCCTACCATCTTTAGGCCGGAGAGTCCGACATAACCGCCCCGCTTCCCCGGGCGGGGCGGTATGCGTAAAGCATTTCCCCTCTACAAAAAAAAAAAAAAAAAAAAAAAAAAAAAAAAGGTTAGGTTAGGTTAGGTTTTTATTTATTTAACCTAACCTTTTTTTTTTTTTTTTTTTTTTTTTTTTGTAGAGGGGAAATGCTAAACTAAAATTAACCTAACCTAACCTAACCCCCCGCGCCTCTCGCACGTCGCACACACCGCCCCGCCCCGCAATCCTTGGCCACTTATTACATTTATCACTACTGGGGTTAAATTATTAATAATAACCGACAAATGTGATTAATTTATCAGTTTAACCTCGATTTTCGGTTATTATTAATAATAATAGATAATTATTAATAATCTTCAATTATTCACTCTTACCGTAACAACGACACAAAGAACAGCTTTTTAATAAACGTGGAATAGAATAGGTATAATTTTATTTTATAATCTCTCATTCTGTCATCAGTAATTTGACTTTTGAAAGAAAAGGACAAAGTATTGCGTAACTAATAACTCGCTACACAACGTTTATAAATAAAGCGATAAGGGTTCAACAATTGCTCAAAAATCTTTTATATTATATAAACCATCCATCAAATATACCGATAGGATTACTTAGGAATTAAATACTTCAGTCCGAGAGGATTTAGTGTACTTATCATTGGATTCCTTCGCAAAATGTGAAGGGATTCTGTCAAAATAAACTAAACCTTCCGTCTACGCACCGTGAAATAGTTTGAAGAAGAAAATAAATCTTTTTCCGAAGTAATCCACCTGCTAGTTGAAGATATATCGGTTCTATTACTTCAGTTTTCAGTGTGTGTTATCTTGGGTATAGATGGGGTAACGAGATGTTCGATGGAACATTGAAGAAGAGTAAGGCTGATTTTATTATTGTTATTTGTTGGGTACTATTGGTGTAATTGTTCCTGTTTCCTATTTATTTATATATCCCTCTTTTTCTTCTTCACCAAAAGACGTCCCTAAATTAAATATTATTTGACTCAGATAAAATGATTCGTTCTACAGAAATCTTCAACTATATCTACTAAACTCTCTTCTTCTTCTCTTCTGCTTTACATATACTTTTTTACTTTAAAATCTTGAGATCGTCAGACCTTGAAATAACAGTGAAAAAACAGTATCTTAGAAAATTATTAAGGACCTACCTACTCAATAGTATCTCAATATAGTAGGATATTATTCACAAGCATGTGACCCATTTCTCAAAAATAATGATTTCCTTCTTCGATAACGATCCAGCTCAAAACTACAAAGCTACATTTATTTAACAAAATATTACACTACAAAATGTACGACGTTTTAAAAATCCGTTGGGCATTGTACTGCGGAAGGCCAGATATTCTATGAAATTGTAACTTTCTTTGTTCTTAGCGGAAAATTTCCGAACACGGTAGTATAGTCTGCATTCATTAGAGCTTGGAAATATTAACAAAATGTTACTATTCACTACTCTTATGCATTTCCACAGTCACAGTTTTTAATGGTGGATTATGTTAAAGAGAAATGCATTATACCCTTGTTTCTTGGCTTATCATATTTGTAATGTATCAAAGCAATACCGCTATTCAAACAAATAATAATAAAAAAAATATGGTCCTTTGTAAAAACAGGTAGAATTTCAATCATGCACGTAAGACTAAAAGGTTTAAAAACAGAAATGGAAATCATTCAGCTAATGCAACATGTATGCTATTTAATACATATTGTATTTTGGGGTTCAAGCTGTCAAGTTGTCAGGTAGGTATAGACAGTAAATGTTTGTTGCTCCAAAATAAGTTTCAGTCCATCTATTTTAAAATAGTTTATAGCGTTTGTTTTTTTTTAAATTAACGAAACTTGTTAACTGTCTTACTAAGAGATTACGAATATATACCGACGAGAGCAGTAATTCCAATATTTTGTTTTGAATAATCTTCTACATCCCATCTTGCCTACCTCTCGGGCGTATAGCAATCATGTGTATTTTACACAAAAAAAATTTGGTAGAATTTTATAACTGAGCTGTCGATGTGTTAAAGTCAAAAATGTGAAAATAGTCCTGGTTATACACATTTATCAAGCTAGTATAGCAAAACTATTTGTCAAAATCATCATCATCATCATCATCTCAGCCAAAAGATGTCCACTGCTGGACATAGGCTTCCCCCAAAGATTTCCACAACTCTCGATCCTGAGCAGACCTTGTCCATCGGTTGCCCGCACCCTTTACCAGGTCGTCGGTCCACCTTGTTGGAGGCCTGCCCACGCTTCGTCTTCCAGTTCGTGGTCGCCACTCTGCGATCAGTTCTGCGAGCTATGTGACCGTTTTTTTATTGCTTAGGTAAACAAGCGTAGAGCCCGTGTGATGGCAAGTAGTTTCTGAAGCCTATTATAAACGCTAGTAATATGTCTACCTAACCCAAATAGTTATTACACCAGGGATTTTATGACAGAATATCTGAGTATCCTAGGTTAGGAAAGGATTTCTTTAAAAACGCATATCTAAATGAGCACTAGAGACCTGTGACTCTTAGAGATGCGTAAGTATAGACTCACACACTCTCTTTTTTCTATATGAGTAAAGATTTCTAGTGCTCTGGGTTTGCTGTATTCTTCTGTAAGGCCTTACCAGTCACTTGATGTAAGTTTACGACATTGTATCGCAAACTTATGTCAAATCCCATACATTTGCATTCTATTTAGATTCGACTACAATTTATGCCACTTGTCTAAAGGGCCAGGCCCTACAGCCAGGCTCGCTCGCTTGTGTAGTGCCCAAATTAAATATAATGTGCTTATAAAATACCACGCTTCTTTCAACTTTGTGCATACTATACGAGTATGAACTGTTTTCATACGTAGTACTGATACGTATACAGATAAAAGAATACTGTCATCTTCCGTTAATATATAGCAGCCTACGTAAGCTCCCGTTCGCTCAACATGTAGGCATTAGACATGAACAGCACCAGTATATTTATATCCCTTTGTTTAAACAGACGTGTTCAAGCCATTAGCGCGTACGACTTGCGAACTATTCGTATTAATTAAATTTAATTGTGTAGAAACAGAGTTTGAGATACTCTCGCAAATGTATAAATAAAATAAGGTTTATTTTAGTCATCAATTATAATTATTAGATTGTTGACAGTATGTATTTTTAAAGTGAAAACTTCTTTAGGAGCATTGAGCACTTTTTGGGTGAAATAAATCATGGAACTCGCGTCATCGTCACCTAACGCTTTCAATATTCATGAAAACATTTTGGGTCAACAAAAATCATGGAACTTGCGTCATTGTCACTGAACGCTTTCCATATTCAAAAATAATAATCTAATAGCTCGACGATACAATTTTCAAATTTACAATGGTGGTCAAAATATCTATAAAGAAATTATCAAAAAAAAACTAAACTATGCGTCATGGTCAAGCAGAACAAATTATCAGGTTAAAATTTTATTTTAGATTGTTTGCCTCTGTTTAATTTACCCAATACGTTCGTTTATCTACTTTGTTTTTCCGAAACAAAAGGCAATGACAGACGGATATTTAAACAGACACGAGAATGATACTAAAAAAGTTTAGTTTTTCATCAATACCCACTAGAATTTATTCTGAAAAAAATAAATTAAATTCTAGTGTAGTTCACCGTTTTGTTTTAAACAACACTGTTATATTGCCTGAATATTTATATTCTTTTACTGTTTGAATGAAACTCTCCTAGATACTCGAATTGGTGTGCGTTAGTTGAACTACGAGTATGTACATATATACAATAGTATCGTTCAGTTAGAAATTCGATTGTAACATTATTAGGTTTGCACTCGATAGTGCTTGAAATATCGACAAATTTAAAAATTAATTAATGTTTATTTTGCTTCAATATTTTTTTACTTTCCAATATGATGTGTATATTTATGTGTTTGGTTATAGATGTACCATTATACATATTTTCATTTTTTTCATTCAAGGTTTTTTTTAATATTTTCATGTATTTTTACAACATGCTGGCCAGTGGTAAAGGCCATGCTAACGAACCGACCACTTAAACAATATGTCATATTATTAGTGCATTTCCGCATGGTAAAGGATTAAGAATACAAAATGTCACCACCCCGTTACATCCCGCGGGTATCGTAAAAGTAGACTAAAGACGTAAGTCAGGCAGACACCCGTCTGGCCAGCGTGGTATTGTAGGCTAATATCCCTCCAAGTGTATGGAGGAGACCCGTGCCCAGCAGTGGGACGTTCAAAGGTTGATATGATGATGATGATGATTAGTGCATTCTAGTTAGAATAGTCTATAAAAAATACCTGCAGCATTTGTTACAGGTTTTGTTTTGGCAAAAGTTGACTTTACCGAAACATTAAAGTTTTTCCTTCACTGCTACCTCGCTTGAATGATTCCTAGCTCACTGTTGGGCCACACCGCTTCCTATTTGAGTAAGTGAAATAAATATTTCTGAATCCTAAAATAATAAATTTATCATTATTTTTGAGACATTATTGTTTGACGTAATGTTTTGCGTTCTGTATGAAAGTGGTAAATGAAAAACCCCCTCTAAATAAGCTGCGTTGTTCTCAACTATTCAAAGAAGAGTTATCTTCCTATCATTACTATCTAATACAATTATAATTCAATCAGCAACTATAAATAACACTTTAAACTACCACATAAAATAAATTTTCTCATAAGAACATAATCTAGCGAATATTCTAAGTCGCATTTAGGGGATCAAAACTCAATTAGTACTGTTAAGGGGAATCGGCATGCGACATCTGGCGACGATGTGAAACGTTGATGATAAATTCAACTTCACGCCTTAGGGAAAAGTGGGTGAGTGATCCATAACTTTGTTTTCAATAGAATACACATTAAGTTAATTTTGAATTCAATTTAGGACAGTATGTCATGCACGGCATCGCGGTAGGCCTGCCGCTGCGCCGGCTGATTCTCTAAGAAACAGCGATGGCAAACGTCGGTTTGCCATCGCTGTTTCTTAGAACTGTCGAGTTGTGATCGCAAACTGACAGTTGTGATTGCTTGGTGACGGCACAATCTATTGACTAAACGTCAAAAAGGGCTCTTACGGAATACCGATTTTCAATCTGACAGCCAAATTTTGCTCAGTTTTTGCGGTGGCTCGGTTTTTGCTTTTACGGAATACCCCTGCCGGGCTCAAATGGCGAGACTAGCTAAAGTAATGCACAGAGGAAAGACAGGTCTATTTTAGCTCAGAATTTGAGTAAAAAAAAGATAATAATTTGCCCAGTAGTAAGAAAATACAGGTTGAAAATAATAAATGAATAAAATATGTCATCCCCATTAATAACTGTAGATGCATTTATCATTGGGATACTATGAAGTCTGAGGACTAATAAGACGACAAACTTTGTTATAGTTGTTGTAAAAAAATATTTGATGAAAGTATTTAACCAATTATCGATTTCCTAAATAATGTATCAAAATAACAACGCTTTTATATTGTACCTACATACTTTTTGAGCTCCACTCGCATGTTGGCGACCCAATAATGTAAGACCAAGGTTTTATGATGAGGAATCCATAATAATAAAAATAATTTAGGACCAACTTACACATCGCCATCTGATCTCAAACAAGGCAGAGCCTGTACTATGGTAACAAGACAACTGATTATCATACTTATATATTTTTCATACTTATATATTTTTCTAAATACATACATATTATATAATAGATAAATTACACCCAGGCACAGAAAAAACATTCGTGCTCATCACACAAAGATTTGTCCTAGGTAGGAATCGAACCCACGACCACCGGTGTAGCAGTCAGAGTCACCAACCACTTAGACCAACAGGCCTGTTCCCTGTTTTATTTATAAAATAGGAAGACGTTTCAGGTTCTACTTACGCAAAGAAATAATGCTATGTGTTGTTATTTAGCTGTGGTCTTCTGTCAGCTGGAGATCCTTCCCCAGTAGGGCTTACTCGTTTATACGGTGCCCTACCTCTCTTAAATATTAATTTAGTAGGTAGTTATTTGTAAATTGCTGTTATTTAAATCGTTTTACTTTCTTTAACTACACTGCATCTGAAGGATAATTTATACTCTTTGAGATGGAAAATAGCAACTAGTTGAGCGCAAATACTAATTTAAAAAGTAATTGCTTTTCATTAGAGCCCTTATATAATTCCCGAAGGACAGAAAATTCCTGCGTTTGTTATAATACGACTAATACCAGATATTAAAAAGCAAATGCTTTTGTAAAATTTTCATTTTTCTCGATATACTTATATGTGATTAAAGTTAATCCTTTAGAATTCCATGATAATTGGAGAGCTTAGCGTTTGTCTTTTAAATTTAAATATACGTTTCAAAATCTGCATGTCTTATTGCCATATCTCGACACTCGAAAGAGATCGAATTTTTAATTTGTATAAAGCGAAAATATATCCATAGTATCTTAATTCTAAAGCCGACTGATGTATTATATTTTTTTCCTTTTGAGAGATTTTACCTGGTGAAATACGGTCAGTGGATTTGTATCCGAGATTTTGTACAAAAACGGTGATTTCAATCCAATTTTTCATGTTTATGCTAGCTTTACTATAAAGGTAGTTTCTTTCTCTCGGAAACATTTCAACGCAGCCAAATTTAGTAGATCTTTTTATATTTTTTGTCCATTTGTCGCCGTTGCCACACACGACGTCAGGTGTATTTTTGGTCTAAAATAAAAATAAATCTTTATTTACTTTTACTCAAATGGAAAATAAATAAATAAAATACTCTTTGAATCATGATACGTCTGTGAAAGCTGTTCCAATGTTTATTTTTTTAGGTCCGAACTAGAGTGATGTGACGTAAGAAAAATATAAATGAAAATAATACTGTGTGAAGTTTAAAAAATCGTTTTAAAGTTGTTGAACAAGTTGTCACCTATATACCTACTACCTAAACCGTAAAGAAGCATAGTGGTAACTAGTGATATACAGTTCCCGTAGCTTGAATTCACTTAGTTGGTCACCTTATGAGTTGCTATTTAGTAGTCTAAAAAAGCTCTACAAAGGATCTTCAAACAAAAGGCCCTTTATTTAAAAATTGTCTGGTTATTTTCTAATAATTTAATATGGCTGTTATTTTGGAGTGCAGCGTTTCTCTTGACCAAAACTAAAAATACACAGCTAGGGGAACTGTTTAACTGATAAGCGCACCACCCGGTAAATAACCGAATCCGGCTTAGTTCCTGCTACTGTAGAAATATTTGGAGTAATATAATTTATGTAAAAATGTGAAGATAATTGTAAAGAATTATTTTTTCTTAAAAAGTTAATTCAAAAAAAGTTAAAATTAGGTATTGCAAGAATCCATAGGCTACAGTAACTGCTTATCATCAGGTTTACTGCCTTTTTGTTTAATAGTATATGAGTAACTGCTGATCACGAGGTCCTGGGTTCTATTCCCAAGTTGGGCCAAAAATCAAGAAATTTGCAATAAATGTCCGTTGTTTGGTAATTGGCGATTTTAACATCCCCATGCCTAGGCAGCACATAACGCCGTTGGTCCTACGCCTCGGTGCCATCCCATCGCACTATGAGAGTGAGGGAATAAAGAATGCACCTGTGCTCGCACAATTTTTTCCAAGCAAGGCTAGCCATCGGCGTGAGAGATATTATATCTCTCAACATCGATGGCTAGTCTTTGTCGAGATCAGCCACCGTGATTGAAATTCGGTTATTATTGTTTATCATGTGATAAAACCGGTAAAAAATAACCTCTTACAGCTTTACTCTAGTAGCTTAAACCCTTAAAAGCACGACCGCTGTCATGATACTTACCATTTATTAGCCTATATAGAAAATTGCAACTAGTTTTATTTACCAACCAATCAACTGATAGTCGATCACAAAAAAATATTTTATGATACTTCCCCACAAATAGTAATAATCGTAAAACTGGTGGTTCTATTTATGACATTTTGTTTAGCGAACTAACTAAGTAAACAAGACAATAATAAGGAACTAAAATTAATGAAGCTTTATTATTTTGCTTAGAGAAAAACAATATTGCTGTGATTCAGGTTATTGTTTTCATAGACGGAAAAGATAAGCGAGCAAGCCCGACAGGGGAAAGACCTCCAGCTTACAGAAGTTCACAGCCAAATAACTGCACACAGTGCTGTAGTTGTGTTCCTGTGTGTGAGTACAGGTCTCCAGCGCTCATTTGTTGCGTTTTGAAAGAAACGTATTTCTTTCCCAGGGACCCCCATCATAAAGCCCTGGTATAAAAAAATGGATTGGCAACACGCAAGTGATACTTTTGGTATTACAAGCGTCCATAGGCTACAGTAACTGCTTAACATCAGGTGGGCCGTATGCTAAAAAAGGTAAGGCTAAAATAAGTAGAGAACAAGTACAGTGTTGCAAATGTACAGACTGCACGGTTGGTTCAATGGCTTAAGTTGTTGTACCTCGCCATTTACCACTAAGCGGCGTGTTGTGGGTTCGATCCTCACACGGAAGAAAAAATTGTGAATGATCTATAAATAGTTGTCCCGAGTCTGGGTGCACTTTGTATCGATTCATTGTATTTTTATAAAGTTCCCTAAAGCTGGAGTTGTTTTAAAAAAAACACGCACAAAGTCCTAAGTCTGGGTACAGACTTAGGATTTATGGAGCACGCAAAGTTAAGTACTGTGTCAGAATCATCACCTTAAATGCTACACCACACGTGCAATGGATTTTAAATAACTATAGGTTGAAATTCGACCGTAATTCATAATAAAAAAATTATAGAGGTTTTTATATAGAAATAAAATTGAAAAGCACTGAACTGTGTTGCTTATAATACCTTAATATCTTTAGAAGCATTATATTGGCTATTCTTAAAATAACACATAATTGACACATGGACATAAACTCCGAATACCCTGACTATTTTAGCGTGTGCTACAAATAATGTTGTTCATTTTTGTAATATCAATATTGACTGCCTACGTGAAATACTCACTATATTCAATTTATTATTTAAGCAAATTAGTATTGATTTTTAATTTTAGAAAATTCTCTATATCAGCACGGAATCAGGAAGTTTGTGGCCTGTCGACAATACATCTTCCAATTCAAATTCGCTACTCCAGAATCCGTGGGGAAGCCCACGTCCAGCAGTGAGAGAAAGAGATAGAGAAAGGGAGCAAGAATTTTTTTTAAATTTACATTAAAAGGAAATGTCTACATTAGTCATAACAGATTTGTTAACACATTTAATTTTAGAAAAATAAACAAAAAACAAATGACCCCCCATTCAGTTAATGGCGTCCACTGGCCTTTCAACTAAGATGATGATGAAAAAGCAACTTGTAAAAAATTAATTCTTCTTCTTATTGTTTTGTTAGTGGTCAACCTGGTGACAGAATTATTTAGATCGCCCATTATTAGGCCTCTGTCGCGATCTAACGACTGTTAACAGTCGGGACCGACTTTTAACGTGCCCTCCGAAGCACGGAGGCGTTCATATGAAATACCCCTAAGCAGTCACCCATCTATAGGGTTACCGTGCCTTTGGTTGCTTAACCCGGTGATCGTTTACCGAACAGCGAGTGCATCTGGCTATGAGCGCCTCAAAAATATAAATTTCAATAGCATAGCAAAATATACAATACAATTTATTATATCAAATAAAATAACTACAAAGCTGTTAGAAACTCGAACTAGAATCACATTTCCTTTGTCTGCATTCGTAACATATTAGTAGTGCAGTTAAAACCATTGGAAAATTGAACCTCATGCGATATGCTTTATTCATGACACCGTCACGTAACCGGTGCGTCCTCCAATTGTATTTCGGTACATTTTGTGATACAAATTGGAATTTTGATGTGGAATTTACTTGATAGTTTGAATATTGAAACGCATAGAACTGTTAATGAGATAGTGTAGTGTTTGAATAGTGCTATAACGGTGAATACTGTATTTATATTAAGGATGGAAATGTTTTGAATTGAAATGATCGGCTTCCTAAATATCTGTATTTGTTTAATTATTTTTCCGAACTGACCCACTGATAAAATCATGGCTATAACTGCAGACCATTAACTGAAGGGCCTAAAAAATATTTTTTGCACTATATCTATACTAATATTATAAAGCTGAAGAGTTTGTTTGGTTGAACGCGATAATCTCAGAAAGTACTGGTACGATTAGAAAAAAACTTTTTTTGTTAAATAGTGCGTTTATCCCGGAAGGCTATAGGCTATATAACATCACGCTTTGATCAATAAGAGCGGAGCAATAGTGAGATATGTTGCAAAATCGAGGAAAATATTCCAAATTACCACGCGGACCCGGACGCGGTTTATAATTATGACGTAAGTGAGTACTAAGAAGGGATTTTTTAGAAATGCAATCCCTAAACGGGTGACAAATTGTTAAACCTAGATGAAGCCAGATCGGGTATAGTAGTAGGTATATATTTTGTTTATATTAAAATAGAAATATATTTTTAAATAAATTATGTCCTATTTCAGTGCATACAATGACACTTTTAACTACTTATTTATATAATCCGTCAGGTATTTTTACGCGATTGAGCAGCAAACAACCTCTCAAACTTTCAAATTTGAACTTTTTATCTTTCTCAAGCCTCAAGTGATTTTCGTGGCAAATTTCATAAAAATCTATATTAGTCGTGAAAATCTAACAAACTGACATAGTTGCATAGTTTGTAATACTTAATATTATACATGTAACTATTAATCAATTATTATTTGACAGTTTTGTAGCTCATTAATCACTAGTCATTCATCAATCATTTGCATTATTAACTTTATAAAATTAAATTTCCTTGTCTTATAATAGTTATAAATCAGTACGGAACCTGATTAAAGTGAAAGTACCGATAATGTGACTGTCATTAGATTAAACGCTAAATATATTTTCCATGAAAAACTTGAATTAGTTGCAAGACAAGATGCTTCGCGTTGCATGGTTATAAAATCTTACGAGTTTATACTTAGGGTATTAACACGATCAAGCTTTGCTTCACATTTTGACTAGGTAGTCACAAGCTGGCACTGGTACAGCGATTTCAAGACTTCGTTTGTAAAAAAAATACCTAAGTCCACACTCACTTTTTTTCCACGAAACGTCAAATAATCACAATCACTCACAATGTTCCTTTTCTGGAAATTGTTGTATCAACTGTTTAAATAATGTTTTATAAGGCAATACGTACTAGAGCCAAACTCTGTGTTGTGGACTACATAGACATTAAAATGGTTTATGCCCCGTTCATCCGGATGAGTTTTAATAAATATTGTAATACCTACAACATTTTCCCCATTCATCCAAAGATTTGGACGTATGCCCTACTCGTCCGCGTGTGAAAATTTTTAGTAATAAAACAAAAAAGGAGGGTTGTCAAAAAAACATGATATTTTTGATTTTGTGTTAGCCTTAGCATTCAATATAAATTTACAGAGGCGCACAGAGAGCTGGTATTGGGCAATATATATATACTATACTGTATTAGGGGGAGGCCTATGTCCAGCAGTGGACGTCTTTTGGCTGAGATGATGATGATGATGATGATACTGTATTATGAATAATGACACAAACATCAATTATCGCAATAACATATTTGAATATAAAGAAAGTATATACCTGTATAATTATTTTATTTTCAAAAGGTTTTGATTATGAACCATTCATTTTTTTATTTACTTATTATAGAAAATAAATAGCGTTTTAAGTTTAAATGTATATATGTATTTTGTATTAATCAAACATAATAGTATATGTTTATTAATACAAAATTACGTTTATTACTTATCTAAATTTTAAAGAATAGAAAAGTGTGTAACATATTTTAGGATCAATTTTTAAGTGGCGGAATTTGTATTGGTAGTGAAGGACTCACGAATCTAAGATATGCGGATGCTACTACCACAGTGTAAAGAACTCCTAAACTTCATTCCTTCCTACAGTGGGCCAACGCCTTTGATGTTTTTCAAAATGCCACAGCCGAATTGACACAGATAAATTGTCGAAGGGTTGTCCCATATTTTTTTTAAATTTATTTTATATTTTGTAATGTTAGAATGCGTGTGGGGTTACCAGGAAAATAAATAATATAAATTTTAATATTTTTTTATAAGAAGGCAAAATATGAGTGGGTATTATATACAAAATGATGAATATGTCTAACTAAATGAATAAATGAGTTTGACAATATTATTTTTATATATCTTGGATCACCAAATAGATATCATATTCGTTTTCAGAGACCCCAAAAACCACGAAAACGATACCTATATTGACTTTTTTTTTTAATCGCGTCCGCTATCTTGGGTCACAAAAAATATATCATATTTGTTTTTAACACCCTCAAAAATCACGAAAACTGCGTCCGCCATCTTGGATCACGAAGTAGATATCATTTTTCGTTTTCAGTACCCCTAAATACCACGAAAACAATAATGGGTATTGTTTTCGTGGTATTTAGGGGTACTAAAAATAATAACTTTTTCGAAAAATTCGCGTCCGCCATCTTGGATCACGAAATAGATGTTAAGTCATTAAATATTAAGTATTAATTTTATAATGTTTTTATGTTGTCCGCCATTATGCTGTCTTAATATTTTTTTCTGAATGAAATATAGAACCTTTCCTCCGTGTGAGGAAATTGATGGAATTTTAAATTCTTATTTAAACGAGATGATGACATACGGATTCTTACAGCACATGTTATGTGTACCATTTTACAAATAAAAAAAAAGAAATTATTATTTAACAAAAAAGGTAATTAAAATTGCGTAAACCCTGAACGACTTGTCCCGAGTGAGTGTATGGCAGCTCGGGCTCGCTTCCTCTCCCTCTTTACGCCGAGTACCCCGCACGATTGCTCAAGACGTGTCCGTCGAACTACTGTATGAAAGAGGTTCATATACTGTGATACTACTATAGTTGCGCCAAGTGAACCAGAGATGGCAAATCTGCTGAAGTTAATAGAAGCAGAGAGCGCTAAGCTTAGACTTGAGATCAACCATGAAAAAATTAAAATCATGGTGGTAGTCAACTTTTAAACTAAGCCAAGCTGTAATTTGCTTCATAAATATGAGAAAGTTAACGAGTTCGTATATCTTGGATCCTTAATCACTAGTGAGGCTAGCTGCTCTGAATAAATTCACCGTCATACTGGTATGGCTAAAAGTGCAATGACCAAGCTGGAAATTTTTTGGAAGAACCGGGGTATCCAACGGTAAACCAAAATACAATTGGTCAGAGCACTGGTGTTGTGTGGCGAAAAGTCAACTAAAATTAATTAACTATGGACCTAATTTACAAAGTTGACGGTATTTCAAAAAATCTATCGAGTCACATTTTATTTTTAAGAGTATAATTTTTTTTGTTGTCTGTATCTTGTGTGGTCAAATTTAATGTCGGATAAAAAGGGAATACTTTTTCGGATGAAAAGGGAATTATTAAAATAAAAACGAAAATCGGATGAGTATATAAAAATGTGAGAGGGTATAAAAATGTGGATGAATGGGGAAGTCAAATTATGCGGATGAGTTTTGCGGATGAGTGGGGCATAAACCATTAAAATCACGGATATAAAGTATAGATAATATATCGTACAAATTTAGAACAAACATTAGTTATGGAACACATGAAGTTTTGTCCCTCAAAATATCAATCAAAGCCACAATTCTAGGAGCTGTGTTAGTGATAAGGTGGCAACTAGACCACTCGTTATAGCTAGGTGCAATCTCTTACAGAACGGTATTCAAAACTCAGAAATAAAAGGCAGTACCTAATATTTATAGAAATCTTATATTCCAATACCAACTTGTTTCTTGAAAAGAAGAAAATAAAAAGGAATTAAGGATGACCTTTTTCATTCTTATAAAAGAGACGTATCATAATCAGCATGTCTGCAGCATTTGGTGTCGACTGCTTTGCAAATTGCCAAAAAAAATCAAATGTTCGTTTATCTCAACAAACAAAATAAAAGAGAAAAAGTAAAAGAAGCATACTAAAAACTACAGCACACAATCATAAAGCAAATTACGAAGCAGAATGAACAACCAGAGAAAAATATAAAACAGAAAAAATGTTGCCTCAAAAATTGTCAACGCGCAAAGGTTTGGCCCTCATATATCATGAGGATTTATTTTCACCTTCGCTCCTTTCTCGATTTCTACGTAACGCCTTAATTCAATATTAAATTTTGCTCTTTCCCCCGTTCGTTCTTCGTATAGCAGATGTCTTTACACGTTTTGTTATTCATATTTTACATACATGTTACATTAGGGATGTAAAAAGGGACTCTTTGGAATATTGAGCGCGAGTAATGAAGTCGGTTTGAATTAATAATTTGATGTGTGAATTTCTTTGCACGCGACACGTCGTTCTTACCATGTTTAACTGCTATTAAATAAAGGTTTACATGGCATGGAGAAATATTGTTACAAGCATCTCCTCAATGATGTTTTGTCTCAGAAGTTGGCATTCTACTATTCTACTAATATTAAAAATGTGAAAGTTTGTGAGGATGGATCGATGTATGTACATATGTATGGATGTTTGTTACTTTCATGTAAAAACTACTGAACGAATCTAGATTATATTTGGCATAAATTATATCGAATATAAAAAGCGGTAAACAAAAAGCGGTGGACAAATTCGAACTCTGGAGTAGGAGCTCGGATGGCACAGTTGGTAGTGCGCTGGGCCGGAACCCGAGAGGCGCAGGTTCGAGTCCTGCTCCGGGCTCGTCTTTTTCCACATTGCTTTAATGCTTTAATATTTAAGTATATCGAATATAGTCTGAAATAGTGAATAAGATTTTATTGTGATAACCGACAACCATACAGGCGGGCCAGTGGGCAACAGCTCGTATCTTATAAAGATAAAAAGTATATTTTTATTGTACAGAAAGCAAATAACGCAATAAGTATAAAAGAACAGCATATTTTGCGACAGCTCATACATAGCTAACTGATTCCATATTAGAGCCTGTTACTATGGCAACCAGTTGGCTGGTAAACACACTGACACCCAGATGCAGCAAAAACAAAGGATCTTTGTACTCATCACACAAAGATTTGTCCTAGGTGGGAATTAAACCCATGACGTCAAGTCAGGGTCACTAACCACGATACTTAACTGGCCAGCCAATAAAATTTTAAAAAAGTATGAAATAGCTATTTATTCGGCGTTCTTGACGCTAAGATGTGCCACAAAATAGACAGACATATTTATACTATGTAACTACCTAAATATGGTCTGACAGTTCCTGAAAAAAAAACTGTTAATGTTATTATGTAAGTTCAATCGGTTTCAGCGTATTTTTCGTTTACAATATAACGTTCTTTCAATTATACGGAATTCTTGGTTTTTACGTCTAGATTATCACACAAAAATATGATATTTATTCGCAGCATATCCATTTAAAATTCATATCTTTTGTATTTCCTTTACCAAACTCGAGAGTTGATTGCACGTCGCTATCTTTACTTATTATCATGTGTATTGTATTACTGAAATTAAAACCTTATTCCTATTGCACTAAAGTACAAACTAATTTGACTTGGAAAAATTAGCGAGTTTTTGAGAAGCGGCGGTTTTGGTCACAATGTACCCAGTAGCATTTTGACTCGAAATATCCCAGTAGCATCTCACAGTAATATTGAGACGTTTCTTCGAATTGATGGAAAATACAAAACGTAATCAGCTGTTTATCTTGCAACGTAAATTTGGCGCGTGGGATATAATCATAGCGGCAGTGTGAACAGCTGTTGTATTTAAAAAGGTGTTTGTACTTAACAAGATTCTTTACGATTTTTTCATCCTAGGCAGGCGAGTATGACATTACACAAAAGCATCGCTAGTTATATAAGGGCCCATGGAATAGGAGGCATATATCTATATATGTACATAATTATATATTTAAATAGGCATATACCGGGCATAATTAGAAATAATGAAGTCTGGAGGCGGTGCCTAGCATCGCGCCATCGTGATGTAAGCGATTACACGATCGGTGCGGCCAGCGACGGCGCATGCGGCGGCGGACAGCGGCGCTGAGGCATTCACATGGTGATATTCGGACGTAACGGACGTATGAGTGGCTTACTTTCTTTTTAAAAATATAATTCCGCTTCTGGTTTATAATATCAGAAGTGGGATATGAATTCTTTCGCCCACAAGTTTAAATATTTTTTAAGGTTATATTTGATGTTAGAATGGTTAGATCGTGCCGCTTACGTGCCCAGTGCGTCTTTAAGATCCCTACATGAATCGTATCTAAAGAACCGGTCATTATGTACAAATAGCAACGAGTCTATAGATGACGTTGTCCTATTGTTGCATCCTTAGTAATTAGAGGTTGTGGTAACGTATAAGTTGGAAATTATCTGGTGAGTACGTTCCAATTTTTTTGAATTTAGAACTAATATTGCGTTGGAATTTGTCTGGTGAGTACCTACGTTCTAGATTTTTTTGAATTTAGAACTTATGATATTGCTTTGCGCTGATAATTTTATAATCTTACTATGTGACGACAGTGTACCTACATTAGTTATTTTGCTTGTTCTGTTCAGTAAGAAGGAATACATTACTGTGCTAACGGTTAAACTTTTAATATTGTTTTGTGATTTGCTGATAAATTTCATAACCTTACTTTTATTTTTTACTTTTATAAGTAACGAGCTCGTTTCATTTACCTCCGCCTTACTTTCTAGTGCTGATATAATAGTAGGTCGACTACTACCCACATTGGTTTTCAGCAGCAAATCTAGAAAGTAAAGCATACAAAATACAATTTCCTGTACGGGAATACACATGCCCGTACAGTGACAGTGTAAGTATCCACATTGGTAAGTTATTTAGCTTGGCTTATTGTTCAATTCTGTTTAGTAAGCTATTACAATACACCGTGCCACGCTAATGCGTAGGTGTAAAGTTGTAGTTGTTCTAGGAACAATAAACCGCGTTCTAACGGAACAGTGAACCGTGATTCGTGTTCTTGTCACCAATCTAAGTTACCCGTAAACGAGACAGCCCTCTTAGCTACGTATTAACCGATTAAATGCAACTAATTCTAGATCGAGTGATATCATTAGAAGAACGTCGTCGCTCATCTCGATCACGAATTCACTACCTTGTGAGTCGAGTGAGTGAGCGTTATCGACGACGTCGCAGTGACAGTCGCCGTGGGCTGCGGGCGGCAGCTGCAACAGTGACGGTTTTATGGATCTGCGGCAGAGCATCGTAGATTTGCAGCAAAGCGACGTGGATCTGCGGCAGAGCGTCGGAGGCTCCGTTGTTACCGAGCCGTTCCGCGAAAGCTGTTGCCAGCCACGATGTCAGAGTGACTGATGGTTATATTGACGCGATTTGGTCAATAAACATGATGGTGAGATCAAACCAATCTTATTATATTTCAAACGTTGATATACGTACCTTCAGAAAGTACCACATATTTATCTACTTTGCCGATAGTTTATAACTCGGGGAGTATACTTGCATGCAATGTCTGCTAATTTTGTACACTTCTATTACTGTCGGTACTGCTGTAATGAATAGAGAAGGTACCACCAATGTCTATACTCACTTACAATCAACGATACGACATGACTGCATGGTTGGTTCCGTGGTTTAAGTGATTAGTTCGCCACTTATCACTGCCTAGAGTGTTATGGGTTTCATTCCCATACGGGACAATTTTTGTGTGATCCACAAATGTTTGTTCAGAGTCTGGGTGTACTTTGTGCCCGTTAATTTGTTTTAAATGTACTCTGCGACTCTGGGTTTGTTCCATAGTGCGTAGTAGTAGTTGAGTTGACTGACCTATTAGTCTAGTGGTTAGTGACACTGACTGCTAAGTCGGTGTTCGATTCCAACACAGGACAAAACTTTTTGTGATTAAAAAATGTTTGTTCCGTGTGTGAGTGTAGGTACTTTGTGTCCGTGAATTCTATGTTAGTAAAATTCCCCTCAACACATGGCCTTGTTTCCTAGTGTGGAAATTGTCTTTTAAAAGAAAGGAATTAAAGGTTTCCTTTGAAACTAGCTGAAATCTGTTCTTATTTATTTGTGACTGCCTCGTTAGTCTAGTGGTCGTTGAATACCACTGCAGATCACCAGATTCTGGGTTTGATTCCCGAGTCAGGTCAGTAACAAATATTTTTCAATCGAGAAATTTACAACAAATGCTCGAAGTTTGAGAATTAATAGAAGCCCTGCTGTGCCTCTAAAAGCACGTTAAGTCATTGTTCCTACGCCTTATCTCTTTCCGGTTGCGATTCGTGATGGATTGCCGACCCATCGGACTATGAGAATGAGAACAAGACTGGTGCAGTATAATAACTGAGGTAGTTATTATGGCTAATATTAGTGATTAGTCGCAGTGACCGAAATTCGGTTTGGAGGACATCATTATTCGAGCCCTGATATTAGCTGTACACGCTGTGTCGTAAAGATGCATATTTAGGCAGACTTATAAGTCAAGGTACCTATACTATTACGTATTCTGTGGTCAAGGTCAGATACGGCCGAGCGTTAGGAAGTTAGTTATTTTTGTGTAAACTTCGCAGGCTTTTGGCAAGCTGGACTACGGCATGTGGCGTCCCTACAAGGTGGCCAGCAGCAGTTCACGGGCGTGCAGTAGTGCAGTGCAGTGAGCAGCGTACACACATGCGCGAGCGGCAGCTGTTCACGCTAGAGCATAGCCACGTGCGCTTGCCTTTCGGCAGCAACCTAATGGCGTGTGCTTTGCTTTTCTGTTTGAGCCACGTGCGCTTGCCTATTGGCAGCAACCTAATGGCGTGTGCTTTGCTTTTCTGTTTGAGCCACGTGCGCTTGCCTTTTGGCAGCAACCTAATGGCGTGTGCTTTGCTTTTCTGTTTGAGCCACGTGCGCTTGCCTTTTGGCAGCAACCTAATGGCGTGTGCTTTGCTTTTCTGTTTGAGCCACGTGCGCTTGCCTATTGGCAGCAACCTAATGGCGTGTGCTTTGCTTTTCTATTTGAGCTACGTGCGCTTGCCTTTCGGCAGCAACCTAAAGGCGTGTGCTTTACTTTTCAGTTTTGGCGACGTGCATCTTTGACAGCTACCTATGATGTGAGCTTGATCTATGTGCGCGGGTCTTACGCGACCTATGGTATTTGCTGTCATATCTTTTAAAATTGACTATATCTTCCAGCCACATAAGCGGACTTTGCAACACTACCTATGTGTGCTGGTGTATTTCAAGAAACTTTATGTCCCTATGATAGATTTCACATATTTTCCCTGCACGCATATGGAATAACGAAGGTTACACACTGATTGCAGGTGTATGAATGCACGCATACATTTGTGACATGGCGTGTGTACATTTTTGACAACTGCTCTCAAATCTTTATATCGTTATTACAGTTGACGCCGGAGGTTTAATCAACTCCCTAGATTGCGGGGAACCATCAAGCTAAAACCAGGTGGTCGAGGACGCCTCACCATCAGGAGAGGCCGTGTTAGAAATAATGAAGTCTGGAGGCGGTGCCTAGCATCGCGCCATCGTGATGTAAGCGATTACACGATCGGTGCGGCCAGCGACGGCGCATGCGGCGGCGGACAGCGGCGCTGAGGCATTCACATGGTGATATTCGGACGTAACGGACGTATGAGTGGCTTACTTTCTTTTTAAAAATATAATTCCGCTTCTGGTTTATAATAATATTGTATATATTATGTTTTTTAAGATAAGTCCCGCACTTGGGAACAAGCTCTGTATCACGGGAAGTTTTATATAAACATACTTACAATTTACGGGCACAAAGTACTCAAAGACTCTGAAAAACCATTTATTAATTATTTATTCACGCAACGCAGTAGTAAATGGCGATGCAGTGAACCAACCGTGCAGTCTAATCAATATTAAACATATTTCTAAGTGAATGCATGTATCTAGAAAGTAGACCGTTATTTAACAAGGGAATAGATTTATGTTTGTTACATATAACTACTATCAAAACTATCGTTCCGAATATTAGACACTACCTACCCTATGACAGATTCCAAGAACTTGTTCTACACTGGACATAACGAAGCTTATTTCCTATTGGGAGGCACTGGGAGAGCACTAACTTTCCAATAGTCGATAGTTAGTAACCGAGCTTATCAGTTGCAATAATTCCAGAAGTAGGTACTTAGAATGCATGTGTATTGTGTCTAATAAATTTGCTCTTGCTAAATAATAAGTAGTAGTTTATTTATTTTAAAAATGACAGTAAGAAAGTAAAAGATAATATTATATCTGAGAGTCTCCATGCTTAGGAGAGCAGGTTAGTTTATTCATTTTTAAAATGACAGTGAGAAAGTAAAAGATAATAATTATATTATATCTGAGAGTCTCCATGCTTAGGAGGGCAGGTTAGTTATTCATTTTTAAAATGACAGTAAGAAAGTAAAAGATAATATTATATCTGAGAGTCTCCATGCTTAGAAGGGCACGTTAGTTTATTCATTTTAAAAATGACAGTAAGAAAGTAAAAGACAATATTATATCCGAGAGTCTCCATGCTTAGGAGGGCACGTTAAAAATCGGTTCCTGACTTCAAACCCGACAGAGGCCTGAATATGGGCGAACTAAATAAGTTTTTCACGAGCTTGGCCACTAACTATAAGAAGAAGACTTAAATACATTCTAAAAAGAAAATATAATTTTAAACGTCCATTTGTGTACAAAACTAAACATCAACTCTAATTGATCTAACAAGCAAAGTATTGAAATTGATTTACGCATATCAAAATCAGAAATCTGGCCCGAATCTAAACCTGTACAAATCAAGTATTACAAAATAGCAACTTCCAAATAAAACGATACGACATATCACTTACCTAATAACAGAAACAATTACGTTGTTAACCAATCTATCGCTTCAGTAACTTTAAACCACGACCAATTTAGTTTGACCCTCATAATTATTCCAAACAGCATATTTACGTGAACATTATTTATGAGAAGGGGAAAAGCTGTAGGTCTTGTTATATCAGTGGGTGTGTGGCAAGGCGTGCCTTACAGTACATATCTCTCATTATAACGTTCCGGTTGAATGTGACACTATCGCGCAACGGGTCTGTCAGTGTAAACAATCATTTCGAAAAAATCAATGATAAGAACTGTTTGGTATGCATTGATTGACAGCGATAGCAATGTTTAGGGTTGGTTGTTTGCTTTGATTATCTATAAATGGGACAGATGGATGGACCTTATAATTGTTATTACATATTACGCACGTAATAGCTTCTAAGTAAAGTATTTAGGATACACACAATCACCAATATATTATTGCTTAGCATTAGCATACGCACGCAGGAAAAGAATGAAAAATACGTAAATAGATATTCTGATTTCAAATTCATAAAAAAACTAATTAATCGAATCAATCATGAATCATTTCTTCATTGGGTTTCTGGGGTTAAGGTTCGGCAATACACATTTAGGCATCAAGTGATCATAACATGCTGAGTCCTAAATTACTGAGTTTTGCAATAATTACTTCTATTACTTTGCAAAATTGTCTGTACAAAACAACTATTACTATACAATTCAATGACCGCCACCCACCATTATCCACGATATTATATTTACTTATTGCCGTCCAGAAAATGCAATACAAAAGCCCTTAATACAAATTTCATTCAAATCATTGATTTTGTATTACTTGTGAAATATTTTGTATTGGGGAATGTATTTGTTACCCCAAGTGAAAGGACTTTAAAACACGCAAAGCGTAAAATTAAATATTGAAAAAAAGGCAGTGCATTTTAATCAAAATGGCATTAGTATAATCTTGTAGGAATGTGCGTTACGATAAATTGGACATACAGACACTATGTTGGGCCAACATGATTGCTGAACAGTATAAACTTCTTCTTTTTCTCGGCTCGGTAATGTCTACTGCTGAACGTAGGCCTCTCACATATGTTTCCCCATACGTTCAGGAAAGCGCACTGTAGAACGACCTCCCACAAGGTGGACAGATAACCTGGTAAGAGCTGCAGGTAGCCGCTGGATGCAGGCCGTTTAAGAACGGCCTTTGTTGACACAGCATAATAATACTTTCCATAAGAAGAATAGTTTCCAAAGTATGAAATGCCTTTGTATAATATTTTAAATAGACTACGAATAACTTTGATAGACCACCATTTTCAGGCTACAGCAAATGCTAACCATCAGGTGGGCCATTTGCTTGTTTGCCTCCTCAGCAGTATTCTAAAAACAACTTCGAACTAGCATGCGATCCATTTGCTAATAAGTGATTGTTGATCAGATGCTTTAAGCATGTTTATTTATTTCATTAAGACAATAATTAGAAAACGTATGTTCTTGTACGCTGACGTTATTTTCACCGAGCATGTTGGCTAACATTTAGCTAGTAAAAGATCCCTTCTATGTGTATAATTCCACACTAAAGGGTGCCACGTGGCTGGCTATGCCCATGCCATTACGTGGGGACGTTAAAATCCCCAGGTTTTAAGTTAATAAATTGAATATTATATTTGTTTGTTCTAATATAACAGAATATTAAACAGGGGTCCTGTGTACACTATCGATAATTATAAACTGAATGTATTAAAATTGAGAGAGCTGTTTGCGTAGTTTTAGTTTTTAATAATGACAATTTGATTTCAAATATAAAAATAAAGTTGCCATTCAAAACCACAAATTGAATTGCAGGTCCTATAGGTTTTAAAATAAAATCTAACTAATATGTTTTACGGTTACTTCTATCACTGCGCGGCGTGTTGAGAGTTGACAAATAACTGTGTGAACTATAAATTGTTATGCCAAGTCTAAGCGCACTTTGTGTTGTATGTTTCTTAAGTCCAGTGCAACACAGGGCATGTCCCATAGTGCGGAATCTGTAAATTAAAAAGAGACAATATATTATAAATTTAAAAGCGTATACTTAATGTTTTCATTACAGTTTAAATCTCAGAAGAAATTTTAATAAAAAAATATCATTAAAAAACGCTGACTACACATTGGAATTTCAAAGGGGGTTTAATCAGAGTTACTAATTCAATTTACCCCGTCGAAGGCCGATTGGGGACGATATCGGAATAATTTGCATAGTTATTATAAACATGGGTCAGTCCTGCATAAACTGTACTCGATGACAGCTACCGTCTCCCAAATGCAAATAATGTACGCGAATTAAATTCAATGGAGGTGGCTGGATGATTTTATGTAAAATATTAAATTAATTATTTTATCGATACCAAGCTTTAACTACCTCCCTTTAGCAGGCCTCCAATAAGGTGGAACGACGACCTAGAAAAAGGTGACGGCCAACCGATGGACAAGGTCAGCACATGACTGTACGGTCTGTGGAAATTCTAGGTGGGGGCGCTCCCCCTACAATTTATTATGTACAACAGTGGATGTCTTTCGGCTCAAATGATGATATTGATCCCTTAGTGAAAACTCTTGATATCTCAACTCTTATTCTCCTTGTTTCGCAAGCTAGTTTTTGTACTTGATCTTTTGTGTAAAGTATCAATACCTTACACGTACAGCCATTGAATAATAACATTAATATCAATTGTGGAAATATTTGAGTGGTAGAAACTTAATTATATAATAATTTTTATACTACTTAAAATTTAAATTTTGAACCAAAACTAAACATTGAAATGTGGAGGAGTAATGTTACACTCGTATAGACAAACATATGTATATAACTTCCAACTAATAACAAGGGTTTAGCACAATTCCTTTTTTTATTTTATAAATTATATCAATCGTTATTAAATAATTGATTTATAATAAATTTGCTATAAAAACCATAAAATGTCCAATTACCATGCAAAAAAATACAAAATAGCGAGTACTTAAATACGTGACAGTCATGACACATCCATTAACAACCACATCTTTAACATAAAGGGTGCTTTACAGCACTTCAGGTAAACATGTCCAATTTACGTTGAGCCGCGTTGATGCTTTCAATCACCCCTTTATCCTTTGTAATCCAAAGAGGCGAGAGGGGTGTTAGAGGTCTTATCCGTTGGCTGCGGCTTATACCAAAGGCAGAGAATATAGAGTAATCGGAGGGTGTATTGTAGGCTTTGTATTTCATAATCAGATGCATCACTATGATTGAATGTAGATGAAAAGCTAAACTAAAATATGCATTAGTTTTTAGTACAAAGTTAATTTGTTAGAATACGGATTGATAGTTTTCATAATCGATTATTATGTCAATAAATCAGAAAGTGATGGTTAGTCTCTATTTGCATAACAAAAGAAGACTGAATATTAATATTGGTGACTATGAAAACAAATTAAATTTGCGATTACCCTGCAATTTTAGTTGCTTACCGCCTGGTATCGGTTAACAGTTCACAGTTTTAAGACATTCTTCTCTATCCTTCGAGCTATATCAGTCACTTTAGTTCTCCTGCATATCTCCCCGTTTCTGAATCTTAAGGGTAAACTTCAACCATGCTGTGTGAGCTGTGTTCGGTTCGTTGGATACTGAGTATTTTGTGTTGTAAAAATTTCATGAAAAACTCAAATATCGAATCCAGGCCCAGGTGTAAAATAATCGTGCGCGCTGTGCCATCAAGGCAGTTTCAAATAACATCGATACTTATATTATAAATGTGAGAGTGAGTTTGTTTGTTTGTTACGCTTTCACGATTATACGGCTGAACGGATCTTAAAAAATATTTTATTAATTAGAGATCTCTACGAAAATTACAAAAATGTAAACCGAAGTATGAACATTTTCCTATAAAAGTGTTTTTTTGACGTGTGCCGCCATTTAATTATTTATTATAATATTTACGTTACTCTGGTGACTCTTTTGATGCTTAACATTTAACTATGTTTATGTGTTAGTAAGTTGCAGGGAGATAGATAGTATTCTGGGGAAAGATATAGAGAACCGCGATAACCGACATCAACGCAGACAAAGCCGCGGGCAACAGCTAGTTATAGATAAAAATACTCTCATGGTCAAAGTACTTAAGAATTCATTGTTATATTTGACACAAATTCCCTCCACGTATCACACATTTGAATCGATTTTTATTGACAAACTTATCTGATCGGACAAGGATTATAAAAATCGAATAAAATAAATACATTTATATTTAAACAACATCAAATCAAATGTATTCGATCTGAATTTGTTCACGACTAAGTGACTAACACTTGTATATATTACGAGTATAGTCGTGCAAAACTTACACACACATGCATGGAAAAGGTAACTCAGACGGACTGGTTGGCATGGTTGTGGACGTTGTGGTCAAGACAGTGGTTATTTGAAGCTGATTGTGGTGAACGCATTGTACGATATAGAATTCTTTAAACAAAAGAAAGCTAAAATGATTCAATTTTTGAAGAGAAAGTTTAAGCTTTTTGAAAACCTGATAAATATTATTAGGTATACTGTTAACATTAAATTTATCGCGCGTTTTATCGCTGAAAAAGAACGTGGTCAATTGGTATTCTTATTATTTTCTTCATCTTATTTTTGAAGGTATACTTTTCTCATTTCGGACTAATTACCATGCAAAGCAATATTAGTTAAAATGATTATAAATCCTATTATTAGTTATTCTAATAAAATGCCGCATCGTCACAGGCCGACAATATCAATACTCAATCCTCATGAGAGCAGTAAAAGGTGATGAGGTAATAACAATATGACGAGAATTGATATTGATGTCTAGTGCATTATACCAAATCACCGAAACATCTGGCATAACGAATTTAGCATAACAATCACTAAGTAAAAAAAGCTAGATAATATAATCTTAGAGTGAATGTATGATGGACCTACGTTGGGCAATATTATATCAAGAAAAAAGAGGAATTAAATTAAATACATTTAATTTAAAATAGATAATCATTAAATATTTTATATTGTTACTAGCTGACCCAGCAAACGTTGTTTTGCTACTAAAATAGTAATATTGAGGTTGATCGTAGAGGGGTGAAAATTAGGGTTTGTATGTATTTTTTGATGCTTAATCATAAAAAATATTGTCTAAAACATTAAATAAAAAAATTAGGGATGGACCACGCTTAACATTTAGGGGGATGAAAAAAAGATGTTGTCCGAGTCTCAGACCTACCCAATATGCACACAAAATTTCACGAAAATCGGTCGAGCCGTTTCAGAGGAGTTCAAAGTCGAACACTATGACACGAGAATTTTATATATTAGAAAAACAATTGATTTAGTAATTAAATTCAATTACAAGTATGGTCACATTAAATTCTCTACCACCGCGGTACCGTTAGTTGTAACCATTACATGTTTACTAACTACTTAAGCTTTTAAATGCAGTTAGTATTTCATTCGTGCATTATTCTAAATATATTTTTTAATTCGTTTTCAATGCTAATGGTCACAGAGGTAACTAATCTCCAAGCATGTCACGCTCATGACCACAAACCTTTTTTGTGGTTGCTTACTGAGTGGTACGTCTGAGGTAGGACGCGAGCACCACAGACAGGTCGATAAGGATTAGGCAAAAGGTCTGAATTGAATAAACAATGTGACGACCAAGCTCGTATTCTGTGTTAATGTAAAACAAGACTTAGAAATCATTTATTTATGATTGCGGAAGCTATATCGCTTTGTTTTATGTGGTTGTGTAGGTGACTTTTATTTGATAGGTTTTGTTGTTTGATAAGATTATTTGTGGGTTGATTTTTGTGACCTTTATTTATATTGTTTCCTTTGTGTAGCTAATGTTTAAACAGACTATATAATAGTAATAGATTCTGTAACTTTAGACTAGAGTAACATATATGTCTATTTTGTATTAGTACTAAGTAATAAAGTGTTGAGTTTGAATTAAATTAATCTCTGAAACTCCTGACCGAATCTAAAAGTTATTTAACTGATAAAAAGCTAGAGTAAAATAAAGCCTTTTAAACAGTACTAGCTACCTTCAGCTGTGTTAAAAAAAATAGCCTAAAGCATTCAGGGAGGTCATAACTTCCTATTCATCATCATCATCATCATATCAACCCATAAACGTCTCACTGCTGGGCACGGGTCTTCTCCAAACGTATGGCGGGATATTAGCCTACTATACCACTTATTTATTAGCTTCCTATTACTAAAAGTTTATTTTTAACTTAGCTCACGCAATGCGGGTGTAGGTAGTGTACAAGAATCTACATCGTTCAATACCCGATTGATTGCCTCCGTAACAGTACAAAGACCTGCCTCACTTAAAATTCAAAACATTCGGAAACCAACCAAATTACAAATCGTAACTCGGCTAAACCGATTCTTATCATCGATTAGACCGTAGTCTAGGTATACATAGCGGTATTGTCGTGTAAATTGGAGATTTACGCAAGCAATAAATCAGTCAAGGGATCGTGTGTAAGCCCGCCAATACGTTACGTCCGACCGCTGTCCCCTACACTACCTTTGTAAAAATAACTATATCAAACGTGACGTGATGCCATGTGGGAATAAAAATGTTTGAAAGGTGAATTTGTGGTTGTGAGTTATCAGCTTGGGTAGAGAATGTCCTGTGAATTCCTGTGTACATTTTTGAATTTGCCTCGTGATTGATTGCCAATACTGCGACTATTTAATCGAGTTTGTGTGTTTAATAATCTATTTTGTGTGGTTAGTTTCTAATCTATTGTCGAAGCTTTCGATATTATCTTATATGAAATTTTGGACAGTATTTTTTAGACGTTTACGAGAACGTACCTAATGGTGAACAATTAACGTTGAAAATAGAGTTAAGGTTGAAATAGAGTATAATATATATTTTTAATTACAGAGAGAGAGAGAGAATTTTTTTTTTAAATTACCTAATAATTTCATTTGTTTTATTGTAAAATCTTAATATTATATAAAAATGAATCACTATTTCCCTTGGTCACGGCATCACGCGTGAACGGCTGGACCGATTTCAGTACCTACCTAATTCTTTTTTTTTTTTTTTTAAAGAATTAGGTCTTTTTTTTTACATAAGAACCTTCTCCTGACAATAGTCAGGAGAAGGTTCTTATGTAAAAAAAAGAAAGTTGCGCTGAAAATAGTTTAACCCGGACGAAGACGGGGCGGGCCGCTAGTAATTAATAATTTAGTGTACAAAATAACGATAATAGTTAATTTTGTCATAATCTATATCAACATTATAAATGCGAAAGTTTGGATGGATGGATGTTTGTATTTCTTACTCAATCAAGCCAAAACGACTGAATGGATCTAGATGAAATTTGGCACATAGATAGAATATAGTCTGAAATAGCACATAGGCTACTTTTTATTCCGAAACAAAACACTATTTCCCTGAGGATGTAGGTACACGCGGACGAAGCCGTGGGCAGAAACTAGTTGTCCCATAAAGAAAATAAAGACCACAGCAATCATAAAGGTGTTATATTTTTTCAAAATAAATAAAAACATCATAGATTTTTTTCATCCACCACTCTATGATTTATGTTACGCAAAGTTTTTGAAAGGTCGTTTCTCACCTTGTTACGGGCTAAGATAAAAATATTGTAGAAGTTGAACGACCTCTTCATGTGTAGTCACAATATATTATATGTAAATATTGAACAGGGAAGAGCACTCCCGAACTCATTACGTTTGAAAGCTCATTGCTACGTATTATTAAGTTTGAGTCCCAACTTTTCTGAAAAAATATTCTTGTACGTTATTTTTGGTGTCATTTTGCTTAGGAAATATTAGTCTATATATTTGTGGTTCATAAGGTAATAAATATTTAGGTATTTTGCGGTATAAACACTCAATCAATCAATCAGCCTATCGCAGTCTACTGCTGGACATAGGCCTCTCCCGACACGCGCCTTAGGACACGGTCCTCCGCCTTCCGCATCCAGGGCCCCATTTCTGCTAATTTACGGATGGCTCAATTGAATTGATTCTCAATTGAATTGAATCTCAGTAGCATTTTTGGTATTCTGATAATAGATTTAAGGCCAATAGTTGGAAAACCATTGGTTTTAAATTATTTAGCAGGATACCAATAATGTAATACCAAAAATACTAACAATTTAAGCCCAATAGTTTTCCAACTATTGGTCTTAAATTTACGCTTACCGAGTAACGATCTCCACTCTAGGACACGTCACGATATAAACAAATTCTTAATACTAAATGTTAAAATACTGTACTGATTAAAGTGATTTTTCTTGGGTACACCTATTATAGTAGAACTTTTGAAGTAATAATTTTATATTGCATAACAACTATTAGCATAAACTCTTTTCGCAGAATATCGTTTGGCATAAACTCATTTAGCATACATTGAAACCCATAATTTTGTAAGTCAGAATCATCTGTACGCATAATTTTGGTATCCATAATAATCACAATGTATAATCATCACATCGCAGAAAGTTCAAAACCATATTCATCTTTTGGCATATATTTCTTATCCTTACCTATTTAAAAGTAGAACCATCATTTCGCATCATTATGCGAAATGATGGTTCTACTTTTAAATACAGCTTACAGCAAGAATCATATTTTATGATTATTGCAACACTTTTCTAATCAGAATATCCCTAGAACACAAAATTCTGCTGAATCGTGGCATCACAGAATAAATAAAATTGTGAGCGCGAATCATGTGGGATTTTATAATATATCAAATCAACTGATCAAAGAAATAAAATATTCAACTATAGAAATAGATAAATTAAGTTTCGGCGCGCCACCACCAGCCAAAAAAAGGAAAACATTAAATAAAACAAATCGTCTTCAAAATATTATAAATAATCAGTCGGATTACACAGAAGTTGGGTACCTTAAAGCAATAGGAGCTAATATAAGATTAGTTTAATTTTGTTTTCTGATTAATTTAATTGTTTTTTTTTAGTAATTGTAATAAATAAAAGTTGATTTAATGATAATTATTTGGTTTTTATATCCTTGCCCATGAGAGCATGTTCGTTTCTGGTCTCTCATAAGAGGTCACGGTTCTAACCTAACCTAACCTACGCATTTTTAAAGAAGAAAGTAACCCAATCTATATTATTCTAATTGAAATTCTATGATCTTCATAGTATGCCTAGTCAAATTATGCCAAATAATCTGTACTCTAAATGAACGTTATGCTAAATGAAATTATACAAAATTTTAACTATGCCAAAGGTAATTATGACAATAAAAATTCTACTATCTTAAATGTATGTCATTCTAAATTCGGTCATAAGCACATTATGCCTAAAAATATTTATGTCAAATATTTTTTATGCCTAATAAATGATCGACTAAAGAAGTTTCTGCGAAGTCAGTTATCCCAAATAGGTTTCGGAGTATCAAGTTTCTACCAAATAGACCGCACCCATTTTTCTTGTATCCGATGAGATATTTTGACGCACCAACACTTGAGGCATAAAAATAAACCGCAATTTTGACTCAGTATTTTTAACTATAAATAAATAATGGTATAAAAACTTGCGACAGCAGATTTTAAGCTCAATGAGCTACATTTTAAAGCCGATTTTTGTTTGGAATTACTTTCTTGCAGTGAGAAATTAACCCAAATTTTGCTTCAGGCGGTGTTTATTAGGACGCCAATGCCAGCGCAAAATTTAGACTTTTGGCATCAGTAATATTGGCTATATTAATTGATGTGTCAGCAAGTCAGTCAATGTCACTACCAGATTATAGTGAGTATACTGATTTCATCTTCTAATAAAGGAACACTTCGATGTTTTTAATAGTTAACAGATACAAGAGTGTTTTGCAAAGCTGCTAAATAAAGGATTTGATTTACATATATGTATTATATATGTAAGTACCTAATAAAGACCGCTTAAGTAGTATTTTTATTGTTATTCTGGTAAACTACGGCTTTCACGGAGACAGCGAGCAGGCCCGGCTGGGGAAGGACCTCCACCTTACAGAAGACCACAGCCAAATGACTACACACAGCGGTGTAGTTGTGTTCCTGTGTGTGAGTATAGGTCTCCAGCGCTCATTTAGGAATGCGTTTTGAAACAAACGTATTCCTGTCCCAGGGTTACTACCATCTTAAAGCCCTGGTATAAAAAACTGGGTTGGCAACACGCAAGTGATACCTCTGGTAATGCAAGCGTCTATAGGCTACGGATACTGCTTAACATCAGGCGGGCTGTATGCTTGTTTGCCACCCAAGTAGTATAAAAAAAAAAAAAAAATTAATACGAGTTCATAGATAAAAAAATATCGGCCAATTTCAAATAACCCACACATTACAGGTTCTTGTTTTATAGCTAAAGTCTACTGACGACTACCATTAAAAAATAAATACATACATATCATCACGCCCGTCTCCCACTGGGGTAGGCAGAGACTATGGTACGCCAATTGCTTCGATCCTAGACATACTTTCTTCGCCTTCTCTACATTCATCAACCTCCTCATGCATGAACGTTGATTCTGGGTACTTTTAATTTGACTCCTTTTTAGCAAATCTCCTACTTTTAAATTGTTAACAGAAAAACTGAAGCATTTAACCTACCAAGGAATTTAATCTGCAATACAGACTACACCATAACCAGTTGCACATAAAATTATATTAAGTCGCGGCAATTTTAAACTGTACATAATTCCAATTTCCAACATATTTCATCCAAATAGCCACTCAATACTTATACATTAATCATAAATAATGCATTGGACGCATTTAATGGTAATTACTTCATAATGAGTGGCACAATAATTATTTATCATTCTGTATGTGCACGTCGGTCGTGTGGTGCGTGCAACGGAACGATATTTTATATGATACACGGACAAATAAGTGCCGAGTCTGATTGTTCGACGAAATTGTTATGCAAAGAAAAGTAATTAAAGGTTTTAAATTGAAGTAATACCTTATAAGAATACTTTGGTTATAATTGATCTGAGATGCGTGAACGATTTTGAAGAAAAAATAAAATTGGAACTGTAATGTACTTTCTTTTAAATATATGTAATAATTCTGACTTTTTGGCGGCCCGTTATGTGTTTGGTACCTAAGAAGTAATAAGAAAGTTAAAGTAGCACATAAAATTAATAGATTTTGCGGCCAATAATGATTTGGCTAAAACAGGCCAGTTGGCTAATTGAAAAAATATTCTTAGTTAACAAACAAAAATATGTCACAATTTTTCCTCGATTATATTATCAATTAAAGTTACGTGTAAACTTGACAACAAGACAAAATGAACGTCTAAGTCAGAAGATTTGTTTAAAGCAAACGTAAATGCAGATTTTAAGGAATCATTTATCTTGGTTTATTTGTACAAAAATTACCTATTGTCACTAAGGTGAAAGAAAATTTAACTGTACGAATAAAACACAAGGTTTATTTTTATTCGACTTGTTAAATAAAATGTTTGATCAAAAACGACATTTCCCACAGTGACAGTATGTCACATAACATTCAAAATAAAATATAAACATTGGTCGCGTGACTGCGTGGCCCTTTGTCGCAAGACACTTTCGAAAGTGCACCATCAAAATATTACAAGATGCCATATTAAAATAATGACTTAAAATGGGGAGAAATTTTACTTTATTCTTGTATGTTTTACCTCTTTAATTTCCGACCTTCTTAAATTGAATCGTACATTGACTTAAACTTAATGTTAAGTAAACTTTTCAATGTACGATTTGGTTCGTTATTTAAGATTTACTTTTGTATCTTTATTTAACTTACCGCATATTATTGCTACCTTATTCCGGAGACATAAGATACAACACATTCTTAACAGCTTATCATTTCAATCCTTGGAGTTGAAATTAAATGAAATACTGTTTAAATTATAATAATAGTGACCCATGTATGTCCCTCTACTAGGCACGGGTAACCCCTCAATTATCAAAAAAGCAGGGAGGATTTGGGCCTTAATCTACTGTTTAAATGTTGAATTTTATTTTAATTAAAATTGGAAGTAAGTTTCTTAGCTATAAGGAAACAGTTGAATTCAATTTCATCCGTTTCATATTATCAAGGGTTTTATTTAAAGTCGTTCTAACGCCTTACCCTTGCGTGTTTCACCCTAACCCAAGTTGTTTTGGGTTGAACAAAGTTTCACCATATTATGCAACGTCTGTTCCCTCTAAAATCGGAGATGAAAGAGCCACAATAACGAATGTAACTGGCATAGTTTACTGGTTTAATTGCGACTTGATATAAAATATGAATAGTCTTAACACAAATAGGTACTTATAGTAAATAAATAGATAAAAAACTTTAAACCATTCTTGATCCTAGATAAATATTTGTTTTATTATATTTGATAATGCTGACATTTCCCACAGTGACAGTATGTCACATAACATTCAAAATAAAATATAAACATTGGTCGCGTGACTGCGTGGCCCTTTGTCGCAAGACACTTTCGAAAGTGCACCATCAAAATATTACAAGATGCCATATTAAAATAATGACTTAAAATGGGGAGAAATTTTACTTTATTCTTGTATGTTTTACCTCTTTAATTTCCGACCTTCTTAAATTGAATCGTACATTGACTTAAACTTAATGTTAAGTAAACTTTTCAATGTACGATTTGGTTCGTTATTTAAGATTTACTTTTGTATCTTTATTTAACTTACCGCATATTATTGCTACCTTATTCCGGAGACATAAGATACAACACATTCTTAACAGCTTATCATTTCAATCCTTGGAGTTGAAATTAAATGAAATACTGTTTAAATTATAATAATAGTGACCCATGTATGTCCCTCTACTAGGCACGGGTAACCCCTCAATTATCAAAAAAGCAGGGAGGATTTGGGCCTTAATCTACTGTTTAAATGTTGAATTTTATTTTAATTAAAATTGGAAGTAAGTTTCTTAGCTATAAGGAAACAGTTGAATTCAATTTCATCCGTTTCATATTATCAAGGGTTTTATTTAAAGTCGTTCTAACGCCTTACCCTTGCGTGTTTCACCCTAACCCAAGTTGTTTTGGGTTGAACAAAGTTTCACCATATTATGCAACGTCTGTTCCCTCTAAAATCGGAGATGAAAGAGCCACAATAACGAATGTAACTGGCATAGTTTACTGGTTTAATTGCGACTTGATATAAAATATGAATAGTCTTAACACAAATAGGTACTTATAGTAAATAAATAGATAAAAAACTTTAAACCATTCTTGATCCTAGATAAATATTTGTTTTATTATATTTGATAATGCTGACCAATTTATTTTACAATCAAGTGTTTACACACTAAAAATCAAAAAAAATAATTTAAAGAACGTAAAAAAAAATCTGTTTATCTGAAAACGCTTTTTAAAATACTAAATAAAATTCATCAGTACATCGTTATTTTTGTGCTCAATTAGATATTTTGATTCACAAACAATAAATTGAGGCATGAAAATAAATTGTAACGATTTTGACTCGCTAAATTAGAAGTGGATGAAGCGTAACCTTTAAATTTTTTCAACTATAAATATTACTAACAAAACCTTGCTAACACTGATTCTAAACTCAAGGCCGCAAGTAATAAAGCTGATTGTTGCTTAGCAATATTTGTGGAATTCTTTTCTTACGGTGGTACATTTGCATAAAAATTATGATCATCCAAGGAGGCTTGACCAATCCAAGAATGGGGCCGCCAGAAATTTCGCCCACACATGTTTTTTTTTGTAATCGGATACAAGTCATCCTGTCTGTTTGTCCGTTAAGAATTTATGTCATGCGCTTTTAAATAATGTAGAAGACCTGTTTCGTTTTTTACAGCTTAACAAAATGGCTTTTGTGTTGTGACATGTTCGTAAACATTGTTTTTTGGTAGTGGACAACTTGAAAGTGTATTTTAAGAAAATATTTTCCAGATTACTTGTACGTAAATATGTACATATATTTTGTTCATTTACTGATCATTTGACATTGTTATTTATTTATATTTAATCGCGATTTTTTTCTTTATTTTTATCTCTTTAGCTTTCCAAATTTACCTATATTAACTTAAACTAATCCAACTTAATGTCACAGTCACCCGTGCACGCATTACGCCTAAAAGCAATCACTTAGCATATCCTACTTATATTATAAATGCGAAAGTTTGTAAGTATGGATGGATAGATGGATGGATGAATGTTTGTTACTCTTTCATGTAAAAACTACTAAACGAATATGGATGAAATTTGGCACAGAGATAGATTATAATTATGGTCTGGAATAACACATATGTAGGTTACTTTTTACAGCGACAACTGACATCCACGCGGGCGGAGCCGCGGGCAACAGCTAGTTAATTAATATACATATACTTAGATAAAATATACTTAATTATAAAAAACGGCCTGCTACTCGTAAAGGTTGCGGGCAACCCACGGATAAGGTCAGCTTAGGATCGAGATGTGGTAATCCTTGGGGAGGCCTAAGTCCAGCAGAGGACGTCTTTTGGCTGAAATGACGATGATAATATACTTAATTATTCTTAACCAAGGCATCGGCTGTCAAAATATATATTATTACGTAAGTACCCTATGTATTTAGATAAAACTAGAAGCTCCTGAGCTTTTAATTAAAAACTAATATTAGTATTAATTGTTTTAACATTTTAAACTAAATTAAAATTTAAGCGATAAAAATATATACTGCAATTTCATTTTGTAACATAATGAATGAGTAGAGATAGAGATATTTTGTAGAGGGAAAATATTCTACAAAATATATACATGTCATAAACATAGCCTGAATGTTTTTTCTTAGAAAACAAAGACATTATAGTTCAACGTACTACACATAGCATAATAGAAATCAATAAGCATAGCTTTATCTATGTCTTCAACTGCTTAGTTGAAGACAGCTAGCTAATAAGGCCATTCACATGCCATTCAATTATATTGCAGTAATTTGTTTAGCAGCTCGTGCATATCACTTATGGGTTCTTATTCTTCATAGTTCGCTTATTATTCTGCTTCGTCATTATAAACTGGTATAAAGTAAACTATGCACTTATAAAAATATTGTAAATCACGTTCCTACCGCGGCATAAGATAGCATTATTTCACTATACCTATTTTGAGAAAATGTTGCCGACCCAAAAATTATAGCACCAAGATTTTGTGATGGAATACTTGGGATATGAACATATATAATACAATAATAATAATATTTTCGGGACAACTCACACATCGCTATCTGATCCCAAACTGTTTATTTTAAAACAAAATCCCTAAACGTGCACTGAAAACTTGTACTCACACATAAACAGAAACACACTGCTGTGTATAGTTATGATATATGTCTGTGGTTTTCTGTAAGGTCTTCCTTTCCCAGTCGGGCTGGCTGGTAGTAAAGTAGCCTACCATTCTTAAAAAAATAATATACAAAATATGTAAGTATAATTTTCATCAAATCGATTTATATGATAAGTAAAATATTAGCACAAATGTATACCAATCACGTACAAATGTTTAACCACTCGTGATAAATCAAATTGTAATTTCAATTTTTCACTCCATTACCCAAGGTTTAAGTGGTTACGTTTAATGGCAGTTATATATGAGTTCATGTATAATGTTATATATTTAACGATCGCGTTGTAATTTTTAATGCACCTTATCGTGTTTTAATGTAAATATTTGTGACATTATGAAACATTGTAGTTATGTATGTAATACACGAGTTTATACTTTTTCTATAAAGGGATGCGTTAAACAAATAAATCACCAGAGCCTCTAGTCTAAGTCTAAGTCTACGATATAATGGCGTAAACTTACGTCAAACCCCATACATTTGCTTTTTTGACTTTTCGATTCGACTATCGCTTATACTATCGCCACTTGTCTAGAGAGGCAGTGATAATAAGTGAATAGCGCTTCTTAACGCTGACAATCGCATTATTGGAACAGTGATTTTATTTTGTCATGGCACTGACAACGTGCAAACACAAACACAACTATAGTCTTTTTCACATAGCATGGGTACTGTGACGTTTGACATTTGAAGATAAATATCAATTAAAATGCAAGATAATTAAAACCTTTCGATTGAATACTGTAGGCTCTTGATCATTCAATAAGCCTATTGGTTAGAGATTGATTCAATCTTTTTTTTTTCATCTTCATCGTAAAATGTTAAAAGTCACAAAACCCATGATATATGAAATAGACTGTAATAACTTTTTTTAGTATTTTCACCAACAGTGTGTTGATGAAAATAGTTATATGTTTAATATTATATTTTTGTTTAAAAAGATCTACAAGATTGATACTTTTCTAATATAAAATCATAAAAATATGTTTACTTTATAGATATAATCTGTAATTTATAATATCAACAGAGTCCCAACAACGCCCCTATGGAAACAAATTAACAAATCTTAATTACAGGGAAACGAAAAGTAAACTTCACATTGTAAATAACAGTTTGTTTTTACTAAACAAGAGATCTTGTACAATTAGAACTTGGAAACAACACACAAAGCAGCCGTTGACGGCAAATATTAGTTAGCGACAGAAATTAATTTCTTTAGTAATAGGTTAATATCGTAAATTTGATTGACTGGTATATATAATATTACTTTGTAATATTGGCTTCAGTTCTTCAGTACCGATATTTCAATTAAAAACAAAGAATTTTCTTTGTTCTCAATTCAAAGGTTGTATAAAATTATACCGTTAGGAATAAATAAATATTGGGTTGGCAACACGCAAGTGATACCTTTATTGATATTTGTTACCTGCAAGTTATTTCAAACCATTCCGATTTCAAAGATAAAACGAAATATTAAAGCGAACTTTTAGAATTTTTATCCTGTTTGTCTGTCGGTTTGTGTCATTTGATACGGAATCCAGAATACAGCAACTATTATTCTTATTACTTCGAAACAAAATACTGCCCAGAATTACCAAATTAAAAATTAAACAATATTCTACTATTACGTATTATAAGTGTTTTAGTTTGTATGAATTCAACGCGGGCAACAGCTAAGTAGTAATTATATTTAAAAATTAAGTTGTAATATTGATGAAAATTATCAGATAAAAAATGGTACGTTATAAATCAAACAGAATATTGATTACAGTCATAACTTGAACTAAATTTACAAAGAAAGCGAAATGACACGCTATTTTGCCGTCTCGCTGAAATATGCACTGTTTTGTCAAAGAATTAATTCTTGGATCTTATTTAAGACAGCTGCTAATTTGTCGAAAGTAATTTTTTAAGCCAGTCTTACAAATAAATTTAGTATTCGTATTTCTGCGATAACCTATGAATTTTGTACTTATTACTAGTTTTATGTCTCTATTGACTTTATACTTTGCAAGGCAGCTCCATGCAATTAATATTATTTCACTTCAAACCAACTTCAAATATTCAAACCATTTGTACTTTAACTTTTGTCTACACTCAGCTTTAAACTTTGTCTTGTTTGTATCTTCTTTCTAATTTGTACCAATTGCATTCACGTTTTCTTCCTTTTGCGCCTTATCCGGATTTGTGCCATGGATTTTTCCCGAGTGTGTTTCGGTCACAGTACACAGCATTTTCACCGATACTTGACATTAGACTATTGTATTTACTAGAAGCTTTATGCGAAACAAATAGCGATATTTTTAAAGGAGTATTTGTACTTAATGTTGTAGATATCTATTTTAAATATGTCTGTGGAATCTTTGCAAGTTGTTAACGTTAGCAGCAAAGTACAAAGATGTGAAGTGTGGGGATATTAATTATTCAATCGCTATTCATTTCGTAATGTTCTCTCTTGCGTCGCTCGTTTTAGTTGAATCATACGAAATTTTGCAAAGTTTGAAACTGTAATAGAATGTTTTTGCAGAAATGATATGTCAAGTTCTTGAGAATAATAAAAGGTATCGTTTAAGTTTAGGTTTTCTAAAATATTTTACAAGATTCTGCTTTAGGATCGATCATTCATGACAAACAGTTCCTTTATCTTCTTTTTTTGAAAGTAATAGACCTTAATTATCTTTTCATTTTAGATACAATTTAAGTATAGTGCCAGTTTTGTCATGCTCACTTATGTTGTTTATATAACTATCAGTATTATTTATATCTATCGTATCCGATAAAAATAACACATCCTTACAGTTTTTAATGTCACGAACGTTGACACCATCAAGTTAATGATTGTTAATCGAATCCTTCGCTAAACTTGTTTCAGAGCCGACGAATACTCCGTTGACAGTTGTTCGATAATTGAACTGGGAACAATTAGCCATCGAGTGGTTAATATCCGTGGCGCTGTCACTACACGATTGGGTCTCTTGGCAATGGACATTCAACAATGTGAAGTGTAAATCGATTCCTCGGTGGAGAGTGACAAGATGATTTTGGATTGTGTCAACGGACCTTTTATGAGGTTAACGCTGTTAATGTAAGGGCAAATTAATTTTCGTAAGTGCATAAATGCAATGCAATTATTTTTACAGATTTCACGCTCTCACTGTGAGCATTAAAAGTTAATGGTTTGAGCAAGATAAGTAAGACTTCAATTACAACATAAAACATTCCTAAAAATACAATATTGTCTATAGGAACGCATGGGTTTTACATGTATTGGATGGATTAATTATTTGGTGCAAAACAATGACATCCGATACGATAATTATAATATACTAGCGGACCTGGCAGACGTCGTTCTATAAGGAACCATCCGGGGCCCTACCCGAACACACAAAATCTAGGTCCAGCCGTCTAGGAGGAGTTCAGTGACATACACACGCACACAAGAAATATATACATAATATATATATATATATATATAAAGATAATGTTTTAAATATTATTGCTGTACTAACAACAATAACATTTAATTTCGAATATACGTTTATTCTCTAGAAATTCCAATCTATTTTTCATTCAAAAAATATATTACTATTCTTAATAAATATATTAACTATCTCTTAGTCTTACTTTAGATTAAAAATTCTTTCATTTTAAAACATTAATTCCGGAGAATAAAAACTTTATTCAGCGTGTTTTAACAAAAAATGTAATAAGTACTTATCTCAAAGTTGTAACTTGCGCTATTTCTCATAACTTCAAGCCATTGGTCTGCAGTGACCTAGTGGAAAGTCTCACGTAACAGGCATTTGTTAAACCGTTTTGAAATCTAACCTTTTTTGCTCGAACTCTTTATTTTATTGGCCTGCTGATGTTTTATTTTTTAAGTCATTCAAAACAAGCTTTTGTTTTGATTCCTCATTTCTGGTTTGTTTTTTATTGAGAAGTTAAGATGGCCATCTGTGTTCTTCTTTATCAGTTATACTTCACCAAATTACATTTGCTGAATGCAAATGTTTGATTTGTTGTTAAAAATATTGAAATTGCTATATGTGTGCCTATACCTTTTGAGGAGTTCCCTCGATTTCTCATATTTCCATCTTCAAAACTTTCTTTTGATGAAAATGGGACCAAACTGGAAGTTTTTCTTCTCAGACAAAAATATAATTTTCAAATCGGTCTATAAATGACGGAGTTATGCAAACATAAAGAAAAAAAATACACACGAATTGATAACCTCTTCGTTTTTGAAGTCGGTTAAAAAATTACCTACTGCAGTCCTAGTAAAAAAATAAATGAACCTCTAAATTTAAAAAATATAGATTTTTAGTGTGTGGAAAGTTGAAAAATACAAGCAAAATGTTATTAGAAAAATCTAAAGTGAAAAAATAAAAGTCAAAACTACATAATAAAGACTTAAAAAAAGTAAGGTATACATGACATGCATAGCAACTAAGTGCAACTAAAACCTGACTAAACCTCATTACCAAGCTAAATGTTCCAAACTAAAAAGTTAAAACTTCACAGTTGAACATACGAGCATGCACGAAATGTTACGTTAACAATGAATACTCCTCTTTTTCTGCACACCCAGTGAATGCCGTTGAGTTGCGAAAAAATACAAACAATAAAAGACCAGGAGATGCGAGAGACGAGTTTTCGCCGCCCTTGCCATAAAATTAAATGGGTAGAGGGCTTTTTGCGGAACGGTACGCGGACGCGGCTTCGGTCGTAGGTTCGGAAAAGCTCGCAGGTTAAAACTCCTCTGAGGGTTGCGTTTATGGTTGAAAAAGGACATAAGTGCAGATGTTACTGTATTCAATGTTTGGTTCTGAATTTAAAGTAGCCTAACGACGATCAGAAAAATGTGGTAACCTATTTAACTTATAGTACTTATTTGATGTTTATTCGACTCGTATCTTACCAACTTGTGTTCAAGATACTTAGTATAAATATTTAATAACTTGTACAAAAATAAATGGAAACTTAAAGTGAATAATGTTAGAATAACAGAGCAATGGAATTAATGTAATAGTTGTCTAGCATTAGCACAGTACTAGTTAGTAGATACATATTATGTGAAGAGTTAACAACGCTAAATAGTTTTATTAACCGACTTCAAAAATGAGGAGGTTATCAATTCGTGTGTATATTTTTTTACCAAATGTGTTTACCGCAGAACTCCGTCATTTATGAACCCTTTTGAAAAAATATTTTTTTGTTTGAGAGGACATACTTTTAGTTTGATCCTATTTTTATAAAAACAAAGGTTTGATGATGGGATCCTTGAGGAATCGAGAGAACTTCTCAAAAATTATAGGCATACATATTTTATTTTCAATGTTTTTAACAACAAATCAAACATTTGCATTTAGAAAGTGTAGTTTGGTAAAGTGAAACTGATGAAGAAGACCACAGATGGACATCTGAACTTCTTAAGAATAAGTATTTTACCGATGGCGATTAGATAACTTTCAATTAAGGTTGTTTAGCAACTATTACTAAGCAAATGTAATGAAGCAAATGAAAATGGTACAATTGAACTGAACTGATGATGAAGCCGGAAGGTATACAACGAAACTCCATAATGAAACAATGTAATCTAGCCGTGTTTGGGCTTATTCGAATGGTTAAGAGATGCACTTTTGCTGTAAATGATCAGAAAAAAAAGTCTAGTTTGTATGAAAATTCATCATGCTTTTTTGGAAATTGTACAACTTGTCGCTTTGAAGTCGGTTTTTTTGTTAAAATTATATTATGTTCTTGTTTGGAAGAATGAAAAAATAAAACTCTTATCTATAATAATAATAATATTTTTGGGACAACTTACACAACGCCATCTGATCCCAAACTAGGCAGAGCCTGTACTATGGCAACCAGACAACTGATAAATAAACATACTTATATATTTCTAAATACATACATTTTATACATAAATACGAGTAACATCCAGACACAGAACAAACATTAATGCTCATCACACAAAGATTTGTCCTGGGTGGGAATCGAACCCACGACCTCCGGCGTAGCAGTCAGAGTAACTCACCACTAGACTAACAGGCCAGTCGAAACTAATTAATTTCTTTAAACTTATTTTCCTTTTGAAAGTAGTGAAACGGCCGAAATTATCGGTTGCTCCGTGACTTATTGAGGTAAACATTGATTAAGAAGATTGTGGGCTTCTGCGGAAATTATACGGTGAAATACAAGGATGTTCGTAATTACACGTCTGAAGCATAAGAGTACAAGCAAACATTCGATATGGTGCAAAGAAAAATGTTTTGCACTTTTATATTACATCCTATCAATTTTTTGAGGTTTACTGCAACCGCATGACCATTGGTAAACTTATGTTTCTAAATACATGCAGATTTTAGCCACATAAAAAGAATCAGGCTTATCACACGTAGAATTACCTGTTTAGCAGTTAGAATAACCACTAAACCAGTCATATATTATGTAAAGTAATAAATTAAGTAAGTAAAATTACTATAAGAAATTCTATTTAAAATATTCTTCGTATTGTAATCATCACCAATACTTATGCATCTACTAAATAATTGCAAATAAATCAACCTGATGTTAATGAGTAAGAAACTAATTTTCTCAAAGTTATGCCAAAGTATTCAGTACTTAGTACATTAAATATTTATTATTGTTAAGTTTACGTAGAAATTATGGCACTTTGAGTGCATTAGCATGCCGTTTCGACCACCTGTGTAGAGATCTGCAATTACCAAAGCCCTTGCCAATAACTTCGTGACACACGGATAGGTCGTTTATGGGACTATTCGTTGATTTTAAAAATGAGCGCCACATAAAAGTTAATATTTATTTAACATTTAAACGGATGGCAATAAAAACGTAGACATTTGACGTTATCGCAAATATACTTAAATAACTTGTTGAAATAATAACAAAATATTTTTTTTTAACGTAAATTGTATGTAAAATTTTAAATTGTCTCTTATACGGGACGGAGGCTACACGTGAGACATTATTTTCTAATATTTCCATTCTAGAACACCTGTGTTCAGCAAAGTAATAGTTTATAAACATTTACGATACTATTACTAATATTTATATTAGGTAAGGTTGATTTTATATAAGAATATTATAAACCTGGATTAATATAATAGGTCGGTCAAATATGACCTTGCAATATTTTAGACTTTTATTTACGGCACGCGGTGGGCCGATTACCTTAAATGACGAGTGACGAAATTTACAAAGATATGTGAAGGGTCCAAATCTGTGAATGAAAAAAACATCTCTGATTTAGCGTCAGCAACATAGAACAAACAAAAAATAAGTTCAGCTGTTCTGTGTCAACAACAAAAAAATATTAAAATTCCAGAGATCGAAAATATTATTTTATTTTTATTGTACCTGTGTTTTGTATACTTGCTTCGTGATAAGTATCATAGTGTTTACACTGTTGTCTGTTATGAATAAATGAACTATACTTGTTCAGATGGTTCTTGTTAGATACATATAATATTTGAAATCATATTTCAGTTGCATTCGTATGAAATATGGTAGCCTTCCTCAAAAATTGTTCTATCAAATGCACAAAGCAAATGATTTTTCAAATCCTATTGGTGGTGACTTCAAAGATTAGCGCGTACTGAAAAAAAATCTTTCCGACTTTATTATGTGCCTCCCATTTATTTATTTTTTCCTCACGATATGGTGGAAAATTCTAAGATATTTTTAAAGACAACTCCCGCACTAGAGAACAAGCTTCGTGTCGCGGGGGACTTTACAAACATACAATTAACGGACACAATTTAAATAACACTCTGACTCAGAACAACTCTTTGTGGGTCACACAAAATTTTGTCCTGTGTGGGAATTGAACCCACAACCTCATGCACAGCAAGCGCATAAGAAGATATGAGTCCTATCAAATAAGCTTATGTTAATAATAACAATAGTATAAGGATCATAGGTCATCATGTTATTACTAGACTATTTAAGATCAAATTTTAATGTAAATATTATTTTTTTCGTCTGTGTGTCTCGAGGCAGAGAGGTTTACTTACTTATGTTTTTTCACCGACTAATGCAATCCTAACTTTAACTCACACAAATATTGACTGGATAGCTTTTGTTTGCATATTTTCTAGTTAACGTTTATTATAATTAGTTTTTAACCGACTTCAATAAAGAAGGAGGTTCTATGTTGGACTGTATGAATTTATTTTTTATGTATGTTGACCGATATCTCCCCCATTTGTGGACCGATTCTCAAAATTACTTTAGAGGTGGTCCCATTGGCAAGGATCTGATGATGGAATCCCAGGGAAGTCGAGGGTAACCCTCAAATGTTGTAGGTATTAACAATGTTTTACGTATATTTTTTACTTTTATTTTATTACTTAAAATAGAAAAATAAAAAAAAATGAAAAAAATGAAACTGACTTCAAAAACCTAAAAATAACTGAATACATAATGAAGTTTACCAACCAAGCTACGTTAGTTTAGTACCAAGGTTAGTATTAGGTGACAAGATGAACCTATCACCGACTTCAATCTGTATTCAGTTGTTTTAGGTTTTTGAAGTCAGTTTCATTTTTTTAGTATGATGTAAACATATTTTAATGTTATGAGTGTTAATAAAATGAAAAAGTATGCCATTGAAATATGTAATAGAAAATCTGTAATCTCAACCTACCTTTGTGGAAAACAGGCGTGAGTCTATATCATTAAACTGTCTTAGATAAATGTTAATTGTAATTTAAAACTGTAAAGCACAGGAAAGGCTGCTTCTACCCTTCAGTTGGAACATAAAAATATTTTTTTATAGCCATATAGTTAGAACTGGGGTACCAACTCGCTCTGGCTCAATATTGATCAATACATCTCAACCACTACCGAATGTAAAGTTCCAATCAATTAGCACAAGATTACTATGTATTCTTTATACTACTTAGGTGGTAAACACGACCCGCCTGATGTTAAGCAGTTACCGTAGCCTATGAACCAGCGATAACTTGCGTGTTATCGACCCATTTCTTTTACATCCATAAGGCTTTAAGGTGGAATATCCCTGGGAAAGGAATTTTTGTTCCCACAGAAACAGTATTTTTGTTTTCAATAACCTACTTATACGATTTTTCAGACTATAATATTATATAACTGTGCCAAAAAATCATTCAGATATGTTGAGCCATTACGGCGTGATTGCGTACTAAACATTCATCCATCTATTCAAACTTTCGCATCTTTTTTTTTAGAGAGGTAGGGCACCATACTAGCGAGCAAGCCCATCTGGGGAAGGACCTCCACCTAACAGAAGACCACAGCCAAATACCTACACACAGCGGTGTAGTTGTGTTCCTGTGTGTGAGTACAGGTCTTCAGCGCTCATTTAGGGATGCGTTTTGAAAGAAACATATTCCTATCCCAGGGTTACTCCATCTTAAAGCCCTGGTCTAAAAATACGGGTCGGCAACACGTAAATGGTATTGCAAGCGTCCATAGGCTACGGTAACTACTTAACATCAAGCGGGCAGTATACTTTGCCACACAAGTAATGTAAAAAAATCTATAATACAAGTATTAGTACATTTACTATTTAGTAATACTCTCGGTACATACAGAAATAAGGAAGCTTTGCTACTTTCTACAGTGACACCTTTTGGAATTGGTTTAAGGCTAATTTTATTCCGTAGTAGAGCAGTGTATTAGCCGGAGTAGATGTCGTAAAACGCTGTTAATGTGCCCATTTTGTCGATAGCACAGCACTAGGATGTTAAGTTAAGTTTACACTGAGAGGACTTATCCAAGTTAATAGTACGTATAGTAATCTGTGAACATTTATATGTCGCATTAAAAAAATAGTTAACATTATTTATTATACATGTATTGACTGCACGGTTGGTTCAGTGGCTCAAGTGGTTACCTCGCCATTTACTACCTGCACGGCGTGTTGTGGGTTCGATCCCCACACGGGACAAAAAATTGTGTGATCTACAAATGATTGTCCCGACTCTGGGTGTACTTTGTGTCCGTTAATTGTATGTTTGTAAAGTCCCCCGCGACACAGGGTTTGTTCCCTAGTGCGGGAGTTGTCTATTAAAAAAAAACGCTTTGCGATCCGAATGAGACGATTGTCTTTTTTTATATAAATATAATATAAACCATTTATTCATCCTTATTCCTACTAATATTATATAATATAATTATAAACGCGAAAGTTTGTAAGTAAGTATGGATGGATGGATGGATGTTTATTACTCTTTCACGTAACTACTGAACGGATCTGGATGAAATTTGGCACAGATATTTATTATGGTCTGGAATAACACATAGGCTACTTTTTACAGCGATAACCGACATTCAGGCGGGCGGGGCCGCGGGCAACACCTAGTTTTAAATATAGTTATATATTTTTATGACTAGCTGACCCGGCAAACTTCGTAACGTATATTTTTTCTTGAATATTTTCTTTTAATTTTGTTTAATATGTACAAATCTTGTCCTGACAATAAAAACACAAAAACAGAATTTTCAAATTTTGTGCAGTCAATCGGAAGTTATACGCGTACAATACATCGAAATGGTTTGTACTTTAATACGCGCGGCGCTAGCGGCACTTTCCGCTAGGTGACCATAATTGTGCAGAGCAAACTACACAATAAAATCAGTGTTAACATTGTGAGTTTTTTATTTTTTAATCTTACTTTTCTAATAAAATCAAATTTGGAGTGTTTCGATTTTTTACTATGCCAAGAAAGAAAAGCATTGTATAGGTATGTTTTCCAGATGTCTGGTTGCCATACTACAGGCTCTGTCTGGTTTGAGATTGACCACATCATAATGTGCAGCAGTTTTGACTGCATCAGCTTGCATGCTATCATACTTGTATTTTACAAAAGATTGTAACTGGCGATTAAAAAGAGTGGCCTGAGTTTCGTGCTAGTTCTTCTCAAGGCTCCACGACAGCGAACTAGCCATAGGAAAATTTTGCTGACATAATCTTTTTGGCTTATTCATAATTTATGACTTTCGTAATTGTTACTTTGTAACTAAATGAATTTTGAGTTTGAGTAATATTATTAAAAATATTTCGCTCTCATTGTACATCAAACTTTTACCTTAAAGACTTGTAAGTATTTAAAACAACGACTATTTCGCTTAGTTTTATAAATCGTCGACACACTTAGTGCCTATATCCAATACATTTAGCCGTAGTTGGAATACGTAATGTCCAATGTAACTGACATTTACGACTTTGACATCGTAAACTGACTGTAACACGGAGTTAAGACTATGTTAGCTCACGCAGACGTTTTCACGTTTCATTGACTATTTTAGATGTGCTAACATAAAATGTTCAATATCGAGCTTAGTTTACTATAGGCTGCCTCTCGATCTAGGCAGATTGCATTTTTTTGATTCTAGGATTTCTTACCTCTATATTAGTCAGAATATTTCTATGTTTAATATAGGTATGTACGTACATACAGATGTAAATTACAGTATTAAAAAGTTTTAACTCAATACTCATCTATTCATTTAGGTTAGAAAGTAACATTTTTAATATCAACCCATATACGTCCCACTGTTTGCCACGGGTCTCCTCTCCTCTATCAAGAGTGAGAGAGGGTTTTGGCCTTAATTCACACACGCTGGCCTAATGCGGATTGGTGAATCAGACATGTCTTTAGAATTTCTTTTAAGACATGTAGGTTTCCTCACGATGTTTTTCTTCATCGTTAGCAGATGGTGAATAATTTGATTAGTACATTTAAATTCCACAAAGTGAAATTCACATTGGTACTGCCACCCGGTATGAACCTCGCACTTCTTGCGTGCAAGTCGGTTACTTTCCTACTCGGCCACCACCGCTCTACACAAGTAACACTTACGAGGGTCTAAATATTAATGCAACAGATAGGTGAGACAAAAATCAATCTAATCTATACTTATGAATATTTTATAATAATCATATAGATAGTATAGATTTGACATCATCTCTGATCAGCTGAAGAGTTTGTTTGTTTGTTTGGTTGAACGCGCTAATCTCAGAAAGTACTGGTTCGATTAGAAAAAATCTTTTTTGTTGCATAGTGCATTTATCCAGGAAGGCTATATATAGGCTATATTACATCACGCTATGATCAATAGTAGCGGAGCAGCAGTGAGATATGTTGCAAAATTAGAGAAAATATTCCAAATTACCACACGGATGAAGTCGCGGGCGACCTCTGGTAATTTAAATAAGTATGAGTCATGAAAAGAACTAGCAAGCAACTCTGGGCATTGATGAATCTCAAGATAGTTACAATATTTTATTGTTCTCTATTTTATTAACTGCAAGTTGTTTAGAAATAACATTATACATAAAAGCAATTTACGTGATTTCATAATCATACAACCTTAATCATAAGGATGTAAACGGTCCTTTCTTGAGTACATTTAAAAATTTATTATACCCTTTGATACACATGCCATAGCAACTCTATTAAAGTAATGATGTGTTCGGACGAAATCCTATTACGAGTACAAGATACTGACCAAGATGTATATTATAGGTTGGTGTAGAATGTTAGGTGACATTGTAATTGTAACTGGCAAGCAATAAAATGGAGATACACTCAACTGGAAATATAAACTTGATGCAATTGTAATATTTTTTTTCTTTTTTTAGTTTTTTTATACTACTTAGGTGGCAAACAAGCATACGGCCCGCCTGATGTTAAGCAGGTACCATAGCCTATGGACGCTTGCAATACCAAAAGTATCACTTGCGTGTTGCCAACCCATTTTTTACACCAAGGCTAACCCTGGGATAGAAATACGTTTCTTTCAAAACGCATCCCTAAATGAGCGCTGGAGACCTGTACTCACACACAGGAACACAACTACACCGCTGTGTGTAGTTATTTGGCTGTGGTCTTCTGTAAGGTGGAGGTCCTTCCCTAGTCGAGCTTGCTCGCTGTTATGGTGCCTTACCTCTCTTAATTTTAACTTATGTGACAAACAAGAATACAGCCCGCTTGATGGTAAGTAGCTATCATAGCTTTGCAATAACCGTGGCATCATTCGCATGTTTCCAATCCAACCGCACGGTTGATTCAGTGGCTTAAGTGGTTACTTCGCCATTCACCACTGCGCGGCGTGTTGTGGGTTCGATCCCCACACGGGACAAAAATTTGTGTGATCCATAAATGATTGTTCCAAGTCTAGGTGTACTTTGTGTCCGTTAATTGTATGCTTGTAAAGTCCCCTGCGACACAAAGCTTGTTCCCTAGTGCGAAATTGTCTTTTTAAAAAGAAAAAGATAATTGACACCATAAAAGTTCCGTAATGCGGTATTCCTGAAAAAGGAAAATGTTTCTTTAAAACCGCACATCTAAATAAATACTAAACACATGTCATGAACTCATGCACAGAAACACATCTACACTAATATGTATATTTATTTGACTACTAGATGTCGCCCGCGGCCCCGCCTGCGTGGCGCGTGGATGTCGGTTATCGCTGTTAAAAGTAGCCTATGTGTTATTCCAGACCATAATCTATCTTTGTGCCAAATTTCATCCAGATCCGTTCAGTAGTTTATACGTTAAAGAGTAACAAACATCCATACATCCATCCATACTCATAAACTTTCACATTTATAATATTAGTAAGGATAATCTTTTGCAAGGCTAAGATCCTTCCCAATTCGGCTTTTCTATCTTGTATGGTGCTCTATCTCTTTTTGATCTATCTTAAATATCGATACAAAAAATAATTTCGGTCTCACTAAAAGTGCATAAGCGAATATTCAATTCAGAATCATTGTGAAAACATTGTGGTTACACTGTATTATGTTATATCACTCTAATACCTGAAGTAAATAGAATGAGCAACGTACAAACTCTGTAGAACTAACTGAAGTACCGTTTACAGAGATGTGCAGTACATTTACTAAATTGACTCTAGTGCAGTAATATAACAACGTGCTTCATGATTTATTACTTTAGTAATGGAAGATTAGTTTAAGGCTTGTGATATCGCCAACGACCTTAAACATTTGTGCGAAGCAAACACGACCTAATTCTTTAGGCTAGCGCGGGTATACAAACAAATGTACTCTTTGAATGGACGTCTTTTTAATTTTTAATAAATTAAAATTTAAAACTTATTCTAAATATAACATTACCAAATAATAGGTGTATGTTTTCTTCAAATATTTTTTTTTTTTCCTATTATTTGATAAAAATTGGAGTCAGAGAGTGGTTACTTCTCAATAATTTGGTGCTGATTCGATGATTTTTTTACAAACTATGTAGACTTATTATATAATTTATGACAAAACCATATTATGAAACACATCTTGTAGATTTATACTGTATTTTTTGGCAGTCATTTGTCTATAAATACCAACAAAAAATGGTTTCATTTACACCTCTTTTTCATCATTTTTTTAAAAGGGGTCTTAAAATAAAATATTTAATTGCTTATTAAAATTAAATTAAAATTAAATATTTAATTGTTCGTACCAAAATTTACGACCACTTGTTCGAGCGATCACTTGATCGATTGAGCTGAAATTTGGCATACTGATGTAACTTGGTTGACAATGCAATGCTTATACCTAGCATGTCGGAAGGTAGCCATAGGAACTCCGCAACGAAACATGATAGACCTGCCGTGTATGAGCTTGTTTGATTTGTTTTTGACGAGTACTACGTCTACTTCTACTATACAAAAACTTATTATATTATTTAACACTTTGAAGGCCAGTGATCGCCTATAGACGTCATGACAATAATACATCTACTATGTCTACGTTACTGTCCGTCAAAGTGTTATTAATATATTTATAAATATTAGCCTTTTTATGTTATAATCTATTTTAATATTAGCAACAATTGGACTAGCCCGTTGGTCTAGTGGTTTGTGAACCTGACTGCTAAGCCTGAGGTCGTGAATTCGATTCCCACACGGGACAAAATTGGTGTCATTCATAAATGTTTGTTCCGAGTCTGGGTGAAATTTTTGTACGTGAATTTTATGTTTATAAAGTCCCCCGCTACACAGATTCCAAGTATGGAAGCTATCTTTTTAAAAATAGGAAAAAAAACTAGAAAACTAAAAGAAAATTTTAGTAGGCCCTTACTTATATTTCTTTTTGTATATACATATCTGTGAAACAAAATGTATGTGTTTATACAACTCTCGTAAGCAAACACAGCATTTGTCACTCGTTAAAATAACAATCCATCCTTTCAAATTAAAATTTATTTAGCACTAACAAAAACCATTCGCATTTCGCACTTCGCACGTTAACAGCGAGACGGCCGGGTGGTCCAGCTGCGTTAAAATAAAAAGTTAATCACATTGCATATAGCTCACTCAGGTAAACATGTCTGGACACCCATGTCGTGGGCCACAGTGCACCAGAATACTGTAATCCGATACACAGTTAGATAAAGCTTGTTGTATGTATGTTGGTGTGTTTATGAGCTATGGGTTTTTTAATGTATAATGTTAGATTAAAATGCAATCATGTAGCAGTGGTGGAATATATCAATTTATTTTATTTGTACAAGCATAAGCAGAGAGGTAAGGCAACATACTAGCGATCAAACTCGATTAGGAAAAGGACCTTCAAGAATGCAATACCAGAGATATCACTTGCGTTTTGCTGACCCATTTTTTACAGCAGTACTTTAAAATGAAGTATTCCTGGGATAGGAAAACGTTTCCTTCAAAATGCTTCCCTAAATGAGCGCTGGACACCTGTCTGTGCTGGAGACTCGCACACAGGAACACAACTACTCCGTTATGTGAAGTTATTTGGCTGTGATCTTCTGTAAGGTGGACATGGCTACCTCTCTTAAAACTTGGCTATGAACGCATTTAGTGAATAATTCACCGATATAAACACTTTAAAGCGTCAGTAATGCAGCTAGTTTGCATAATACATCTGAAGCTGTTGATTGACTGTTATTGCGATATAGATCAACAAATAGCGCGTTAATGTCGCGATCAATCAATGCTTATGAAAGAGCAATCGATCCTCGGTCAGACTATTCATTATGAATCGCGTTCGTATTATCTTTGACCACCTATGATTTGTCAGTTTGAGTTTCGGTTCAATCTTCCGATTTATGATACTAAAGTACTCTTGAAATAAACATATTATTTTATACATACCTATTTCAAAAATAATATATTATACCTACACTTAAACTATTTTTACACTAATAAAAAAAACCGGCCATTTGCACTTAAAAGCCGAATATTTTACAACCAAACCCCTTATTTAAACTGTCTTAATAAACCTACAATATTTTTAAAAGACCTATTCAACGATACCCAACACTATGGGGTAATTAAGAAAAAATAAACCACTTTACATGTACAGGAGATACCCTAAAGAAAAATATTTTTCAAGATTAGAGAGAAGAGAAGAGAAGAACTAAGGGTCTCTGAGCTAAGCTGTGGACAGACGAACGGACGGACGGACATAGCGAAACTATAAGGGTTTTCTCCTTGTTTACTTCAAACCCTAAAAAAAGAGAATACACAAAAAAGTTAAGCACTCATTTAGGGATGCGTATTTAAAGAAACGTTTTCCTATCCCAGGGATAATGCCATCCCATCTTAAAGCCCTAGTGTAAAAAATGGGTTATTGCAAGCATCCATAGACTGACTGGGGAAAGACTTAAACTATACAGAAGACTACAGCCAAAAGACCACATAAATTTGTGTAGTTTTGTTCCTGTGTGTCAGTAGGTACAGGTCTGCAGCGCTCATTTAGGGATGTGTTTTAAAATTAACGCTTTTATTTACTTAACATTAATATACAATTAGGTACAGTCTTATAAATCTACAAAGGCATAGTTATTATACAGCAACGTAGGTACATGACGTGTTCAGTTATACTGGGATCGATGTCATTAGATAATGTCAATAATGTCCTAGTGTCGGGAGTGACCGCACGTCCTAATGCCTTGTTGGCAAATGTCACATAATTGACAAATATGTACGATAACGTAGTATACTGTCTCTGACTAATTATAATGTTTAAAGTACTTGTAACTTTCGATTTCAAGATTGTCGATTACTTAAATATTCAATGACACTTTTTTTTTACTTTTCATTGTTTAATTTTTGTATTCCTTTTTCGATATAATTTTGCGTCTAGTTTTCTTTTGTTTCTGGCAAATTCTTGGTACTGCAGCCAGTCTTAATAGAGAATACACAACTAGGCGTTTCACGCGTCGAAATTTTAAATTAATAGATATACTGCTCGGAAGCATGCAGTTTTCGCTTTTCCAGGAAAGTTTTTGATTGTACCAAATATGTAATTGCTTGATGTCCACATTGGTTCCCTATCCATTTGCCTAAAATTTTAAGACCTAATATAACTTAGCATATTTTTGTTAGGCATAATTATATTTTCGCATAATATAATTACGCATAACAGCTTACGCATAATGTTTTAGGCATATTTTTTCAAACCATAACAATGATTAGGCATAACTTTCTAATGCATAAATATATTAAGCATAAAGTTCTATAGCATAACTTTTTTAAGCATTATATCCTAAAACATAAATTTATTTACGCATAATTACATTAAAACATATTTTTATAGGTATAACATTGAAATAATTATTAACACCTAGAATATTAGACACTATACAATACTGCTAACACGTTTATACAATATTGCTCTAATGAAATTTGTAGGCACTTGATATTGTAGGTAGAATAGAAATTATTTTTTATTTTTCTAAGAAGACGGTGGTGTCGTAAAACTATTGTGTCACTAAATGTATTATTGCAAAGTTGTAATTTTGATGATTAATTTAATTGTTTTTTTTTAGTAATTGTAATAAATAAAAGTTGATTTAATGATAATTATTTGGTTTTTATATCCTTGCCCATGAGAGCATGTTCGTTTCTGGCACTCGCCGGCCGCTGCCGCGGCACGCTCGCTTCGCTCGCTCGGCTCGTGCATAAGAGGTCACAGTTCTAACCTAACCTAACCTACGCATTTTTAAAGAAGAAAGTAACCCAATCTATATTATTCTAATTGAAATTCTATGATCTTCATAGTATGCCTAGTCAAATTATGCCAAGTAAAAAAGATGAGTATACTTCTAAACTAGTATTTTTACAAGCAATTGCTAAAAATATACACCTAAAATAAATAATTATACATAATTAAGGACCACTGTTTCAATAAATTAACTTCTATCTGAGAAATAACCGCCATATTTATTCTCATAATAGGTAGAAGTTAACTAATATATTCTTCAGATAAAAGTTATCTCGCGATTGAAAAATCGTTTAAGTTACATAATGTTATGTATAATAAATAATTTGCATAAAAAATATTTTTGTTATTTACCTATATTAATTATATGCTTAAATATTATTATGCTAATAGTCATTAGGCCTACTAACGTCATGCTAATAGTCATTAGGCCTACTAACGTTATGCGAATCTAATTTATACCAACACAAATTAGTCTTTAACATGATTGTGCCAACATAAAAGGTATGCCATAAAAAATTAGGCCGAAGTATTATTATGCCAAAACAAATTGTGCCAAAATCGTTATGCCGAAGTATATTAAGACAAAGAACATTATGAGAAAAGAAGGGATCCCGTCCACATTTTTATTCAATCCTTTTCAATTGCGACCACTTATACCACTGCACCATCTATGCAGTAAAACTGAATTCTTTTAAATATTACCACGTTCTATACCGACAAACTGAATACCTACATTCATGCCATGACAAAGCGATCGTCTTTAATTTTCCAGTTACCTCGTTCTTCCTGTCATATAGTTTGTTCGACATTTATGGATGCCCGTAAATATTATGCTAGCCGTAACTCGTAACTTAGTTCCTATGTTCTTTGTATAGAATTGTACGGTCAGCAAAGAGGGTAGAATAAATTGCAAAATTTATTATGTACGGAAGCTTTATTGAAATGGTAAGTAGTGCTAGTGACTAATTTGGCTGTTGTGAATGGTGTAAGATTTGGTTCGTTTTATTGAGTTCATCTGCCTACTAGCAATATCGTAGATAATGCCTCAGGCATTTAGTCTGCCTATAGGTACATAAATTTGGTGTATAAAGTTTAATAGAAAAAAAATAGATTGAATAAGGCCTAAATCAAAAAAAAAAACAGCTTGACAACTGGCAAGTGAGTTGTCTCGATTGCGACCTATGATATAGGGAAAGGTACAGGTATGCACTGCAGTGGGACAATAATGGCTTTGCATAATAAGGCCGAGAAACAGAATAGCATACTTTCTTTAACAATTCAGAAGTTCAGTATTCTGTGTCAATCTCACATCGACAAAAATAAATATTGTTTTGATACTAGATAGGTAGGTAGGGCACATAGCTCGCAGAACCGAGGACCTTTGGGGCAGAAAGGTTCTAGAGTGGCGACCACGAACTGGAAGACGCAGCATGGGCAGGTAGGTAAGGTATCCTCCAACAAGGTAAACCGACGACCTGGTAAAGGTCGCGGGCAACCGATGGACAAGGTCAGCTCAAGACCAAATGATGTGGAAAACCTTGGGGGAGGCCTATGTCCAGCAATGGACGTCTTATGGCTGAGATGAAGTAGATAGGTGCATTATAAACCATCACTTTTGCGTGTTGCTTAAAAACTTTTAACACCAGGATTTTAGGAGAAAGAGCACTTTAACACGCATCTCCAATTGAGCACTGGACTACTGGAGACTGTACTAGCGCACACAGACACAAGTACGCCAATGTGTGTAGTAAAACAAAGTACTGTTTCGTTTTGTGTCATCTGTACTAAGTTTGTACTTTTGTTAGCTAGAAATAATGTGTCCCTCACCCCTACTGATTATTCTAGGCCATAACCCAGGCAGTAAAGTTAAGTTTGCATAGTTCCTACTCATAATAAGGAACTGTTACCTATTGTCAGGCCGTAACCACAGAGTAAATAATAGCACTAAGTTTAAGCACTGACTGTGGTAGGTAAGTTGGAAGTATACTCTCTATTTACGAGTACATACTTACTATAGTAATGTTGAAGAGACTGCTTTGTTGATCCCATAGCAAACGTAAGCTTGGGCTTATGTTTGCTTTCGATCGTAAAGTCCTGAGTTTAATTCTCGTGTCGTGCTGTATGATTAAGTTTTCTGTCAAAAAAATCAAAATCAGCATGGAGACTAAAATTGTGCTTGCTGCTTGCATTGCTATTGCAATGGGCTCTAAATTGTTTTCAGTATATCACATCACCCCCCTTCTCTCCCTCTTTATTATATGGAAAGTAACAAAGCTGACAAAACCTGGATGGCATACACCTCTATATGTGTAAGTATAAAGCTGTGATTTAAATCAGATACTGGATATGAAAACTAAACAAAATATATATCATTGCTCTTTTAATTTAATATATTGCAATACAAACCAATCCTCAGAATTCAGTATAGGATTTATCCTTGTTTGTACTGATAAATTAAACGTGGTGTATGATAAAAGTCCTTAGTACCAGCCGTCATAACTCTTTTGACTTGTATAATTGTACGCATTGGTGCAATGGCGGTAACTCGGCAAGTCGATTTGTCTATGTATGTAGCCGCAAAATGGCCACTTGTTACTGTCAGAGTTGATTAAAAATTATGAATGCAGTAGAAAAATGTGAAGATATAATGTATATGGAAGTGGGTACTTGAGGAAATGCGTTGCATGCATCGTTGTGACTTGCCTGTTGGTGGAGTGGTTAGTGAAACGGGACAATACTTTGTGGTATCTATAGAGTTTGTTCCGAGTCTGGGTGTAGGTACTGAATTGTACATTTACGAAGTACATAAGGCGCTATGCACTGGATTTGTCTTTTTAAAAGCAAAGTAAAGAGGTTTAGGGCACCATACTAGTGATCAGGCCCGATTAGGGAAAGAATCTCAACCTTACAAAAGACCACAACCAAATGACTACAGATAGCGGTGTAATTGTGTTCCTGTGTATGATGTTTGTATATAGGTTTCCAAAGCTCATTTATGGGAGCATTATACATATTCCTACTCCAGGGAAATTCCATCATAGAACCTTAGTGTTTTTTTTAGGTCTTCAACACGCAAGTAATATCTCTGGTATTTCAAGAGTCCATAGGCTACGGTAACTACTTACTATCAGGCATGCACACTTTTTAACATTCTAAAACAGTCTCTGTCTACCTTTGATATGTATCTATATTAATTCTCCGTGCTGTAATTCCTATCTTCAAGTAAATTCAAAATAATATCGGTAAACATATATTATACTGTAACTTCTGCTTAATAAAGATCAATTTCCTTTAGATTCAGGCAATATGAGAAAACTACAACTTTTTAGTGATTCCACAGTTCGATAAAGCATAGGCAGGAATGGGTATTTGCAATCAATTGAAGTAAATACTTCGACTTGGATTAAGTACTAATCATTAATAACTCAGATTAGATATGAAAACTTACTTTACAACACGCATCTCATTTCGTAGTTTTGTCCTTCTCTATATTCATAGTATCTCTCGGACCTCTCGTTCTTTTGAGGGGTGGAAACTAGCTTCTCTTCGTGTAATAGTTGTTATTTGAAAAACAAGTTATGTTCCGATATGACTTTGTAAATTGATATGGGTATATCAAGATATATGACTATGAATTGTGGTTTTACGATAACTCGGGGTATCGAATTGAATTTGATTTACTATGTAAGAGGCACCTGGCTTTAAAGGGTCTTGGGGAGTTTCGCACCACGAGTGGTTCGGACCGCGGTATGAATTGCCCAACAGCTCTTTTTTAATGTGTCCTTTCGCACCGCGGTTCGAATCGCCCAAGAACTTTTTGTAATGGGTTGATTCGGACCACACTGACGTCAGACAGAAAAGATTATCAAGTTTTAATTATACAACCTTATAGTACAACCAGGCACAAAAATAATAAGAAAAACATGGAATACATTCAATCAATTTACAAAACCAATAATATGGTAGTCATGGAATGAAAAAATAAAGAAGATGATTCCCGAAAATATATAAATATAGTAGGCTAATATCCCAGTAAATGTTTGGAGGAACCCCAGCAGTGGGACGTTTAAAGGTTGAGTTGTATGTATATATGTATGTATTACTGCTCCTACATAATTTATATTACAGATTACGAAAAATTACAAAAAATCAGACTCCTACAATTCGTGTTTTTTTATATTTACGAAAAAAATTGGGGGAAATTATAATTATATAGAAAGGCTTGAGACAACACCCCACAGTTACAATTTTAACTTATCCAATATATACACTGACGGACTCATAAACTGCATCAAAGTTCAGGATTATTTTTAAAATGATTTTTTAATAAGTAATAACTTTTTAGATTAAATTATATAAATATGGAAAGACTGGCTCTTAATCTCAAAAAAAAGGAAAATTTAAAAATAGAACTGCAGTAAAACAAATGAATATAGCCGGGAAAAGAAAATTTACTCGTAGTATCAGATTTGCGTGTTATTTATAGCAAAGTTTTAAATTGATTATCATTGATTTTTATTCTTTTGTCAATTGAATTATTGTTACCAGCAGAATTGTTGGGTTAGTTTTTTAACTCATCGAGAGTTTTTGAACCATAATATGGATACTTCGTCCGAACAAGCGGCTCAAATTGTAGCATTGGTGCGGGAGGGCTTGGATCAACGAACGATTGGTAGAAATTTAAATTTAAACCAGTCTACGGTTTCTAGAATATACAGAAGGTTTGTGGAGACAGATTCTTACAGAAGGAGACGTGGTACAGGCAGGACTCGAGCAACCACCGGTCGTGATGACCGATTTATTGTTACAACTTCCCTGCGAAATCGTTTCCTCACGTCTGTTAACATCAAAACAGAGCTTAATGAAGTGCGTGGAGTAAACGTGAGTGCACGAACAATAAGAAGAAGGTTAAAGGAAGCGGATATCACCCCTTTTAGACCAGCAAATGGTCCAAAGTTGTCTGTAGCTCACAGACAAGCTCGCTTAAGATTTGCGCGTGATCACCTGAATTGGACAGAAGAGCAATGGACCTCCGTATTGTTCACGGACGAGTGTAGGACATGTTTATATGGTGCAGATGGTCGCAGAAGAGTCTATCGTCGACGTGGGGAGCGATATGCTCAAAGTTGCATTGAGGAGCGTGTTCCTTTTGGAGGCGGTTCGTGTATGGTCTGGGGTGGCATATCGATGAACGGGCGAACAGAACTTGTGTTCATAGACATGGTCCGTCAAAACGGTAATAGAGGGGGTTTGACTGCACATCGCTACATAACAGAGATCTTAGAAGATCACGTGGTGCCTTACATGGGATTCATAGGCGAAAATTTTACTTTAATGCAGGATAATGCCCGGCCGCACGCTGCTGCACAAGTTCGACAATATTGCGAAGAGGTTGGGATACGTACAATGAATTGGCCAGCACGCAGCCCGGATCTTAATCCCATTGAGCATGTTTGGAACAATTTAAAAAGAGCTGTATATGCGAGAAACCCTTTGCCCACGACAGTGGCAGCACTAAGAACAGCACTTTCAGAAGAATGGGACAATATTCCGCAAGATCTTTTAATAACCCTAATAAAATCTATGCGGAACAGATAAGAATCCGTAATAAGGGCACGTGGAGGTAATACACCTTATTAAAACATAAATAAACCCTTGCATAAAGTTTGTGTCTATTGTTAAAACCAATTTTTTAATTAAACCAATTTTCCTTAAATTTCTGTTTTTCTTCAAAAAAAGTCTTAAGGTCCTTTCCAGTACACAAACTTAAACTTAAGGATATGACCCTACACTGTTTTAAAGTTCACGAACCAATCTAGAGGTTTCAATTTAAATCTGTATAGAAAGTTTGACTACTTGGTTAAAATATTTATTTCAAAGTCGTCTATTACTTTGATGCAGTTTATGAGTCCGTCAGTGTATATTTATAAGTTAATCGTTTATTACTCGTAAACTTGTTATATATACTACTACCGTGAATTTTTTCACATTTCCAAATACCACCATTTGGCTGGAACGTATTTAACAATACCACACCATGGGTTAGTTAAGAAAAAAAATAAACATCCCCACTTCACATGTTGACAGGCCTGTTGGTCTAGTGGTTAGTGAATCTGACTGCTACGCCGGAGGTCGTGGGTTCGATTCCCACCCAGGACAAATATTTGTGTGAAGAGCATAAATGTTTGTTCTGTGTCTGGGTGTTATTTATCTATAATATGTATGTATTTAGAAGTATGTTTATCAGTTGTCTGGTTACCATAGTACAGACTCTGCCTAGTTTGGGATCAGATAGCGATGTGTGAGTTGTCCCGAAAATATTATTATTATTATTATGTACAGGAGATACCCTAGAAAAAAATATTTTTCAAGATTTTATTCTACCACTTTGTCGGCATGAGTAATATGTATATTCGTACCAAATTACAAAGCTGCGGACGGACGGACGGACGGACATAGCGAAACTATAAGGGTTCCTTGTTTACTTCGGAACCCTAAAAAAAGATACCATCGAAATAAACCAAAGAATTCATAGCATCATACAAGATTTATTATCTAGTAATATAACTGTCGGCTATTGCTTAGAAAAATTAAGATTTTACTGTATTAGTTTGTTAATTTCTTTTTTTATCTTTGTTGATCATAATCTGTGATTACCTAGAGATAGTTTTAAGTTAAGTGTATGTTGATCAAACTGACTGTATATGTTTAAACATGAATTTTACATCGTATTTTTTGTTTTATTTTCACTAACCACTTTTCTCAACGATTGTACGAATAAATAATAAACTTAAATGTCTGCTTTGAGTTTAAATCAGGATGTACAATATGAGTATTGAGTACTTGCGCTCCGTGGTCCGGATCAACCCATTCCAAAAGATACGTTGGGCGATTCGCACCGCTGCTACCACTGCGGTGCGAATCGCCCTATTCAGAAATAGTACTTGGGCGATTCGCACCGCGGTCCGAACCACTCGTGGTGCGAAACGCCCCAAGACCCGCTTTAAAGTACGGAAGCTTTTGCAACTGTTTTGTTTTTTGCTTTTTAGATATAGGATAAAATTTACCTCACCTTACCAAAAACATGACCGTATTCTTGACTTGACTTGAAAATGAAGATTGCTGTATTATTACTAAGTAATACAGTGTGAATTTAAGACGGGCCACATTACATAGTCAATTGTTCAAAAGTACATTGTATTCGTAAATAATTAAATCGAACCTCAAAACAAACCGAGCCTTTAGTACCTAGTTATTTATTATCTATCTTACCTCTATCTTTACCCTTACTTACATAATGACAGTCTATTATGTAATGATTTATTACTACTAACAATGAATAGAAATTCGCAGAACCTACCAGACATATAATTTAGGTTTCATAATTCTGAATTGTCTTTAGTGCTTTACTATACTAATTCTAATTTTGAACACATTTAAGGACTTGTATTAATAATACAATGATGAGTAGACGTAATGGTTTATCATCAAATAGACGTTGTAAAATTTGGCACGCTTTGAATAGAGCTCGAGAGTGGAATTGCTTGATGAGTTGGATTACTTGCTTGGTATATAATGCTAAAATCTATGTCTGGCTATTGTATTCTTGTTCACAAGCAGAGAACCATTTTTGAGCTGAACCTAATAAAAGCTGTAAACTACCTCCGGCATACGGCATTGCAAGCATCCATAGACTATGGTAACTGCTTAACTAATCAGGCGGGCTGTATGCTTGTTTGCATCTAAAAATCTTTTTGCATTTTGTAAGATACTTTTGTAATGGCCATGGCCAACTACAAACTAACCAAAACATTTGTTTTTTATTCGTGACGACCTCCTGCCGACTTTAGTAATTAATGTTTGTCTGACCTCTGTCTATCAACTCTTAACATCTCAATACACACATAAATATGGATGATGAACTCTGTGAGATTAACGTTAATTGTACCTACTTGATTTTGAAATAAAAATATATCATGTAAAGAAAAAAACAGATTTAATTTTTTGGATTTATTTATTTAGAATCCATGTTTGTAAACAGATTTGTTAACTTACACATAAGGTCTGTTTTAAAAAAATATAAATATTGCTACAAAAAGTACGTACAGTTATTGTTGTATGGCTAAAAGAAATGAAAGAAATGAGTGTGAATTATACACCTTAATTATTATAATCACGAATCTTAAAACAACACTATAACCACAAAACTATGGATAAATTCAAATCTACCTGAGCATCATTAACGTAATTTTGATTATAATAAAAATAATAAATTATTTCTTTAACATTATTTTTAATAAAGAATTAATTTTATTGAATATACAATCGTCAAAAGAAATATATTCTATCTACAATATACAAGTAACAAACATTTAACTATGTACATTCAATAGTTCGGACTAGTTCAAGATTGTAGTCGAAAATTTTAAGGATTCCTTTTTTACATAATTTACACAAGGAACACCAGACAGTCGAAAGTGTCCTTATAGTTACACAAGTGACTGAGCAATAGAAGAAAAAAGTTAAGCATACTTATAACAAAGAACTAGTTCCATTTAACGTTTTAGATAAAAGTACTGAACGATAAATGGAAACGTTTCTTCTTACCAATGAAGCTAAAATATGTCCCACTTCAGTAAATTACTTCCTTGAGAAAGTCAATGTAGCTGAAGTAAAACACTTGCTAAATAGAACACTGAGAAAGATGTTCTGTGTATTTGAAACAAAGTAACAGTACGCATAGAATTTATTTCATACACATTATCCCTGTTCATATTGAAGATAGCTTCGTATCCGACAATATTAAAAAAATAACATAACAATATGAAAAAATGCAATATTATTTCAACAGGGAAACGCGAGATATATCCTGCTGTTACGCAGGCTGCGAAACCTAATATTGTTTTGTTCCCGTCTGTAGTTTGACAGTAGTTACAATTTTACGAGTGCTCAGTCACAAGTGCGAAAGTCGTAAACGATGTCAAATTGCTTTACCATGACACGGAAGATCTCGGGGTGAAATTCAAAATTTCACTGTTTCACTACATTATCTGTACATACGGCTTACCGCATAAAGCTCTCTTAAAAAATTACAAAAAAACCTTTTTTTATCAACATATAATAATTAACCTATCTATAAAGTATTTACAATTATTGCTATCGAGTGTCGCGCTTTTAACGCTCCAGTTACTTATGCAAACTGGCTTATTGCCTCCGCTACAAATTATAAATACAGTCATAAATGCTTTATAGAATACCTACTCTGTTCAAAATAAACTTCAAATATTCATTTACAACGAAGCAGATATTTTAATTCCACATAACATATTAGCAAAATATATGATACGACCCAGATTTGTTTATAGCAAAACTACGAACGAAAGAACGAACGAAATTTTAAACTAAATCTCTCTTCTAACAAGAATGAATATTTGCATATGAGTAAGACTATTTTTTAAAAAGAAAGGTAATAAAAAAAATATCTACGTATTTTCAACAGAGTAAGAATCCAAAGCAACTAAAGCTATAATAAATTGCTGCCATCCATGATATGCTTTCCAATTTATAACGGAATGATAAAAAGCGATTTCAAAACTTTATATGAAATCGTAACAAGCAAACTATATAAATATCTATAATTCATAATAATATTCCGCACTGAAGTCTATTTACGGTTGAATATTTTAACATCAATTATTATCTCTTGTTCACATTTTATTTACTTGAACATAATTATTCAAAGAAGACAATGATTACATTATGGAAATTTAACTGTGAATGTGTCATAAAAATTAAAGCACGCTAAGTGCTTTACAAACTCAGGTCAGTCTTTAAGTAACAAGTTCTTACACGAAGAATGTTTGTGGGTACGTTATAAAACATGATATCATATCAAAACAATTGTTGAATCAAGTATGTAATCACTTCGGAAGAAGTCGAACATAAGTTTACCCACACTTATTTTATATCACGCCGCCCAAAGCACGATTTTTATACAGACAGTTAAGCTTCAGTCTTATTTTGTGTTGATAAGATACCTAATCGTATGTATTAAAGTGAAGTCAAAACATCGATAAATCTGCAAATGTTTAAAAAGATGAAGGCTTAACAATAAAATTGTAACGCAAGACGCATTTATTGTATTTTGGAAAAAGGAGGACAATGTTCTTTGAAACAATTTGGCTAGCTTACTCGTATTCGGGCGGCGCGGATGGTTCAGTGTCGGCGGGGGTTGCGGGCGGCTGCGCGGCTTGCGCACGCGCCCGCGCCAGCGCCTAGGCGAGCGCGGGCGCGGAAGGCCTCGCTCAGGGACGGTGGGGATGAGCAGAGCTCAACGATGAACTACTCACCCCTGAGTCACTACTTTTCTCAGATGCGCATGGCTCCCCACCAGCGACAAATTTCACTACATTTAGGCGATGATCAGATTCACATGTGTCGTCTCTTGCGCCGCCAGGCAGACCAACGTTGCGGACGGTTGTTCGTTCTGCACCTGGTCCGGGATAACGCTCAATTCTGTCACATTCAGCGTCGTCCGGCTGCCGCCGCCGAATGGATCGTTTTGCTTGTGGTGCAGGTTCTGGTGGTCTGTGTGTCGGCTCATCGGCTCTGTGTACTAATGGAGATGTACGAACTCGAACACCTCCAACGCCGACTCCTGCTTCATAACACCCCGAGTCTCGTGGAAACTGTCGTCGGCCAAAAGGAGAGTCACCTCCTTCGGAACTGGAACCGCCTCCATCAGCTTCTGCTTCAGCTTCGCCACCTATGAGAGTGGATAATTTTCTTAATAGCTTCATAAAAATATATATATTTATTTAAGTAAGCTCTTTACATTAGTTATTATTGTGGCAACTCACATTCAAGCTGATGTAAAAGTTGAACTGCAGCAAGAATTCGTGTACGATGTTCAGGAGTCATTATTCCCAAGTAGTCTAGATCTGATGGTTCTATCTCTTTAAATAGCTCTATATCTTCATATCCATTCCTAGCAAAAGCCACAGTATACTCAGGCAAATCTATTCGTCTCAGTAATTCTTCTACAGAACGTGGTCGGGTTTCCCAAAGTCTTTCGCGGCTTTTGCACCATTTAGATGACCTTGAACGGACAGTGTCCCTCTCAGACAAAACTTCGACATTGCTAAACTTGAAGTTTCCAACTTTATTATTCAGTACACCCCGCCATATACCAGACGCGTTCATATTTATCACCTCGATGATGTCTCCTTTCTGTTGACAAATAACACGTTATTACAAATACATTCCTAGATGCGAACATCGGCTACGCTTTGGTATTAAGTCGTCTTACCTTGTATCTCAGGGCATCTTTCTCATAAATATTGGGTATGTAATCGACGAGCGCTCGAGCTCGGCACAGCATTTGCGGCACGAGTAAACTCCGCCCGGCTGGACTTAATTCTATGTTTTCTTCTGCCGAGAGAGATGAGTGATTACTACCGGCGCGAACCAATGCTTGTGTGCCTGTACATAAATATTCTGAACTCAGATAAAATAAATTTCAATGTCTACGACCAGCACATTGAAAGTAGAAATACCTGTGTACATCTTTGTTCAACTGTGAATAGGTAGATTTAGTTATTTTTAGTATTTTAATGCGATGCGATTAGTAGTATTAAGTTACAATGCAACTAAAATTGGATTTACGTATAATACAAGAGGGTATATATATTCTGTAAGTAACACAATGGGGCGTTATGGTACAAAGAAAGGAAAGACAAACTTATTTACAAAACCTTTTATATTAACACAAACAAATAACTCAATAAATCCACTCACTACTGCCAGATCCGCTGGGAAGACTTTCGAAAGAACTATTAGAACATGGAAACGCTTGATCGCCACTCGTTCGCCTATCGCTCCCTTCGGGGCCCCTTTCTTGTCTTAATCTTGATATTTTTCTTTGGACATCTTGCCTAAGACCTCGCACTTTGCCTGCGAGGTTCGATACTCCTTCGCATTCTTCCGCTGACTGGAAATATTGATAAAATTGTTAGTCGGGCGAAGGTTATCAAAATCAAAAGCAACATTTGTAGTAGCCAATTTATTACAAAATATTGCCTAAGTATTTTATTAAAACATTTCTTGACCTTATTACAAAAGGTAAACTCAAATTACCTTGTGAACGGTGGCTATATGTTGTGAATCTGTTTCACTCTCTTGATCTTCGTAATCTGAAGAGGCTGGCGATAAAGGATCAGCACCTATCCGGTAGCCGGACATTTGCCTGTACCCCCGCCGAGAGTCCCGTTCTGACCGATTGGATTCTAAAGAGATTCCAGATAATCTTGATCCAATAGATTGGATGTCTGACGCGGCGTAATCCCCACTCTCTCGATCTCTCGCTGTTCGCAAGGGGATCACAGTGGTCGGATAGGGACCACTCTGCGGAATAATTAATCCCCTTCGAGGGGTCCTCGCTAAACTTATATCCCCGGCGCTTCTGAGTGATATCACGCCTTCACCTCTTGGCTCATTTCTGAGGTTAAGTGTGAAACAAACACGGCCATTTTGGAATGATGCAGCTGGCGCTCCCCCGCCCATCAAAAAATCTTCAGGGTCACTCTCGTACGGTGGCTCGTCGTACCAGTGCCCTCTTCCTGAGAGACCTCTTGCTTCATCGTCGTACATATACGTATCGTCTGTAAACGAGCCCTCTATTAGACTTCAATGCAGCGCAGTTCCCAGTAATGCAAATAAAAAATATGTGCTAACAAAATTGCGAAAAAAATTTACCGTAAAAATGCTTCCCACATAGTGGCGATTCACTGACAACACTGCAGTTAAAGCTGTGTACGAACATCGTAAGCCGTGCGTGATTGCAAAATATTTTTTCTCCTAAACATGCATTTAGCATTTTGTCGCAATGTAAACATTGATCGTATGAATGATGATGATTTAGATAAAAATTATGATTGCTAATAAAAACTCTATCGCGCTTTTTTAAGCTTATTTGCTAACGATAAAGATTGAAATTAAAAATTACATAATTTCTTTAATTCGATAAAGGAATGAAAAATTCAAATGATAGATGCACATCGAAAGCAAACCGAATGATCATAAAGTCGAACGTGAAATGAACATCATCACATAAGCATTCCGCATAATTGCTCAAATAACTTAGGTTTTAAAAATCGTGCAAGCATCATGCGGTAACACGACAGCATTATTAACAATAGCCAAATCTGATTGTTTAAATACTAAAATTTATTTTTCAAAGAATTCTAATCTGTGAAAAACGTGAATATAAAGACAATAAAGAAATTTTCTAACAATCAGATTTATAATATAGAACTGAACTCATGAAGCATGTCTTAATTACAATAAACCTTATCCAAAGTTAAACATTTTTGGAGAAGATTACAATATGCCAGGCGTTTGTTTATTTACAACGTACCTCCAAAAGGACCTCGGACACCATCTCTTCCCATATTCATAAGACCGTGTCTTATATCTCTTAGAATCTGTAAAAAATAAAATTATTTTACCAAAAATTGGTATAGTAAAAAGATTCAAGTCTTATATTTGAATATTTCGGGGCAAATTCTTCCGCACCCCTAAAGTAGATAGCATTATTTTAATTTTGCAAGGAAACTGAGCTAGCTATTTTGTAGGGGAGTGAAGAAACAAGATAGGAGAATTTTAATTTTAAAAATAATGAGCAATTTTCATGAGTCCGTTACATTGTGCCTAAACATTTTTGGATTTTGCAATTTTTACCACCCGCTGAGTTCATCCCAGCTTCCTCGTGTAAAATAGCAATGCTTTAAAGAGAGACGTAAAAACTTTACTGTTTTTATAAGGAAATGAGATACTTTTATTCGTTCCTGTCCACGTACATGCACAGTATCCAGTGGTACGATAAATACAGGTTAAGAGACGAGCGATAAACGTGTCAAGAAAACTTTTAAAAATATTTTTCTTACGAAATATTTTCCTGAATGCGTGAACACGATAATAAATATTCAAAGGGGGCAATAAAAAGACCACTTTCTCGTAAGTAGAAAAGTATTGAACATTAACTTAATTTATGCACACTTAGTTACCAAGACGGCGCAGTTTATACACAAAAGGGATTTACGTGTCACACTGTTCTAGAAAATGAGAATTCAGCATAATTTAAAGGAGTAAGTAGATTGTAAAAATACATATAAAATTAATAAAGACATTACATACATAACAATTAGACTTATAATAAACTACAAGAATATTATATCTAAAACATTTTAGTAGGCCTCTGAAATTCTCATTTTAGTATCGTCTAACGGTGCGACATAGTTTATTAGAGCAGTAAAATTTCAATGTTCAATATTCTGAAGTTCGACCCATAGTTTTACGAGCAAAATGTGCTGAGCAAGGGGCTTCGGAAGTTTCGTAGGGAAGCGATACAACTGCCTCTAATAGGCTTAGTCCGAGATTAGGGCACGATTAGCTTGGCTCGGTAGGTGCGCGTCGAATGCTCGAGCTAGTCAGGAGATTACATGTTGGTGCGAGGCTGGCATCAGATTAGTTTTGGATGTACGGTTTGGAACGAGGGGACTTTTTGTAGATTATTTCATTGTTTCCGATTTTCGAATGGAGTATTTCAAACAAAAACTATTGAATGTTGTAACTGTTAAGTTAAGCGTTTGGTTGTTTTTTTGTATAAACAATATCAGCCGCAGTGGTATTCCGTAAGAGCAAAAACCGAGCCACCGCAAAAACCGAGCAAAATCCATCTGTCAGATTGAAAATCGGTATTCCGTAAGAGCCCTTTTTGACGTTTAGTCAATAGATTGTGCCGTCCCCGAGCAATCACAACTGTCAATTTTGCGATCACAACTGTCAGTTGTCATCGCTGTTTCTTAGAGAATTAGCCGGCCGGTTTTTTTTGTCGTTTGTTTATTATCTGCAAAGTTAATTAGGGCAACGGCATCTAAATTCATTATAAGTTGTACTCATTCTATACACGTTTCATGACTTTTGTAATCATAAAACTAATGAATCTGATAATACTAACAATAATCTAATAAATAAATCATTATGAAAAGGAATGAGGCTACTAGACTATGCGTACCCATAACCAGAAGGCTTCAGGTGCATCCCCAGCAAATACATTCAGGCACTCATACGAAAGATACTGAGGAGTCTAGGGGACGAGTAAAATAAAATAGTATATCACAGAAGATATATGGCCTATAATGACTAAATCAAAATAAAAAGAAGGTAACATAGGTTGGGGCAGAAAGGTTCTAGAGTGGCGACCACGAACTGGAAGACGCAGCGTGGGCAGGCCTCCAACAAGGTGGACCGACGACCTGGTAAGGGTCGCGGGCAACCGATGGACAAGGTCAGCTCAGGACCGAATGATGTGGAAGACCTATGGGAAGATGGGGGAGGCCTATGTCCAGCAGTGGATGTCTTGTGGCTGAGATGGATGGAACATAGGTATAGATTAGTCGACTGAAACAACTTACTTCTTCTTGTTCTCGTGCTAGTTTGTCTTTTTTCTTCATTGCTTCTTGGACTTTTAACTGCAACAAAAAATATATAAATTAAATTTTGTATAAAAAATTTTACAAAACTAAATTTTGTTCAGTTTTTCATTGAAATAAATATTCAATTATTGAAATTAAAGGTAAAACAAAATAAAGTCGACTTCAATACTTATACATCTTTTTTAAATTCAGTATAATCAAACCAATCAAGTGTGTATAAAACAAATGAGTGAGTAAAAACAACGAAATAAATTAATGTATTCTAAAATAAAATCAAAAACATTGTTCACGGTGCACAACATGCATTTCAGAATAATTTGATCATGCAAAATATTTTCGTGCAATTAACACCAAACTACGGAGCTGTGCAAAAATAATATTGTGATTTAATATAGACAAGAAAATATGTAATAAATAAAATGAAGTTTATGAAATTCGCGAGAGAAATAAAATATTATTTTATGCAATAATATTCATATCACATCGTAGAGCCACCTCCAATTCTTTGAGCATGCCGATTAAAAGAAGCCAAAAATGTTTGATGAGATTTTGAATTTTGAAACCTGTTAAAACTCTGTCTGGCAAAAATATAAAAATATTATTATTCATTACTTTGATACTTACTTACTTACACATATGTATTTAAGATAAATATAAGAATATTTTATATACTAAATATAACACTTAAACATATTAATTAAATAAGCAGATAAACAAAAATACATGTAGCTTCTAAATGAATAAGAATGGGGTTCTATATAATTAATGGAAATGTATTTTCAAAGCCAACCATGAACACGATACTAGAATTGTACACAAATAAATAAAAATACATCTAATACACATAAATGAGCGAAAGAATTTGCCATCCAGAGCGTAACAGATCACGGCATTTCCCTGCAACACCTTCAAAAGACAGAGCTTATTATACCCTAACTGTAAGTTAACGTTACAATGACACAGTCTTTTGTACGTTCCCAATACCTTTTCAAATGCCACAATAATGTATTTTTATTTTGTAAAGCAATTTTCAAATATATTTTTTAAATGTAAAATCTTTGGTTACAACAACTAAAATAAATGTATAAGTAAGTACTTTTAAAATGGCATTTAAAAAGTTTTTCAAGCTCAGTCGTTTTTAGATGTTGAAGGAAAATTTTGAATGCTCACCCTATGTATCGTTTCTTCGAAGGTGTTTGGTTGGGCGGCACTCATTTGAAAGAAGCGGAGGCGGTCATAGTCTCGAGGGTCAACCATGGACCTGAGTGCCGTGTCGGGGCCTGGCCCTAGACCGAGGCCACTTTGTAGCACGCTGTCCGGTGTGTCCACCTGTTGGAAAGTTGTTACGCTAATATGTAGTCCTAGTACTTACTGCCTGAAGGATTTTATATTTTTCATGTAATCTCCATCTTGATTCTTAATTTTTAGGGAAAAATACATAAATAATTTTAATCAATAAAGTACCTCAATAGTTTATTATTTATATTACTAAATACACCTACAAACTTTAACATTGTAAACAAAGTTTACAGCTAAAATAATAAACAAAATGAAGAGTTTACAAAGTAACATTTTAGATCATTTATCATATGATCGGCCAGTCATTTTTCTCATAAAGATTTCTTGCAAATACACTTGCTAGCTACTTTGAAAAGTATAACTTTTTCCCGAATCACCGTATTCTCGTATAAAGGCGGAATGATAAATTATCGTCTCAACTCTGCTAAAGTCTTCTACGATCATAATTTTAGTGTAAATAAGGTTTTGTAAGCGATAAAGTTCCTTAGTCAAATTATTATTAGTGTCTAAGTTAATTGAATATTATTTTGTATTGTTTTCCAGATATTATTTTAGTTTTCACTCAAAATAAAACATGATAACATCGATACTATGTATAGTAAATAGCACATAAAATAGTCTTGGTAAATATACTACAACCAAAATAAAACTTTTTTTATTAATAGGTAAAAATTATATCGATTATTATTTTTTTGAAATTAAGTTACTGTATTGTTAGCTAGAAAATAGAGGTGTTTACATTGATATGGTTTAATAATAAACCATAAATAATAATAATAAAAAAACAATTTCACATTAGTCTATTTCTGAATTTCTATTTCTGAATTCTGAATCAAAAATTTTGTTTAGATAAAACTATATAAGAGGGCAACTCATGTTAAAACTAATGCATCTTAAAATGATTTGAGCATTGAAAAACAATACTTAATTATTTATATAATATTATAAATACACATTATTTTTATTCCAAATTAAACTCAACAATAGTTTAATCCCAAATATTCATTAAATCCCTTCTCGTAACCCTATTTTCTAACCAAAATACAACATTCCATTTCACACCGGACACAAAACTAATTTCCTATTATTTACCAAAGCCATAACTCCATTAATTATTCACTAGTACACACGACAATACAAATAACGTAAACAATTATATAAACATACACAGAAATACAAAAACATAAACAACAAAATCACACACTGTTAATTACCATACGTTCATATAGTAGAGACTAACAATAGATTTTCATTTATCATTTTCACTTAGTAAGGAAAAAGCTAAGGATATCTGCATCACAATGAGGGCATGTACGAATCAATTAATCATAGAATACACAAAGCTCGCCCATTAACTTCTTACTTGATAAGGGAATAATGCGAATACCCTACAATAGGAACTCCTATAATGCGACAGGCGATGCCCGAACTCGATCCCTGCACAATTTATTGGCCCCTTATCAAAGTCACACACGTTTTCTTTATTCGAAAATATCGCTTTAAAATATATGACGGGCTATTGAAAACTTAATGCTTTCATATTAAAGGTCTTTTTACCCGACTACGGCGAAGCAAAAAGGAGGGTTATGATTTTGACCTGTATGTATGTTTGTATGTATGTATGTATGTATGTTCATCTGTTCCCGCATAACTTCTAAACTATTTATTATAACTTGACAAATGAGGTATCGTTAGAAACGTCTTGATTGTCTGCTGGTTATAGGCTATGTGACGTCACAATAAAATCAATATGGCGTCCTCTGTGGGACCTGAAACCTAAAAATAAAAAAAAATAAAACTTCTTTAAAAAGTGCCGTGATGGGTATCAAATGATAGGATTTAATTAGCAGGTTTCGAATATGTAAATATTACTAGCTTTCGCCCGCTGGTGTGCCTGCATTGTTTGTTTGTTAGTTGGTTTAGGTCAAATCTTGCTTGCAAGATTTGAACCACTTTTCAAGGTTTGATTGAGCTGAAATTTGGTATACCGACGGCACTTTGGTGACAATGCAATAATGTAATACCATGGAGCTGGTCTGATGATGCAGTCAGAAGGTAGGCAAATAACCTCGTCAAATAAACAAGATATCCGCGTCGTGTTTAGGTGCAATGGATTTATCTTGACAAGTACTATATTCTTAGGTGGGTGTTCAGGATATAATGATGAAGTCGAAAGATGGCCATAGGAACTCAGCAACGAAACGAGATAACCGCGTCGTGTTTAGGTTCGTTACATATATCTTTACGAGTACTTTATACCTAGGTGGGTGTTCAGGACGTGGTGATAAAGTTGGGAAGTGGCTATAGGAACTCTTCAACGAAACAAGATAGCCGCGTCGTGTTTGGGTTCGTTACATATATCTTTACGAGTACTTTATACCTAGGTGGGTGTTCAGGACGTGGTGATGAAGTTGGGAACTGGCTATAGGAACTCTTCAACGAAACAAGATAGCCACGTTGTGTTTGGGTTCGTTACATATATCTTTACGAGTACTTTATACCTAGGTGGGTGTTCAGGACGTGGTGATGAAATTGGGAAGTGGCTATAGGAACTCTTTAACGAAACAAGATAGCCACGTTGTGTTTGGGTTCGTTACATATATCTTTACGAGTACTTTATACCTAGGTGGGTGTTCAGGACGTGGTGATGAAGTTGGGAAGTGGCTATAGGAACTCTTCAACGAAACAAGATAGCCACGTCGTGTTTGGGTTCGTTACGAGTACTTTATACCTAGGTGGGTGTTCAGGACGTGGTGATGAAGTTGGGAAGTGGCTATAGGAACTCTTCAACGAAACAAGATAGCCACGTTGTGTTTGGGTTCGTTACATATATCTTTACGAGTACTTTATACCTAGGTGGGTGTTCAGGACGTGGTGATGAAATTGGGAAGTGGCTATAGGAACTCTTTAACGAAACAAGATAGCCACGTTGTGTTTGGGTTCGTTACATATATCTTTACGAGTACTTTATACCTAGGTGGGTGTTCAGGACGTGGTGATGAAGTTGGGAAGTGGCTATAGGAACTCTTCAACGAAACAAGATAGCCACGTCGTGTTTGGGTTCGTTACGAGTACTTTATACCCAGGTGGGTGTTCAGGACGTGGTGATGAAGTTGGGAAGTGGCTATAGGAACTCTTCAACGAAACAAGATATCCGCGTCGTGTTTAGATTGATTTATCTTGACAAGTACTATATTCTTAGGTGGGTGCTCAGGATATAATGATGAAGTCGAAAGATGGCCATAGGAACTCTTCAACGAAACAAGATAGCCGCGTCGTGCTTCGGTGCGATAGATTTATCTTGATGAGCACTATATTCTTAGTTGGGTGTTTAGGACGTGATGATGAAGTTGAATGATGCCCATAGGAACTTTCCATCGAAACAAGATAGCCGCGTTGTGTTTCGGTGCGATGAATTTATCGTGACAAGTACTATATTCAGGAGGTGTTGATGAAGTCGGAAGGTGCCCATGAGAACTCTTCAATGGAACAAGGTAGCCGCGTTGCGTTTTGGTGCGATGAATTTATCTTGACTAGTACTATACTCCTCGTTAGGTGTTCAGGTTGTGATGATGAAAGTCGGAAGGTTGCCATAGGTAATTTTTAATTAAACAAGATACTCGTAGAAACATCGTATTTGGGCTCATTAGATTTATCTTGACGGGATTACCCATCAAACCAAAACGGGTAATATGCTTCTAAGTTGTGACCTAGGAGCATATTAATACTTCTAAGTGGTGTTTAGGGTGTGATAATAAAGTCGAAAGCTGGCCATAGGAACTCTAACGAAACAAGATAGCTGCGTAATGTTTGTTGGATTTATTTTGACGAGAACTATATTTCTAGGTGGTGCTTAGGATGTGGTGTTGAAGTTGGAAGATAGGAATATAAAAAATCTGTAAATTACAAAAAAAAATAATAAAAATGATTCAGGAGGCATAAAACTCATGTCCCAATAGTTTAGACTATAAAAGTCTGATGACCTACAAAAAAGAATAAATAATATAGTTTTAAAATATGTTTTCATTTGCCATATTATATTATGTTATTAAGTATTATGTAATGTAAATTTAATTTAATATTTAATGCCCCTCATATTTATGTTATGAAATATGTAATGCAAATTGAATATATCCTAAAGCTGCATTGTATAATATTGTCTTAAAAATAAAACCCCAAAATAATTCAAATAAAATAAAGTTTAAAAACTAAAACCCAACTACTTAAAAATCGTCCTCTGAAAAGTATGAAATAAATAAATTTTATATAGGTACAGAGGGTAGCCGTGGTCGTATGCCACCTTTTACATAACAATATAGCGTTCCTTAAGGCAAGGTGGCATACGACCACGGCTACCCTCTGTACCTATATAAAATTTATTTATTTCATACTTTTCAGAGGACGATTTTTAAGTAGTTGGGTTTTAGTTTTTAAACTTTATTTTATTCGATTGAAAGGGATTGAATTCCGTAATTTTATTTTATTTTAAATGGAAATTAATGTAATTTTGGTGACATTTTAACGATTTTCGGATGATGTAGGTCAACACGTGTCGCAATAAAAAAGAAAAGTCTGCAGTTTTGTAACGTTTTCGAAATCGTGTAATGATTTTTTCCTTGTTTTACACTTACGAAATGAAAAAGTAGGAACAGTAACTAAAACAATGGTGAAGGGATTTTATTATACAGGACGTGGTTTTATTACACGTCCTTAATAAGAGTTATGTTGATGATTTAAAGAATCTAAACAATCGTATAGATTATTCAAATTAACGTAACTGCGATAATACTAATTACCTCAATATAAGAAAATGAATGTCTAAGGTTATTTGTTAGAGCAGACCACAATTATATTCTCATTTGTACTTTCTAGATCTATCAAATAAGACTGTGATATAATTCAACTGTGTTAATTCTGTCCATTCGATTTCCTGCTTAAAACATAATTTTAGCATTATCACAAACAGAGCTCGTAAAATACAACAACATATTATTATATGGAAACTTCGCATTAAATTAAGCAATTTATGTCATTCATTCAAATCACCGGAGGAAACAAATCAATTCACAATCAATTACTTGACATTAATATGGTTTCGCTTAGATATTTTACTAAAGGATACATAAAATTGTAACTAATTTATATCACAGTATGGTTTATATTTGATTGGAAACATTAAACAGCAATTCAGGGCTGTTACTGACACACTAATTGGTGACAAGTATTGAGAGATATTGAATCAATAATTCATTTTATCTTTTGTACATGTTTGAGGGTAACTAATTATTAATTTGATTGTGGTAAAATGTTAAATGTGGGCGCATATTGGATATTTTAAATACAGATAACTTTCACAATTCAATTAGTCAGTTATATGGACATTTAATTTTAAATCGATTTAACAAGCTCCTTGAATTTGATCAAAATCATAAAGACTCGTTCGTTATTAGCATCAGAATAATTTAATTATTGAATAAAATGGTTAACTATGCTTTTCAACACTAAATCTTGAAGCACTGGGCGTAGATACAAAAGTCATAACTTCGATTTAAATTTGAAATATATATATATTGACTTAGAAGTAAACCATTTGATCCCACATAAAAGATGAAATAAACAAATAATACTTTTCATGAAAGTTTGCCGCTGAAACGAACAAACTAGACATAACATTCAAGTTATTTAATAATGCAAAAATATTCAGAAACAAAGTTGCATACAATTTTCACAACGAAACGTAGTAGGAAAGTAATCTGTGTCAAAAACAATGCTCCTGAATACATAACAGTAGTAAACTTGATAAATGTGCCACAGCTAGGGTTGTCGATGCAACAAAAGCCTAACAAAAACTTTTCTTTGTTAATGAGGTCCTCATTGACTAAATCAGCTCGCGGAGATACCAAAATGAACGGTTGTTCAGTATACAGGTATGTGGTTTTGTGATTCATTATTTTTAAGCTTGTTTAAATTTTAATTATATAATAATTATTGTTAGTGATGCAGTACGATAGTTAAAACAGAACTAAGTAGATGTATAATTATATATTTTTTGCATTATTATGCAAGAGTTTTCTTTATTTACTGCAAGAAATTATCAAGTAAATATCAGTTTCAATTAAATCTCGTCAGGAGGGTTTAATATTTTTGTTATAACAATGATAAATTTATGAAAATCTGTTAAGTATTTTTAATATTTTGCCAACCCTATTCTTAACAAATAACTTCCTTACTTGTAAAACTTTAATATCGGCTACGTTTTAATCTATTCAACACGAAAATCTCTTTACGATTCATTTGCATACTTCGTGTTTCACTTTAAATTAAATTTTATTTAGTTGTATACAATTTGGGACTAAGTTAGTGAATTTGACGAAATGTTAGAATGTAGTTACTGAGAGTATCTGATTTTAGACGGTCGTAAACAAAGTTTCCAGACATCCGAATTCAGTGAAAATTGATATATATATATTGTGAATCATTAACACTAGAACAGTTACTAGATTAAGGCTGAAATTATTAATGCCCTTTAAGAGATTATTATCAAAAAATCACAACTAATGGCGCGACAATATAATATTACGTCACAATAAAGTTATAAGATTTTTTCTTTTATATCTTTATCATAATAGTTAAAAGATAACGAAACTCAATACTATCTAAATAAACCCAATTATAATGACTTATTTTAAAATCAATATAACTTGCCTTACTTACAACAAAAAGACGTTTAATTTTCTACAATAATTTGGATTGATCATTAACTACTTATTCATAAGAAGCCGTTATTATATAAAATTGGTACACAACAATGAAATAATAGACTTGGAGGCTCAGGTGCCTATCGAATGAAGAACCGATAATAACTCGCATATTGCAATATAAACTAATTTTGCAACACATTCGTGCAATCACGTTATTCCTGGCTGAAATGATTTCCCAACATTTTACGTCACACATTATCGTTACCTCAATACATAAAGTATCTAATCAGGTCAAAATTGTATTTTTTTCATCCCATTTGACTACTAAAGTCTAAATTTTCCAACCACAAAATTGTCCAACAATGCAACATGCAGTACACATTTATCGGTACAAGATGGCCGTATTTACGATCTTCGAAACGCTAAAAGCGACCGTGGAGCAACTATAACGTTTTATTGCCCTCCATGGAGCACAAACCATACATGAACATAGACCAATAATACCTCCCGCAAGAAGTATCCGAGGCAACGTGCCAATAGTCTACGTAAGACAAATATGAGAAATATTCTGACTGCTCTTCCTTAAAATAGTTACGATGACGGCTATAAAATTAAATTATGATTTGTGATTTCTTAACATATCGTTGATTAAAAAAATGCAAGCTAATATATTGATCATTAACACTAATTGGATAATTTTATCAAATGCCTGTCGACATAACTTATTTGGTTTGCAAAATGTAAAACTAAGCCCTTAATCTAGAAAATTTAGTATCATTCTTCAGTTCTACCAAGCGTATATCTATACGTCTGCTCTCTTCATAATACGGTACAATTCTAAAGAACACTAAATTAAAATATTCAAGTAAAGGCTACCAGAAAAATATAATAATCAAGTGTGTAGTGGCAAAAAATAAATTTATTCAAATAATACATTTGAAAGTAATTGTCAAAACAAAGTCTTAATGCAAAACGATTTTTAACCAAACGTTGAACTAAATATAAATTCAGATCACCCTATAACAAAATACGCTAATAATAATCGTGTTCATCCTTTTTTCTACATAAGGATTCACGGCTCATAAAGGATTATAGCGGCGGTACTAAATTTGAATTACCCTTACAATGGTTAACTGAAGTCATAAAATCAATTACAGGACGTCTGGTCAAGGATATACAGACCTACATTCTAAAGATAAGTATACTCTTACCTGTATCTTTGTCTAGTTCTTGCCTAATGTTATGGTGTTTGTCTGTTTTCTTGTCTTCCATTAGAACTATCATGCCTATGAATTTATATTTAGCGGCTTCTTTCATTGTTTTGACGAAGATCACCCGCTAAGTTAAACAGTTGACGAGTTTATCAAAAAGTTGATGTCTCAACATATGATCTTGATCATGCATTATCTGCTCTATACTTACCTACGTACTTGCTGGGTCTTTGTTAGGACAATTTATAGGTAAACTTTTAAAGGTCTTTTGAACCAAAAAGAAATAAGTAGGCCAAAGATAAAAGAAAGTTGTTTCATGAAAAAATATATTTCCCTTTTAACTTAAACAGCGTATTCCGCAAAATAACAGCAAAGCTAATGAAGTTTATTCGCGGATTTGCCAACGTAATATCAAGTGATGACGGAGCATGCGACTAAGCAAAATTTAATTTACCCCAGTGAAAATTGGCCAGACTTATTATAAAAGGAAATGTTGCTTGACACTGCAAACTGATTTATGTAGGCGACACACGTTGAATTTTGTTCACTACGAAAATTTTCATTTAACATTTTGCAGATTTTATCTGTAATCTATTACCGTTTTCAATTCATGTCATCTGTCCGTATTTCGAAGAGCATGTAAAGTTGTCTCGTGAAAGTCATGAACATTTATGACGGACTATACGCTTTTGTTTAGTTCAATCCTAGCTGTGGTCCAATTGAAGCAAGTCAGACAGAGCGTTTCTTTTTTATTTTGTCCAATTTTACGTATATGTAGCATTAAATTAATTTGGGACCAATAGAAAATGTTAGTAGTAATCTTTAACAATTAATACGATCGCTTATTTATTCCAGTTTTAAGCAATTATTCATATTCATTATGCTCTCTGAGATTTTAAAATTTACAATACCTATCTATTATATATATATTATTATTATTAGATATATATTACAATATATATCTAGGTATTGTGACATTAATTTACACAATCAATATAAACATTATTATCTATTCCGTATAATTACAGCAGCGACCATTAATACCAATAATTTGAGCTCATTCATCATTGTTTGCCTAATACCTTTAAACTTAATGTAACTTTCGAGTAACTGATTACAGAGCATTACAAATAATACTCATCCCATTTTGATCCTCTAATCAAAGCTGGACAGGGTTTGGTCAATACTCAGAAAAAAGGCAACTTTTGACAAGACTAATCCTAAGTGCAAGTTGGCCGATAAGGATTATACCGGGGCTCTAATGGCCTTTATCCGTTAGCTCAACAAACGGTCATAACTCACCGTCTTGCGTTGGCTCAACCGACTTAACTTTGGCAGGCGTCATTTCTCAAAAGGCATGCGGAGACGTACCACCCCCTCCCGAGTCTGGAGATTAATAAATATATAGGTGGACGTGGAAAAATGTAGCACTTAATTTGGGTGATGAGTTGCGTATTCGATGCGTGTTTCTTGTGAACGGGTGGTGGAATTCATATTTTTCTTGTTGCCTCGTAAGGGTTACAATTTATTTTGTCTGGGTACAATTACAAATGTTTTCTTGTTTGCTAACTCATGATAAAGCGATACTACTAGTTTGCTTTTCGACGTACATATGAAAGTTATCTTAATTTCCTTTTCAGTACGATTGACTGTTGATCTACTCAATTTATACCAATATTATAAAACTAAAAAGTTTGTATATCTTTACAAGATTAACCCAGAGATTATGAATTATACTTAAAAGCTTTACTATTTCCTAGTATGTAGGCAGGTATGCATAGGCTACTTTTAGCAACGTACCATGCAGACTACGAATGGAAGCTAGTCTTTATATAAGAAGGATGTTTTTAGATACAAAGTTCATATAAATGCATATGTAACTTTAACTACATGACATTACAGACGAAAATGCGACGTATGCTCCAAAACATTCCGAAAAAAATTAAACGCTGCACGTACGTATTGTAGATTCGTTCCTACACACGACGCGTCATACTAATTGCTCGGAGTGCATGTCAAAGGCGCACCGGCGTCGCGCCGGATCCACATAATGGGGGGTAGCAAAAGAGAATGTATGAAAAAAGAGAGACAGACGCCGCGAGCGTGTGCTCAAACTAAGATTCGGTTACAAACTGTTGTTGTAACTAACGAGAAATCGTGAGACGACAATAGGGGTACGCACCCTACGGTGTGGGTATGTTCCAAGTTTAATGGAGACTCAATTGTTTTCGATCTTATTGTTCGATCTAGGGTTTGGAAAACTTGCAGACTTAAAGATATCAGTTGTGGTTGTGTAACTTTAGCTGTGAGTTATACTATAGCTGCTTATTTAATAGAGTACATACAGAGTAAATTGCGGGTTCGTAAATACGTCATAAAATGCTGATTTTTGTTTATAAATACTGTTTCAATTTTTATTTATTGTCAGTTTTAATCACTATTAAAATTGTGTTTAGATGGGAATAAAATAAAGCTGTTGTTGTTATTTTAAAACTACGCAATTTTACTGTGACACGTATTGAAAGAACTGTAGCCAAGCCCCCTGGTTAGTATGGTAAGGTCACACCTACTGCGGTAATCTACCGGTAAGCTTTCTAGGAAGAACATTGTATACTACCGAATTCTGCTTTGAATGTATTGCAATTCCTGTATCAGAATAAATAATATTCTTAAATAAAAAATAACTAAATTACTGTGAAGAGTTCTGCACTCATAGTAAACTACAACCTAGCTGTTAGGTTACGAGCGGTACGTTTAACAGTATTACTGGCCACCCACACAGTACCCAATAAACTTTACACCATAGAGGTGGTATATTTATGCAAGCTTTTACAAACTGTCTCTTGCTGCGACCTTTTCTGAGTATCGTTATAGAAAATGCTGATGTTGCTTTAATAGTGTCATATTCTAAACTAACGTTAGCAAAATTACAAATATTGACTACAGCTTAACTGCTAAATAGAATAAATAAGACATATTAAATAATCGTATGGCAAGTAAACCAAAAATTTCAAATTTGCGTTATCTAACAACGCCAACCAACATGGCTTCAAAGCAAAACTTTTTACACTGTGGTAGGTTTTCACCGTCACTACTAATACCTTTTCATACAGAACCGCTAACATGAAAAAAAAAGGATTTCTATGACAAAGCTAGATATACAATTTCAAAAAGAATTTTCATCTAAACAAATGAGATTCATAATTTGAAATAGCACATAATACTATAGGATAAATATTATATTCACACTTACACACAAATATATATAAATCTTAGCATTTATCATATCTCTGGAGCTACTTCAAATGAATAACAACCTTCAAACTGCTTTCCTGTTTAAAATAAAACACTAAATCTAAACACACACACACGCAAACACTAATCGTATCAGTAGATACCATAATATTCTAAAGATGTCTAATCCTTGATTCCAAGTCTTGGGTTTTCAAGGTACAATTAATATGTTAGTAACGTGCATTAATTCACACATTACTGAATTATTCTATTAATACGACAGGTGCATTAACACTTTAGTATCCATTTACATATAATAAAAAAAATATTTCCGTTACATGATGTACAAGATTATATACATCGGGTATTAACGCGATTATGCCTTTATATTGCTTGCACCCATACCAAGCAGTGGGACGTTTATGGGTTGAGATGATGACGATGATTGCTCGACGTTTCGCCTAGGTTACACCAGCCATAGTTACAAGCTTGACTCAACTTTGGGTGTCACTGTGTCTCCATATTACACATGGATCATCTCCTTAAATAGACCACTAATAATATGGTAGACGGCTCGATTGTGTTCCTGGCATAGCAAAAGTCCCGTTCCTGGCATAGCGACAGTAAACAATTACCACCAGGGACTATGTATTCTTTCGCACGAGAAAAAGGGACAATGCTATATACGTTATATAGCTCCGCCCTCTTTCTCGCTCGAACTACGCATGTTTTAACACTTCATGATACGGCTCCTGATGTATCAATTTGAAATCACGGCTTGTGAAAAGCTCAAGCAATCTTAAGGTAAATACTCCATAATCGCGTTAATACCCCTAAAATATAATATAACATTTTTCCACTATAATAAAAAGATTATATGAAAGCTTACCCTCTGCGGAGGTAGTGCCTGCCGTGGACTATGCATATGCTTCGGCGAACAGGATCCATGTTTCTCTTTCCTATGAGATTTCAACCCTCGCAGCAGCCTTGAAAACGTTGTCACTTTCTTCTTGGCTGTTCCGAGACAGTTATCTATAGAAATAGAAAAGGAATTAAGAACGCTATTTGACGAAAATAAATCAATGGAACACAGTACTAAATTCATTTATTATTGAGAGAGTATACTAGCAAGCAAGGTCGTCTGGGTAAAACGTCCACCTTATAATAATAAAATAGAAATATCTACTAGTTATGTTCCAATGGGTGATTATGTGTCTTTCCAGTGCTTATTTAGGAGGAAACCTACACAACACAAACGCTATGTTACATGTTTTAGCTACATCAACGCGCAAGTAATGCCATTTGTTTGTTTTTTTTAAGACAACTGCACTAGAGAGCAAGCTTTGTGTCGCGAGGGACTTCATAAACATACAATTAAAGGACACAAATTACACCCAGACTCAGAACAGCTCTTTGTGGGCCACACTAAGTTCTGTCCTGTGTGAGAATCGAACCCACAACCTCGTGCACAGCAGGCGCATACTGCGACCACTGGACCACCGAGGCAGTCAAATATTGAAAGCTATACCAAGATGACTGCTCACCATTAGGTGGGCAGTATGCCTGTTTGTCATAAGACCTATCTTTCAACCGCGGCAAACGAATTTGAGATGAAAACTTTACTGATGCTGTATCTTTATAGGTAGCATCCGTTGACTTTGCGTACACCCGTATATGAAAATAAACTACGTACTTTCTATGGACCGTCCCACTGCTAGGCACTGATGTCCTCTCCTCTATCAAGAGAGTCCACACATGCTAGCATAATAAAAGGTTGATTGAATTTGCATGGATCTTGATAATAATTCAGCTGCACTCAGATACGTATATAATGACAAATCTTAAAGAATAAAGTAGGCATTTTTTATTCGTTCGGGAGTGAAATTTTAGGACCTAAGACCACAAACTGTACTGTGGGATGCCTAAGCGTTTTCTGAGTCCTCTCATGATCCTAAGACAAGCCTTAACCTTTCAAGAGTAATCTTGTAATTTTTTATTTTTATACTACCAAGGTGGCAAACAAGCATACGGCCCGCCTGGTCGTAAGCAGTTACCCTATGGACGTTTGCTACACCAGGGGTGTCACTCACGCATTGCCGACCCTTTAAAAACCTTATAACTCCTTTCTTGAAGAACCCCATGCTATAGTCTCTTGGGAAAACCTCGGCAGGGAGCTCATTCCACAACCTTATCGTACGTGGTAAGAAATTCCTCTGGAATCTTACGGTACGGCATGTTTGAGCTGCAAGGATGTGAGGATGAACTCCCTGTCGGTGGCGAGAGGTAATATAAAGACTTATTGGTGACCACAGATCCTTATTGGTAGTAATCTTATAATAGGTATATCATTTGATCATAACTTTTCTTAAGTAACGAATCCAGAATTTCAATTGTAGAAAGTAGGTGAGAATACTATACAAAAGTAATTTTAAAACGTTAAGGTGGAAGTAAAATTAATATTTACAGAATCAGAGCTTGTTTAATATTCTGTTCACGACGCTTCTAAAGGTAAGGAAGAAAGTAAATCGTACTGATATTAGAAATAAAAATGTTTTATTTGTTTGTTTTGGGTTGGAACCAAGTTAAATTGGCATAACCTTATTATTATTGACTGCACGTATGGTCTTGTGGTTAAAGGTTTCGCCCGCCATTTGTTCGCCCGAGCGGGCCAAACGACCAAATTACAAAATTTATAATATTTGATTGGGCGTTTCGCCCGACAGCATCAATATCTGTCTGTACATAAAAAGTAATAAAACATCCATCGGGCGAAACGCCCAAATTAAATATTACAAAGTTTGTAATTTGGTCGTTTGGCCCGCTCGGGCGAACAAATGGCGGGCGAAACGATCTATAACTCGGTTAAAGTGGTCACCACGTCACTGACATCGTTACATACATATTATAGACTTGAACAGAAAAATTTAGCTACTTATATAATTGAGGTGACTTTATAATACCAACCTTTACAGTAATAAAGACTTCAAGCATAAAGTGGCTTATAATCCAACTTTGTCCATCACTCATACTAATAGAGCAATTAAGCGATACATAAAAAGCTCTAAAAACATGCTACAAAGAAAATACTAAAACACGTCTAGCGCTTAAGTGACTGATTTATTAACTTTTAATGTCAGCCTGGACAAGTCACGTTGGTTATATTTTTGAAGTGAAAACTTTTTACACTTTTGGGTGAACAAAAATCATGGAACTCGCGTCATTGTAACCAAATGCTTTCCATATTCAAAATAATAATCTCGACGATACAATTCACAATGTTACTTAGTTTTCACTTCTAACGGCATTCCCCAAAGACTGCCCCGAATGTTTTTTTAGTCTTAGTTATTTCTGAACTTATTTTGTAGCTAAAGTTAAGCTTTTAATAGGCCTCAGACGTTTATGATTTTAGTGTTCCTCTGGAAGTTTGGTCAAAAACCCAAAATAAATATAAAGGTCCACTTTAAGTCGCACATCTATATTCATCTAGTCTCTTGGAATTGTATTAATATCAATCGACAGAACAGAGTACAGACTTCAGAAGACAAAAACTCTCGACAGAACAGAAAAGCATTTTGGTACACATATCACCCAGCCGCAGTTAAATTGTTAAAGTAACTAAAAATATTGTTCGTATATTTGATGAATTGTCTCTTTCCTTTAACTTTTGAAACAAATCATTAAATGTACGCGAAATATTTCAATAAAATTTACCAACCCCTTTTAATTTGAATAAAGTACTTACCGCTAGGCGGGAATTCGTAGAAATACGCAGAACGCGGACTCAGGCAACTGAAACAAAAAACATATTTTTAAAACATTTTATTTTGTAACGATACAAAAATATATACTTTTTATAAGAACAAGAATCTTTTGTATCGTTTGACATAATGTTAAATAATGTGTGGATTATTATTTATAATATTGATTAATATAAGAATGGTTTGTTTAATTACAAACGAATACAAACTTAAAATTAATTAATTAATGTGTGTTACTCGCTAATCTATTTGATAAAAAAAACATTTATTTTCGATGGATCCCAGTTTTGAGTCACAGTTTAATATCTTTGGCGTTGGATGCCAAATGTTTGTATACATATATCCCTAAGTTATATATTTAAATAGAAAGCCGAACGCTAAATCTCTATTATACTTTTATATTTTGATTCGGCATCAATATTAAAAAACAGACATGAAGGTAAAAACAATAGCAAACATGTTACAAATAAATCAATCTGATTTATTTATCCCTAAATACTAATAAGTCTATAAAACCAGCATGTTATCAAAAATCATAATTCATAAAATCGGAGTACATAATAATTATTATCGAATAAATATTTGAATATACGGTTCGGATATTGCGAGAGGTGAAAAAACCGGTATAACATTATTCGGAAAATGGGAAATTAATCGCCATTGGCATTAACAATACGACGCTAATGATGATTGTCTGTAAAATGAGTGGTTAATGAAATTGTAAATTTGTAAAGAGTTCGATTTGATGTGTCTGCAACCCTTAATCAGTTTCAATAATTGAGCATTTAAATCTACTTTAATATTGGCAGTATTAAAATAAATTTCGGGTATTATGAATGTTATTTGTATTCTGCAAATGAAATTGCCTTTCGAATTGCATATAAATACTATAAATGTATGTTTTATTGCCTAATAAAAGTTGATATTTACTTACTGTTAACATTATAAAAGTTAATTTTAACTTTATTCTACGGATACCACGGAGGTAAACAAGCATACGGCCTGCCTGGTAGTAAGCAATTACCTGATAACCTATGGACGCTTGCAATACCCTCGCGCGTTGCCGACCCTTTAGAACCTTTATAACTCCTTTCTTTAAGAACCTTATGCTGCAGTCTGCTTTTTACCGTTTTTTTGTATATGCTTGGATGGCGCAGTGGTAGTATCATTTCAATAAATGCACAACATTACAGTGTAAAACCAAAGCGATGTAACCAAAGTATGTGTATGGCTGTCATGCCGAGGTTCCTGGTTCAATCCCTAGGTCAGCTCAATTGGTTACATTGGACCTAATATAACTAGTAAAAAAAATCCCCTAACTGTTACAACATAGTTATTTAGTATTTTTATCATGTTTCTTTTGTCTTTTTTAAAGAAACAATTTCCGCACTAGGGATCAAGCCCTGTATTGCAGGGGACTTTGCAAACATACAATTAACGAACACAAAGTACACTCAGACTCCGGACAAACATTTATGGATCACACAAATTTCTGTTCCGTGTGGGGATCAAACCCCGCGCAGTGGTAAATGGAGAGGTAAATACTTAAGCCACCTCTATTTTATAAACACCGGGAAATTGAAAATAAAAACTACAACAATAATTTATCAAAGTTAAACCGCGTTTTACCAAACAATAGTTCAATATCTCACATGTTTCAGGTTGAAAAGCCAATATACAGTTGGGATCGTACAATAAATCAGAATGAGCGGTATCATATCGGCACCACCATGCAACGCGTATGCAATCAATATTGATTTTCTCAACAAATTTAGTTCTACGAATATAATCCTACTAATATTATAAATGTAAAAGTTTGTGACCATGGATGTACGGATATTTGTTACTCTTTCACGTAAAAACTAGTAAATGGATCTGGATGAAATCTATCTATAAATATATAGGTACAGGGATAGATTATAGTCTGTAATAGCTCATAGGCTACTGTTTATTGCGATAACCGACATCCATCGGAAACGAGGAGATCCGTAGGAGAATCAAAGTGACCGACATAGCTCGAAGAATAGCCTTAATTAAGTGGCAATTGGTAAGGAACAAGCCCGTAGAACTGATGGCCTATGGGGCAGAAAAGTTCTGGAGTGGCGATCATGAACTGGAAGATACAGCAGGCCTCCAACAAGGTGGACCGACGACCTGGTCGTGGGTAGCCGATGGATAAGGTCAGTTTAGGACCGAATGCTGACATCTTTGGGGCAGGCCTATGTACACCAGTGGACGTCTTTTGGCTGAGATGTTGATGATGAACCGCCATCCACGCGGGCGGAGCCGCATGCAACTGCTACTACATTTATATTAGCTTCATTTGTATGTTTTATCTTTGTTATTTTAACAATATAACCTGAATAATTGTTATTGTTTACTGTCTATTTGTTTGTATAACAACTGTTTAAAATTATAGGATTGGTGAATTTAATAGATAATTAATAATTATTTATTTGAATCAATTATTTTAGCCTCATAATTGGGGAATATTATGGCTAAACAGACACCAATGTTGGTTATAAAATAATATTAACCGTACTGTTAGTACATAACTAAGCTTAGTGGTTACCTCACTCATTTGTCTATTTTTTTAATTTGAAGCCTATGTCAATGGCATTTATTTTAAAATGTTTGTTTCGAGTTTAGGAATATTTTTAGAGACGTCTTGCCATACAAGCAACTTAGTGTGGCTAGTAAAAATGATCAGGCCTTTTGTGTGTTTTTCACTATGCGTGGTAGTTGGTATTTAAAAGGCATTCTGACTGACACTTCCACCTTACAGAAGACCATAGCTAAATTACTACAAACAGTGGTGTAGTTGTGTGCCTGTGTATGAGTACAGGTGTCCAGAGCATATTTAGGGATGCATTTTCAACGATATATTTTCCTATCCCAGGGAAATTCCATAATAAAACTCTGTTGTTTATTTTAAGGGTCGGCAACACGCAAGTGAAATCTCCGGTTAGCGTCCATAGGCTATGGTATGCTTGTTTGCCGGCTTAGTACAATAAATAAATATGTTCGTTAATTGTTTCTTTGTTAAGTCCTTCGTGACATGGGGCTTGTTCTCAAGTGAGGAATTTGTCCTTAAAAAGCCTATAAGTACCTACTTTCCTGCCAAACAAACTCATAGCCAAAGCAATCTTGTAATACGTCACAAAACAATACAATACTTTAGACATGTATTAAAATTAATTGTCATCTCTCAATACGATTCCTAAGAACCCCTCTATTTACGACGAGACGCTAAACACTCGAAACAAACGCCAATAATTGTCAGAATCATAAAACATACACGATGCCGGACTAGGGAACGTAATCGAACCTAGCGCAGCAAAACAGAAATAACGAAGCGCAACGTTCTCAAAAGCACTTAGATAAATTCTGTCTAGTTAAACCGCGTATTCGCGTATACCAGGGTTTCTCAAACTTATGTCTAGACTTACTACATGGTCTATAAAAAAGCATTAGGCTCTAAAGACCACGTAGCGGCAAACGCCTTCCCCAATAAAAAAAACTGACTATTGATAGATACAAGAACAAATAAGATATTTTATTAAAAAAGTAATACAAAAGAGTAAAAAACATACTATTATTTAGTCATTAATATTAGTAGGATAGGTTAGCTTGATTTTTTTTAGCGAAGATGGCACTGATTCTCGTATTAATTTTGCTCAATTTCAATCATGCTTGTTACACTGGCGAATCAGCTGCGCTATTACGTAAATTTTGTCGTGTACCCCCATGATTAATTTGTGTACCCGGAGTGGTACGTGTATCCCACTTTGAGAAACACTGGCGAAAGCGTCTCTCGCCATTTCTCGTATCGCGCAGCACATAATCGCATACCTTGTTAGTAGGATTCTGTGCGTTAATTGAGTAACGAGTTCATATATCGTGTTTAATGCCGGTACTCTATTATGAATGGGGTATATCTCCGTATTTTATTGATTTAGGTAGTTAAACAAGCTTTTTGATTTCTTGTTTGTATTGGTTGGTAAATATTTTAAGTACGCTGTACAATGTTGTTTGGTTGGTATAAGACAGGATTTATATAGATGTCTTTATGTATGCAGCGTGTGAGAATTCTTGACATGAGCTTTATTATAAAGTTCTTGTTGAAATAAAATAATTAATTAGGTATATTCGATTGAGAAACTGAATGCGAGAAGCCAAGGATTGTGCTAAGCGGAATGTTCTTGGAGAGGCTATGTCTAGCAGTGGACTGCGATTGGATGATGATGATGATGAATTGGAAAATTGCTTAGTAGTGAAATATTCTCAAAGTTTTACAGAGTACCTACCCAATTCTATTGCATGTATATGTTATATTTGGTTCATCCGACCCATATTGAATAAGTATCTCATATCATAAATATTTTTATTGGTAATATTTTTTTGTTTTTTATTCAACAAAACTAGAGAGCAAGCCCTTTATTACAGAGGACTTCATAAACATACAATTCACGGATACAAATTACACCCAGACTCGAAACAAACATTTATGAAACACACAAAGTTTTGTTTTTTGGGTATTGAACCCACAATCTCCAGCTAAGCAGTCAGTGTCACTAACGACTAGATTAACAGGCCAGTCAAAATTCTTACTATACTACAATAATTGTAGAATAATTACCACGAGTTGAAATCTAATTAAGAACGATTTGTATTTGGATTTCTGATCAGGCACGCTGCCTCCGGTTAACACTTACATCGTATAATTTAAATGTCGGTGAATAATTTCTCTAACACAATTTACCTAACCTGAAATCTCAACACACAAATACAATACCCAAGTACTTAGATATGCTAATACAATAGTGTTAAGATGTGCTCGTCAACGTTTATTCTCATCAATTGACACAAATATTCATTTGACACATTTACATATAGCGTGGGTTCGTTAGTTTGTAGGCGTATATTTATTAGTTATTTGTTGTGTTTTATTAACTAAGTATTCGACGATTGAGCAGCAGTAAATATTACACTGATCAAAAGACGTTATTACGATAGTAATTTATTTGAATATTAAAGATAGATAATTTTATTAGAATATAAAATATAGTAATAGACGTTGGTCTTGTGGTTAGTGATTCAAACGGGACAAAACTGTGTGATTCATATATGTTTATTCTGAGTCTGGGTGTTATATGTGTTCGTAAATTGTATGGTTTGACTCCTAGTGCAGGCAAAAAAAAATGACACTAGCTTAATCTCACAGCTCCACCCACGCGGAGGACCCTATGTCCTTCCTAAAATTTTATTAAGATCCGTTCAGCTATTTTGTCATGAAAAGGTATTAAACAAACATAATAATATACATACAATCAAACAGAGTTATTTTTCGCATTTATAATATTAGTATGGGTTTTAATGTAGTTTCTAGTGGGTCGTATCTAGTCAATTCAGTTTTATAGTTGAACTCATTTCTTGGTTACAAAGTAACATTTATGAACGTCTATGATTTTCAATTAATGCGAAACAAGATGCAGGTTTTCCAAAGCCATTTGCAATTTTCACATATTTGTCTTTCTAAGTGCGTATAAAAAAGCTCTTTAGGAAACGTGGCTTGTTACGGTAGACAAATATAGAAATCAACTTGGAAATCACTCACTATCTATTCACCTCACACAAAATTGTTCTATTTTCCCTACACAGAGGTTGAATTTACTAAATTAAGCACGTCCTTTCACCATAGCAGTAAGTGTGTAACTCCTATGGTGTACAATTATTGGGTTCATAAATTTAATATGGATATAACAACTTTGAAACATTCTGATTTTCTTTTATCACTGACGTATCAAGTTTTATTAACCTAATAATAATTTTATTTAAAACTTAAAGCCCATAATGTACAATAGTGGTACTTCATGCCACATTCTTTACCTGCTAACCTTAGATTATTGCAGAGATAAAGATAATAAGTTTAATATAATAGATTTCGTAATATAATGTCAGAATGAACTAACAATGACATACGCTACCATCTTACATACGCTTATTATTTACTTCTTAAGTCAAATAACAAACTGTAATCGATGAAATATATTCAAGAATTGAACGCGATCAAATTTCAAACGAAAGATCTCTATTTACTCTAACTTTGAAACGATGATTTTACATCAAGTCGTGAATTCACTGAAGTTTGTTCACACAAGCAAGAGGGTATCCTTATTTTAATACTTTAAGAAGTCGCAAGCTTTGATGCTTGGTCGGATGCGAAAAGTTCTCGGTTCTAAGGGATGTCGTTATTTAGGAATTCCTTCATTTATATTTCAGGAAATGGGAGAAAATTTGCAGTTACCCCTAAAAACTTTTCGCACATTAATCAGAGTGTAACGAGATATTTTTTGTTTTGCATGTTGGAGGCTTTTGTTTATTAATTTAAAGATCCTTTGTACGTATTAACATTTTAAATGTTGTAATCAACATTTCAATTGATTTATTCTGTTACTCAACTAACGAACTACAATTATGCTTAACAAGAGAAATGAGACTGCTATGTGAAAATAACTAAATAGTTTAATTTGGGCCCAAATTGATAAATAGTTAATTGATTTGATGCCCAAATTAAAGAAAAAAATAATATCACAATATAAAAAGCTTTAAATAATATCAAAAGCTTAAAAAAATAAAAATATACATATATTAGTCCTGCGTATTTAAAAATAATTGTGAATCAGTTTCACTATCAGAGGACCTGGTAAAGGTTGCAGGCAGATGCACAAGCAGATGGCATAGGGCCAAAAACAGCTTAAGAACAAATGCTGTGGAAATCCTTCGGAAAGTGTGCGACGTCTATGGGCTAAGATGAAAGACTTAACTTTTTCTGAATAAAGCCATATTTAAAAATTGCACATTTTAATTATGACACATAAACAAACTTAATTACAAAAATAACTACATCATAAATAAAACTATATCAGTTCTTAGAAACTTAATATATTTCTTTTGTAAAAAATAGGTCTTATCAGAACATTTACTACTGGTTAAATAAATATTTAATTAGCAAGATACATCGGTAATTTAAATGGTATGTTGGTGCAAATAAATTTTATTGCAAACGCATAGTGATAAGAGACTTTAATATGCAAATGCAGTCTACTTTTATTAGTACAGCAGAAGCTATGAAATGTTTTATATGTAACTAGTTTCATTAAATACAATAAATTGCAAGTAAAAAATCTTTAATTTAACTAAAAGCTTTTACAGATAATGTTCAGTTCATTGGTCGACTATTTGATCGTTAGGTAAATTTTTATTACCGTATTTTTTTTTATACTACTTGGATGGTAAACAAGCATACGGCCAGCTTGATGTTAAGCAGTTACTGTAGCCTATGGACGCTTGCAATATCAGAGGTGCGTTTTGACTAAACTTTTTTTAGAACGGTACGCATATTTTTTAGAAGAGATAAAATCTCTGGATTGGATCTCCGTTACTAGACGCAGCTTGACATATCTGAATAATCTTTTTTCGATTGTCACGTTATTAAAGCAAAGAGGCGATATATGCATGTACATAGCAGACCGCGAACGCGTCTAGATAAATAAAAAAAAAATTTATTGCTATAAAATTTATAACAACTGTTTTGCCTAAGGTTTAACTTTTGTCGGCACTCCCGGAGTAAAAATATTTTGTTAATTGACCTGTACTCACACATAGAAACACAACTACACCGCTGTGTGTAGTTATTTATCTGTGGTCTACTGTAAGGCGGAGGTCCTTCCCCAGTCGGGCTTACTTATTTGTATACCCTACCCCTCTTAAAATAATATTATCTTCTTTCAATGCAAAGGTAAAAAGTGCAACATTGACTTAAAAACTTGTTATGATTTACATCAATACGAAAGCCGTATCAGATTACAAGCCATTAACAATAATCACATTAATCTTTACCTGACTTTTATACCTACATCAGAACTCCCAGAAGTTCATTCCTAACATTCGATTACACCCAGACATTAAATTTGCATATAAATTCCGCATGTTTATATTTGAGATAAGCAATAAAGTGTAACTTTCGCGTTTTGACATTTATTTTATATTAAAGACAAATATTGATATTTATGTGAAACTTTAGCATCGAGCTTAGTTGTAAATACTTCGACTGCCTTGGTGGTCTAGTGGCCGCAGTATGCGCCTGCTGTGCACGAGGTTGCGGGTTCGATTCCCACGCAGGACAAAACTTTGTGTGACCCACAAAGAGTTGTTCTGAGTCTGGGTGTAATTTGTGTCCGTTAATTGTATGTTTGTAAAGTTCCCCGCAATACAGAGCTTGTTCTCTAGTGCGGGAGTTGTAAAAAAATAAATTAAAAAAAAACAAAAATATTACATTAATATGAAATCATGTTTGCACTATCTGTAATACTGGAAAGCAATGCCTTTGAATGTTAAAACGATTCGGTCACAGTGGCCCGTACAAATGAAGATTTATTTATTACCTGCACAGGACATATTCCCAAAACACAGGTAAACACAAGTGCACTTTATATACAACCGGAGAAGATCAAGCGTAGGACGAATAACGGCTTTACGTGCTTTCCAAGGCACGGAGAGGTCTTGTTGTGTTTTAAGTAAACGGTCACCCATCTACGGACTGACCGCGGTAAGTTTGCTTTATGTTGACTTATAAACATATAGCTATTGCCCGCGGCTCCGCCCGCTTGGATGTCGGTTATCGCTGTAAAATGTAGCCTTTGTGTTATTCCAGACCATTGATCTCTGTGCCAAATTTTATCCAGGGCCGTTCAGTAGTTTTTACGTGAAAGAGTAACAAACATCCAGCCATCCATCCATACATCCATCTATCCATTTATCCATCCATACTCACAAACTTTCACATTTATAATATTAGTAAGGATATTACAATGATGTAGACGCAAAGTTTTTTTCCCCGTATGGGAATCGAACTCACAACACGCCACGCTGTGATAAACGGCGAGGTAACTATATAACTAACTAATAGAACAGCATAACCATTTATATTGGATAATGGTTAAACTACGTGCAGTTAATTTAAACAACTAACGAATAAATGAAAAACTTTTACTATAGGTTATTGCTGTACAGTATATTGCAGCTTTATTGTACACGAACGTGTATTGTTCTTTTAATTAAATTTGACAAAAGTTAAAACAATGTTTCTATTAATATAATATAATATTTTTGGTACAATTTACACATCGCTACTTGATCCCAAACTAGGCAGAGCCTGTACTATAGTAACCAGACAACTAATAAACATTCTTATATATTTCTAAATACATACATATTATAGATAAATTACACCCAGACACAGAACAAACATTGGTGCTCATCACACAAAGATTTGTCCTGGGTGGGAATCGAACCTACGACCTCCGGCGTAGCAGTCAGAGTCACTAACCACTAGACCAACAGGCTAGTCAATCAAGTTAGTTTTATATATACATCATAACCTCTATATGTATATAACAGTTTGTCCCGTGTGGGAATCGAACCTACGACCTCCGGCTACTCACGCACAGGAATACAATACTGTGTATTTTTTTTGTCTGTGGTCTTCTGTAAAGTCCTATCCTAGTCGGGCTTGCTTGTTTGTATGGTACCTTCCATTTCTTAGACATCATCAGAATCCTACTAATATTATAAACGTGAAAGTTTGTAAGTATGGATGGATGGATAGATGTTTGTTACTCTTTCACGTCAAAACTACTAAACGGATCTGGATGAAATTTGTCACATAGATAGATTATAACACATAGGCTTCTTTTTACAGCGATAACCGACATCCACACGGGTGGAGCCGCTGGCAACAGCTAGTTTAATTATAATTTTATTAATATTCATAAACAAAACACTGCCTGCACAGCACTATAAAAGCCCACTAAATATACTTCGTATACCCACTCATTGTTATTAGAATAAATAAAATAACGAAACTGCAATCTTAAAACACATTTACTAGTAAATTCATTAGGCAAACTATTGGTGCAAAGATCTAATTAGCATTGTACGACAAGGTAGATAGGGTATGTGGGCGAAGACGCGGTTTTCCTGACTACAAATTTATGTGAACACCTTCTACTTGCAATGTTAGAAAGTAATAGCTTTTGCCGTTATCGGGTTAAAGAATTTATGTATCAGTATCGACTAATGAAAATAATTCTAAATAGAGGTGAGGCATCATATAAATAAGCTCGAGTAAAAGTACCTTACAAAAGACCACAGATGAATAACTTTTTTTTTATTCTACTTTGGCGGCAAACAAGCATACGGCCTGCTTGATGTTAAGCAGTTACCGTAGCCTATGGATGCTAGTAATACCAGAGTTATCACTTGCGTGTAGTTGTAATTTTGTGCATCAGTATCGGCATTCAGTACTTATTTAAGATTTTTTTTAAATAACGTTTTGATGTTTTTTTTTATCCCAGGATTACCCATAATACCTATAATACATACAAAAGACTGGTATTACACGATGTAGGGTAAAAGGTTGCAAAATACTAAACTATAGTATTTTTTACATAGCATGGGTTCTGTGTCGTTTGGAATTTGAACATAAAGACTTGAAATTATGTTAATTGCTAATAGAAATCGAGTATGAGATGAAGTCAAAACTTTATTATTTATTTATTAATCTCCAACCAATTGGCTAATAAAATAAAACTAATAAAACTTTAGAGTATTCAGTTTTGTATTTTTTTTTTCTTAGGAAAACCAACAGCTAAAATAACAATGTAAACAACATATATAAAAATATAGAGAGCCATGTCTTCACAAATTAAAAAATATTATAGTAATTTTATTGATCCTAATAAGATTATAATACATAAAAGATTAAGATATACAAGCAGTTGATGAATAAGTTTATTATTTTTTATTGCACAAAAACATTACCTACGAGAGTTCGCTCTACATTTTCCTGCTTGCGTTTCCCATTCAGTAGAAAACCAGGTTACGCGATGATTACAGCACAATATAACACAACTCCAACCTTTATGTTACTGCATTTTTAATCCATCATCGGTAAACATTTCGCTTTTCATATTTCAAAGGGAAACTATAGTGGCATAAAATTGATTACAATGCTATGCGTATTGTCACACACTAAACTTATTTTAATATATATTTTTCTATATTAGCAACCCATATGATGTTCCTTTTTTAGGCACGGGTCTTCGCTTCTCTTTATGAAGAGAGCTAAAAGGATTTAGGTCTCTTAATACACACGCTGGCATTATGCGGGTTGGTAAATCAGTTACTTTCCTTTTTTTAATAAAATCCAAAAGCTAAATAGGTATATAATATAAAACTGTTAAATTTGTTTTGAAATTTTGAAAGTAATTTTTAACTTCCCAAAGGTAAATAAAGCTAAGAGGCTGTATATTATCTTCTTTACCCTTTTCCGAACGAGACTTTCTCTAATATATTCAACAGAATAGTTACCTTATTAGTTTTAAACAAACCGCAATAAAGATAGTTCTCCATTTGAATAAACTCGAGTAGCATTCTTGGTCGCCGGATATATCCATCAGGGTGTTAATTTGAATTTATTTTACAGCGAGTGCTGGTGTAATGAGGACTTACTCTAGAACACAGTATCGGTGAGATTGACGAATGTTTACTTAAGCATGTTAGCTAGAATACTGTTGTATTTTGAAGTTTATTTTTGCTTTATTAATTATTATAAAGGTGAAATGTAATGTGGTAAAAATGGTTTAAAAATGTCTACCAATCAATCTTGGGTAATGCATTAAATGTAAAATGAATGAAATGTAACGGAAAAAAATTAAACATAAATTCTGCTGTGTGCTTGTGTTCCTCAAGGTATTTGTTTTTGAGAGTTATAAGATAGTAAGAAATGTTCGTTCTGGATGGTGTAAACTACTTTTGTATCATATAAAAATAAAGTATCATCAGATAATCCTAGTCTATCAAATGAGCGTTTATTAAAATTAGTAAATTTAATACACTTATTGAACGACCGAACGAAACGAGCGATGTTATCCGAGTCTACTACGAGTATAAATGTTTGTTTAACGTTTGATCGGAACGTCATGAAATTTAGTAGGCGAATTAGTTGGACAAAAATAGTTTTTAAATTCGAAGATGAGCCAAATCGGTCAAGGATGAGGCGCGAGTTCACAGTTCGGGGCGGACAACTAGTATATTCTGAGAATAAAAATGTTTTTTTTTTTTAAAACCTACCAAGGTGGCAAACAAGCATACGGCCCGCCTGATGGTAAGCAGTTAACTTAGCCTATGGACGATTGCAACACCAGGGCCGTCATTCAAGCGTTGCCGACCCTTTAAAAACCTTATAACTCCTTTCTTGAAGAACCTCATGCTATAGTCTTTTGGGAAAACCTCAGCAGATTTTATTTATTCATATAGGCCATAACGACAACATATTAATTAGGTACTAAAAGAAAACTAAAAAATGTTAATTCTAAGTTTTTTATTTTAGTTTTTATTTATTCAATCCCAAAAATAAAAATAACCCTTGCAAAGCCGGGGCCGGCCGCTAGTTGTAAATATAAAGAAACTAGCAGATGTAACTTTCACGGTTACAATTTAAAAGTAACAAAGTTTTTCAGTTCCGTGTCTTTCTATGTTAGTAACTGTGCTTCTCTACAACTATTCTCGACTCGGGGGCCGCTTCTGTCGCCAATCGAATGTCTGATTTCAATTTAGATTAGCATTTAAACATGCGGCGCAAAAGCTTATCTAACGAATACACCTGTTAATGCCCTTCCTCTTCCAATCGCATTGGAGTTTAGACGTGTGTATTTATTGTAAAAATTGCAAAAATAATTTAAATTCCTATAAAATACTAAAATAAATTCAAGACAAAGTACTAGGCGCGCAGTAAAGACTTGTGGTATAGTGTGCGTAAAGTTACCGCGAGCAGAACAAAACCGGTTCTAACATCGGCAATCCCACTCACCGGCTTTGCGACCACCGTAAGTTTGAACTTCGCTAAATTAATACTGCATAAACAAAGTCAGTCATCATGTCCAGATCAATCAGATCGCCCACACAAAGTGATTTGCAACATACTGTGTCTGACTCAGACATCACTAAGATTCCTCCTGGTACTTCTGCACCGTCGTTTGTTTCTCAACGCAATAAAAGACAGCGACAAACGAGCGAAGAACAAATGAGTTCCTTTAAAGACGAAATTAAAAGCATGCTGGATGAATGGAAAGAGACCCAAAATAGTATGCTGAACAAACTTATTTCTGAAGTCGCTAAAATAAAGGAGCAAAACACTGAAATCAAGCACACAAATGAAGAAATTGAAAAAAGTTTGCTTTTTTTAAATCAACAATATGAAGACATGCGAAAAAGGGTTGAAGATCTGGAGAGTGAACGAAAAAAACACTTATTGAAGATAGCCATGCTGGAATCGTCACTGGAAGATGTTCAAAGATACTCAAAATCTTCTTCTATTGAAATAAGAAATATTCCATTGTCCTCCGCAAAAGAAGCAAATACGGACCTATGTAAGATTGTTGTTGATACATGTAAAGTTTTTGATGTGAATGTACAAAAAACAATGATCAAAGATGTCTTCAGAGTTAATAATACAAAGACTGGTAAGGGTACTGTTGTGGCGGACTTTACTTCAGTCATATTAAAAAACGACATTATTCAAGGATTGAAATCCTTCAAGAAACAGCACCCTGGGCGACACCTAAACTCTACCGATATAGGATTTCCAGGCCAGCAAATACCAGTTTATCTATCCGAGGCCTTAACAAGTAAAGGTCGTCGTTTATATTTTCTCGCAAGGGATGTAGCGAAGACCAAAGCGTATAAATTTTGCTGGACTACCAATGGTAAAATATATCTCCGTAAAGATATCGAAGCACCTCGTATTGAAATAAAGGATGAATCACATCTTGCTACTTTACGTAATCTTTGACTAGCATTGGTGTCTTGCCTACTTTTTTGTTCTATTTTTTGTTTACTCTATATTCTACTTTTTTGCCTATTTTATTATGTTTTTATAGTTATTGGTATACAATACCTTCTAAGTTTTGGATTATTGTACCACTATCTTTTATATTTTTGTATTACTGCTCATGTTGCTTGTAATAATCTACGAATTATGAATTATTGTTCCGTCATTTTCTACACAAACTCGACTAGGTTCCATTACTGCATTAAAAAATACTTGCCACATCAAGCGCTAAATAAACCAATAGATTCTCCGACTATGCCACTTTCAGTATTAAAACAAAATTCGATTCCTTAAATGATAATAACTTAGTACTCAACATAGATAATATATCCCCCGGGCCTTCTTTTTTGTGTGATCCTGAGTCATCTACATCTCTATTGTCATCTCATCAAACAAACAATAATTTGAAAATTGTTACGCAGAATATAAGAAGTATATCAAAAAATTTTGCCCAATTTGAAGTTTTTCTATCTAGACTACAAACAAATTGTGATATACTTATCCTAACAGAATCGTGGAATTCAAAAGCTACTTACTTCCCGTCATTAAAAAACTATACGACTCACTTCACAAAAAATAACAAAAATCAAAATGATGGTATTGTAGCGTATATAAGAGATGACATGGACTGTTCTGTTTCAGAAGTAACACTAACCGATGCCACTTGTATTATTATTGATACAAAAATTAATGCTCTCATTATTGGAATATATAGGTCTCCATCGTTTTCAAACACTACTAACTTCATATGCTCTTTGGATCACCTACTAAAGAATTACAGTAACCGCACTAATATAATTATTATAGGAGACTTAAACATAGACATAAAATCTAGTAATGATGATTGTAATTCCATAGATTACTTAAACTTATTGGCCAGTCATGGTTTTCTACCGGGTCATCTATATCCGACAAGAGAAAATAACTGTTTAGACCATGCCATGATTAAAACTAAATTAATTACCACTACACTTGTTTTTAAATCCTTGGTAACAGATCACTCTCCGGTACTTATATGTGTTACATTAAAAGATACAAGAAAATCAATTATACAAACGACTGTTAACAAAATAAACCACGAAGCAATCCTTGAAGAACTAAATTCAGTCAACTTTGATCATATTATGAAATCGCTGGATGCAAATTGGTCTGCTGAAAAGTTACTTAATATTCTCTCTACGTATATTAGAAAACACACACTGAGATTAATATTACCCAGACGATTACATTGTATCAAGCCATGGATTACACCTGGACTAATTCGATGCATTAGAAATCGTGACCGTATGCATATTAAAACTAAACACGAACCCAACAATGTAGTTCTAGCTTTGACGTACACAAGATACAAGAACTATTGCAATGACTTATTGAAACGTTTAAAGCGAAATTACTTTACTAGTGAGCTTAATAAAAATGTTAATAACCCAAAGGGTAAGTGGAAAATAATAAATAATGTCATTAACAAAAATAACAAAAATCCGCCCCCATTAGAACTTCTGCAAATAAGAAATACATCTGAACAGTCCTTGGAATATATAAACTCATATTTCACTAATATAGCAAAAGAGTTAGCAAACAATGTCATCCCTTGTACCGATGCAGTTGATGAATCCTCCATTCCCCCAGTATACTCAATGTGTCTATATGATACAACTGAACAAGAAGTCGAGTCCATTATTTCAAATTTGAAATCTGATTCAGCAGTAGGCTGGGATGGCATTACGACAAAATTGATTAAAATGACAAAAAATATTATAGTTCCCCTGATGACTCATATAGCAAACCTCTCTATGCAAACTGGTGTCTTCCCTGATGTGTTCAAAACCTCTGTCGTTCACCCCATTCACAAGACAGGAAACAGAGACCGTGTCGACAATTACCGACCAATCTCAGTGTTGCCTGTCCTGTCCAAAATCTTGGAAAAAGTTTTGAATAAAAGACTATTAGCATACCTTGAAAAACAACAATTTCTATCAAAGAACCAATTCGGTTTTAGAGTGGGCAGATCGACATCACAGGCAGTTACTGAACTTACAAATTTCGTAGCTACACACATCGATAAGAAAAATAAATGCATTGGAGTGTTCCTAGATCTAGCTAAGGCGTTTGACACGGTCCCTGTTCCTGCCCTAATGAATAAAATGGAAAAAACTGGTATTAGGGGTAAGGCATTGGATATATTTAAGGACTACCTAAATAAGCGAAAACAGCGGGTTACAATTGATGGCCTCCATAGTTCCGATGCTTTAGTAACTATCGGCCTACCCCAAGGAAGTGTTCTAGGCCCAACTCTTTTTCTTATTTACATAAACAGCCTATGTAACCTTAAGACACAAAACTGTAAAATTTTCACATTTGCTGATGATACGGCTTTAATCTTCCATGGTAACACATGGGATGAAGTTAGACATTACACTGAATTGGGTCCCCAGAAAGCAGCAGATTGGCTAAGTCAAAATATACTTACACTTAATATTAATAAAACAAAATTTATCACTTTTGGCAACACGGAACATTCACTAAAAGTTGCACAAGACATCAAAATACAAATACACTATTGTCAAAATAAAAACCTTCTTGAAATCTGTACCTGCAACTACTTAGATCGAGTAAAATCAATAAAATATCTAGGCATACTTCTTGATGAAAAACTAACATGGAGCCCATATATTAATCTATTAACAGGTAGAATCAGAAAGTTAATATATGTTTTTAAAAATCTGAGACATGTGGCCGATTATACTCTCCTTAAAACGGTATATTTTGCATTGGCTCAATCTGTACTATCATATTGCATTACCTCATGGGGTGGAGCTCGCAAGACACACCTCATAAAACTTGAACGTGCACAACGAGCCTTATTGAAGGTTATAAATTTTAAACCCTTTCGGTATCCCACTTTTAACCTATACTCGGAATGTGATGTCCTCACAGTTAGGCAATTATTTATTAAAGAGACAATTATGTCACAACACCAAAAACTGCAATATATTAATAACATTACTTCTAGACGGATAGACAAAGTATGTCCTACAGTTTCCTATAAGACTGCATATATTGAAAAATTCCAGTGTTACCTCGGACCTATGCTTTATAATAAATTAAATAAATTAATACAAATTTACCCATCAAACAAACACTTTTGTAAGAAAACTTTAATATCCTGGCTCAAATCCAAAAACTATTATGAAATAGAAAATTTATTTTTAATTGTCAAATAACTCAAATAAATAAATAAAAAACGTATCTAATATCTTATATATTTATTTATCACTAAAATACAACTATATTCTTTATTCCTTTACTGTTTCTTCATTGTATTGTCATACAATGAAGAAACAGTAAAGGAGTGAACGAAATTATGTAACAATATTCTTACACTAAAACAACTTGATGCAAAACAATGGAATATACCATACAAATGAATTGTCCAAGTTCGCACACATAGTAGTCACTATTGGAGTGTCTCTGAGCTACGCATGGTGCGAACGTGAGCTACCTACCCGCTTCATAATAATAATTAATGTTCTTTAATAATTTACTTACCTTTTTTGTTTTAATTCTGTTTTGTTTTTTGTAGTTTTAAGTTAATTAGTACACTGTATTTCCTGTTTATATTAACATCGGAAGGAAACTAACGTCTAAGACACAGGCTCGGCCTAGTTTAGACGTTAGCAGTCATTGTATTTACCTATTATACTAAACTCTAATCACTGTTAATTTACTTAAAAATGTACTGTGATGTCTCAATAAAGTTTTTATTATTATTATTATTATAATGTCCAAATAATTTATGACTACGTCGACCATTCTCGTTATCGTTAACATTACGTGTAAGCGGACCGCGAATTTCCTTAAAGGATAAAGTCGTTTCAGTTACGTTGGCATTTGCAGGGTTGATTGGGAGTTATTGTTGTAATGACGCCGTTTGAGTGTTCGTTACATCGTTTTATTTCAAATCATTAGTTACAGGTTAATTGGATTTTTAACAAGGTTCGGTTTACGTACTCATTATTGTACAGCGAAATAACACTTCTCAATCTTCGTTTAATTTTCTGAGTATTATATAGTAATTTTCGCCCTTTATGTTAGTGGTACTTTGGGTTTATATTTCTGTGACATAGGATAAATATTTTAATGTACTTTTATTTGTAAATTTACTGGTGGATTTTATGTGCAAATATTTATAACATCAAAAGAGAATATGTTAGGGTATTCAATTCTTATCATACCTAAGAGATATATTCAATTGCGACTTAAATAAATCCTAAAATGATAAGGTCAAAGTTGAGACTTCATGCTTCTGATATTAAATCCTCTAGACCCTTGTACATGTGTGCTTCAGTTACTACTACAACTATTTATTACTAAGTAGTTTGGAAGATTGCTATTAGCAATAAGATCGCCCATTCTACAAGTACTTATCTAACGAATTGTTTCTATATTTTATATCACGTATTTGGTGTACAATAAAAATCGTTATCCTGTGTGAAAAAATACCAAATCGGTCAAACCGATTTCAAGTGATGCGCTTACGCGAACAATTTTATTTCTAGTTTTGCTATTTCATAAAAATGCGAAATACAAATCAAGTTTTCGTGAAAATTCGTAAAAGTGTCACATGTATCATTCAGATCGCATGAAGTACCTATTTTGAGCCTTTTTGTGATAATTAAATTTTTCGCGAATCTCTTCGTATATTCGATATAATGATAAATTGTTTTATAAACACTATACTTGACATCTTCTAGCTTATTTTTTTAGTAACGTAATGTTTTTTGTATTCGATAGCCCAATTATTGAGAAAGGTTATGGGCTACTTAACATCACGCTACGATCTAAGAGAAGCATGACAGTAATAATAAACGAGACACTGGATGCGTCAAAATTTAACACAGGTAAAACTGCGGGAAGTGTCTAGTAGCTTATATATAAACAGACTTACCTCTGATAGTTATGTTGTTGATTGTGCATTAATGGTTGAGTTGGTTGCGCCAACAACAATTGCTTTTGTTGCTGTTGCCGTTGTAGCATCTGTTTACCGAACACGCCGTAACCGAACCCGTATATTTCGTCCTCTTCTTTCTCTGTGAGGCAGCTTGAGGGCTGTGAAAGAAAAGTACCATGAGTCATGAAATATTGTTAATTTTTTTATTACTAAAGAGCAAACAAGTATACGGCCTGTCAGATGGTGAGCAGTTACCGTAGCCAAATGATGAATGAATGATAGACTAGTATTATTAAGAGTCTAGAACTCTAGACATCTTTCACATAAATTACCATTATGGTTATTTCATAGGTTGTTTGTAAGTAGAGTTTTTCCCTCACATTATGTAGAAAATCAGGATTACCCATGAAAATTTAGCTGATTGATTCTTAACTGGTAATAATTTTGATATGTTAATATCAAATATATATAAATTATATGTTAACAACTTATGTTCTGAGATAATGTTGTCGTTCTTTGCTGAGGATTTTACTAAAGAATAAATGATATTATATTATTAAAATGAATGAATAAAGTTTTTTCATGAAAATAATCCTTATTACGAATAAATCTGTATTAATATCAGATCCAAATGCGAAAAGAGTCCTCTAAAGGTAATCCGCTTTATGTAATTTCACGTGTATTCACAAGAAATAAATTTATATTCACAAAAAATGGTTTAGATAGCATTGCGATGTTGAAAGCCTAATATTTCTGGCTAATTTTACACAAAGCCACGATTTTGCCCGCTTAGTCTGATTACACGAAATGATCCTATCATTTATTCATGCCGTTTCACTCCGTGGGCCTCTGTGGAGCTCATCATTATGACGTTGTATTTTCGTCTGGGGCATGATATTGGACGTGTTACGTTTCTCTGACGCTTTTCCTGTGATTTGGGGACTCAGCGTATTTGTTGTCTTGTGTTTCTTATCACCAAATTACTTTCTGCTAATTGTGTAATGCTGGTATATTTATTATAACAGAAATGTTTTGGTTTGGTCATTACAGTTCATCTAGAGTGCTTGGATTACAGACATTGATCAGAACAATAATACGAACCCAATTAATGGCTTGGGAATTTCAAGAGAGCTAAGAGGGTTAAGCCATATACGCTAGCTTGTTCAGAATGAAATTTCATGACAATTTCTATGTAGCCAAGTCTGTTTGAAAATAGAATTAGAATGTTACTAAACGTTAAACTTATTAATAATGCAATAAAATTATATGTAAGTATGAGGTCTGTTTCTTTTTAAAATTAAATGTATCTAGTTATATGTAATAACTTAAAAATGCTATTAAAATAAAATTTGTAATGCCATAAACAGACTGTTTAATTACGATTGACATACTGTTAAAGTACCTGATAGTACAGACTGAAGTTTGAAACGAGCCAAAAAATATTACGGTGTAGTACACCGTCATACTTTTTTGGCAGTAGTCAAAATGCGCAAATTGTTTCAGCTTATATACAAACTTCTTAATTTCTGATCATCATCACAAATGCATGTACTAGTCAGGTTACTAGCACCATGCTAGTAACCTTACTAGTGGTCGTTCATCTTACAGAAGACTACAGCCAAATAACAACGTGTTTGTTTTTTTAGATTCAGTTTATTAATATACTAGCAGCTGATGCCCGCGGCTCTGCTCGCGGAAATAAGACAAATCTATGTCACTGGCTTCGTAAAAGTCTATTCGCTGTTCCAAAATATAATCTATTTCTGTGTCAAATTTTATCTAGATCTGTTAAGTCGTTTTGGCGTGATTAAGTTACTAGTAATACTGTATTTTGGGTTTAGTCCATCCATTCAAACTTTTGCATTTATAATATATTTTTATTAATAATATAGATTTATTATAATTAGGAAGTGGTTCCTTTTGGCACATTGAGGGATAAATAATATACATAATATTATACTAACTATAGTTTGCAAATATACTTAATAGCTTAGCTAAGACGCACTATGAATGTATTAATTATTTATTAGACATATTATTTTTTATTTTTATTTGGGACATTGGTTATCTACATTGAAATTAATTTATTAAAAAAAAAACAACTCCCGCTCTAGGGAACAAACCCTGTGTCACAGGAGACTTTACAGACATACGATTAACGGACATAAAGTACAGACTCGGGACAACCATTTATGGATCACACTATTTTTTGTCCCGTGTGGGGATCGAACCCACAACACGCCACGCAGTGGTAAATGGCGAGGTAACCACTTAAGACACAGAACTAACCGTGCAGTCAAAAAAATATGTATGAATGTGAACATTTATTAATTACTTAATGTAACCAGCTTCGTCATTTACATTATAAATGTTCTCAAGTGCACTGATATCATAAACAGAATATAATATTAAACTGCAATAACACCTCACTTGCATCATTAAAATATAATTAATGAGGTTCATTCAAAAGTGCACATTATTAGTTTCGTGCAATATGAGTCAATTTGCAAAGTCTCTTTTATGAACTTTTTCTCACTCTTGACTAATATAATTAGAAAATAGGAATAAATAAATAATATTTTTATAAAACTTTTAGATATATGAATAATTGTTATTTTTATGTTTAACTTGTTCTACTATATGAAGAGATTTAAATAAATAAGCCTTATACTAAATTTAATATTCAATTAAATATCATAAAATAACGCGTAGAATTTAATTATGCCCTTTGTCGTATCAAAAGAAACCATCAATTCCAAAATGTTATCTGATATTGCAACTCACCGAACAAGAACTCACCGAATATTTTCCAGGCACATAAATGGGTTGCGAGTGCGACGTGGTCAGGTTATTCAGAGCCAAAGATCCAGGACTGGCTGAGGGGGGAGTCTGTGGTGTTCCTGGACCTCCAAGCACCCTCATTCTAGGAGACATCTCGTCCCATTCATGTCTCCTTAACTCTTCCAGGTGGTCTAGGACGTCACCGTAGTGTGTAGAGAATAGGTCTGCGTATCTTGAGGCTAGGCCTTCGAGGTAGCCTCGGTCACCATCCTGTAGACAATATTTTTTATTAGTAAAAGTGATACTTTTGCACAGTCGTCGTCGAAAACATTGCCTACTCTAAAGAATTTAAGGGTAGGAGCAGATAAATCGTTTCGTCTTCAAAGATTTATTTTCAAAAAAATCCGTGTTAACCTGTTTACAATCAAATTGTTTAATTTTATTAAAACCCTAATTAAAATACGAAAATTTCCTTTTCTTACAAAACAATACGATACGGCGTTCGTAGTAAAAACAGTGAAGTTAGGTAAATATTGACACGATCGTAATTAAATACAAGTTTATACATTAATAATTATGTACACTCAAATACAATCAATACACAGTTATAAAACAACAACAGTAAAGAAATATTTATTTAAATTTTATGCTGAAGGTCTTAAGTACTAACCAATAAATGTCTGTACCACTAAGGCATTATAAAGCCAATTTAATACGCAAACTTTACTTTGAGGAAAGTTAATAAAACTTAACAAAACATTTAACAAGCGCTTTTATTATATATGAATAGGACTTTGTAATAAATTGATTATGCGTCTAGGCAATATTGGTTCATTATGCAACAAAATACGATACTTAAATTCGATATAGCCCGGGCTATATGTATATAAAAATAATATTTTCATTTTTGATGAAAAATTGACTTAAAAGGATAGTAATAATTACGTTTATTTGTATGTATTTATTAGTCCTATATAATGATTTTAAGTTGTAAGTTCATACGTATACTGCGTATACTTGCGGTCGAGTTTCATTTTTACATCCTCCGTACCTTGGAGAATATATGTTACCTCGCCATTTTCTGTCCCCACACAGGACAAAAAATTATGTGATCCATAAATGGTTGTCCCGAGTCTGGGTGTACTTTGTGTCCGTATGTTTGTAACGTCCCCCACAGCACAGAGCTTGTTCCCTAGTACGGGAGTTGTCTTTTAAAAGAAATATTATATTTTTTACATTTACAGAGATGATTTATTATTCTGTCAGACCTATATGTTCATCAATACCGTCATTCAAAATATCCATTACGTTTAATATCATTGTAATTAGAACAAAATTAACTTTTTTAAAAAAGGTAATTACACCAAAACGTATTTGCTTCAAGTGATCTTTACTCAGCAGTTTCCGTTGAGACTTAAAAAAGGGGAAATTCGACGTAAATGAGGTAGTTAAGATCCTAAAAGAATTATGATCGGGTTCTGAACATTTAGATAATATATTTGCTGATTCGTAATTGGTTTTGCTTGTAGCTGCAAATGTGTCAAGTAAAAGGCAACGACCTGCTTTAGTCACATACCATTGAAAACAATGCATTGATGTACTTCATAAGATTTCAGATAATATTCGTCGATATAAATTATGATTTATTCGTAGTAATAAACTGGTAATACAATTATTATTGCAACGTAGACAAAGGTTAAGATAATATATTATGACTAACTGTTATTATATACTATAATCTCTTTGCCAAAATTCATCCAGATCCAAAGTAGTTTTTACATGTAAGAGTAACAAACATCCATCTATCTACCCATACAATCTTTCACAATTTTATTTTAACAATTATAATTAGAATTTGGATACCATTTTCATATTTTGTATCTTCATGTCTTATAGAAGTAAATTACTGTTAACTTCAAGGAAAACTTTATTAAACATTTGCGTAATGAGCATAAATATTGTAAGTCGGGTGACTTTGAATAAAATTAAAAGTAAATGGAAGGTAAAGCGTTTCATTAATCTTCATTTAGGAACAATAGTTCTTTGAAATGGTTTCTGAAATTATTTTTCAACGAATATAACTTTCGAGAAAAAGCTCCATAATATTTGATATATATAATACCTTATTCAGTTTTAAAAAATCCTTTTGAGTTTAATTAACCGCTTTTTTATGTGATAACTTTTTTAAATACTTTTTATATCTCAGATAAATTATCTAAATATTGACAATTCAAACGGTAACAAAAAGCTATGAAAATTAATACAAAGACAAAAGTGAACTTCACGCCAAACGGCGGCAGGGTGGGAAGTAAAATAAACAAGTCAAAATAATCCCGTCGCAAAACTCTTTCATTAAGATGGGGAAGAAGACGTGGACTAAGGGCGGATAATTTCTGAAATTCCTTGGCAGATACGAAAGAAATTATCCGGTAATCCACTTTTTGTAGGTGCTTATTTTTTGCGTAAATCGTGATGAAGGAGTAGTAAATATTGGTTTAGTACAAACAGTCTGTTTCATTAGGGAAAACACTGCGACCTGTAATGAAGGCTTTGCTTCGTTCAGACGCTACTGCGTAATAATTACTTTATAATCTGAGGACAAATTATGACGTCATAATCATTCAGCTGAGTCAAGAATTCAAAGTTCTTACAACTGCTATAAACATTTAAGACTCAAGTGTTTATCTTTTCAACTTATAAGAATTTGCCAGGATTGACATTAAATTTGTCATCACTTTCTGCATTAACCGCCTCGCCTTGGTGGTCTGGATAATAAAGTGGCGGAAAGTTTTAATGTTTTACATCTGGATGTCTGATTCATGAGACAACTTCCTCTAACTTAGTTTAATGTCTAGTATCCTGTATGCACTAAGTAATGTATCGAGGTCCTGTATTTTCTTCATTACGGATGGTGCAGCAATCAATCACGGGCAATTCATCAATCAGGTAAAAAATCTCAGCTGTATCGTTGAAGACCCGCACTTAGAATTCCACTAGCGGTCGCGCTTACAGTCAAAGATGGCCGAAGGTTTATTTCCATTTTTAAATGAGAGCGGCTGAGAGCTTTGTCGGCTCCGAGTTTGTGCTCTGCGTTTTAAGTGGATTAAATCGCTCTACGCTCGTAAAACCGACAAGTGCTCGAGCTAAGAATTAAAGTAACCGTTCGACTTTTGCATGAGAAAGTGCTCGCGGGACCTTGCCTCGCACTCACTCCGCGCAATTTGATGTGGCTGGTTTTTATTTATTTTCCAGTGAAAGCCCTCCGAATGAACTCTTTGCGGAATGCCCCTGCTTTGTGAATACTCAACTAAAGAAATTCATTAACACTATCCGAATGGAGTGGTGCTGATTATCGATGCTTTCCACGCTCCTCCGCTTCCACATCGAAATGGAATAGTCAATAGAGAAGCTTTGCTGACTGAGAGATTTAAAAATATTGTGAAGTGGGCAAACTAAGTCAAAGAACCGCCATAAAAGACAATAATAAATAGCTCATGATGCTTTAGCAGGAGGCAGAGTAACTGCTCTTGAATTTAAATGGTATATTTAGACCAAGACCAGTCGTTTAGAGCATAGAAACGGGTTCATTGAATGGTTTGCCAACGGCAGCTGGAATGTTTACGAAAAACAACTAAACGAAAAGTTAGGTAATAGAAACAGAACATGGTATTTGGAGAATTCTTTATATCGTTTTGTTTCAGGTTATTTGTGGAATAGATTAGGTGCGTAGCGTGCCTACATACATAAGTTATCTGCTATATTTGAACAGTCGTAATGTTAAATGAATTAATGTTATGTGTGTTTAATGTTAATTACTGTTGTAATTTAAAAATTTATGAGTGTTTGTTTTGTGTTTCCTAAAATAAAACTAAAATGAACCTTTGTTATTATAATGAATAGTAATATATTATAATTTATTTAAAAAGTAATTGTATGTTTTTACGACGAGAATGGAAACAGTAAAGCACTTCAAAATGTGAAAATAAGTAATGAGTTTATTTTTCGTCTTGACTTTACCTGGAAATAGCACTTCAACGTCGTAAGTACTGTGTAAAGCTGAGCTAATCCTTAACATAATGCATGCAAATGCAACTAAAGTGCATTGAGTCTAATAAATGCATACAAAATGACTACTTTAAAGCAAAATACATGAACCTTTAAGATTACTTTAAAATATCAACTTTCCAAACAAGTTGTGGTTTCAAAATTAAATTCAAACAACAAGTTACAAGGAAGACGAAATTATCAAGTCGAAAGAGCCGATAGCGTTAAAGTAATCAATTCAGGTCGCGGGTTACTGCCGAAACGTCTGCGCCATCGAACTCAACTTTAAAATGAGTATAAATTGCAAAACTTGGGAATTATTTGCGTCGTCTCTCCGTAGCAATTTACTCAGTTTTTCCAGAATTTCATTATAACAAGTTTAATTGAAGAGAGCGTCCGGTACATAAATTTAAACTTTTGGCATGCATTTTAATCTGCTTACCGGTAGTTGGTTCGAGGTAATGGCCAGTAAATGAGTTTCTAGTTCACTTTAAATTGTCGGCTCGTTAATAAAATAGGTGTACGTCGTGGTTGGATGCTCTGAACCTCGCGGTTGCCTTTTAGCAAGTTGTGTTGTACGGACATCGTGCTCGTGTACGATGCATTTGAGGTAGCTAACATATGCTCAGTCTAGCGTACAGATAATGTTACACATTAGAATATGCTCCGGCATCTCTGTGTGTGGTCTAGTCACTATATGTTTTAGACAGGTGCATTTAGAAACTGACTACATGTACTTTACTTTAATGAAGTGTTCATTTAGCTCACTGCGCTGCACATATTATTATATTCACTGTACAAATATTAAGCGTCTCTTTTGCTAATTAGAATTCACAGCATCAAGATTATTATTTATAACAAGATAAAAACAGGACAATCAGTCAAGCATGTCGAATTCAATTTCTGCGCACAATAGGTCCAACAAAAAACTATAAACGATATACTCACATAAGATATAAGTACAAAATGAATATAATGGGCAGTAAAATACTGGTTTAATCGGTAATTTATGCTCATCAAGGAAACAGATGCGGACAAGCTAGGAGTCACCATTAAGGCTCTGTCATAAAACTGGTCCCGGACGCTGTGTAGTAAGTATATGGTTAAACATGTTGATGTGGTACTACAACTTTATTTACACGGCCTTGAGTATCAATAAGTATTGAGCATGTAAGGTTTACTCGGACAATAATAATGACTACGTAGTTTAATAAGCTTGTTCATTGATTTTCATTACAGTCTGTTAAATATTTGTTCAAGACCTCTGTAATTTTATTCCACTTATGAATAAGTGGAGTTTAAAATTTTAATAATTTCATATAAAAATCTATAGTACACATTTCATAATTAGTCACTAAAATGTAGTCTTATTCACAAATTTCTACAAACAAATCGGTCAACAAAAAGGTCAACATTATTTGGCTTCTGGATGTAATCCTATAGTAATATTTTAAACACCCGAAGGTCTTCAGCTAACAATATTATATATTTTGTTGTTTGCTAGTAGAATTTAGATAGATAACTCTTTATTATACACCAAGTTACATTTATTTAAATGGGTTTTCATACTTGTCATACATTCGTCACGAAGTAAATATGTGTAAATTCGTCTAAAACTGTGACGAATTTACTTTGTGACGAATGTACAACAACCCATTTTAATTATAATAATTTTAACAAAAAAAAACCGACTTCTGTACGGCAAGTTGTAAAATTTTCGGATATTTGTTTGTTACAATCGAATCAAATCGACTGAGCGTCGGGCTGAACACAGGTCAAGTAGGTATTAAAAGCAATATTTAATCTGTGCAATCCGCGCTCAATTCATTCACGTCATTATTTCTTATTAATAGTTGCTTAGCAACAATAACCGAAACTTATATAATCGCCATCAGTAAAATACTTATTATTGAAAAGTTCAGATGGCCATCTGTGGTCTTCTTCATCAGTTTTACTTCACCAAATTACACTTTCTGAATGCAAATGATTGATTAGTTGATAAAAATATTGAAATTGCTATATGTGTGCCTATAACTTTTGAGGAGTTCCCTCAATTCCTCATGGATCCCATCATCGGAACTTTCTTTTAATGATAATGAGACAAAACTGGAAGTATGTCCAGTCAGACAAAAAAAGAATTTTTCAAATCGGTCCATAAATGACGGAGTTATGCGGTAACAAACATTAAAAAAAAAAAAAAAAAAAAAAAATTACACACGAATTGATAACCTCCTCTTTTTGAAGTCGGTTAAAAAATAACAGCTATTTACAAATATTATATTGAATTACAATAATTCTGACCATGATCTTTAACTAAGGTCATATTATATAGGTTTCCCGTTATTCCCACGTCTTAGTATCCCAGCTACTTACAACACAGCCTCCCTAGTTAGCCGCGGTGGGCTGTGACAGTCCAAGCCTTTGTGAGGCAGACGCCTGTCGGCTCATGTTGTGCCATTACATCCATTGTATGCTGGGTTCAATGGACCTGAGGTATTCAATGCAGTATTAATTATCCGACTGAGGAGATCAAGAGTTATGTTTTTCACGCGTAATTTTACATACCAAAGCTACAAGTTTTTTGAGGTTACGTGACATTTTTGTACGATTGGTTACGTACGGATTGGTTTTCATTGTAAGCAGACTAATTGTATCTGAATAAAAAATGTAGTTATAATTATACTTATTTACTGGTTTCTTATAATATGCTGTATTGTTCATACAGTAAAAATAAATGAGCTGTTGATTAGACATATTCATATAGGTACATATTAAACAAGCAAATAGGTCGGCAACACGCAATTTATAGCTTTGCCATTGCAAGCGTCCATAGGCTACGGTAACTGGTTAACATCAGGCGGGCCGTATGCTTGTTTTCCACCTAAGTAGTATAGATCTTAATAGATAAACAGGTATGAGCACAAACCCATGTTATTTGTATTTTACTATAATAATATACTGTAAGTTTAAATTATAGATTTTTCTGTTTTACTTGTCATTTGAGTTTTTTTTATGTAATAGGATATTTGTCTTTGTCTATCTGTATGTGCACGTTATAAAGGCATAACATTAAGTAACATAAATTTAAACGCGGATAGCAAAACTGCACAACGTTTTTAACTGTCAAAGGAATTTGTTAAAAATAAAGAGAATCACGAATCATTTGAAATATGCTTTGCGTAATTTAAAAAGAACAAAAATATACTTTGACTGAACGTTATAAGAGAGGGCACCATACTCGCGAGCAGCCCCGACTGGGGAAGGACCTCCCCTCCACCTTACAGACGACAACGACCAAATAACTACACAAGTACAGGTCTTCAGAGCTCATTTAGGGTTGCTTTGAGAAAGAAACGTTTTCCTATTCCAGAGATACTACATCTAAAAGCTCTAGTGTAAAAAAAAGGGGTCTGCAACATGTAAGTAATATCTAGTCTATTAATATTAGGCGGGCCGTATGCCTGTTTGCTAACCAGATAGTATAAAAAAACGTTATTATAAAATTTCTTGTTCATACATTAAAAATAAATAAAACTACTGTCCAACAAATCTTCAAACACTTTCAAAGTACATATTAACCCAGTATTTTGATTGTGATTTATACTAAACAGGTTTGAAATGTTTAAAGCGCCAAAGATTACGTTGTAACTTTAATACCTTTCATTAATGACATATAATTAACGTAATTAAGGCAAATGTAAGTAACTAAACTATTAATAACTATATTTACGATCGAATATTGACAGGTATTAGGGCTTGGTTAGACGAAAACTCTCTCTTGAGAGAAGTGAACTTCCTCATCATCATCATAATTATATCAAAGAAACATCCACTTGCTGATGGCTGTCTCGAGTTGACTTCGTCTATTGGCTGCCTGCACCATAACTAGGTCATCAACGTTATTAGAGGCCTGCTCATGTTATTAACTCACTCTTTTGGCAACAATCTCTGTGTCCTGGGGTATTTTACAAACATACAATTTTATTCTCAGTTACAAAGTACTATACTTTGTGACTAACACTCAGACCCGCAACTTATATGTATAAGTCACACAAAAATTTGTTCCACGTGAAAATCAATTCCACTATGTAGGTTATTAATTAATTAATTATTAAAAATCGTGAATATTAATATTATATTTAAAACGCAAGTGTTTTCTAATTCAATAAATAGCAGTCTAGATCGGTCCTTAGGGCAATAAATAACGATTAAAATAGTGACTCGGTGAGATAAGTTAATTTATGTTATTTCATATATTAAATTATCAATCTTCTATTTTTATGCTAATAGTGGAACGGTTAAAACGGAGACCGACACCTGTTAATACTAAATATATTATTATGTATGTATGGTACGTACTAACCACAGAGTAATGTACATACATATATTAACGATCTATTGAAGGCAAGTGAAAAACGCGCAAAACATGCGCATTTCTATGCATGCTGGGACTGTTGTTAAAAAAAAGGCCAATATCCAGCAATTACTTGCAATAGGCTCATTATATATGATATTCTAAAATCTTAAAATATATGTATTTGTGTCCATAATTCAAATAAAGTACTTGGATTTTCGTTTTCTAAAAATGAAACCTAGCCAGTTCGATTAATCGCCCCCAAAACCCCCTGCATACTAAATTTCATGAAAAACGTTGGAGCCTTTTCCGAGATTCAGATTTTAGATATTCCTATATACAATAATTACTCGTTGAACGGTATTAGATATTAAGCAGTGACTATAAGAAACGTTTTCCTATCCCAGGGATACTCTATCCTAAAGCCCAAGTGTAAAAAAATGGGCAGCAATACGCAAGCGATACCCCTGATATTGCAAGCGTCCATAGGCAACTATATCAAATAATATTTGTTCTGGGAGGGAACTCGAATTCACGACCTCCACACATTAATAATTATGTAGAATTAGCACTACAAACCTAGAATAAATAAATAATTGCTACTACAACTCGTAGTCAAATCGAAACGAGAAATCCAATTTAGTATCTGCTAAACTAATACCTGGGGAATCATTTCCAGTAATTATGTTGCAGAACTGACATGCACAACATGAAAGCACTTTATATGCTTTCAGTTTGATAGCTCTGTTCATTTACTCCTTAACGGAACATCACATCTCAATTAATGATATCATGTTCATTTGAGATACCACAGAAAACAGTAGCGAAAGCATTACCTATATATTTTGAAAACGAAATAGATGGCTATGACTAATCTTGACTAATCTTCAATTGTCTCTACAATTACAGGTGAGCTCTCTTTTACTTTACTCTCATAGTACAATGGGACAGTAATGCGATACGACCGGAGAAAGATCATGATCATCGGAGATATTATAGCGCACAAGTATGTGCGCAAACACAAGTGCACTCTTAATTCTCTCACTCTCATAGTCCGATGGGGCGGCAATCCGACATGACCGTAGAGAGATCAGGCGTAGGACCAACGGCTTTACGTGCTTACTCACGGGGGTGTACACACCGCCAATTTCATAAAAACTCCAATATAAATTTTTGGCCCGACCCGGGAGTCGAAAGACTTCGTAATCAGCAATCATACACATCAACCACTGAGCTACCGAGGCAGTCTTCCGTATTACATAGAATCCAAATAATACAAAGTTGCATTTATCTGTTAACAAAGATTTCCAAAGCAAGTTATTCAGTAGCAAGTATTGGAATAGCAAATACTATTAAGAGATCACGAATCTAAAATAGGATTGCACACAGTGCAAGAGAAAAACATACAAATGGTAGACAATGGAGAGCGTAGCTACTTAACATGCATTAGAAATTTCTGGAATAGAGTCAACAAAACTAAGGTGAGAAGATATTGAACTTTTAATACGACATACATATTTATAATCACTCCTGTTTCCATTTGGGACAGGCCTCTGCCTGTAACTTAACTATAGTACGCTAATGGCTTAGTTACCTAACTGCTCATTCAAAATAGTGCCATTTTTTTGTAGCAGACATATTTTGGTGATAAGGATTTTTTTTGACTACTTACTGAACTAGGATAATACTAAGTAGTGGTTAGCAAGCGTCCATAGGATACGATACGGCTTACTACTAGGTAAACCGTTTGTAGGACAAATATGGGTTTTTATCCTCATGGTTGTACCTATATAATAATAGCACAATGGTCACGGGTCTCCTCTCCTTTGTCAATTGAGAGAGAGGGTTTAGGCCTTATTTAACGCACGTTGGCCTAATGCAGGTTGGTTAATCAGACATGACTTTAGAATCTCTTCTAAGACATGTGGGTTTCCCCACGATGTTTTCCTTCACCGTTAGCAGATGGCGAATCATTTGATTAGTACATATAAACTCCACAAAGTGAAAATCACATTGGTACTGTCACTCGGGATCGAACTCACACCTCTTGCGTGCAAGTCGGTTACTTTCTCGCTCGGCCACCACCGGTTTTGACCGCAACCGCATGTTTGTATAAAATTTACCAATAAAAAAATATAAAAGTTAAAGCTTTTCTGTTTGCCGCATTAAGCTAAACTTATATAACCACCAAAGCGCACTCTAGTCACTAACACATTAAAGAACCGGCTTAGCCAAACAATTTATTTAAGTAATAATGAAAGGACTAACGTAACTTCAGTTGATGGCTCATAACACTGCTAAATGGGAGCCAAAACTGCTACACTTATCACTGGTTTCACAGTCCTAATAGCATTATCATAGTTCCTATAACATTTGCGATAAGGACGCACTTAACATTTTGCTAAGCAATAATGTTACTCAATTATACGTACCTAGTTACTAATGTCATCAAATTTGTAAACAAGGATTTACGTTAAACATTTTTTAATTTAAACAGGAAACTTTAATTGTAGACTTTATCTCTATTTGCTAAAACAATTCTTTCAAGATATAGAGACCTTACAATAATAAAATAAAAGATGGTGAAATTCAGATGTTCAACACCTCTGGGAACACACATAGCCTTCTGTAAAATTATTATTTAAAAGAATAAATTTTGAACCAAGTAGTCCACTTAAAGAAAAAAAAATCGCATCTATTCGAACATTTCTAAGAACAACAGAATTTGCAAGCAACAAAAACAATCACAGCACGAACATGTATAGAGAAGGCGAATCTAAAATAACGCGTCTGGTCGGCCGCTAAACAAAACAAATGGAACCACAATAAGACGAGGTTCCGCGTGCCACGGAGGCGATGCGACGCCGATACGATTTATGGACGGCTTCACCTGCCCTTTTACTGTACAGAAATGGGTGTTTTCATTCATGGTTCTGTGGTAAATACAGCCCTGGGATTACAGAGTTCAGAGTTTCAATTTCAAGTCTACATTTTAGGCTTTTATTTAGTAAAGATGATTTATTTTTTGTATTTGTTTTTCAATAATACTACTACTATAATTATTTTTATTGTTTTTTTTTAAGACAACTCCCCCGCGACACAGAGCTTGTTCTCTAAAGCTCTGTGTCGCAGGGGACTTTACAAACATACAATTAACGGAAACAAATTACACCCAGACCCAGAACAATTCTTTGTGGGTCACACAAAGTTTTGTCCTGTGTGGGAATCGAACCCAGAACCTCGTGCACAGCAGGCACATACCGCGGCCACTGGACCACCGAAGAAGTCGAATTCATTGAAAAACAAAAAAAAAAGTACTATGTGTTTGTGATTCACAACTAATATACATTTTTTTTAAATATCTTCTAACAATTTTGTTACTTTAGGTTTGCAACTCAAAACAAATTATGTACAAGTTAGGTTTATTTCATCAATTTATTTGTAAAACAAATGAAATATATCTAGACCATTAAATTATGTGTATTCAACCAAATAGACGGACTCCTTCCATCCGTCACAGAATTTGATTTACTAAGCTCCTTCAATAAATCTAATTTTCTAGAAAATTAAGACAATTTTATGTTCAATGCAGTGAAATTTATTACCGACACTAGCTGTTTTAAGGGCGTTCCGGCATTCGCAATACGCCAACACAATGACAGCAAAATATCAGAACTTCTAATGTGAATATTGTACATACATTTAATTTAGTACTAAAATTTAAAATAAACCACAATATAAAATTTAACTCCGTTTTAAAAACTATTTAATATCTAATATCATAAAAAAATATTATCAAAACATTTTATTTATATTCATATTATTGGACAATCTCCCCAGTTTCAAAATGCTATTGTATGTGGCTATTATAGCAGTATAAACTAGGAACACTATTATCAAAAGATTACATAAACAACACCCATGAAATAAGACTACCATATAGTCATAAACTTTAATGCCAAGAAAGTATTGGAAAGTCAACTTAAAAGTTATTTCAAAATATTTATCGTAGGAAATCGCATAGCGTAGCACTTTAGCTGAGACGGAAATGTGAAATCTATAACAAATGTACCGGACGGATATTGAGTTTTGATGTCATAGATGATGCGTGTTTTGAGTATTCTCGAGATAATAAAATAATATACCAGTCCCATCTCATGTTATTACGTCGAGACGATATTGGTTAAGATATTGTTAAAGAAAACAAAAATGATAACATAACGCATATAAACTCCGAGCTTTCTCTGAATATTAAATTTGTTTGGTTTAAATTTTGTATTGAAATTGAACTTGGAGAGAATAATAAAAACTACAGTTCAAGTGTCGCTTAGTTTTATGAACTTAACTTCCATTGCTGAACTCTTATAAGTCATAAGTAAGAACAAATATGAAGTTCTAAAGTTATGTCTCAAGTAATTAATCATTTAGATTGAACATTTATTACAATTATGTCTAGCAATTATAAATACATATACATCAAATTACAATGCAAAGAAAGCAATTTCACTTTACTAAAGGAATGCAATAAATTGTGTATATATAAAACTAACACTCACGAGAACTGTGTTTTTTGGAATAAAAAGTACCCTATGTAGTATTCCAGACAATAATCTCATCCAGAAATTTCATCCAGATCCACTAAGCCCTTTTGGCGTGATTGATAAGCAAACATTCATACATCCATCCAAACTTTCGCATTTATAATATTAGTATAGATAATGTACCAAGAGCAATCCTTAAATACTCTTGGTACACACCAAATTATTTTGACATACTACAAACTTAATTTAAACAACATTAATTAAAAAGCAAACAACAACAACGTCTCAATATTTATCGAAGCAAAAGAACATAATGAATTTGAAGTAAGAAAACATTAATTCGATGTGACAGTTAAAGAAATTACTGACAAACCGGAGGTTATTTATTTAATTGGCCGACTGGAGATTGACAATGACGTATTGTTTCCTCTACAGTTGAACTTGCAGTACATTGATAAACGTGGGCTGGCGCTGGTGATAATATCGCATAATAACAAGCTTGTGAAATAACAAGGGATTACGTGCGTGACTCATGGGGCTTACACTCTGGTATATGCTTAGATATAGCTGGATAACGCAATCATTCGTTTATCTATGTTAGATGGCATGCTGCTATCGATTTAATAATATTTATTTTTATAAAAATACATTTTTACTATTGTAAAAGTAACTTAGTTTAATAATACTATTATCAAAAACGTTAGTTTACAGCAACTGCAGATAATAAAAAAACATAGCTAGCTTATAATTGAGGAACAGATCTTTATCATGACGTCCTTATCGAAAATAAATCTCTATATGGATATCATTTTTCGAACAGCTCCGGCTTTATGTTATATGAAAAGTCAAACATCTCAACAATCAAAAATTTTAAAAACACCGTTTTTATAAAGTAAAGAGCTAAGACTGTAATGTGACAATATACCGTAAAGATAGAACGATATGGACAGTAAAATTTACATTCTCTGCATTTGACAGCTCATATCAATTGACTGCATTTTATTAACGTTTCTATTTCATGACTATGTTAATATTATAGGATGTTAGTTTTAGTCTTTTGGATTATTACTACATATTAGTGTTGCAACTTGAATAAATGTACTATGCAGCTAATAAAATTAACAGATGGGTTTGTAATCATCAGGTACTTCATTGCGTAATGATTGCGATAACTCATTACTCAATATAGCCGCAAGTTGTTAGTTCAATTAAATGGTTGTCACGGTGTATAATGTAAGAGACAGGCGTAACATTAACCAATAACAATCTCGTTAATCATTTAATTATGTTTCTTCTCTCTTTTTTATGGCAATCAGCCGATAAACTTCTACTATGCCAATGTCTAATATTCTTCTGGGAAATAATGATACAATTTGAGAAAAACGCGGATGAAATGAAATATCAAGTATCTTCAATTTTAAAATCGAAATAATTGTAGCAGTTTAGTGACATTACTAAAAATAAATATGAAAATATAGTTGTAAATTATTTACTTACGATGGTTAAATTGTAAAAATTCTCAGCATAAATTTTCAATTTCAATTTTCATTCAGCGTTCGGCAACCGTTGAAAACGCCCGCGTTCGTATTGCTCTAGTTCTCACTCGAGTAAAACGCTGAGGCAGCATACTAGTCGTCGCGAGTGTCCGACATCGGTCATCGTGATGACCCGGTTTTTGAAATTGTGCAATTAGTGAATAATTATAACTAAACATGTGTAATACGACAATTATAAAGGCATAATTTACACCAAATTAAAATGCCTTCCACCCAGATATCATTGAAAACTGAAACGGAACATCTTCTGTATAAACATTTAACAGAAGAATCAGCCCAACGTAAGAAGCTAGAGAGTTTGGTAGAGGCTCTAAAAGGTCAGATAACTGAACTTCAGCAGAAATTAAAATTAGTCCAGGAAAAGAATGACACGTTAGAACCACAACCTTTGTGTAAAGAAAATTCCTCTGAACGAGTCCGATATGAGACAGACGAAGAGGAGCTTGCAAACGAAACCGAGTGGATACGTCAGCAGAATCGAAAGAAAAGGAAGCTGAACCAATCGCTGACCCCACCAAAGCAACAAGGAGCAAGCTCCAGCGAAGACATAGGCAAAAAGGTCAAGAAGGCCCCACAACCGCCACCCATCATTGTTGAAAATGTAAAAAATTACCAACAATTTTACGATTTCTTATCCGAAAGTGCTTCGGCAGAGTCATTCATAATAAAAATGAGAAATGCTGACAGCGTCAAAATAAATGCAAGCAACGAAGACTCCTATAGAATCATTACAAAGCTGATTTCAGAAAAGAAATGCCTTTGGCATACTTATGAAAACAAACAAGATAGGCCGATTAGAATAATGGCTAAAAGTTTACCCTCTACTTGCGAGCCTGCTAGAATAATCGAAGACTTGTCAACAAAGGGTTACAATATCCTCGATGCGGTAAACAAATTACGCTGGAGAGACAAAACACCACTTAATATGTTCATGCTTTCATTTAATAAAGATGAAGATATTAAAAAAATATACGAAATTAAGTCTATTCTTGGCTGTAAAGTGGAAATACAACCTTTGAAAACGGGTAAATTAATACCGCAATGTAAAAAATGTCAAGCCTATGGTCATACACAAAAATACTGCTCCAAAGAGCCCCGTTGTGTGAAATGTACAGGCAAACATTTAACTAAGGACTGCATGAAGCCTGCAGATGCTAAACCAAAGTGTGTCCACTGTGGCGAGGCACATCCTGCAAGCTACAGAGGCTGTATGGTAGCTAAAGAGCTACAAACCCTAAGAAATAAAGCTACAAAAACACAGTCAGCCCCCACAAAATTGGGTGCAAAGGCGAATCTGGGTAAGAAAGGTATTACTTCTAGATTCGTTACCCATAGTCAGTCTTTTGCCCAAATCACAAAAGGTGTTAAGGCACAACCACAGTCGCAGTCGCAGACTCAGCCAACATCCGCTTTAGACGCTAAGATTAGCAAAATTTTAAGCATTATAACATCATTTGATGAAAGATTATATAAATTGGAACATAGCACCAATGCTGCTATTTACAAATAAACACAATGGTTAAGTCACTAAAAGTTATGGCATGGAATGCTAATGGACTCCTTCGCCATCAGAATGAGCTACAAGTTGTCCTAAATATAGAAAGTATTGATATATGTCTTATATCTGAAACGCATTTCACTAGGGAATCTTTCATAAAAATTAAAGGATACAACATATACCATGCTTTACACCCAGATAACAAAGCCAGAGGAGGCAGCGCAGTTATAATAAAAGAAAACATCTGTCATTATGAACAATTTAAACATGAAGAGCATGAAATACAAGCTGTAGCGGTGTGTGTAACAACCAAACGTTACCCTATTACCGTGTCTTCTATATATAGCCCGCCAAGATACTCATTAAAGTCTAACCAATACGAAAATCTATTCAAACAAATTGGTAACAGATTTATTCTGGGGGGTGACTTTAACGCCAAAAACACCCATTGGGGGTCCAGGCTTACGACAACAAAAGGTAAAGAACTATTATGTGCAATCAGAAAAATGAAATGTGACGTCATATCGACAGGGAAGCCGACATATTGGCCTACTGACTCACAGAAAATTCCTGACTTAATAGACTTCTTTATTTATAAAAACGTTCCAACAAACTTCCTTCACATCGAAGGCGGTTATGACATGAACTCCGATCATTCACCTATATTATTAACAGTATGTGAGAACATATTACAAAGAGAGAAGCGCCCCACTTTGGTTAATAAAAGAACCGACTGGGAAAGTTTTAAGTGCGACCTGGACTCAATTATAAATTTAAAAGTCCCCCTAAAGTACCCGCAACAATTAGAAACAGAAGTAAAAACTCTTGTGACAAACATCCAACAATGTGCCTGGAAAAATACACCTGAATTAAAACGAAAAGTTTTGAGTACCAACTACTCTATTGAAATTCGAAATCTTATAGCTGAAAAAAGGAAACAGAGACAAAAGTGGCAGCGAACGAGATTTCCTGCTGACAAAACACTTTTAAATAACCTGACAAAAAAACTTACTAGGCAAATACAGCAGTTCCAAGATGAATCGATGTGTACATATCTAAGCCAATTAACGTGTGATCGAACTACTGATTACTCTTTATGGAAAGCCACAAAAAGCTTGAAAAGACCTATTACGCAAATTCCACCAATTAGAGAAGAAACTGGACAATGGGCCGTAAATAATAAACAAAAAGCTACTAGATTTGCGCTTCATCTGGAGCAAATATTTCATCCAAATGGACTTGACACCGAAGACATATCGTTTGAGACAATGCAAAATGATCTGTCCGACATAAAATTAGTAACTCCAAAAGAAATGCACAGGGAAATTAAACTCTTTCAACATAGAAAATCCCCAGGGTATGACCTTATAACTGGGGAAGTCTTGCAGCATCTCTCGCGTAAAGCGGTGGTAAAGCTTACCACTCTCATAAACGCTACATTCAGATTAAAATATATACCCGATATGTGGAAAGTTGCTGAAGTGATAATGATACCAAAACCTGGTAAACCACCTCATGATGCATCCTCATATAGACCGATATCTCTTCTGCCAATAATGTCCAAACTATTAGAAAGACTTTTATTAAAACGATTAAAACCCATCATACAATCCAGAAATTTAATTCCTGACTACCAATTCGGCTTTAGAGAAAGACATTCGACTATTGACCAAGTTCACAGAATAATTAATATTATAGAAAAATCCTTGGAAGATAGAAAAGTGTGTTCCACAGTTTTACTGGATGTAGCCCAAGCGTTCGATAAGGTGTGGCATAAGGGACTTATACACAAACTAAATAAAATGCTACCAAAACACTTTTCAGATATCTTACAATCTTACATATCAAACAGAATGTTTAGAGTAAGACAAGAAGATGCATACTCTGATCTAAAACCAATTAAAGCTGGAGTACCACAGGGGAGTGTTTTAGGCCCGATTCTGTACCTATTATACACCTGTGATATTCCAGAATTAGAAAATAGTACCATAGCAACCTTTGCAGACGATACGGCAATTATGGCCGTGGGGTCTACGCACAAAGAAGCAGTAGAAAAAGTCCAAATAGCCGTAAATACCATTTACAATTGGACCAACAAATGGAAAATAAAACTTAACGAATCGAAGTCGGTTCATATAGACTTTACTAATAAAATTCCAAACTACCATCCAGTATACATAAACGGCCATGCAATACCCTACGAAAATACTGCCAAATACCTGGGAATGACTCTTGATACAAAGCTTCGCTGGAAAGCTCATGTCAAAAAGAAACGCGACGAGTTAGAACTTCGCTACCGGAAGATGTATTGGCTACTGGGTAAACACTCAGAACTGTCAATACATAACAAAATTATTCTGTATAAACAAGTCCTTATGCCCATATGGACTTATGGTATTCAGTTATGGGGATGTACCAAACAAAGCAACACCGAGATGATACAACGTTTCCAAAATAAAGTCCTCAGGGGTATTGTAAATGCGCCCTGGTACATCAGAATGAGCGACCTTCATCGAGACCTTAAAGTAGATACCGTCGCGGACATCATAAGGAAATTCGCCGAAGCCCATGAACACCGACTTCATCATCATGTAAACGTTGAGGCCATCCAGCTCCTCGATCATACAGACTTAGTAAGGAGACTCAAACGGACAAAACCTTTTGAGTTAAGTTAATGTGAAAGTGCCTAGTGTGTAACACATAAAAGTGTAGTGTAGTAAAAGAACACAAGAGCAAAGTGTCTTCATATTTATAGAGACAATAAGAGAAGTGTTAATGGACACTATCTTAGTTTAATTTATTTTATTAATTTAGGTTAAATTAAAATTACATATTAGGCTGTTTTAGACTAGATTGTAATTAAAATGATGTATCACTTAGGTATATCATAACATAAAAAAAAAAAAAAAAAAAAAAAAATTTTCAAACAATAATGCAACTAGGCTGCAAGTATTATAATACATTGCTACAATATAACAAAATATTATACTGTCGGATTCACTAGATATTATAAAATATTTTACAGCAGGCCATAGAATCGCGGGCGTGCCCCGTTGTCCATATACCACGTAGTGCATAAACAAAAGCATTTGAATATTATACGTGGGCAGCAAGTGACAGCCGAATGGAATCACGCCACACATTCAACAGAAACTCAATCGTTTGATCATAAATATTCTCCTTTCGTATATTTTACCGCAAACATCGAAATACTGTCAATAGAAAACACATATTGAAATTGATAGTATTGACATCGGAAGTCGAAACTCGTTCTTGCTATCACCTTCTATTAGGCCCATAAAATACTACGGTAAGTATTTTGCATTTTTATTTCTTTAGATTTAGTATTCTCATTTTTACCTATTTATTTTTTTATTATAAAATGTCAAGTTGGTGAAAAATAATCATTGCAATCAACACACAATATTTCATTTAAGATTTCAAAATAAAGGATGAGCGTTCTAAATTTAAAACGTCCAATCTGTCAACGGTTGAGCGCGCGTGTTGTGCGACGACGAATGGTTGCAAACGATACCTACATCTGTTGTCTATTTTCAGATTCGTCACTGCTGAGACGACTGTCTGCGCCGGAACTCTCCTCAATCCTTTTTTTTTACACCAAAATCTTTACAAGGAAAGGAAATCATGCAATCAACACTTCTCAAAATTTGATAACCACCGAATTCATAAAAGTTCGATGTGATCCCAAAATATTTTGAGTAAAAATATTTAAGCGATCTGGTGGAACGAGCAGCTCCCCGGTTTCCACGCTTATCGCAAAGCTTTGTACTCAACGCATTAAGCTAATTTGAATGGTGAAGGGCTGCTCAAAAAGCCGTTGTTTGAATTCTTCTCTTTAGTCGGGCGGTTGCCGGCCTGATTGTGGGAGCCGACGCTGCATGGATTGCATTCTGTTCGTCGCACAAGAAGACAGGCGCATTGATGGCGGCTTTTTGATTTAACCGACTGTACGCGCACCGGGAGCCGTGTATTTGCGTTGTAAATTTTATGCGTTCATTACATTCTTACGTTTTATCAAAGTTGAACTAATGATGCAGTTATGTCAAAATACTATTTAAATCACCTCGATATGAAAATAACCAACGTTGGTTTATGTTAAAAATAGAACTTTCAACGATGAAATCAGATAAGCTGGTAATCTTAGGTTGTCATCGTAACTTTTAATAAGCTGAAGTTTTTCAATACAGCTTCTTATAATGCAACAGCTAAGGTTCATAATAATGTTTTAAGACTTGACTGTTGACGAATGTCCAAGATGTTATGTCGTGGGTGAGATCATTGACAAACGACCTACTCTGTCACATCAGTGATAAATAACTGATTATGTTACACTGCATTTTGCCTTCATAATTAATTGACAACACCTATCTAAGCGGCATTAGCGTTTCAAACGACCATAATTATTAAAGGAACCGCTTGCGACCGCATTTCATAATTTACTCTTCCATTATAAAATAACTGACAATTATCGTCAGTTATGGATGAAATGGAAGCAATTTAAAGCTCTCCACGGTTGAAACATGCACCCCGTTGAGTTGGATTTATTTTTTATTGCTTTATTATTTTATTGGCATTGCAAGTGCAAACTGCCTCTCGTTTTTACGATTTACTTTTCGACCGGCTTCGGGATCATAAATTTGCGAGCTTTAAACGAGCACACGCCTCCAGCTAGAGAAGCTACCGCATTAATATTGGCCGAGATCATTTGTTATTTCTTGCAGTTGTTCGCACACTGACGTTAATAAGTAACTAGTATTAAATGTATATGAATGGAGTCGTTTCGAATAAACAAACGATTGTCCACAAACTATTTCCTTTGAAGTCTGTAGTGGTAAGTTAATTTGTAAACTCCCATCCTCTAAGTATTTGTTGACTAAAAAAACGTAAACAGTCTAAAATAACGAGCGAAATAATCGTTCAACCAAAATAGTGATGGTTATTCCGGTATCGTCTGGTAGTTAATTGCTGCATTTTTTACACGGCCGACTGCCACGGATTCCGTAATTTGTCTTCTCAGAAATGAGTCGCGTCGTCGAATGCAAGCGACATGTAGATACGGCTCGAGCTTTTTTTTCTGTAGATACCCCTCGGATTTCGTGCGGCGTAAATTACGTTTTAGTAGAATCCCCCGGGGAAACGTTAGACGGGTTCTTTCGTAATTACGGTTTTAACTGCTTGGACAGAAACGTCAAACGTAACTTATTTTCGAGGATGAAATTTCCTCCGATGTTTATGTTCGTTATTTTGTCTGTCGCCAGCTCAATTTTTTGTGCACACGTGAATTTAAACCATGGGGTGTGATTAAAAATGTAGCGGGTGAATAATTGAAAACGGTGCGGTACAGCATTGCGGTCGCGGTACATAGCGATATAATGCAATCAATACATTGACGTTCACAATGCGGTTGTGCTTAACGATCGCTGAGAAGATTTACGCTTACCGCTCGCGCTATTTACGCGCACCGCTTTTGATATTTACGATTACGCTCACGCATATTACGAACGTAATGCTGGCCCTGACCCCGCGGCGCCCTCAAAATACGATAGTGCCTTACCGCAGCCAGCCACGTACTATATCTCAAAGCCACTGTTATGTTCCTAGCTTTATGAGTAAGTCTGTTAAGCCGCCTGCCGCAGGTAAAAATGTTAAATGAGTACCTATAAATTCTCTACTTCAAACGTAGCATAATGCCTTTTTCTCTGAAGGGATGGGCAGAGGTGTATAATTCGCTAACTATTTTAGGGCTTATGTATATTGGACTGTACCTACCTGTGGTCTAATGGTTGAGATGCTCACTTTGTTTTGACTATTTAAAAAGAAAACTTCAATAACTGCTCGTCCGAGAATCGGACCTGGGATCCACGATCGGCTGAAAGCTTATGCTACGCAAACAACGAGGCAATCGAAATATTATTCATCGCGAAAATAATCTTATTACAAAATATTAACTGCTTTGTATTCTAATAAATTTTGCAGTTATGATTCACGTGCTAGTACAAATCTGAATTACAGATGTCGCCAGAATAGCACTCAAGTGTTTTGCAATTAAAATATTTATGACTTTTGTCTTTGATGTTTCGGTATAGGTGCATGTGGTTTGTACTTGAAACTTCTGAGTTATTGCCAATGTTCGAGTGTTTGAGCGTTATCTAGTATGCATTAAGTCAAAATAAAGAGTAATTAAGATAAGGAAATAAATACAAGTGGCTTTGTGAATAGATTATAAATAGAAAAGTCTGTGTGCTGATTTATTTCGAGTGTTTTTTTTAAAGAATGCTATCAATATTACAAGTGATATTTTGGACAATCACTTCAAATTATTAACCTTGCTTATTGCGTAACTTATTACTAATCGTAATAATTGTACGCTCCGACTCTAGATATAGATCTTATTTTATATCAACTTCGTAATAATAGTCCTCCATTCCCTCACTCCCAACTGATTATTAGCTAACTACACAGGGTATTTGTGTACGAATGTGTGAGCCAACATAGGTGTACTCTTTATTTCTTCACTGCAACAGTCTAATGGGCCAGGAATCCGACACGACTGGAGAGAAATCAGGCGCAAAACCAACGTTTTCAAGCTACAAAACACAAATATTATATCTTTTTTATATTAATGTAGTTTACATTTAATCTACAATATTTTCAATGGTGTTTGTTAGTCAATATTTCTTAGTTAAAATATATAAATCATATATTATACTGACTATCAACTAAATAGCCTAATGGAACAATCATTTCTAACAGCGTACACAAAACGTCTAATTCCAAACGAAATAAACGAACAAACAATATTACAGTTCCCTGCAAATTACAGTTTGCATTGTACAGCCAATAATTACAGTACGATATCGTCTGTAATAATCTAGACAGTGACAGGTTAAAATTGTTTCATGTTGTACTTTCTTTGATGGGTGCTTTTACAGCTAGTGTTGGGGTACAATTGAACGATGAGCTATTATATAGCAATTTTGTTATTAAACTTAATAAAAGTGTCTTTGACGATATTGTTGAGTTATAACTTATGAGTTGTGGTTTGTTTTGTTTGGTTGTTGTTAAACGCATATTAAATTTATATGGCTTTTTATCTATGAATCGGAATAATTAAATTGTACTCTATGATATTGAAGACTAATTATAACTCGCCAACAACACTAGCGTTTATAACTTCGTAGGCATAATTTACCCCGCAATAAAAAGTGCATTGTAACATTAGCTGTACCTACTCATTAAAGCATTTCGATTCTCGAACAAATTACTGGTTTTAGGTAAATAAATGCACTATACATTCCAATCTGTAATAAATATTTTAACGTTAAATAATTATAATTAAGCAAAAAATATGATCATTACTTAGTGTATAGGTACATGGATAAGTTAAAATAATAACTAAATCTCTAATCAAAACTTTCATAACCCAAAAGCAACATATTATTAAAATTAGTTATTTAACTAACGACTGTCGAATACACTCGATAATCGAAACCATTATCGATTCCGATCTTTAAACGACATCAATCGATTCATTTCTCTTGCCTCAACAAAATGTAATATCGATAAATTCATAAACGTATGTATTCTAATTTAAATAATTCAGACATATATGTACGATAACTATTTGTAAAACGATATTAATCTCTCTATCACACTATATCGATGCACGTTCCAAATTCCGATACATTAAATTTGTTGTTGTAACATCGATATTATTCACAACATTATCCAGAGAACAATTTTATTCAAAATTAAATTGGCTGTTCGTGAAACTGTATAATGCATGATGTTAATATTATCGAGTTTATTCTGCAATCGATAATTATGTAAGTGTTGAAATTCATCTAATTAATTTAGTTTAAAATTAAATTACACATCAGACAGAACACTAAACGAATGTATCGCTAAGTTCTTATTATTGCTACGGCTTGGAATTATCGTTCTTCTTTTGGACCAAGTGGAAGAGCAAGTGTAGGTTCTTTTCGAATCTTCTGCTTCGCGACGAAGCAAGTCAACCTATGGCCACGGTCGGCTGGTGCTATTCGACCATGACGTCGCATCAGATGTCAGGTAATGAAAGGTTCAAAATAATACACGATTTAGATCCATTTTATATAGTAATATACTTATTAGTGTCTTTGAAATATAATCGTTGGTCACTAATCTATACGATAATCTGCACGAAAAATGAATTAGATAATGATGCTCTGTTGCACCTGTAATGTGAGCTACGAGTATAATATATGTGTTTACTGACTTAATGAGCTGTGTTTGTAAGACTTGTTTAAAAAGCATCGTATTTTTCTGACCAAGCCGCGACTTACGTATAAAGCTGGGTATTGACAAAGCGAGTGCTCATTTGGTGCTCGCATTGAACAGGCAGTCAGTCATTCAATGTGGCTCGCGAGGCAAACACATCACAAGGTTCCTTTGCACCGTATTCATTGCCTGGCATCCTAGTGATATCGTTAAATGTTAGCTCAGGCCGTTATACCGAAAGTTGTTCCTAAATAATATTACAATGCTATCTCATTGACCTAAATGTTTTTAACTAATTTAGCAGTTTATATCTAACATTAGCTTTACTACTACGATACTATATTTACTTTATACCAAGCAAATTAAATAAACAGTAAAACCTTCATTTTATTTTCAGTTTACTACTAGGTCGTATTCGAAATTATTTTAATTAAAGCCTAACGCGTTCAATAACATTTAGGCATCAAGTTTCAACTTATTTATTTCTTTGAGGCACTTCAGTTTATATTTCTCTTTTTAAGGACTAATACTTAAAGTTATAGCTTTGTTCTTTAGATCTTGGATCATAAAGTTAAGTTTGTGTCTACAGTTTAGGTACACTTTAAATCTAATATTAGATAAAATATTGTCATTGCGGTTCTTGAATAGCACCATTTTGACTTCGATTTGATTTATGACGAGACGTTTACTATTCGAGCTCTAAATTTTTTGTTGAAAAAATATTATACAGTTTATTGTTTTATTCTATATGGCCAACTAAATGCACTAAAGTCAATTACATATATGGACTTGATCAGTAACTTCCCTTTTAGGTTTTACACAGTTAGAAAAATACCTTACCTGCATGGTACAAATATCTGCCACTATACAAGTACAAAACGCTTCTAAGGAAATGAAAACCAAGCAGCTAGACACGTTACATAATGAAATATAGGTATCCAAAGCAAGAGTGAGGGGGACAGAGACAACCGGTGGTAAAATATTAACATAAATATCTTAAGTAAGTGCAAAAGGGATGGAACACCTGCTTGCAATATTCAGGATCTTGGCAGACACCTTAGTTCACGGTACTTTATTTTAACAGAAACTGCTTCTCCTCTCTAGTAAGACATGAAAGCAGTCTGGTAGAATATTCGACTTAAAAAAAAACAAAAATAAATAAACTTAAAAAAATATATATATATAATAAACAAAAATGGAGCAATATTGTAATGCAATGGAGTAATGTTGTATTTGTTAAGCATTGTAAAGCAAAGTTTTGATTAAATGAGGACAATATTTTCCATTCACAAAAATAAACTTGATACCTACATAGAACCATAACACTGCCAATAAAATATTTCTCGAACTTCACTTTAGAATATTTCAACACTATTCATACCTCATACTGATTTTACAATATTTGGCAGAGCTCGATATTCCTCCATATCCATTTATAGCAACTCCATGAATCCTTTGCCAAGTTATATAAGTTATTTTGTAAGAATAACTGTGTAATAATAGTCAGTGATACCGTAAAATGATGTTATGAAAACAATAGTAAGATTTGTGTACGAAGTTTTAGCTAAAACTTTGGCAATCGAAAATAAAATAAATGAAGTTTTAATATGATACGATTTCATTTTTGGTTTCTGGTAACTTTTTGTTTTTATTCTAGCATTTTTATTGTGCAAGGTGGCAGACTAGCCGGCACACTTAATAGTAAGTGGTAACTGCTACTTATTAGGGGCTTCAGCAATGCTACGGATGCAGCCAAGCCGCTTTTTTACCGTAACCTAACGTATTTTATGTAGATTTAGACTTTTGTTGCATTATATAGGGGAAAATATGACTGGACTACTAAATTGGAATCTTCATCCTATCTACACTTGATTGCTTGATACACTTCAATCGAGTTAGATAGGATTCAAATCTTCCATCACCGACTAACGATCGATGTTTTCGACCATCAATGTTACACGTATAAAATATTGACATGTTAGTGGATACAGTGTCAATCATTGTATAGCGCTCCAGATATGAAGCGCTCATAGGCCAAGACAGGTTGAATGACGATTTACTCACTGTAACGGAATGTGGAAAGCTAAAGATCGACATTCACCAGAAAATGTTACAGCTACCAGAGGGCGATTACGATGTTTTCAATATTAGGAATTTTTCTCTTATGTGTATCTGCATAAGGTTAAAAATTGCCAAGTACTATCTGATTTTACGTCATTTTACTACAAAGCGACATATGCCAGTAATAATAACAAAAATATCTTCGGTCACTAAAATATTTCAATATCGAACTCACATTCACTACGTTATTGAAAGCCAACCGAATAGACTGGTTATCCCCTGATACTTGTTAGCGATGGTCTAGATCTGTCATATTCAGTGCACTAGGACTACGTTTGCAATACGAGATCTTTATAGGAATTGATTGCTGTTATTGATATTACAAGTTGGCTTGTTAGAGATTACATGCTTCAAATTCATAACATGACAAATTATTAGAGATTTTATACTTATTATAACAAAAGAGCTGTGGATATAATTTACCTTCAACAGCTGAACCGGGTTTCATTTATGACTGAGAAACATACTGATAACTTTTTTTAAAAGGGTCATATAATTATGAATACTGATAACTGACTAATAATGACAATAAAATGAAGAGAATTTATCGAGAAGAAGAAGAAGCACGAATTGAAGGATCTTCATAATAGTGCAATGCTTTCGAACATTTATTTAATTATTGTCCGAAATACAGTCACCCACTGATATATAATACAACACAAAGTAAAATAAACAAAGGCTTTAAGCTTTCAGCACATTTATTTTTGCTACTGTTTTTAAAACATTATTTAAGTAACAAGATTCCTTACAACATTATATTGCAATCGGTAAAAACACACTATGTATAATATCTATTTCAAGATCAATGTTCTTTCAAATATAATATTCTCGTACTAAAGTCTTATTGCAGTAAGTTGGAGCGGGAATTGGTGCCAAATTGCTCCGCGTTGCCTTGCACGCGTCATTTACTCACCGCTTAGACCAGCTAGAATAAGCTGTAAGAGAAGTTATAGGCACAAAACGGTGTAGAGATGTAGGTTCTTACTACGGAGCAATTGCATTCTTAAACTATTGTGTTTGTTTAACATACCATATTATCGGGCGGAGACGTCTATTATTTTATAAAGAGTTCTTTTGCAGGAAAAGACCATTCTTACAGAATTGATATAGCAGATTTTTACGAAACTTCACTGTTGAGTGAGAAATATTAATGTGAAATTCTTCAGAGGCTTCTGCATGCTAACCATTTTTATATATTATAATAGTCTTAATTGCCATATTTATATATTATATTTACCTTACATTGTAACCGTTACCAACTGACACTTGATTTCAAGTTCCACCATGAAACGCAAGCGAGGTTTCGGGTCGACATTTCGACGTACGTATAGAACCAACGAAAGATAAATCCGATGCAGCTTCATGGTAGCTTTATTCTGCATATTTCGTCCGTGTTACGTTTTAGCTCGGAATTTCAGATAGACATTTTCATGGTAGACCTCCTGTTTGTTTTATTACAATTAATAAACAACTTCGTTTCTCATGTAATACTACATAACCACTACAAAGCTTGTTATGACGTTCGCACTAAATAATATACGGTGACAACGCTATACGGACGTACAATGACATAATTACCGTCACACTGAGCTGTTTACGCCTCCGAGTAATTAGTAAAGACGTTCAAGAGCGTATTATCAACAATAGGCCGGATATGCGCCTCGACGCCGCTTCCTACCGCTGCCACGAATTATCGAACCTCCGGCCTCTCACTCATTATTATAACAAAAGAAAGCGACGCAAGATTCTTTCCTTTGTGAAGCAGGTGGCTAATTAAATTTTAATGCTTTGATGCGATTCGATGTAAACTGAATCGATTGTATGCGGACATCGGTTGTTGAGTTTACTAACACTGTATTTTTAAGGAGTTTATTTCAGCGTTTTTCAGGTGCTTATTTACTTCTTGCCAGACCACGTTCTTAAGCGTAATGGCTTATTTTTTGCATGAAATTTCATAGTGCGAGCAAATTATTAGTCTTCGCCTGCTACTTTTTCATGTATATTTTTATTAACTTTTGCTTTATTTGACGTTTTCATTTACTTGATATATGATGCAATATTTTCTAGAAAATTAAAATATTACAATTTTCTAGGAAACATGGTGCTATATAATATTTTAATTATTTTGAACTTAGGATTGACAGTTATAAAACGTTACGGCACTTTTTTGAAAACAAAAATTTATAAACATGCCACGATCTCATATCGATAGAGAAGTGGCCAATTTTACTATGTATTATAATGTTTGGTTCGCAAAAAAGGTACAGAAACATTTCAAGCAATAAAAGCAAAAATAATAAAGTACAGCAAGATTCCCAAACTTTCAAAACTTACTTATCATTTTCTTTACTACTCTTACCTACTATAATATTCTTCATACCATTTTTAAAGTAAATAAAGCTACCAAATACAATAACACTTTATAAACAAACAAAACGTCTAAATAAATTCAGATTGTGATCTTATGCACACTTACACCGAAACCGTAATAAAGTAGGCACAGATTCACATACATATTTACACCGTACACTCCTAATTCCCATGTTATTTCACCCGCTGTCCGGCCCTTCAGACAGCTTCATTAGCCCCCACGTGACGCAAATTGCGTGAACAAAAGATACAAAGGAAGTTGTTGTGATACTAACGATTGCTGAATTGACAGCACTGTGGAGGGTCGTGGAGGGGAAGGAAAAAATCTAGATTGACATGTGCGTGTATTGATTTTGTTTTTTATGTATATAATAATATAATAGCAACCCATATAATGTCCCACTGCTGGGCACGGGTCTCCTCTCCTCTATCAAGAGAGAGAGAGAGGGGGTTTAGGCCTTAATGCACACACGCTGGCCTAATGCGGGTTGGTGAATCAGACATGTCTTTAGAATTTCTTCTAAGACATGTGGGTTTCCTCACGATTTTTTCCTTCACCGTTAGCAGATGGCGAATCATTTGATAAGTACATATAAATTCCACAAAGTGAAATTCACATTGGTACTGCCACCCAGGATCGAACTCGCTTATTCCAGACCATAATCTATCTCTGTGCCGAATTTCATCCATATCCGTTCAGTAGTTTTTACGTGAAAGAGTAACTAACATCCATCCATCCATCCATCCATACTTACAAACTTTCGCGTTTATAATATTAGTAGGATTATGCAGTGTGACTGATGAAGCAGGTTGGTCCCGTAGCATAATGTTGCACTTATACCTAATAGACTGGCCTGTTGGTCTAGTGATTCCCTAACCACTAGACCAACAGGCCAGTATATTAGGTATTATTATTATTATTCTGACTTCTAAGCTGGAGGTCGTAGGTACGATTCCCACATGGGACACAATTTTGTGTGATTCATAAATGACGTATCTTTCGAGTCTAGGTGTAATTTGTGTTCGTCAATTGTGTTTGTAAAGTCTTTCTTTAGTGCGTAAAAATATGTTTACGGGTGAACGTAAGCTCCTGGGTTAAGCAGTTTTTGATAGGTTTTTTTTTTTGTTAAAATAAGAGAGCCACACAAAAAATATAACTTCCTGTGTAGAATTATGATAATCTATATATTACAAAAAGTAATAAATCGCTTAGCACCGTATATTGCATAGGCACACGTGATTTCTCACGATATCCACCATGTGCTAGAGTTGGGCATATGTGAGTAAATGTCATACAAAGAGCAATCTGTCGATCATAGCTACCGAATGACTGGAAGTCATATTATGACTTGTCGACACATCGAATAAATAACTCTCTTTTAGGCTTCGCCGCAGTCGGATAAAAATAGTACATAATAATATACTTGGCGTAGGTTTTTACTATAATATTTAGTACTATCTGTTGCCTGCGGCTCCACCCGCGTGGATATCGGTTATCGCGATAAAAAAGTAATCTATTTGCTATTTCAGACTATAATCTATCTATATGCCAAATTTCATCCCGATCTGTTCAGTAGTTCTTACGTGAATGAGTAACAAACAAAACTTCGTGAGGTGAATGCGGAACAAATCATTTTTTCCTAAAAAAGACCGCACCGTGGATTAGTTTATTAGAAATAAAACGTTGACAGCCTTCTAAATTCTGATTGTTACCTATGTATTTTTATCATATTCTTATGTATATAGTTTAAAAAGACCATTAATTACGTTTACTACATTAAGTATATTGTTAATTACTGTACTAGGTAATTAATTTAAGATACGAGTCACGCTACTACAGTAGTACAGAGAGTTGTTTTAACAAAATAACTTTTACTTACTTGACTAATTACCACATTTATTCGTGTTTTGTAATTTATTTATCATGCTGTTAAGTACTTACAAGAGTAGTTTTATTACATACATAATACCTACATAATCATACACTGGTCTCAAACTGAGATAGGCAGATGCCCAGCACATAGAGATACAAAAAGAATCCATGTTTATCTACTTTGAAAATGCCTGTTATTACCAAAATTGCCCTGGATGACTATTATTACTTTTGACGTAATAGTAAGAAGTTACCATTAAGATAATGAAGTACAGAGGTAGGGCACCATACTAGCGAGCAAGCTCAAATGGGTACAGACCTTACAGAAGACGTTGAAAACGCAGGCGGGCCGTAAGCTTTTTTGCCAACCAAGTAGTATAAAATACCCTTGGACGCTTGCAACACCAAGATTGTTGCACAGTGCAACCCTCTCTGTCCATCTTCAAATCTGATAACTTGTAAAGTTTTATTATAAATATATAAAAGCCTACAAAATAAAGTAAATAAAATAACAAAATTCATTACAAACGAAGTTGTTAAGATTAATATCGTCGTGTTTAAAAATGACATCGAACACAACATTTCTAAAGTCAACAACTTGAATAACTTATTCAAAACTTGTTAGTTTTACATTGAGTAATGAGTTATTACACGTAGTGCTCCTATTAAATACGGCATGCTTGCTTAATAATGCACAAAAGACGTCATCAATTACGTCTCGTCCCTTAGTCCCGAGTGTCTCTTTGATCTTATAACAAAAGGGATAGTTGTGTATTCGGTAGTCTACGCACGACTATGTGGTACAAGTTAAGACAATTAGCGGTGAACTTAGCGATATAAAGCAAAGGTGTACAAAAACTTTCAAACTATAAAAGCAATAACTGTTTTTTTTAGTAATTAGGTAAATAACAATAAATATAATATAGTTCTACATAATTATGTCACATAGCAAAGTTAATTATTAATAAAAATATGAAAATATGAATAGTTCATTATGACTATTATACTATTCATATTTTCATATTTTAATTAATAATTAACTTTGAATTATAAAAGTTATGGTACGGGGCTTACTGGCCTAAAGGTACAATTTTTTTTTTTTTTTTAGGTACCACTTGCTGCATCATTCTAACAGTGATTTACCAATTCAATGATGCAGCCTATCTTTACATAAGTAAATTTAAATTGTTTTTATTTAACTATTACCTAGAAGTTTATTTAGGTAACAATGTAGAATTTGATGATAATTGCACAGATTTCGTGACATAATTTGACATGACGTCTTAGGATATATTGATGTGAGACAATCTTCAGTCATCACTATAAAAAAATATATATCGAATCTTTTTCATAAGGTAGGTAAACAAAAAAAAACAATATTTTATCATTATTTTATTAGAAACCTATAAATATACATACTTGTTTAGTAAAATATTCTTATAAAATAAGGCAAATCTATTTCCTGGCACTAAAGAATGTAACACATTAAACTCAGCTGTTATAATATTAATATACAGGGTAGTTAAACCACGAAAGCAAAATAACAAAACGCATTTCAAATCAATAAATCTGACCAACTAAGACAGACCATCATTTATCGCGACAAGTTTATGCCTTGAAGTATATTAATAACAAGCTACGTGCCTACCAGGATCAATAGAGCTTCAAAGTAAATGACAATGAATGGGCAGCCTATGGCACGCACGTTGTCACATACCTACACATTGAGCGTGTAACGAGGTATTTGTTTCATCAAATTTATGTTTGTTGATGATCTAAATGTGCACTTTTGGAACATATGTTTTGAATTTCGAATGTAAGCGAAATTGATTGGAAAATGGGAACTTGATCAATGGAGCTGTGATAGACTGGTAACGTATTGTACACCAAGTTTTGTCTTAATAATAAATTTACACTAATATATGCCCTACGCCCTGAAGATCATAAATCAAATAATCTTACAAAATATCTAAAGTGCGTTTATAAGACAGAAGTAATGAACGTTAATGATTTTAATTTAAATCTAGATATTTAGGGATAAAGAAGTAATTTAAGATTTTTATCTCAATTATGTATACATCTAGACTATCTAGATTTGAATAAATATTGTCAAATTAAGAAATACTTGAGTTTTGTAACGATTATTTTTAACATAATAATTAAATCTTTACTATAAAGTATGGCTTAAAGCAAAACTAGCCCAGCAGGGGTATTCCGTAAGAGCAAAAACCGAGCAAAATCTGGCTGTCAGATTGAAAATCGGAATTCCGTAAGAGCAAAAACCGTGTTTAGTCAATAGATTGTGCCGTCACCGAGCAATCACAACTGGCAGTTTGCCATCGCTGTTTCTTAGAGAATCAGCCGGCAGGTTAAAAGCTTAAAATTGGCGAAATATATCAGGAAAATTATAACAACAACTTTCCTGCCCAATTTTTTATCGATATTTTGAATTAGAATCTTAACAAATACTGTGGTATTTGTTCAGATTTAAATTTAAACGACTGTAGAGGTCAGTATGTCTCGAAGCAATAGGCGTGTCATTGTCTCTGCCTACTCCAAAGTAAAACAGGTGTGATGATACGTATGTAAGAATAAACTGAAATAATTCCGTACAAAAAAAAACTAACGTGCGTTTTCCCCATACATTCGTACCATTCAAATTCAGAAAACCATATGTGTATGGCAATCCTTACATTCTAAAATCATAGCATACGAAACAGAGTAGTATTATCGTCGCACCATACCTTCATACTTCGTATACAAGGATAATATTGGCAAAATTAACACGCTTCGTCGTGAAATCACATAGTGCGGGAACATCGATACGCAATTTAGTGTCGGAAATGCTACGTAATAGCGTACTTAGCTGTACGTGTCGTACTATGAATACGTAAACTTGTTTGGCGTATGTGCGTATTCGTGTTAAGTTTGGTAAAGGTACTTTAAATGTGTTTTAGCGATGATTTTTTTCGTAGGGTTGAGATTTTAAAACATATATTATATAGTTGTTGCCCGCGGCTCCACGCGCGTAGATATCGGTTATCGCTGTAAAAAGTAGCCTATGTGTTATTCCAGACCATAATCTATCTCAGTGCCAAATTTCATCCAGATCTGTTCAGTAGTTTTTACGTAAATGAGATGTTTGTTACTCACAAACATCCATCCATCCATCCATACATTCTTACAAACTTTCGCATTTATAATATTAGTAGGATTACCACCCAACTAGCAAAATTGCTTTATAAAGAGTCCTTTATAAGAATTAAGACATTATTAAAGTTTTATATCCATCCTGACTAAGAAGGCTTATCTTATAAAGGCATTTTAGAAGACATTTTGTGCTAAAAGAACATTCATACTTATTAAGTACTTTTGTAGACGTTTGTAAGAAATCTTTATAAAAAAATTGTGAGAATGAAGGTTTTACAAGTGCATTTTATAAGACTAATTGGTCTTTACATTATTTACACTTAGTAAAGCATCTTACAAGTCTATTCGTTCTTAGTGACATCTGGAGTAAGTGTGTCATTAGACTTTTACTCTTACTAAAACCTTGTATATAACTGCTGTAAAACCAAACGTCTTTAAGTACAATTTGCTTTGTCTAAGTCATTCTAAAGAGCAGAAGCACATTTGAAGACTTTTATAAGATCAAGTTATCTTATAAGAGTCATAAGACACTCTTTTATAAGGAACCCTATAAATTATATTAACACGGCGACAGAAAGATTGTCTCAGGTTAGTGTTTAAGAAGAGCAAAAGACTTGTAATTGACTAAACAAGTGTTCAATAAGATAAATCAGTCTTACAATAATCTTTGGAAGTGGGCAATTGCTCTTTTAATTATTCACACAAAGTTCATTTGATTCACATTTAAATTTCACAAATAATTTAGTATATTTATAATATTCTACATACATTTCGGAAAGGGCCCGTGAATATATTGTTATTTATTTATGAAACTATCCAGTAAATCTACTTTGCCAGATTGTTCATCAATATAATATCAAGATAGGTTGTCAAGAAATAAATCAAGCATTTAAGATAAAATTAGTAGTAAAAACACATAAGAAATTATAATAGACTTTCATTATTTTTATTTTTCATCCACCTGCACATTTTTTTTTTGCCTTTTGAAATAATACACTTACAATGAGATCCCAGAGAGGAATACAAGAAGAATCACGCTTAGAACGGTATTAGGAAGATGATTGTAAGAGTAAAAAGTTATTTAACAAGACCATATTACAACAACTATAAGAACAAATTATCTTATAAAGTGCGCCCAATTCCACACTTACAAACGTTTGTAAGTATACTATAAGAGTAAAGAAAAGGTGGTCTTAGGATACATGTAAGACCAAATTTTGCTAGTTGGGCAGAGGATAGGCTGAGACTACGGATTTCTATTTGCCACGATTTTGACATACTGTTTTTGCTTTAAAAATTCTTCATATTGTGTGCTCGTAGGTTCTAGGTAACTCTTAATCTGGTTTTTTTTACCAAGACTTACATTATTTGACCACGGAAATATTGCATTTCTGGTTAAAATGTATTGCTGCTTTTTAAATAGGTATAGGATAAACAGACGAAGATTTGCACAATAATTATATAGGGGAGGAAAGTATTGTTAGACCAGTGCCGAAGCCTATGAAAATGGTTAAAAGTGAAAAAAAATCATAGTAGGATGAAACCCATTGGAAATGGAAGAGAATAAGCAAAAATTAAAGGAAAAATAAATTACGGGCGATCTGAGGTCGGGAAGTTGAAGGGGGTGAGTTTTAAGGGTATAAAACGGTTTATCTCGATTTCCGACAAAACTACAAGTCTTGTTGGAAAAAATGTAATTAGCAAAGTTGTAGGTAATAATAAAAAAGATCTACAACTTTTGTATTCACACTTTTTTCACATAACCTCAAAATGTATGTGAAAAGTTCAAATAACCAAGTTTTTGGTTTTTTATTTTTATCTTTTACAAAAAGAACAAAAAACTCACTAACTTTTTTAAAAAAGCAGATATTTTGACGGGAGATTTTTCGATCGAAAATTAGGGTGCTTTTTCGATATTAAGTTAAAAACGAGGTGAAAAAATAAGTATTTTAAATTAAAAAAATTACAGCGTGTTTGGGACATAATAAGGTAAGTTTTCACGAAATTTTGTGAAAAAAAAATTAAAAGATAAAAATAAAAAACCAAAAACTTGGTTATTTGAATTTTTCACATACATTTTGAGGTTATGTGAAAAAAGTGTGAATACCAAAGTTGTAGATCTTTTTATTACTTACAACTTTGCCATTTAACTTTTTTCCATAGGACTTGAAGTTTTGCCGGAAATCGAGATAAACCGTTTTTTACCCTTAAAACTCTCCCCCTTCCACTTCCCGACCTCAGATCGCCCGTAATTTATATTTCCTTTAATTTTTGTTATATTCTCTTCCATTTCCAGTGGGTTTCATCCTACCACGATTTTTTTTTGGTTTCAAAAATTATTGACCCTGGTCTATGTAGCCATTGTAGGTCACAAAAGAGCTGCTATGTTATTATTGACTAGAGATTATAAGTGGCCTTCTTGTTCTCCTTTTTTTGGCAATTAGCTTACAAATGTCTGCTTAGGGTTTGTTTTACTTTACATCAAAATTTTGATAAACAAAATATTAAAAAGATATTTTTAAAATTTACTGAGAACGAAATTAAAAAGAACAAAAGGATACTTTAAAAGTTCACAGTCACTTACATAAAAGGTGTTCCGAAATTAAAATCTCATTACGTAATAGCACAAAATAACATCCAATTTGGGGAAATATTTGATAGAACAATGGCAGCTGTCCTGACTTGTCACCCTTCCTTTTATAAAAAACGATCATCAAAATATATTTTTGACACCTTTCGTTTGAAACTTGGTCAATTTTTAAATTGCCCCACTTTATATCGTTGGCAATAATGGATTACAAAAAAATAAGTGCCGGACGTCCCCACATTTTGTCTCTCCGCTTGTGACTTCTGCATCTACTTTAAATGATAATAGGTGATAGACATAATATTAAATAACGAATCCTAAATAGTAAACGATATAATAATTTTACAAGATTTATTTATATTTAATTCATACTTATTATTATAAATGTAAAAATAACTCTATCTGCCTGTTTAAGGCTTAACAGCTAAATGAATCTTAATTAAAATTCGGTAAGGATATACGAGTAGATTGTGTCATGGGGAAGTAAGTGGACAATATATATATATACTAGCTGTTGCCCGTGGCTCCGCCTGCGTGGATGTCGGATATCGCTGTAAAAAGCCTATGTGTTATTCCAGACCATAATCTATCTCTGTGCCAAATTACATCTAGATCCGTTCAGTATTTTTTACGTGAAAGAGAAACAAACATCCATCCATCCATCTATCCATACTCACAAACTTTCAGATTTATAATATTAGTAAGGATTTGTAACTGGTATTTATGCGAGTAAAGACACAGGCAAAAGCTAATCCTGTATTTAATATAAATGAAAATATACCTATATACATTCGAAAATTCCTACCAACAAATATTTTTTGCGGTCCGTACAATGTTAATAAAACCCTGATTAAGTTACCAAGACCGTCTGCCACAGTCGTAATATTACAACTAAGTTCTAGGCAAGTAATAATATCCACACACGCTTGTTCTTATCGAAGCCTTAAGCAACTCAAAAGTAATGATGCAAGCCATATTCAGCAGTATCTTAATGACCACAGCTACCATTAATATCTGTCCGTCGCTTCCAATTGATGTGTACTAAAAATACCAACTGTATGTTCTTTCTCAGCCACCGATAGTAATCGACAATAGTGGATAGAAATAGAATAGGTCAGGCTATGTATAAAAAATCCTTCTGATGATTGAATCTTTGGTTCGGTATTTAAGGTCCTAAAATATCAGTCTGCCGAACTGCTATTAGATTTTTAAAGTGAAAACTTCTTTAAACGCGTTAGGCACTTTTTGGGTGAACAAAAATATTCATCGAACGTTTTCCATATTCAAAAATAATAATTTAATAGCTCGACGATACAATTCAAAAGTTACTTAGTTTTTACGTCTATCGGCAATCCCCTAAGACAGCCCTGCATGTTATTTTTAAAACAAAACTGGGAGTAGTTTTGTTGGTATTGCGCCTGATTTCATAAAACATAATTATACTATTCATGAAATTAAAGTAGACTAGTATCAATTATCTGACAGATATACCACCATTTACAATTCTTCTATCTAGTCCATGTGTGTAATTGTATATATCCTGTTTATCTTTTGGTGCTTATTGTATCTACCATTGTTCTTAATGTAAAATACATAATTTTGAATTTGAATATTTATAGTGTGGGGAAATCGAACGCACGACATGACGCGATCAGGCACGTGTGGTCAAGTAGTGGCAAGTGGTTATTCTATAACGGCGCTCATGCAGTACCAGAAGCACAGCAAATTAAAGTTCCGTTGAGTGGTAATGGTAACTTTGTTGATACAGATACTTTTTAATTTTCTTTCTTTCATTGACTTTTAAAACGAAAGTCAGGAGTTGTAGGGGAACTATTCACTACGATCGATCGATTTCCAATAGTGATTAACCCTTTGAAGTCACGGCCATCACAAATGCAAAATACAAGGAAAAATCCACTAAGTACATATTTTCTAGAATGAATTTCTAACAAGCTTAGCTCGAAATAGGAAAGGCATTATACCTACATTATGAGTGTTACTTTCTTTGCGTGTTGAGAGGGTTAAAATGCTGCTCAACATTTTTACGTCCAACTGAATAGGCGAGGTTACTTTACTAGTAGCGGTTATGACTAAAATACCTATGACTTATTCATAAGTTTTAGGCGTATCAAAAACCTTTTTTTACGAGATAACCGTCGTACGCTTTTATTTATAATATTCAGTACCGAAATTTTATTGATGTATGTCTCTTAGCGCCGGGGCTAAAAGCTAATAAAACTCTGTCCATCTAAAACAAACTTTTAGTACCTAAAACATTTTAGTAACAGAGTTTAGGCTTATATTATGAATAAAATATCTGTGTTGAGTTCTATTTACGTCACTTGGTTACTATTTGAGATTTTAAGAGGCATGGGTAATCAAGACACACAGTAGTGCATTAGCTAAGTTTATAACAAATTAAAGATCTGGCTAGTAGTTAGCTGTATAAAGGACCCATTGAACTTTTACTAATTCTATGTACATTATTTGCTATACTATCTATACTTTATTCACATGTTAACCTATATAAACATAAAAAAATCACCTTTTATGCGCACAGGGGTAGGCTGGCGGATAAGTGTGATACTTACGGATCGCTAGCTATGTTAGGGCCCATCCTTTAGGAGGACTAATGCCATTTACTAAGTACAAATAGAGACTCCATGCTGCTGTTGAGAATTGACAAACGAAAAATTTCAACAGTTTACTTGACTCAGGAATCAATCACGCACAATAATGCGGCATAAGTTTGTATTACTGTGAAGTGGCATTTACTGTCCTATCCTGTCGTGTCTATCCTAATATATTACCAACACTTTTCTAAAATACTTTTTTTTTTCAAAAAACAATGACACGGCCCGCCTGATGGTGAGCAGTTAACTACCTATAAATAATACCACCTAATAACATTAAAAAAAGCGATGGTGGCCAAGTGGGAAAGTAACCGATTTGCACGCAAGAGGTGCGAGTTCGATCCCGGGTGGCAGTACCAATGTGAATTTCACTTTGTGGAGTTTATATGTATTAATCAAATGATTCATCATCTGCTAACGGTGAAGGAAAACATCGTGAGGAAACCCACATGTCTTAGAAGAAATTCTAAAGACATGTCTGATTCACCAACCCGCATTAGGCCAGCGTGTGTGAATAAGGCCTAAACCTTCTCTCTCTCTTGATAGAGGAGAGGAGACCCGTGCCCAGCAGTGGGACATATATGGGTTGCTATTATTATTATTATTATAATAACATTACTGTGTCAAACACAAATCTAAGTACGTACTCAGCAGTAGACTCTACTTAAGCTTCCCACACTAAACAATCACAATAATCACCAATACCCCTAAGTTTTTTGTCCGTTAATCGTTGCACATAAAATATTTTGACGTGACGATAACGACAAAAGGGGCCGAACTTGGCTTATCTTATCGTCGCTGAGTGTTGGGCCGCTAATGACCGCTCGCCTACCGCCCTTTACTTATATACTTCCGAAGTTCGGAACGTAGTGACAAGTATATTATAAGTATTGGTTTATTTTTTTTAATTGCGCTTGTATTCGACTTAGTTTTAATCCCGAACTTAGCAAACCATAATATTTATGAAAAATATTTTATCAAACAGGTTGTTATTATTTTAGAGATTAGTGACTCATTGTAAAAACTCTTTTTAGGATAGTAGTTTTGTTTCGTGAGGGAATCCAACCCATTGGCATTATATACGAGTAAGTGGCGCGAAAACTACTTTTATCACCAGACCACAGATCGTACAGTTTGATGAAAATTTAAAGAAATAAAAAAACATATATATGAGGTAGTTAAAAATGTATGAAGGTATTAATTCAAAAACTTTTACAATTTAAACATATATTTCATAGTTTTTTTTCTTAGACAATCGTAGATGAAGAAATGAGTACTTACATCTGGTGAATCAGGAAGGCAATAATAAACTCATACCCTACAACATGTGACATTGGAGGTCAAATCAATTACCCTTCAGGCAATTTGAAGATACAGCCTTGCTATGACGTCATCCCTAATAAACATACTAAGCCACACGCAAGCCTAAACACATGTCTAATCAATATAATCTTAGTCGTATAACTATTCTTAGTAGAATTAGACCTATAGCGTAAATTTATCTTTTATATTATTAATGCGAAAGTAAGTTTGTTTTTTACGCTTCTCACGACTAAACAGCTGAACAGATCTTAATGAAATTTGGCAACGATGGTATCCTGAGGAAGGACTGTTTACCGCGATAACCGACATCCACAAGGGCAAAGCCGCGGGCATCAGCTAAAATATTATGGATTATGGATAAATGAATATTTGTTACACAATCACGCCAAAACGGCTGAACTCATCAGGATAAAATTTGGCACAAAGATAGCATATAATCTGGAACAGCACATACTTTTTATCCTAAACGAAAACAAAAATTTACCGTGGGATTGTACGCGCTGGCGGAAACTAGCATTTCATATTCCTAAAAATACAACTGAAGAAAAAATAAGCCTGTAAAAACTTTAAGAAAACAGATCAAACGCTGACGTCACTCCTACAAAAACTCGAATAAAACATTCCATTCCTAAGTTTTCAAGTTATATTAGTTCGTAACTTAGAAAACTGGGTCAAATATTAATAGAACTTAAGAAAATGTTGTACATACTTGAACACTTTGATTCCTTAAAAAAATATGAAGTTTATTAAATAATTCTTGCCGTTATATATGCCGACCCAGTGTGTGTTGGTAGATCAAACATGCTTTTAGAATTTCTTCTAAGACATGAGTTTCCTTAGATGTTTTCCTTTACTGTAAACAGATGTTACGTTTAAATTCCACAAAATAAAAGTCAAATGAGAACTATAGATCGGGTTCAAACATCGTGTGTTTCAAATCGATTATTTTCCCACTCGGCTCCAATCTAATTCATAGATTATAATCACTGACAATACCCAAAAACTAGTCAAGTACGCAACAATAAATTGACAGTAATATAAGAAACAAAATAAAGTTGTAGATAATCTTCAAGAGAAGGTATTTCCCGACAAGATTCAGGATTCGTGCAACGTAAGTCGGTCGGCTGACATGTGATTTATTCCTTTTATCTTAGAGAAGTCGGCTTTTCATCTGAGATAAGTCGGTACGTACGTAAATCAAAGCGTATGTGATTGTTCGAGCGATGAAAATGTAATGCAGCTTAGAATTGCCGTGGTGATATGTTCACTGGACTATTCTAATTTTGCTGTGAACTTATTTGTGGTAAATTCTGTCACAGTTTTGTGCCTACTGTTATTTATCACCTTTTATTCATAAGGTAAAAATCAACTGTGAAAACATAAAGGAACTAAAATAACTGTTCTCAACTTTGCTTGGTAATGAAACAACGTTGCTTATACCCTTATATGTAGTTTCACCACAAAGGGCGTAAGCGACGTATAGATGTAAATATTATACCAAAAATAAAAGACATTATTTTTTTATTCTCTGAATAGCTTTACATTCACTTAGTTATAATTAGTCTCAAACAAGGCTGTATTTTAGGCACCTATTTGGCTACGATTTACATCAATATTGTGTAAGTACGAATTGGAGACAGATGAGCAAAGTTATCGGCAAGATCTAAAGTTAAAAAAATAAGCCGGCTGAAGTGGCGATGGGTGAGTCACATTTACCAAAGAATTGATGATCGTAGAAGCAGACGTGTTTTTGAGTGGAAACCGCGATTCGACAAACGGGAAATACATTGCAAGGTGGCTGAAAGTAGCTGGATGCGAGAATTGTGCTAGGTGGGGTGCAGTTGGAGAGGCCTATGTCCAGCAGTGGTCTGTGATAGACTGATGACGATGATGAGATACTGGAGTACCGTGAAGTATTCAATATTTAAGATCCGATGATATTATCTTTATTTTTGACTTTAGATCGTTCCTCTGCCATTTACGATGTACTTATCATCCTCTCAAACTGCCAATATATTCGGTATACGTTACTAGTGCAAACTTCAGCGTATGCTGTATCAAATCCAAATACAACAATAATTATTGTTCTAAGGTGCAAATAGACAAAAAATTGTGCAGTGCCAACAATAGCTAATAGATATTATATTACTAAATTATTATAGGTACAGGAATATAAGTTCAACTTTATAGCAGCAGAAGCAGCCGTGTGTTAATTAAATATAAAACCTTTTTAAAAGCAGGTATCCTCTAGAGGTCCATTAATCAACAACAAAATGAGTCATTCATTACCAAAATATAACAAGGAATGAACAACAAGTCAAATAAAATAGTTCAACACTTTTTGTGTCAGCGTGAGAAATGCTTCGAAGCTATTAAAAAAATGTCGTAAGCGACTTATTTATGACACTTACTTGCCCGCAGCTTCATAAATTATTAAAAATATAAACAAAAGCCACTTCAGTGTTAAGCACCTTTGGCTATCAAGTGAAGTTCCATGGGAAAGTTATATTAGTATTTTCGATATTAAAAATTAAGTGAATTATTATTAATTGCATTATAATGTATGTAATAAAAGCTGAAATTAATATTTTATCTCTAGTAAGTAATAAAAAGGACAATAAATTTCCTAGTGATTTAGTTGTTAGTAGAAATATAATCAACTCTATTATCAGATAGGATAGGACGAAGGAGAGAAAGTTTGCAGCATACATTACTTCTTCAATCACAAATTACATTACCTAATGTTTTAAAAGCGATACAAAAATGCGCTTAGCTATATTCATTCTTATTAATTTATGTAAAAGTATGAGTGTTTGTCAGACACGAACCCTACCGTAACTGTACTATTAAGGTATGACTAGCCTGTTGGTCTAGTGGTTAGTGACCCTGACTGGTAAGCCAGGGTTTGATTCCCACACGGGACAAAATTTTGTGTAATTCAAAAATGTTTGTTCCGAGTCTGGGTGTGATTTGTGTCCGCGAATTGTACGTATATAAAGTCTCCCGCGACACAGAGCTTGTTCCCTATATCGGGAGTTGTCTTTTAAAGAATCAAAAATCAAGGTCTATAAGTCCTAAAATAACACCAAAATGTGTTTTCTGTTAAACAATTGGATGGGAACCGGTTTTTCTTTTTAAACTTACTTTGTGATATTATATTCTACAAAGCTATCAAAAGCAACGTAAAAATGTTACAGCCATTTAACCCTAAATAACCTGCGGCACGTCCGTAAAACAGCGCTAAGCTTTTAATAACTATATCGAAATATAAACAAAGGGACAAACACGTAGGTGCCCCCATAAAACGCCAATTAGTATACAGTTTCCGTGTTCTAATAAATCTTTTAATCTTAAAACGTTATCACAAAAGAGCCGAAAGACTTACTCCATCCATTTAATTTATTATATCAATTAAGAAATTCTTCACACGCGTCTCTGCAATTACGAATGAAACTCTTTATTAGAATATGTGATGATTGTTTTGTGATTCCCTGGACACAGACTAAATAATACATGCCACTTAAAAGATAAGTCATTGCTTCAAAACTAAATCACCTACGAATAAGTTTTTTTTATATACTACTTGGGTAGCAAACAAGCATACGGTCTGCATGATATTAAGCAGTTAGCCTAGGATAGGAATACATTTCTTTTAAAACGCATCCTGAATGAGCGCTGGAGACCTGTACTCACACACACCACGGTGTGTAGTTTTTTGGCTGTGGTATTCTGTGGGGTAAGGTGTAAGGTGGAGGTCCTTCCCCAATTGGGCTTGCTTGCTAGAATTGTGCCTTGCCTCTCTTGAAAAGATAAAGTTTTATTTAATTTAGCAATAAGATATAAATGATTTTCATCTCCAATGTATAATAAAATACAGAAGATTTTTTGTAAAATCAATTTCATATCTTGTGTCACAAATATTCTAAATTTAGCTTCGTATGATTCAAGGAACGGGTTTTCCCATGCTCCCGCGGGAACTGTACATTACTCCGAGATACAAAGTTTTCTGACTTGGTATTTCTTTGCACAAAATTTAGTTTAAATCAATTCTGTTAAGATAAAGTAGTCTGCTCTAAAAAAAATCTCATAGACAATATTTTATGAAAGCGAAGACTCTCTTTCTATTTGTTAAACTTTTACAAATTTCGTTGATATTTGGTATGGAGATACTCGTAGCTGGATTCTGGGGACAGACATACGCTGCTTTTGACATTCTCCTTAAGCGAATCATAAGTAGTAAATGATACATCTTTCTAATATATTTGTTACAATGTATAAACATAAACTTTATTAGGCTCGCGTCGAACTGCAGTTACATTTGAAAATTCAACAATTAAATGACGAAAACGATACACACACACACACATAAACTTGAATCGATATTTTTTTTTGTATCGCATAAGCTTTAGCAATGTAATTATATAGATAGTAGACGATATTCGACTATGAACCTTTAAGACGCGATGAATGGTTGAGCCATCCATCAAACAAAACAATAAGTTAATAGTTATTGAGGTTTCGGTCTTTGTCTAATATGATTGACTATAAACAATATATTTATAAATGACTTTCTTTTCATGACACCATTATTAAAACGCTTGAATTCATAATTAACTTTAGCAAGATAAAAAGTTTTATGTAAAGAATCCGTGAATCCGTTTCATTTTGTACATACTACGAGTACATACATCATTTAACTACGTAAATTTCACAGTATACTTTTATATCTTTAATTATGCATGAGTATATTTTATGAACTGTTTAATATGATAAAGTGCTCATATCAAATGAAAACTGGAAGTTCAAATTACGATCCGCAAAATTGATTTTCTTCAATATTGAGGGTCATAGTCATATTCACTTCAATTTTAGGTAGGTAGCTTTTTTATTTCCGATATAATCGCTATACTAATTTTAGTTTGTAAAAAGATCGAATCATTTCTGATTAAAATGCAAACAGATAAAGCAAAGATGAGGCGACAGGGTTTAAACAGGGTCTGTAATGATTTCTCTACGCATATTATATAAAAAAATATTAGGTTAGAACAATCATCATATCTTGCGATATAGTATGATTTTTCTAACCTAATATTTTTTTCAATAAACTAAAATTCAAAAAAAGGTTTACTTGTCTCATCTGGATTTCCTTTAAAATATTTGATAACCAAAATATAGTTAATACATCAAAGGACAATATCCAATAACGCTCCATCTACCGGTGATTACGCAAGTCACCTTCAGAAAGTGTCCTTTTCTGCAATCCATTACCTTCGTTAGTCGTTAATTATTAAACGAGGTCATAAATAACTGGATATTAATTGTGTAATTTGATAAAATTAATAATTATGAAAGATAAACTGAATACTGTTTTGGAAGATAAAATGTAGTCAAGCTTATCTTTCTCCTGTAGTGTCACTTACTTTACCAAACTTACTAATCTTTTAACTGTTGTAAAAATAAGTTGATCCAATACCATTTGGACATAAAAGGACAAAGAAACAGACACACATTTTCGTAATGATTAATTACAAGCTCGCATTTCTAACCTTCTCCAAATACTGCGCTTTACAGACGTTCAGTTGCGTACTTCATCAATTCACTGAACACTTTGACACACTGCGGTAAGTTCTAATTATAGGCAATAAAATTCATGAGAAAATATTTCATAATAACTGAAGTCGTTTATACGTAAGCTAATACAACATACTATTTTATGAGACACGCTGTCTCACGAACACTGATCAAAGTCACAGTCAGAACGATCGTAAAGTAATTTTAGACCATAATAATCACGTCACTAAAGTGGCACACACTAACGTGAAAATGCATCACATTATTTCATCTTAAATTAACTCATAAATATTTATACAGTCGCCACAGAAGATATGGACATTTAATATATCAAAAATTTTATCGTCGAATCTCAGTGTCACTTTAATAGTAATCATAATTATGTCGCACTAGCTTCACTAATACGTCATTTTGGTTTGTTTATTACTAAGTTAAGAGAAACTAATTCAATGTCACATTAAGCTTGACTCCGCTGACATCTATATACGATACAGTTTTTACGATTTCTCAGTATGAAATTTATTACATTTGTCACTAGTGAAGCATTAAAATCAAGCATGTTTTATTTCATTTAATGGGATTCGAACTGTTCAAGTTTACGATTACTTTGAAGATAATTTATTAAGACTGTTCAATGAAATGTTAACACTTGTAATCTATGTCAGGATCTAAGTAAACTCCTTAATACTAATTACAAAAAAAATAGTGACGTTACTGTTATATCGATATTTTCAGACAAGTATCGATATAATAATGTACTACATCCTTTGTAAGTGGATACACTAAAAGATGAAAAAGAATTCATCAATACAAATATACTTAGTGAAGAAAGGTATCGTAAGTGATATCATGTTGACTCGCAATAGCGGAGGGCCTACAGCTTGTTTGCTCTCGCCACAATCTCAGATTGGTAATAAGATGCGACACATGTATTATCCCGATTAAATCCCCTTGGAAAAGGGTCTTAAACATAGTGATGTCTGTAGGTGACGTCCCTCCTCTATCGCTATTTGCCATGTCATTCAATTGTAATAACATTGAAATGTGTCAATCTTACAGCTAGAGGCAATAAAAACTAAGAAATGAATTACTTATATATTTAGTTTTTATTAAGAGATGTTGGTACAAAATGATTTATTGTTTATTTATTTAAATATAAAATGTTACAAATTTTTTCAATATATTTAAATGTTTATTGTAGTTAAAACAAAATACATATTCACAAAATATTACAATCGATTTTAATAATAAACTTCGAAAAATGATACAGAAAAAAAACAAGTTAAAAATAACTGAATTTTGTTGTTGTAACAATAATAATTATAAAAATATGTGATTGCATGAACCTTAATCACGCAATTTCTATCGATATCGATATCTAAATCAAACAGATCGGCATTTGGCACGTCGCTCTCTCGCGCGGCACTACTCGATGATTGATCGCTCGGCTTCCCGCCCGAGCTTGTCAAGGCGAAGAATAACATTGTTAGGGCTCTTGTAAACGTCTCACTGCCGCGAAATCCTCTTAAAAGCAGTGAGTAACTACGAAAATAGAACCGGAATTGTATTATCAATATTTTATAGGAGCATACTCGTACGTGAGCGAGTAATATACGCAAAGAGAATACTGAAAAGATTGGATTCGAAATTTAAAAATGTATGCTTTATTCAATTTTGTTTTTTGAACGATGTGTGGATTAGCATTGGTAATTGATGTCATGTGAACGTCATGTCAATATGGTGTATTGGTGGGACAACCGATCGAAATAACATTTTTGTAATTAAATTTATGTGCAAATTTAGAAATTTAGCATATCAATCTATATTCATGAACTCTGTGGTAAAATTTATGAACGATATTTTGTATGACACAAATTGCAAACATATAGATAGCTTTTTATTAGAAGCGCTTTCTATTACTAAACATTAACATGCGAAAATAAATGCCTAAAGTTGTTATTCTTTAACCCCTACAATCCTACATAACTATTAATGCGCCATGTACATACATTATGTATATATTATTATAACGATCGTCTTGCGTTGGAGTAGGCTTCGGCCTACTCCAATGAAAGACTGGCGAAGGAGCAAAGCAATTGGCGTACCTTAGTAGATACTAAGGTACGCCAATTGCTTCGCTCCAGACAAACTTCGATCGATTACTCTACATTCATCAACCTCTTCATGTATGAATGTCGATTCTGGGTTTGAATTTGGCTTTTTTTTAAGTACATCAGCTATTAATGTGCCATGTATTTATAATATAACTGGTATAATCTACTACACCTACATATAAACTAATTCTAGCCGGAAAGATGACCAATTTAAAAACATCAAACATTTTTATAACACCTCATAAATACCAATATGATCGCAAACAAAATATACCAATAAAGAAACAACCTGAATCGAACAAACTGCTTACCATAATGGTGGGCTATGATCCTTTAATGGATAATGCGAATTGACGGAAGCCGTGAGGATAAAAAGAAGGAGACGGTAAATGTGGACCACCGAGCTAGCGGTGGACATCAAAGGACAACCCGACGTATAAACACTGATGTCCGTGACCGCTGGAAGCGTTAATCGTAACATTTTTTGGAGATACGATATTTTTTTGAGGAAATGTGTTTTTAATAATGTTTGCTTTGGAATGCACCTGTCATTTTCAAAATAATTACTCAACCTTGACAAAGAATATAGTGTTTGTATGTATAACTATTTTTTCCTATGTGGCGTTGTCTTCTATTGATAAATAAAATGGAATGCTGCTCATTGGTCAGTGTATCACTTAAGAACGGCTGGACCGCTTTATCCAACTTTACAAGTAGTGTGTAATAGTCTTGTACGTTTATGAAACAAAAAAAGTCAAAAATACTCAACGTATGTCACGTGAAATAGATAATAATAATTATTATACTACTTTAATTATTTTAATATCAGGTTCTGGGCCGACACAATTTAGATTGCCATCGACACGCTAAGAAGAAGAATTTAAGTAAAAGTTCTTACATATTGAAATTAGTAAGCAAAATAGCATAGAAACAACATAATAGAATAATAATGGCGGGATGAGCTGGACTCCTACCGTGCTGACTGGCAAGTGATAGGTCTCGACCGTGACCAATGGAAGAATGAAAGGGAGGCCTTTGCCCTGCAATGGGACAGTAATGGCTAGTAATAATAATAATATATAGAATAATAGTAGATCTGACACCACATAAAGCATATTATCGCTTTTGTTTTATTTGTGTTGTGAGTGTAAGCGACATACACGAAACAAAACTGACGCGATGCATTGTCAATTTGTCACAAAGTAAAATTGGTGATGATCGCCCGACGTAAAACAGAAATTTGCATTATGTTGTCGCATTGCGTCGTTAGTGGTTCCGTTGTGACGTGTATTGGCCATTTGTTACCTTGAATAAAGGTATAAAAGCACCGGGTCATTTAATTACCCTACTTCTACCACAAAAATCTACTAACATTACAAATACAGAAATAACTTTGACTGTCTGTTGCGTTTATACGACTAAACGGCTGAACGGATCTCAATAATATTTTGGAAAGAATACAAGATAGTATCCTCCCCTCCCCACTATAATAACCGATATCAACACAAACAGAGCCGTAGACAACAGCTAGTACACTACCTTTTACTAGAAAAAATGCAAATGGCGTTCATGCCATCCAATCAAGAAATTGCTTAGAACTTTGATCAAACATGAAAGCATCACAGGGATAGTGCATTATACTCTTCATTATTCTCATAATTGTACGAACGCATCCAGGTATTAAACATCGCCGTGTACTTACATGCATATTAGTAGGGCGGCTTCAAAGTAAGTCCTTAATACGACTTTATGATTTGAACTCACATCTGAATACTGAAAGTGTAGTTATGCGGATTGTGGAATGTGCTTACCTGAAAGAGAAAGATACAATAACATTAATATAAATAACACATAAGAAAACAAAGCAGAATCAAATCTACCTTGTGAAGACTGCGAGCAGTAAAACATTTTCCTATACCAGGGCATGGGGTCTCATCAGGAACAAATCAAAATTAGTACGAATAAATACCAATAGATGGAGTTACATATATCGATTTGTTATTTACGTTTATGTAAAATTCAAATCTGGAAGAAATATAGCTTGAAACATATACGTACATATTTTAAGAAATCCTACTAGCATAGGAAAATGAAATAAAGGGCTCATAAAACAAAATTACAATTATATATTTACAAATTTCAATAATGTCGCCGTAGTCCTGGCGGCAGTATTTTGTACTACTAAGAAGTTGAAACTTGCGAGTGACTTGTGAGTAATGGCGCTGGCGCTGTATGCATTTTCAGATTTTTATAAATTAAAATACCTACCTGGTTTTGAAGTTTAATGTTGGGTTTATACTACTTACTCGTAGGTATAAAAATATATAAAGCTATGTGAAACAGTGACTTATGTTAAAAATAAATAATACGGGCATATGTTTTTTTCTCTCAACAAAAAACTTTAAAAATGTTTTACGTTATCAAACTTATCAACAAAAATATTGCATCCAAGATATATAAAATATTTATAAAAAAATATTTTAAAAACTAAACAAAAACTAAATACAAAAAGTGTATCCGAGGTTGGGATTCGAACCCGGTTCGGCCAGTTCTACGGCCGGTACGGTGCAGCGGTCCTACGGTATCGTACTGTGGGAAAATTACCTATTTGTGAATTCAGACTGATACTAAATAATTACTGTTTTACTATATTTTTACAAATAATTCAAAAAAATATTATCTGCTATAAAAACCATCTACAAAAAACAAATTTCAAAAAGTGGACATGAATCTGGGATTCGAACCCAGTACCATCGGACTGTTGGACTAATACCAAAGAATGCTATAATTTACTCCATCCATTAATGACATCGACTGGCCTGTTGTACTAGTGGCACAGATTACTAAAGAGTTACTACGTAACTAGTGGTTAGTGAATCTAATCCATGAGGGTTCGATTCCCATTATGCTCTGTCTGTCGTCTGAGGCTGTGCCAAGTTTGGATTTAGATGGTGTGTGAGTTGTCACAAAATATTATAATTAACCTAATTTGACTAAGACAGAAACCATTCAAACAGACCCTTATCACTTCAAACAGATTATTTGTTTATTTGCACTGATAAATTAATTGCTTATTATAGTTTCACGAATATTCTTTTTAATAAATCAATTTATATTATAGGTATACCTAATATAAGCCATCAACAAAAAAATAAACTTAGGTTAATAGGTATATTAACATTTTAATATACCTAAACGGGAAAAAATTGTTTAGCCCGGGCGAAACCGGGGCGGAGCGCTAGTTAAATACGGAAGCAAACAATCAAAATAAGTATATTTCGTAAAGCGCGTGACCTTGAGCGAGCAAACGTGGCCCGAGCCCGAGACAATGAGTGATACCTACCCTTAATGGTCGGTAGATCTATGTGAGTGATGAAGTAGATGCCTACTATATCTTGTGAAAAATATAATTTTAAATAAAGTGTCGCCATCTGTTGATTTTATGTGTATGCACGTAATCTGTTGGATACAGACATCTACAGATAGATAGATAATTAAAATTTAGCCCGAAGGTTAGCCCGAGTTAGCGGGGAACCATTTCTTTGTATGGGATGGGGTATCTGTACTAGTATTATATTATCTGTGACCAGGGTCATCCATAATACAAAATTTTGAAGTTATTTTGTCTTTGTGAAGAGCTCATAGTACAGTGCTAACCGCGTGTATCAATAGATCTGTAACGTTTAGTAGACCTGCTACGGTCGAGCCGTAAATGAGTAACTTTCTAAAATGAAATTTAATTAACCTACGCAATTGGCAAATTTTCGTTGAAATAAGCTATTGTGGCCAAAATCCGGGTATTATAATGTATCCATAGGCTTTTATTACTGCTAGTATTCAAAGTTTGTTCAGTGGTCAAGTATTCAAAGTCAAACTCGCATATAATCAAACTTGCATAAACACTAGTTACACTCGCCTAACTCGCTACATTAACCTTCACCAGTTCTTCCTACCTTTGTAGTAAAAAAAGGTATAATTCCGATTGGTAATCTGTTTGAAGAAAGTTCACACGCAAACAAGCCAATTCTGTTGTTTCAAAATTAACTATTTTTTCTCTGATAACATAATTTGACATGCAAATAGAAGATTCTTAGAATGGAATAATTACTCTATTTAGTGGTTGAATTGTTTTATTTTGTCAGCAGGAAAATAATCTTGCTTATAGTATATTGTATATCGGATTTGTGTTTATAAGAGCAAACAGCAGATTTTCTCAAGGGCGATAGGTTGTTGTTATTGAGATGTAAGCAAGTGTATTCATTACGTTTTAGTACAAGTAAGATCTAAAATAAATCACTTTAAGAACATCATGGTATAGCCTCTGTAGTATGTAGTGGGTTTTAAACCTTTTTTTTATTTGTATCTTACATAGTTTAAGTCGATGTTTAACAAAACCAACTGCATTAATAGGTAATTATTATTTATTACTTATGGCACAAAATGTATTCAATACCATATTAAATACAATTTCGATTCTTTATAAGCTTTTTACTTAATATTAGTACTGTTTATTTCCACTTACAGACTCCCCACTAAGATTTTTATATGCAATAATGGTCAAAACATTCAAGTAATATTGTATAATGAACCTTATCTTAATGTATGGAAATGTCTACGTATCAAGTTGACTTCACAATGTTAGTGGAGACTTCGACTTGCGATTAGACTTTAAAGTCGCCGCCTATACCATAATACTTGGTAAAGTTATTAAAATACTATTACCGTGTACCACGGTCATTTAAAATTATAGAAATCGTGTTTGTATCATTTACATTTATTAACAGCTGGTAGTGTTATTCTCGTATTAAACTGATGAAAAAATGTTGCGTCATAAACGTTCATAAAAATTAGACTTCTAAATTTTTGACCTTTGAATGTTTTTTATGAATACATATTTTTGAATAAATATCTCAATTCCTTTTTGGGCGGAATTTTAATGTTTCTAAATATAACTCATCGTAGGAAATACGTACTAACATTTTATGGGTGTGACTATGAATGAATAAATAAACTAGAAAAAGATTAATCTCCAAAACCAAATTTACCCTTGAAAATAATTTTGAACTTTCTTCTTGTCAGTATCAATCCATTCAGTAAATTCGTGGCTGAACGTAAAATAACAAAAATATTTTTATGGCATCTTATTCTAGATAATTCGGGGCCGGAGCAAGGTAGTTACGGTCTGATGTTACGTAACGCATGCAAATTGTCGATTCACTGAATGGAGCACAGGTATTTTTTCATTCAGCCTCATTTTTGTTATTGGAAATCTACCGTTACCTTTTGTCAAAATTGTTTTCCGATTTACCAGTAACACTATCACCACTAATTAACACGACAAGTCACTGATAATTGTATGCATAAATGCACTTGCAAAAACTTTTACGAGGAATATAATCAACATTTACTAATGAGTTCCTGATGTAGGCACTGAAATCTTCTCTATTTATATTTAAATTGTTAAAAAATACACGGATAATTGACTTCTGCTGCATAATGACCATAATGCGTTCGAATTATGGTTATGTATTTGCATTAATATTCTTTCTCATGTAACACCAAAATAACATAAATTTACTGCCGGTAGTTCGAAAACCTCAAATCGGTTAAGTTTTGCACTGTGCGATATGAAAATGGCGGCTCCACGTTGCGACTGCGGTTGCGTTCATAATCCGATTGTCGATACTGCAAACGCAAAGTCGAACAATCCAATGCAAAACAAAGAAATAATAAAGGTGCGTTTTATACAACACGATAGTCTTAGCCTTTATTGCTGGCGGGAGAGGCGACAAGGCCAATAAAACATTTTCTCTGCAGAACGCCATTATGGAACCCGATATTCGTGTGGGTACCGAACGTACACGAAGTCGGTTCAGATTATTCGATTTTGAAATTAAATCTTCATAGACGTGGGTTCGGGAATTGAATGTTTCGTAAAAGATTTAGAACGTGTTTTGTAATCTCCGAGGGTGCACGTTTTTAGAAGATATATTTTGTCTTTTTTAACTGCCCATTTAACCTCCTAATAATCCTTTTAAACTACTAATCCAATGTTTCTTTTATAAGAGCAAAAATATGCGTGTAAAATTAACCTAATGCACGTAAACAGACCATTTGTCATATCTATCCAGGGACGTATATACACAGGGATATACAGGACATATACAGGGAATTATAAAATCATTTTTCAGTGTGGTTTTAAAGGTAGCCTCTTTTTTGCTCACGATAGTAATCTTTGAGAAAGTTTTAATGGAATTTAAAGGGATTCTTTAAATAGCGATCGTATGGCGTAAGTAAGTGCCGACTCAATCCGCGTATCGTATGTGCAATAAAAATAAAAAGAGGGTAGAACGCGGTTTAATTGGCGTCGGTGCGAGGTAACACGATCATGAGTTCTGGGAAACGTTGGGCACAACTTTTATTGTGAACTTAGCTACAATGTTAGTGTCGACTGTTTAGATGACTGCTTTGTATAATATGCACGGATATTATTAGAACCAACAATAGTTTTAAATGATATTAGCGGATCGATAAATTGTCGTTATTTTTATTTTTTATTTGCCACGATTAGGAATAGCAATACTCATAAAAAAATATACATTTTTGGTCGTCTCTACCAACAATTGACCAAATTTTCATATCTTAGAAAAATCTAAATTTGTGTTCAGTTACAAGATTAATAATGTAATAAATTAATTCACTAAATAACTATGCTGGAGATGAAAATAAATAAATTTAAATAAATTTTATTTCACATAAAGTCTTGTTTCATAATAATGCTAAAACTCAAATCCTAAAGGTTACGTTGCTAACAGTACAACATCTAATTACTCCTTCATTAAGAAGCTTATTTTGATCCACAAAGAACTAATGCCAGGAACGCACGAAAAAGAGATACCGCAAAAAATATAACACAGAGAGGAATTGTGGCGAACAAAAGGCGAATAGGACTCGGTTTAATCCTGTCCGGCCGTCATTTTGACGTCGCGGGCGAGAAAATTGAATTTATTATCGTTTGTATTTGAGTGACGTGTTATTTTCACACGAAGGAGAGAGCGCCGGAATCCAATCAGTCAGACGCCGGATACGATAGCTCCGATACTACGAGTCTACGGCTGGAAATGACGTTTTCTATTCCATGTGTTTTTACAGGATAGTGAAAGGATGTGTAATGTTCGAAGTGAATATGTCGGATTTTAGATTTCCATCTACGAGTTGGTTATAATAAAAGAAATGAATAAACTATTATGTAATCTTTTATAACTTTGTGATTTAATAAGAAACCGTTAAAGAGTAAAAATTAACATAACAAAAGTAGATACTTGTAGCCTGTAGGTTACAATTATTATTATTAGATTAATATTAGACAATTACATTCGAGTTATTTTAACCATATAATTTTTATATTAAAAAAACATTTCCATACATAATACAAATATAGCCTCAATAATTATACGTAATAATTTATTCTTAAACTAGTCATTTTAAAGAGTTTCTAGAACCACAATAAGTTAGTAATTTGGCAAAAAACCAAAAAGCTCAAACAAAATTCAACACAATACCAAATAAGTCATTACGTACAATTATTAAGGCTTATGTTTAAAACCTGATCAACGGTTATTACCACAGGGTAAAAAAACAATAGTTGTCGTCCATTATTACGTACGAAGAAAACAAAGAAAAAGGCGGGGTTACACAGAAGGGGTGGTAACTGCATAGCACGCTAATTGGTTGAAATACCTTTAATATTGACGCTGTAAAAGTTATGGGGTACTATCAAGACTAGGTTATTTCATTAGTACATACCTAGAAGCAATTTATTTACAACTAGATCGCTCGGCTCGTTTGATCGGAATTCGTATTGCACGTTATTAAATAATTAAATTTTATTTATATTAATGTGGTTTTAATCAAACTCGGTATTAAAGTTTATATTGCAAATAACTATAAAATAAACTATACTATTCGAGGGTTTCATTAACTTGGTATTATCCACTCTTAGAGTTTTTATTTTTAGGTTATTACAAGGTTTATGTAATGTATGTCTGACAATAATAACAATAATAATATGACTAATAATAATAATGTATGTATATTACTATTCAAAATGCTGGCTTGAACAATGTAAAGTGTATAAAAATACTGATACTTAAAATGCGAGAATATATAAATAATGCTACAAAAAGTTGCTCTAGTAAATCCTTTTTTCCGATAACCAATTTGTTTCACGTATGGTAAATAATGATTTACCTAACTAACGATCACATTTCCTGACTGCCTACTCTTGAGTAACAACTCCAAATCATGTATTACAGTCAAAGGCTTAACCATTCAGTGGTAATCTATACGTCACAGAAACGGTGGCTAGCCGCTAATTTATTACCCCGCAAGGCGCTTACCGGACATTTCAAGGCCGTTCAATGGTAAAACCCGTACATTACAATTTAGGTATTTGACTAAGCCTGAATACTGCCCTGATTTTTGTTTTCCTGATTGGTAGTTATTTGTAACAATATTTACAGCGCTATGATTGGTTAATACAAATGACCTACCAATATTTTTATATAAAATCAAATGATTGGTCGATTGCTTCAGTGGCTCAAGTGGTTATCTCGTCATTAAAGACTACGTGGCGTGTTGTGAGTTCGATCCCCACACGGTACATAAATTGTGTGATCTACAAACAGGAGACTGGGTGTGCTTGTAAAGTTCATCGTGACACAGGGCTTGTCCCTGGTTCGGAGGGTGTCTTATAAACAAATAAAACAAAAATATAAAACGTAACAAGCTTCATCACGACAATTTAATACATATAAAAAAAAACTCTTTATCTCGAGTAAGCTGACAGCTGCTACTAACTTAATTACCATATTTCATATTATTAGACTAAATTAAGGTAACTGCAACGAAACTAATCTAAAGAATGATGCAATTTCAAAGAAAGTAAGTACATATTATTTCCAAGCGGACGATCACAAAAAATGAAACTGGTTTCATCCAGAGGGATTTGCATAAAACTTGTTTAAATGTTAATCTGTGTGCTTGGCTGGATTATGACGTGCCCTCTGACATGGCCGGCCGGCGCGTACATGTGCACTTAAATAAATTTACCTATAACCTCGCAGAGGTTACTTTGGAAATAGTTCAGAGCGAATTCATGTGGTTTTGAAGTTCGTTATGATGGCGATCTCCAACCACTTTCCTAAACGATCGCGGGTAGTCGGCTGTAATGAAAATTCTTTTTGAATTAATAACCGAGCTCATTTCGAACGTTTTAAAAGTTTCGGAAATTATAAAGTAGTGTTATGTGCTTTATTTTGTTCCCAAGAACAACTTATTTGATTGCCTTTAATGCTGCTTATAAATGTTAAGGACAGGAAATAAACTACTACAGGTCTACAGCAACACAGCAGCGTAGGGAGGATCCCATCAAAGCCCAACGTATGTATGTAAATTAATAATGTAGGAAGCATTATAACACCAGTGATTGTATTGTAAAATAAATTTGGTAGTTGTTACTATTACTGTGATTTCTATAAAAAGATTTGACAATGGATGACCCACAAATTTTGTATAAAAATTAATATGGTCTCAATAATTGAAAATGTATGTCCTTACTCATAAATCCAACGAATAGCTCATGTAATAACGAAAGCGGTCAGTCCCAAATTTATAAGTTCTAATTATTATGCCTCAATTATCAGTCATTACAGATATTTCAGACAATGCGGTAATTTGTCAGACACTATTTATTAACATCTACATTCTATTAATTAAAACAGCTTTTGACATTGACGTATTAAATTATGTTCGTGTAAAAAAATTTAGAATTTACTTTCAGCACTACCTACATCATTAATATCCATTAACTAAAATAGAAGTAAAATATTCTCACAAATTGAACTTTGAACAGCTTAATTACATACTGCAATCACCTCACCAAATCGATTCCCAAGCATCAAAATTAACTCAAATACCAAAAGTGCAGTTTTTGCCTCCCATCAATTTGAGCCATCTACAATTTATAAGCCACCTGATTCACGGACGCTACTTATAATGGAATATTACCGAATACCAAATTACTGTGATCTTGGACAAATTATGGCGGGTACGACGCGTTTCGATGTAATTGGTGGTAGTCACTTCTGTTGTGGCGTAAAATATAAGTTGACGCGGTTGTAAAAAGTGATTAGAATCATAGGAGAAAAAAAAAGTTAAAAATGACATTGAGAACATAATTCCAATTGTTATCCAAATTTCCAATTGTTAGAAACTTGCTTGGTGACATTGCTCAAATGATTGTTTATTTCCTATTGTTATTATAGTAGGTACTGTAATGTTTCTTATACAACAATAAATAAAAATAAAAAAATTAAATAATCTTATCAGTATTATAAGGCGTCTCACTATCGGGCCTAGTAATGATAGCTGGAGACCGTTAGAGCTGCCAGAGTGAGTAAGAAAGAAAGATGAGTAAGATATAATAAGCCCATAATTGCTGTAAGCAATAAAATACATAAAACCATATAAAAAAAAGTTCTTTGATGGCCTTAAGAAGGCATTCAATATTTCAAACCCAAGGAAAGAATATTATTTAACTGAGATCGCAATACTAAACAAAATTAGCTATTTAGTGTTCCTGATTAGTCATATAAAATTCTCGAGAACTCGCTATTTGCTTGTAACTTTGAACATGTCTCCCGAAGTTTCCGTACAGGTATAATGATGATGATCGTTGCCAAATAAATAATGGACCAACGTCAACGTTGCACAGATGATTTCCTCTGATGAATGAATATTTGACGACACAAGTATAAAATGACAGGAAAAAGTAATTTAACTTTTGCTACCCCAATGTAATAACAATGTTAATCATAATAACAAACGTGTCCGTTCTACCAACGAGAATGTAAAAACTTGGCTTCACACTTGCAGTATATGACTGATTTGAGACTCAAACGGACAAAACCTTTTGAGTTAAGTTAATGTGAAAGTGCCTAGTGTGTAACACATAAAAGTGTAGTGTAGTAAAAGAACACAAGAGCAAAGTGTCTTCATATTTATAGAGACAATAAGAGAAGTGTTAATGGACACTATCTTAGTTTAATTTATTTTATTAATTTAGGTTAAATTAAAATTACTTATTAGGCTGTTTTAGACTAGATTGTAATTAAAATGATGTATCACTTAGGTATATCATAACATAAAAAAAAAAAAAAAAAAAAACACTTGCAGTATATGATTCAAAATATGGAGCATTGTGACAAAGATAAATGTTTTAAGCAGTATTTTAAATTTAGTAACACATTGGTCCAAAATAAGTGTCATGAATAAACTCTCAAAAGATGTTATCAATCGAACGACATTGATACATGTAGTCATTATAGCTTCTGCAACTTACAAATACAAAACAGTCTTATTGGACATTAATCCGATTCATATCACATGCACTGAATTACAAATTGACAACCATGTTTTTACAGTATCATATCCATACATATAGAATTACTTGTCTTAACCAACTGACTAATTCATAAACACAGAGCCTTTGCAAAGACGAAGTCGGAACGTACCGTTAGTAACTAATAGAACTGTTCCAGTTATTAATTCGTCAGATACTTCATTCCTAACGCCAATCAATCCTAATACCTAAAAAGCTTATTCTATTTTATCCGGGTAAATAAAAGAATAGCCACTTAACAATCCACCGTTCACCTGAAGTCGACCTATTGACCTGAAGTAGCCGGCTACATCGATAGCTACACTCCTCGACGATCGAAATCATTTAACAGATGACATTGATGCTTATGCACTAGATATGTCTGTTTTTATTATCGCAGTATATTTATACAGTTATTTAAAGGTTACATACTCATAGGTTGCCTGTGAAACATTGCCCTTAGCGATAAATTCATTGTTTATAGCAGTAAATTAAATATTACAATAAAGAGTTATCGATTTATTATGACATAGACTAGATACCTACTAGGAATTGGAGAAATATAATCATTTTTGATGAGGATTGAAGTTGCGTACTTTGAACCTTTGTTTGATGTAAAAAATTTAAACACGATTTCAAGAAGTCGGAGTGTGTCCCAAATTATGCATTATGTATGAAACCAACGACACATGCTGCTTAAAATATCACAATTGTTGTTTAATATTCGTTATTCATACAATCGTGCAGCTACTACTTAATTACAATCAAAACAAACCAATCAGATGCTGTGGATTTTTAAAATTAATGAATCATTTCGATATTCAAAGACACGACCGTGTATAAAACTGATTAATTATCTTTGATCAGGTACAGATACAAACCTGCTTTAAGTGCCAAAGCGAATATTTTTTTCATACACCTGTCTCATTTTATAAATATGGAAGCTGTCTCATGTAATGAAAAGATAAAGAGTCACCATTTTTTATATTTATTTATACAGAGTTAATAAAGAAATAACAAATTAAAATGTCAAAGTTTTTTGTGTGGTTATGATACGAGGTACGTTTCATATCAGAACTATAAAGACGGTATAATTTACCTGTTTGAATTTAGTTATAAAAAAACCTTTAAAGAGGTAAATATTGTTAAATAAATATTATTTTGAAATATGTTCACCAAGTTTATACTTTCATAAGATAAAACGAAAACGTTTAACCAAGTCTCTTCCAGTCAGTTTAGATCGCACCGAGCATTTACCTGCGACCGCGAACAATAAATCGGATTGGAAAGCAGGCATCTCGACCGTTGTAAATCAATCAACTGATCATGAAATATGATCCGCAATATTATCAATATTCCACTCAGTATATCGAATTTTGTTGATTAATTTCAATTGTTTTAATCTTAGAAAGGGCAACGTTTGTTTTTATTACATTGATTGATTTTGTGTTTGGTTTGTTGCTTAGTGGGTCATGTTTATGTGGAAGGAAAGTAACATTTTGAAAGTACTGTAGGTATAACTTATGTAAGTTTTCAGTATATTGCTCATGAACTCTTAAATTAACTTGGGTGAAAAGTTAATTATACACTTTTACGCAATCTTACATGAGAGTTCATCAAAAAAGCAATATTTATAAGTTCTAAGAGTATCTTATACGTGACCTAATAGATCAAGACAAATTGTTCAAAACGTTATATTATTTGGATAGAAGACCCAGTACAGAATACAGATAAAAATATTTGTTTATTTAAAACTTTGCACTACTATGTTTTTTATACTACTCAGGTGACAAACAAACATACGGCCTGCCTGATGGTAAGCAGTTACCGTAGCCTATACGCATGCAAGACCAGAAGTAGCACTTGCGTGTTGCGAACCCAACATTTTTACACCAATTATTTCCCTGGGATAGGAAATGTGTCTGTGGTCTCCTGACAGGTGGAGGTCATTTCTCAGTTTGGATTGCTCAATAGTATGGTAGGTACTAATAATAATAAGTTACGTACGATTAAGTAAGTACGATTTTCCAATGAAAAAAACATTTTACGACTATTTGTGTTTACTTTTTCCGTATGGCTCTCATATCTCTGACAAAAATAAAAGGCAATCTGGCCAATTACACAACTGCATAAGCCGTCAGTTTACTAAATTTATATATTGTAATAACACTAACAAAATTAGTGTGTTTTTCCCAGCCAAGTTCGCCCGGTAATTTGTCGGTAGGAAAAGTTATTTATCCACAGTCATCCACACCTCGGCTTATCTCAGTGCAGCGGTATAGTTCTGACGGTCGGTGAGCCAAGTTGTGATTTATTTACTTTACTAAGTCAGAAGGCATTGGACTGTTGCTTTGTTATTAAACTAGTTGGCAAAATATTTTGAGGTCCAGACTCTTATTTGCTGTCGGACTTTTGTGTGAGGTTTTGCTTTTTATCGTTGGTAACTAGGATATGAGGCTTTTGACAAATTATAACGTAGAATAAATCTTCTTGAGTAATAGACGTAAAACCCCTACAGGGACACAGAGAGTATTCCTAGTAGGGGAACTTTACATGAACACATTATCACAAGACTTCTAAATGTAGACTTTGTGCAGATGTTTGTACTACGAAAAATCTCAGCATCAGTTGTTTTTAAGCATATACACATTCCTTTTCAAAACAAACCCCAAACTAATTAACTTTTTTTCTTTCAGTTGCTAAACAAGCTCCCACACTAACAAAGAGAACATCAAAACTCACCAGCCTGCCAAAACTTCATACCCGTAATTAACTGAAATGAAGTTTTTCCACCAAAGGGCTGGCAAAAACTATAACCCGTTGCCATGACAAAGCATAAATAAAAATCACGGCGTTATTAACAAGAAACTGTCCGTCATACAGTAATTGAACCATAATAAACGAAATAATGTATCGGTTTTTTTACTTTTACAATCACATTATTTTAATTGGGTCGAGAATTTGCCTTGTGCATTGCAATATGATAATTGCTTAACGTACGAATTGTATCGGATGATTTTATTGAATGTTAAAATGCGAAATTACTCATGAAATTGATTACTTTTTTTTCTTACTTTGATAGCATTCTTTATGAGATAAATTGTGACAGATACGCAATCAATCGCATTCTTTATGGCATGCTTATGAATTTATAAAAATAATTTATTCATATCATAATATACTAATAGTTCGTAGTCCAGTGTCAATGAATATATTAATATGATAATTACTATCTCAAATAACAAATCATTTATTTATGAGACAAAATAATATTGATGATATACTCTTAATTAGCTTGGACAATTTTAAAACCAACAATTTGTAAAAATAAATTCAAGATAATTTCACGGCAAGTGGGTGTTTAAATCAATTGGACAGCTAGAAGTGGAGAATGTACTCGGATTATTGATAACGACGGGCAAGCACGAAAGCTTTGACTATTCGATTTATTTTTCCAATAAGGTGCACTGAACGATGTCGTCGCAAAACGAAACACCGCCCCTACAACCGACCATACAATGAGATCGTCTGGCCGCATCACCATGATTTCTTTGCTGTCTAGGCATTCTTATTGTATAAGACACAAAGTTCAAAATAAAGGGTTAAATACAATTTTATGTCGGCAAAGTATACGTGCTTCGCAAATCAAGTGCGTTGAAGAGGATGGGAGAACCACGTCTATGAAAAATCGTGACGAGGGTGACCCAATAAGTGAGGAAAGGTGAGGGGGTGAGCAAGGTGCTTTAATCGGAAATACGTACCCATCGAAAATTCAAGACTTAGGGTGTGTGTCGACAAGAATAAAGACACCGGGCAAAAATTAACAATAACAAAAAATATGACAAAGTTTTGAACGAAAACAGTCCTTATTTATTTAGTGAGGCTAAATTATTTTCCTGAGTAAGATAAATGTATTTCGAATCAGCCCAAAAATATTAGAGAGAGTACTTACATAAGGGATAAATCTTAATTCCTTTAGGTTTTGCTCTTGTCAGCAGCAACTTGCGAATCCATTAGGATCCCAAATCAATTTTAACGTTTAAGTAACTTCTAAGTGAAGTTCGTTCTGCCAAAACATGCTTGTGTAGTATATATGATAGGTTGCTAGCTTTTTGGAGGATTATTACGGGATGCTAAGCTGACAAAATTTTAAAAACTTGTATAGATCAAATTCTGTTTTGGCAGTTGAAAATGAAGTAATAACATGTTTAAGTTTTGACTTGGCTTTAATTTATGTCAAAATTAATTGGCTTTTTGTCCAATACCGGTTACCTCTTTAGTCAGAAAGTTAATGTAACACCAGGAACATGAATTTAATATAAATAACACGTATTGCACACATGTTCACTATTATTGATAATAAATTCTCCATCACGATATACATTTATTGTGTATCGCTGGTTTGAGATGCCGATATTTCAGTTATTATTTTTTTATGCATACATATTATGTACATTCGTATTATCACAACCGTTTCCCATGGGCAATATTTTTAGTTATTTTATATTAACAACGTTAGCTCTATTCATGGATTAAATAATATTTATTGTTTAAAGTTACTAGTCAGTGTCGTTATAAGTGCCAGAAAACAGTGTATGGCTGCATTCAGAATTGAGATACCATCATTTTGCCTAAAATTACTCTCGTAGCGTTAGTATCATTTGACCAGTATTCGCATATTGCTTTGGAGCATCGTTCACATGTGTGAAAACAGTTCTAGTTGTGTCACTCGTTCTTAACAGACCTGCAACTTTTAAAAACATCGATTGAGTATTCAGTTTTCGTTTAGCAGTTACATCAAACACAATACATATAATGTCCAATAGCCAGGTGCTAAAAGTACAGTTTGCTGAGCGACTTGATATAGCTTGTGAATTCTATTTAAAAAGACCACAACTACTAGTTCTACGCCAAACTCTTATATTATTAATCTAAAGTATAAAGTTTTGTTGCTAGTTTAATTCAGTTCTATTGACGGTAGTTAAACAAAGTTGTTTTGTTTAGCATTGGACTAATTATAGAGTTGGACAGTGGGCGACTGTGAGACCAATCTGTGTAAGTTTGTGCTGGATCTTTTGCCTCTATTTTAGAATGGACTAGTAGTTTGTGTACTTTTTGTATGTTTTAGTTAACCGTTTTGATTTGCGTTAACTGCTTGTGCTTTGTTATTGTCGTAATTTCTGCTATATCTTTTTGTTAACTTTATTGTACACTATTAAAAATAGTTAATAAAGTTTAGATTCTATAATGGGCGGAGATTAGTCATATCTTTGTGCATATTTAAGAAATCATAATCGGAGTGAGACAATAATATATTATTATATAAAATCAATTCTTATCAAAATTTAGAAAATAATATCTTTAAAAGTTTCGCTAAGTTTTTCATGATATGAGATTATATTAGGTACCTACATGTGTATCAAACCACCTTAATGACTTGAACTCCTTGAATTCTACACAAGCGGATAAGAAAAGTTAACTTTAAAGAAAATAACGACAAAATTAAGCTTATTGCATTACCAGATTATAATAACATTATTTCGTGACTTTATTCTAATAACATAAAAGCTTATACAGCTACTAAAACACAAATTTTGTTGCAGAATCCTTTCGCTATAGTAATATCGACTTTATTTAAAGAAGCATAAGAATCTAATCCAAATTTGAATAAATTATACATTCACGTGCTACCGGTTTCACCCCTAGAGTGAAGACTAATGAATTAGCCCGTCAATAATATCAAAGCGAATGCCAGATGTCAATTTTCGAGTGACAACCGTTTCAAGGGTCGAGCTCCCCATTCCGGGATTTTATATTTAGCAACCTAGAAATTAGAGTCTAATTTTATTTGTACAAGTTAGTTACCCCTTTAGAAATAGGTGTAGAGATTTTTATTTGATTGATTACATTTATAATGTGACATTTGCGTTTTTACAGTCATATTAATAGAAGTCAAAAATCATTAATTTTGTTGTGCAAAATGTAATCGCAAGAAAATTGGTAGCTTTTTTTATGGTGGTGATAGGAATGTTGTTATACTGACGCGACGTGACCCGCCCGCCGTAGTAAGAATGCCACAAGCCTCTGCTAAAGCCAATTTCTTGGTTGACGGTTCAGTGTGTGCGACGTGTGGCGTTCGCCACATGTTGCTTGTCCACCCACATTAACATATCAAAGCTATGTCTAAATCCCAATTACCTTCCTAGATACTGTTGTGCTCCTTAGGTGGTGTTTACCGGTTCATAGGGTTTAATTGGTTTTAGTATATACCTATAATTTGTATAGGTCAGGATTTTCAGACATTCAACAGACATTGGAAACGGAAATATAATTTTTCATGAATCCAAAGTAAACGTTTCTTTTTTCAAATATGTATACATGTTTGCAGGGACATAACTAGCAGAACCGATAAATATTGAGATAGATAAACTAGGAGACGCAGTGTGTACAGGCCTACAATAACGAGAAGCACCACAAGAATAGCTCAGATCTCGCTGTTGAAATGCTGTTGAAACCCTTGAGGAAGGCCTATGCCGAGAATTGAACGCCTTTCAGCTAAATAGATAGATTATTCCGAATCATAATATAAAATAACAGATAAGCTCTCTCATTTATTCTCACAGCTGACATAAATGTTGAATGTAATCATAATATAATGTGACATGGTGTGTTGTTCCACATGTGATGTGAAATTTAAAAGATTGCTTGATAATGTCATCCTGTTCAGATTGCGTAGAAAAGATTATAAATGACAAAGCGTAAGTAGGAGAAAGGCTAATTGTTTGATAAATTATAAAAGAATTACCAGCTAGTCTGAAGCAAAAATAGTCTAATGGCACTGCATCTAAAGTTTTTTAATGATGCTTTGAACGTTAAATTACTTAAATAACCTGTAGTTATTGTCGAAACAACGTTGGCAAGTTAGCTTGGCGGACCTAATGGTTAAACCCTGAAGCACACTAAAAGTATGAAAACGATGATGATATATTCTGGTAGAAAGTACAATGACGCTTCATTCAAATTCTTAAATTGCGTAAAATTTATCATTGTGGACTTTATATTATTGTGTCAAAAAATTACAGGTTTTTAAAACAAAACAAATCTTTTCTCACCATCCATTTATACTGTAAATATTAATTAAATAAGAACACAAGGCTTTTTAACGAGTATTTCAAAGATTAGACTTTACAGAAGTGAAGACGAAGAAAAGAGAACCCTTTCTGATCGTAAAAACGTCAACTTTGCGAAATGAAAACGTGCTGATTTTGAAGTGTAGGCATTTCGGTAATTCTCAGATTTGTTTTAATTATTCAGTTTTTATGTTCCACCAGTAGAGCTCTATTCGTTTGATTACTTTTATGTTATTTGTTAACTCTTACGTGTTATTTTAGAACAATATTATGTAAAGATTTAATTTGCAATTGTATTTTTCAGCATAAAACTGCTGTGTTGGAACAAAGGCTCTGCGTAGTTTTCTATGATACTTTGAACATAATTTTAACCTATATAAACAACGGTACCATTCCAAACACCCTGCTCATTCCGCAGCTATCCATCCCTATTATACGTAAACTGCTTAGCAGCGGTAAAGTTAGCCTCATAAATCAGTACACACGTCCTAACATGCATGCAGTCGGAACAGAGGCACCTCGAATTGGCAACCCGCCACGCACTCACACTAAGTCGATTCACACATCACCGGGACTCCTGGTTGTGACGGGAATAAGTTACAATTCACATTTTCCACGAGGTTGAATTCCTGAAGCGCTGAGGTTTCGTGGTTACGACGGTGACGGTATGGCATCGATTCAATTATTTGGACGATAGATGGTTACCCGTTTCCCCTTACATGCTTTATGCAAGTAATACCTTTACCAAAAACATGGTCTATTGGTTGGATATCCCTTAATGTTTTTTATACTTATCGCAAAAAAAAATGTTACTTATAAATTATATAGGTTTTTAAATGAGCCAAAATTCAAATATTTTTTATAAAATTTTGCCATCAATTTTATTCATTTTTACCATTTTGTCACATATTCATGACTGTTGTAAAATAAATCCATAAATTAAAATTACGTAACGTCACCTTCTCACCTTAATACTTCAATAAATGAATTTGTGATAATTGTTATGATTAATGTTGCTTGAGACAAATTTCGTCAGTTCTAACTGCGAGATAACATAGCTGGTCTTAAAAATATGTACATATAAGTTCAGCATATTGAATCAATCAATGAAATTTTAATCAACGTATCCATGTAGGTATGTAGGAAACCGTATACCTACGAATGTTTGTAGGTGTCATAGCCACCTTTTGTTGTGTTTGATAATGTTGCGATTGCGTGATCGTTATCTATTCTGTTATCGGTAAATATATGTTGTCCGCTAACAATAATTATATTTTATATTGTTTACTTGAAGATACACAAAAATATTAATTTAGACGTAGATATGAAATATTTTTGATGGCAAGTGAGTCATTTTTTATATACCGCTAAAATATTTGCAACGTCGTAGCTGCCACTGCATATAAAAGTAAATCACTTTGGTTCGCTTTTGCAGCCTAATAGATCAAGATCCTTCCTGCTGTCAGAACACCGATGCCTCAAAGAGCTTTAGAGACTTATTCTCACAGCAGAAACACGACATTTCCCAGGTAGTGTATTTAGCTGTTGTTTTGTTTTGTGGCTGGTGGTACTTTATCTCGTGAATAATAATATATCTCATTCATAAATGCAAATATAACTTCGTAGACGATGTACGAAATAAAAATAAATCCTATGATTGTTTTGCAGCATGAATTTATTTAAATAATATAAATGTTTCTGCAACTGATTACTGATTAAAATACTGATAAGAATGACAAGCTTTTATGAGCGCGTTGCTGTCAAGTTTCTTCACAGACATAAAAACAAGTCAAAAACATAAAGTAAAAAACACAAGGCGATGCAACTGTTGTCGAGTGTTGCCACGTATCAATTCAATTTATTCCGACTGCAAGTTTTGCATGCAAAAACATTGTAACAAAAACCTCGCACGACAGTTGAAGCGAAGCCCTACCCGGCTACGACGGAGTTCGACTTGGCGAAAGTAATTAGTCGCAAGCTCGCGAGCTGTCGCCGCGTCACAACGCATCAATTGCTGGAAACTCACTCTTGTGGAAAATTGGAGCTGCGACGCCGACTCGAGCGAGAAACGCATTCTTCAACTCTATCGGGTCCAAATCAAAAATAGACCAAAACGTACCTCCTGCATCAATATTAACGTATTTAATTTATTGATTTAGAAGTGCGACACCATAGTTCTTGATTCATACTAACAGAATTAATTCCTATAATTTATATACCATTGTTGGTCGTATGTAATAAGAATTAAATAGAAATATATCTCTGTCGTTTTGTTATTCATATTACATTACCGTATCTTCCTTTTCCAGACGTTTTAAGCGTTGATTATTCAGCGCTATCGCGGCGTACCATCTGGTGAAACAATGTACTCAAATTCCAGAGTTGTTGTTGTAAGAATAAGGCGTTTTTTCGAGTGCACTTAAGAGTGGAAGAAGGTTATAGTGAGGAGACATTATTTTGTCACAATGGTGGGTGCCGCTCACGCTACGGGCAGCAGCAGCGCAGTCTTAGGTGATGCACTGCTTTAGGGAACGAATAAATTACCCGGACCGTTCACAAGACTTACACCGCATACAGTTTCACAGTATCTTTAGAATACCCCTTGGAATAATATTGTTACGGCGTCTTGAAGCTACTGTGAATATAAAGTACTTAAGTATAAATCAAATAAAAGAAACTTAGCAGTTGCATTTAAGGTAATTTTAAATGAATGTGTACAGTTAGAGGTGAAGAAAAAAGTGTTAATAACACCTTCCGCTTGAAACAATAGTCGGAATTGGGATTAGACACGTACGCGCTAGAAGTAGCGTGTACCGTGAGAAGCTTTGTAACCACAATGCTTATGGCGTCTCCACAAACCGCAAAGAGTAGGTAATCTAATACACGAAGCTCAGCGACACTGGCTTTCATGGCCGCAAATCTCGTATTACACGACCGAGCTGTTTAATAAATTAAAATTTTAAAATTATGCGATTATCGACCGAATATCAGTGGAACAGGTTGTGGTTATGGAGTTATGCGGCGGCAAAACTGTTGTGGGCAAGCGGCCGATTCATAGATTGCTTTTTTGTCGGGACTCGGGCGAATAAAAAAGTAGCAACAATCCGTTTCACTCCGCAACGTAGGTGGTTAGTGGCTATCGTGTGTCGTTTATGTTTTTGTTTTGAACATTCACAAGAATCGGTATTGCCCAATTGATAAATGATTTTTTAATGTACTCATGCAATCGTGGACATATTATTGACACATATTATTATAAGCACTGGTTTTTGAAATCTTATAAAAGAATATAATTATATAAAAAAAATAAACTGACTTCAAAAAGCGAAAAATAACTGAAGTCTGTGCCAAACTGAATATTAGGAATATTGAAAAATTTAAACAAAGAAAAAATATTTTTTTTGTTTCAATTTTCTCAAAAAGCGCTAAATTAATTTTAATAATAACTTACATGGGTGGTCCCATGTACATTTTAGCGAAATTAAATTTTTCCTCTGAAGTAGGAGGTATTTCGGTACCTACCAAATAAAACTAAAGAATTATCAAAATCAATTAATAGAAGCAGGATGATCGCGTAACAAACATACAGTGGAATTGAGAACCTTCTCTTTTTTAAGTCGGTTAAAATATAAACAGATTTGAAGCTTAGCAATATAAATTGACACAAAATGAAGTATTAATTCAGAACGTCAGAACCAAATACTTTCTTGTTCTGCAATTTAAATTTCTGAATCACAACAGACATTTAAATAAACCGCAGGCTAAAACAACGTCTGTTAAACAATATCCTGTAAAATAGTGAAAGGCATTTTTGTTTTACAACAATGAGATTTACGCTCTGCGCAACACTCAAAGCTAAGCTTTGAAATTACAAGAATCTTATTTCACCATCACTCGAACATAAGTAGCAAAGACCGAGCAATTTCTGTCTCGCCGTTAAATCTCTAGAGACGTATACAAAACGTTTATTCTTCTTGTCTACTGAACAGACTCGCGAGGATATTATTCATTTAATTTTATTTACTAGTTAATTTTGAAACACAAAACCCTGTTTAAAAGAAATTGTGTTGATATATGTTTTGTAAACGTAGTGCAAATACTACTTTAGGTTAAACGCCATGCGATAGAAGTTTTTACCCATAATCCGTATTTGAGTATACAATTTTATCAGATTTACGTAGGCAGTAAAACGTATTAGCAATTCAGAAACAGCCAATAAATGGGTAACAAACAGAAGGCCATAATGGTATTGAGCTCGTTGAAACCAAAGATACAAATTGGACTCGTACATCCACATAAAATACTACTAATTCTGTATTTATGTAGACATTAAAAATAACTATCGTCTCGGGAATCTCTATAGACGTTCACGTATTTTGTATCTATAAAATTTTACTACAACACTCAATCTTTGTTATAAAAACTAACATTAAAATAACCATTAAAGCATAATTTTTCGCACGTTCAAAATAAATATGACACTCTGTATACGTTTTCTATTCTAATTAAGAAGAATGAGTGATGCTGTAAATTTTTTTTGTCATTAAAATATTTGAAACACGCCAAAACAATAACGAGGATAATAAAATTGGTTTTATAGGTATCATAGACATTTGCATAATTAAGCTCCGTGTAGAAGTGGCTTTGGATGTTCGTTATATTAACGCTCCATGTTTTACGCATGAATATTCGATTGCTCATTCACCAACCGAGTTGATTTATTGCATAAGCCTAGTCTAGTTTTTATTTATATTCAGTAGAAAGGTTTAACTATTATAAACATATTTTTATTAACAGCAATAATCGTAAAACGGTAGATAAAGAAATAAATTTTCATAGGTAAGGTGTAACTACTAGAGAAATAAAAGTTGATGCAGAAAACATAAAAGACACATAAGGCTTTATGCCTGATGAAATAACAATAAACTTTCCTACAACTGCATGCTATTATGTCGCATATAATTTTATTGATCTTAAAGAACATAATAAAGATTCTAATCAAACGAAGACGGTTCCAAATATGCCTAACGTTTCCTTAATACAAAATACTTTGAAACCACTCGCTGTTAATTACAAGTAAACAAACCCTTTTGCAATAACAAAGCCAAGAATTAGTCGAAATTATTTAACCCGTGAATTGGCTTTCGACGACTGTAAACTTCAAATCAAGGAGCGAGTTCACAAGAAAGGCCCCGCCCGCTTTAATATGCACTTCACAATAGTAAGGGGTTCGAGTTTTGAAGAGGTAAATCCTTGTGAAGGCACTTTATCTTCCCACAAGCCCAGCTCTATCGCAAAGGGACGGATACGATTAGAAGTCTTAATCTTTAGAGGACTTTACGATGGCCAGTGCCGGAGTTTTTTCGTTTATTTCTTGAAAGGTAATTTTCTTTTCAATGTTCGTGAATTTTTCATAAGCAAAGCTTTTTTTGGCAATTGAGCCGAACATGATTTAACTTGAAAAGTACCACACACATGGCTTTGTCTTTTTTGCATACGGTAAACTACTAATGTAAAAATCGCAAACATGTGATACTCGATGACAGATTGCTAAGGACTTATCTTCGACATTTCTTATAACTAATTTATTTTCCGTCTGCGCTTTATCTTCAATATACATAGCATTGTTCTTTATAGATGTAATAATTTATAAGAGTTGGTTTCTCATAGTGGAATTTTTACAAAATATTACATTCTTTGACTGAAGCTGCATTGCATAGCTACACAACTATTCTTAACACAACTCTCCAAATAACATTTACGCATAAGGGTTTATATCCGGTAGATGTTATACCAACTTTGAATAAAATACGTTACCCAAGGGTACTGTGTTCAAAATAAATTTCCGTGGACGGACAAAACAATGTAAAGATCAAAGGCTGTTTTGGCAACTTTATAAGGGGTGATCTGGGCATGCGGTAACAAGATGCTAATGTAATCGTTCTTTTAAATTACGTGGGGTTGTGTTATCGTCTTCAACTGTTATAATAATGTTATTAGTATTTATCAGCCTGTAAAATTGGGGATAGTCGATTTTTAAGAACTTGGTATTATATAACTAAAAACCGTAATCATACCATCATATGAAAAAATAGCTAAGACTTTTGCCTATTTTTGGTTGAGTAAGAACATTATCTAAGTAAGTGAACTTTGATAATTAATTTTGTTACTTAAGCTAATTCACCAAATATGTAGGATGAAAGATGGACCTGAAATTCTATTTACAGTTAGCTTTTATCTTTGTTTGCTGATACTTACTCGTTGCTACTCAAAGGTTTTGGATTTTGCTATCTAATCTTTTATTTCTTTTCTATGTATGTGATAGACAACGTTAGAAGATTGTGATTGAAAATCTTCATGTTTATATAAAGCTGGTTAACGAGAAGGTGTAAATACATTTAACACAAGTAGTATTAATAAATTATATTTCATCATATCACACTGTAAGCTATGGTTTAATACGAAAATGGTGTAGGTACTTATATAAAACATAATTTCATAATGCAACTGTTGTCAGATTACAAATTGCTCAAGCTTAGTCCACTTATTAGTCGGCAAACAAATCGTAAATCAACAGTCAGAATAGTATTCAGTTATTTAGTTCAGCATTAGACAGCATGTCATGTACTACTGAATACTAACTTATATCTGCTGTTATTTGACGGAAATTAAATAGTTCGTTTAGATTTAAACCAGATTTGGCTTCATTGCAAATATTGTTACAATGCTACTTAGAATTGTTAATTGGAAGCTGTTACACTGACGGCATTTTAAATCGAGATACGACAGATAAATTAGTTTTTGGTACCTATAGTAACACTTGTATTGATCTAATAATATTTGAATTGAGAAATAACGCTAAGGTGTCCTACGTGAGCAATAAACGCGATACAACGCGATGCAATGCTACACGCGACAAGTGCCCTACATGATTTTGGTTCTCAAATCAAGGGGTAACACATTGCAATTTTGCTTTGAAAGTACAAACTTAAAAATATTGTAAAAACACAAATATAATATCTTTACAAAGAAATACATTTGGCAAGTTTCATCATTTATATCCAAATAGTGGTATCGCGTCTGGTCTCCTAGTACGCGTTACGTTGCGTCTCGTTGCAGACTGCCACATAGGACGCAAGCAAGGCAGCCGTTGTTTTGCGTTCGTTGCTTACGCAAAACATCAGGTAAGTTAGTACCAGCTCAATATATTTTTGTAATAATAATTGATAAAGACATTAGGTAACACGACCTATGTCACGAGGACTTTTAAAGTATACAATACAAGGACAGAACGTACGCGCAAACTCAGAACAACATTTTGCCCCAAGTGGTAATCGAACCCACAATACTCGGCATAGTGTTGATGGCGGGTGACCCTGTTTAAAATAACGCCACACATACAGCATATATTACTTGCAAAGTTAGACTAAAATCCAAGTAATAATAATCTAAAAATAAAAGTTTAAAAAGGATATCTTGTCAAAGTAAAATAAAGATCATTTTACTCTAAACATCATAAGCTAACTTTATTATCAGCAGCACGTAGATGCTAAAATATCTAATGGTATTCAATATTCCACAGGTATTGTAATATAACTTATTAAGACACAAAGTTCTTTAATAAAATACAACTAAGAGCAGCAGTTTTATAACAATATGCCAGCAAAGAGTACAAGCTGCATAATTGAGTAAGTTCAACGTAAGTTCAACGTCAGATAATGCAAAATAACAACGGTTTTTAGAATACCTACTCTAGACTTAATCTACAAGCAAAGTAGTAATAACTAGCCGTCTGCCCCAGTCATTGCACAGGTGGTACTTACCGGGTCCCGTAATATTTTTGTGCATAAAATATAGCCTATGGACACTCACTAATAACGTGAATTTCTATTGGTAAAAGAATTGTCAAAAACAATTTAGTAGATCCCTATAACGTCAAAGTCCGAGACACAGACACTCTCACAAACACACAAACTTTACTCCTTATAATAAAGTAGACTATAGAATAATATCTTATGACAACTTACTCATACCGCCATCTGATCTCAAACTAAACAGGGCCTGTGTGCCTATAACAACCCGACAACTGGTAAAAATACGTATTTATTTCAAAATTTAATTACAAGTCTGGGACACAGATCAAGAATCCTGCTCATCACACAAATATTTGTACAAAGTGAACATGGAGTCCACAACTTCTGCCCTAGCAGTCAGGGTCACTAACAATTAGACTAATAGGCTAATACTGAGAATTCATATTTAAAATTATCAACAAAAGTCATTCAAAATAATATAACAACTAAACTTGAAATTGGTTGTTTTTGCCATTATAATCATCATCAGTCTATCGCTGATGATGATGATGATAATGTATTTGTAGTATGATATAATTAATATTATTGGAAAATACTCTCAATTTTATTATTTTTAACCCTTGTACTAAATAATTTATACATAATACTTATGTACTTAGAATAGTAACAGGATAATATTTTTATTATTTCGATATACAAAAAAACGCTATCACGATTTACAAATAGATTTTATCGACTATCCGTATGATTTGAGCTATTTGAATGCCCAATATCGTGATTCGAGAACCATTTATCAATCGGTTTTAACAACTTGCTCGACAAGTTAAACGCTTTGGAATGCCTCTTGTATTTATTTGATAAAAACATGGTTACTATTAAGTTAAGTACTAACATCCTAGAATTTACTAACCAGTTGAAATGTCGAATGATTTTGGTCAACAAATACGCAAAGAACTCAATTACAATAAGCCGTATTGGCCCCGCTCAAGCGCAATATTGAAATGCTTCAATTTGCATAGTTATTATAAACATGAGATTGGGGATTTACACCATACGAGTGACAGAGACAGTTGCTATTAAACACAAGTAACAAAAAAGGACAGCGATAATAGTCAACTGATGACAGACAACGTGATATCGTCCAATTTAAACAGGCCTGCACATCCTGTTTTTCTACTAAACAGACATAATAGTTAATTGAAAGTAGAAAGCTCTACATATTTTTGTTGTGTCATGATTTAGTGCTGTGAATGATTACAAAAATAATAATGTTAATTAACTGTAAAATACGACATGTAATAAAAGTTTAATTGCACAAGCAAATAGCTCGTATGCATATTTTACACTTGTTCGTAATAATAAATGATGAATTGTTGCACTATTAAATGTTAAATATTTTCATAATGGGTCTTATTTAAAACACCTTTATGATAGTATATATGAAGCTTTTCTAATTTCAAAGCGTGCAAACATTCAATTTAGTTTCAATATTTCTATGCATTTAATTTTATTCAACCCGCCCGGATTTAGTAAAATATGTTTGCAAACAACAATTTCCATATTCGAGTCGAAATTTATCTAACATAACACGATCCAATATGAACAAAACTTACGTAACCACTTTTGTCTAGCGAAAATTGTAATCAAGCTAACCTTTCTTACCCACATAAAAATAGAGAAACAAACAAAATATTTATATTACATTCCCGTACAGAAACCTTGCAAGGTCCCTAAAACTTGTAGATAGTGTATAGGTACCTACGTGACGGCGAATGGTCTCGTACCCGGGGCAGGCACATTCCGGCAGTCGATCGATCCGGATTAGGCTTGCCCGACCGGCGGACTAAATAAACAATGTGACGAGACTGCTTCACCCTTTTAACGAATCCCTCTGTCCTCGTAAAGCTAGTAAGTATTATTCGTTACTTTACGTGTGACAAATTTAACTAAATTTTGTGAATGACATTCAAATTTTGTAATAAAGATTGAAATAACAGCCCATATTTTGAATGGTGTAACAAAAATATTACTATCATACACTTGGTAGGGGGTTGAGTATATTAACTTTTAATATGTAATACGTCCAACGTTTATACTGCAGTGAATATACCTAGTAGTTTTGTAGAAATTTCATGTTCATATCGATTCGTAGAATGTATTGTTGTTACCATATATTATGATATTGCTTATAAATGTAATCCATACTTATCTGCTAAAGCTTGCCACTGGAGAATCATTATTAGCTTACCTGTAACAAAAAATAACTTATTAATATAGTTATAGAAACGTATGTACGTTAACAATTAACAGTATTGTAGATGAAGCAATAAAAAAAGTCAAATTCAAAATGACATACAATGAAGGTGATAAAGGAAATAAACAAGAGCAGCTTCCTTTTCAAAATATTCAAAATTATATCTTTAATCAATATAACATTAAAACCGTTAGCCAGTTCGCAACTGTACGACAAGATCTCGAAAACTATTCAAATGTGTGAGATATCCTAATGGCCGCATTAACTTCATCTTTGGTACCGATCGGGGAATAAGGTCAGCCGTGCATTATCGTACTAGGCATTTTACGCATATTATACTAGATGGAGTCTACTGTTAATGTAAGTTGCGAAGTTATCTTTCAGATCGTAAATGTTTTGAATAATGAAGTATGTTACTTTGAATTAGATTAAGATATTGTCAATTGTGAAAAAAACAAAATGTCTGCGAGGCACATAAAATAGAACTTATATCTACGTATATATTCAGCTGAAAGATGCCTACTTAGGCCTTGCCCAAGAAATACAATATAAAGAAGTCAAATATAAACATAAATCTTATAAACTAGCGTTACAAACTGGAAACTGATGAGTGAATTCATGTCTAAACAAGACACAACCAATCTTAGAAGAAGTAATAAGTTAAGTTTTAGTAAAACAAAAATGGTTTGAAAAGGTTCACCCTAAACCTTTTAACCCAGAGGCATAAAATGTTGTCTCCATAACACACAGTTATAACTCTCCGTAAAATTTGATGTCCAAAATTTTGGCAACAAAATGTGGGATGTAGCTAATTAACTCTTGCCATAGAAAAGGGTGGTTATAGCCCACTACCATCAACCGGACAGAGTTAATTTGTCATAAAATTATGTAGGACTACTAAACAACGGCGTTCGTAAATAAACGTTCAACCTAGGCATTTAGTTTGTAAAATTACATTAGGAAACAATTTGATACGATAAGCTTGGGTTCAAAGATATATTTATGGATATTCAAAGATGTAATGTATTAGATGTTCACGGTTTACAAAATTTTTAAATCAAATGTCGAGAATAAGTATTTTATTGAAAACCTATTTTATTATACCCTACAGCTGGGCACGGATCTTCTCTCTTCTGTCAAGAGAGCTAAGAGGGTATTGGCCCACATTAGTCCAATGCGGGTTAGTGGATTACTTTAGACATTCTTTTAGGACATGTTATTTTTCATCGATAATAGAATAATTTTATTCACATGAATGTTGGATTACGAGTAGACTTACACCTATACACAAATAAGTTACCGTTACACCTGGAAGCAACTAAGTACCTTTTTCTAGTCTTATTAGGTATAAAACAGTGTGTTAAAAAGCATTCAGTCAAAAGATGAGTTTATATTTTCTTATCATCTCAAACACAAACATCTAAAATGTATTCGTTATTTTGTTTATAGCAGTGATATTCGCTTTTTATACAATTTCTTGTAATGTTCGTAGCATTTTTGCAATTCAAAGGGCCCTCGGGTGACTCGGAATAGGCTTCGCTACAGTTTGTAGGAATACGGATGAGTGGTTGCCTTGTTTAATGCATAGTTTTTGTTACTCTCGATGTCCTCACAAAGGAATATTTTGGGACAGGAATATTTAGAAGACAAATATGGGACGCGAGAAAAGAATGATTTAGAACTTTTATAAATGAATCAACAAGTTGTTTTCAAAATAAGGCTTCCATTTATTTATGATATACTTCTGAATTTTTATTTCTATTTGGGTAGGTTACTTGAATTCGTTTTGTTGACACAAAACATACACCTACTTATTCTTGACGTCGCAAAAGTATGAACAATTTAATAACACAGCCCAGATGCCAAGGACAAACATGAATTAAATTATGTAGACTAATCCATTTAGGAAGCTTAGGGAGAGGTTCATATATTTCAAACAACAAAGGCAAGACCGCACACCGTGAACTATAAAGTCTGCGTAATCATAATACATTACCAACATTTTAGCAGGTTTAAAACAAAACAAATCGTCCAAAACTTTCTTTTATCATCGCAAAGTTTGACCATTACAAGAAAATATGCGTTCGTCTATTAGAAAATATACGTAGAGTTGAGCTCGCAGTGGCATGTTTATATTCGTATCGCGTGAGTATGATGTTCCCAGGCCTTAATACAACAATGAGATGCCGAACAAAAACAAGCCTTAATAGAATATAAACAGATGTTGATTTTAAATGGTGATCATATTACAGTGCGGCGAAGTTCCGGTAACCGTTATACCTGTCATAGATTTGAAATACTGGTATTGTTGTTTTGGAGTTTTTTTTGTGTGTGTTTAAGATAGGTAATCAAGTGAGCATTAGTTAGTTAGATCACGTAATGGATAAATTTCGTAAGGGTACGTGACTGGTTATTGTGACTGGATGATAAAGTATATTGTGAAAACAGATATTTTATTAACAAAAGTTGCTATCGTATCTCGCAAGGAAAAAAATCCAGAATCTTTATATATTTTTAAAACAACTCTAACTCTACGGAACAAGCCTTGTATCGCAGGGGTATTCCTCATTCGGGTGCGCTAAGAAAATCATAGCGCACCTGAATGGTGCGTTTTGAGGAATACTTTAGGTGCCTTTCGTTAGGTGTGTTTCGAGGAATACCCCGTATCGCGAGGAACTTTACAAACATATAATTAACGTACATAAAGTACACCCAACCTTGGCATATCCATTTGTGGATCACAAACATTTTTGTCCAGTGTAGGGAACGAACTCACAACACGCCACGCAGTGGAAAATGGCGAGATAACCATTTAAACCACTGAATCAACCGTGCAGGCAGTCTAGTTGCTATACTCAGTTTCCTCACCTAGTAACTATGGTTAAGGATATGTATGTATATTTTATATAATAATAAAAATGTCCGCCTAACCGAACTTCGGTTACGGCGGCTGATCTCAACGGATACTTGCATTCTGCGCGGGAGATATTATAGTGCACAAGTATGTGCGCAAACACAAATGCACTCTTTATAATGTAAGTAATATTATGTGATTTATGCCAAAGGAGTTTCAACTACTTAAGAAATTACTTTGTCTTGTAGTTACAGTTCTTTTATCATATTTGCTGACTAGCTGTTGCCCGCGGCTCCGCCCGCGTTGGTGTCGGTTATCGCTGTAAAAAGTAAATGTGAATAAAGCCTATGTGTTATTTCAGACCATAATCTATCTCTGTACCAAATTTCATCCAGATCCTTTCTGTAGTTTTTACGTCAAAGAGTAACAAACATCCATCTATCCATTCTTACAAACTGTCACAGTTATAATATTAGTAAGGATATTTAAGATAAATACAAGGCCCTATATACATGATTATTAAGTAAATGTTATATTACTTAAAGTAGAATTAATTTTAGTTACCTGTATTTATAAATAATACTATCACAAAAGTAGAATGGCAACATTGGCAGCCCTAAGGCCGTTGTTGACATTTATTCTTAACTAGCGGCCTGCCCCGACTTCTTGGGGATAAACTATTTTCAGCGCAATTTTCATTTTTTTTACATAAGAACCTCCTCCTGACAATAACAAACACAAAAAAAGAGTTACTAAAATCGGTCCAGCCGTTCACGCGTGATGCCGTGATCAAGGGAAATAGGGATTCATTTTTATATATAACTAGTGGCCCGCCCCGACTTCGCCCGGGTTAAACTATTTTCAGCGCAAGTTTTTTTTTTACATAAGAACCTTCTCCTAACAAGACCAAACACAACAAAAAAGGGATTACTGAAATCGGACCAGCCGTTCACGCGTGATGCCGTGACAAAGGGAAATAGGAATTCATTTTTATATATAAGAAGATATCCAAAAAACAAATACAGGCAATGTTACTATTATATTATAAATTACAGTAATGATACACTAAGGATAAATAACAAGTTGATTTATTTTCTTTGAATGTCGGTAAGATTTACTGTTTCTGTGAAAAGTAAATAAAACTTAAAAGTTTTATTTAGGCAGGCAATCAAATAAAAATAAAAGTGATGGATCGTCCCTAAATTATTTGCTACGCACACCGTTCACAAGCGAAACTCGAAAAATCAATGGAAAAAGTTTCAAATCTATTTTTGAAATGAAACCTTTTTGGAACTATCAATCAAACGTAACCGACTTTTTTCCGATGTTAGAATACACAAACCGATTTAACTATTGCGGAATTATAGGTTGCGGTCGACTGAAAACTGCGGATAGACGTTCCGTAGATTTCCAAACTAGAATTTATTTTTTGTGTTTGAATATAGAATGTAGTTTTTTAATCCATTATGAACGGCCAGTGCTTGCAAATTGATATTTAATTGGTTTTTATATTAAAATTAAAGGAGTTCCTATTGTATTATGTAATATTTATTAAATGGATCCAATTTTTATAAAGTGGCCAGTATATATTGTAATTTTTTTATTTAATATTTTGATGAATAATAACCTTAGTTCAGAGCATCGTTAAACAAGAAACATCTAGCTCTGGCATTAAGTGCAACATCTTATACCTGTATATGAAAGTGATACGCCGGCCATTGCCCCTAGATAGTAAAGAATAGTACATTCTTTACATATGAAATGAGTCTTGTTTTCTAAAGGTAAAAATACAAGGAACAATGGTTTGTTTGTATGATTATACGTTACATTACAACAGCATCACGCCTTATTTTCTTAAGGAGAAGGTAGAGACGTATCACACCTACCTTTAGATTACCATTAAGCTAATAAAGGGTGACTATATTACCATGCTAGGCACGATGACAGAATGCGAGCTCAGTGGAAAAAGTACAATTTCACTCTACACAACCTAGAAATCGAACCCAGGACCACACTTACTCACTACTATTGCGCCACTAGGGTTATAAAGATCACTTTTCAATCACAATGCTTTAAATTTCTACTGTTCACTGCACTTACAGTCATCCACGTGTGGTAAACCATTAAAATAAATAAATTTATGAGTATTGGTTTATAATACATGGCATCCCATCAGTTCGAAGCCACTATCTTCATTATTACTGTTCTAAATCATGAAATATAACTTGACTTGACTGCCAACACAAATTTCGACTTATTCGTCAACTCGACCGCGAAAATCTCGTCCACGTGGTCGAGTGGGGAAGATTTTATTCTACCTATTATTTTATTATGCATCTCGACCAAAGGTATATCCACATGTATCGACTCGATTGCATAATTTAGTTGGATTTGGTCGAGATGCATATCTATATGGAATTAAATCTTCCCAACTCGACCACGTGGACGAGATTTTCGCGGTCGAGTTGACGAATAAGTCCAAATTTCAATGCTCTATGAACAAACGCTTACCAAAATTTACCGCCACGATATTGTTTATTAAACCTATTAAATCAATGTTGAATACTTCAGTCACTTATCATCGGATGTTGTGAACATAAAATGTACTTCAATCGTGGACTTGCGCTATTGAGATATCTAAAAATAATCAAACTCATACATAAACATGCATGTCTTCAAACAATCGTGATACGTTCATATGTATGAGCTAATGAAATGTCTTTGAACACGTCAATTGCCGAACACGATTATGTTGAAAACTGTTTTGAAGTTCAATGTACTTTGACATTATTAAAGTCAGTCAGATCAGCCAATATTTTTAAAAATCTTCTTCGGTGGCACACAAGCATATGGCACGCCTAATGGTAAGCAGTTACCGTACCATGCTTGCAATACAAAAAAAATAATCAGGGTTTTATGATGGAATTTCCCTGGGATAGTTCGTTAAAAACGTTCGTTAAAAACGCATCCCTAAATGAGCTCTGGAAACCTGTCTCACACACAGGAATACAACTACAATGCTGTGTGTAGTCAGTCATTTGGCTGTGGTCTTCTGTAAGGTAGAAGCCCTTCCCCTTCTCTTAACAAATCACATAATTTGATAGTTTGCGATTGCAAGTTACAATTGAGGTATATAGGCTACTCTGAAAGTCAATAATAAGTTTTGACGATTCGTTTAGCAAATCAAAGAAAATATAAAACTAAATGTAGACGAATCATTATCTTAGCTGAAAGACATAGGCACGCTGCTGCCTAGCTGAGCTTGTCCATCTTAATAAACGAATAAAATGAGTAAAATTGATTATTAAGCCTAATAAGTGCAATCAGATAAAAGTATTGGAAATTTAAATGGTGAAGTAAAATGTTGCGTGGCAAAAACAAAATGGTGAGGTCGAAGGTTCGTAACGAATGTTTTAAATCAAAATCGTAAAATTCACCATTTTCCTGCTTCATGATGTTCAAATTGCATCGTCTAAAATTCCAATACCAAAAGTTTGACCGTAACTTGTGTAATATCGGCCGCTTATTTTCTCAACCTCCGTACTTCATTACCAAAAGTAACAAAACTTGAAATGGCTATTATCTTAGTCGGGCAGCGTTGCTCGTTACAAGTTCATCAAAGAACCCGTCGGTTGCTCGCAAACCTTGAGATAAGAAAACACATTCCTCATCGAGTATTCGAATTATCTCAACAGTGTTGACACAGTTGCGTTTGGGTTGTATGGAACAAGCGATAAACTGGCAGCGATTATTAAATATTTCAAATGTGTCAAAGATATTTTTCATAAATTTAAAATTTATGTAAAATTTGTTAAAACTTAGCATAAATTTATAAAATGTATGCTAAGTTTCACAACTTTGTGCTTAGAAATGTTGTAAATAGTTGTTAATTTATACGCAAATAACCATTAAAGTTTTGCAAGGTAAATCGTATTGCTGTCTTTAATTTGTCTCGGCAAGTTACGCGCCATGTGAATTGCCTTCCAAAATTATATTTGCAATATTGTTTTTATTGTGTAGTGACGCTGCATGAAATTTACACTACATACCTTTATACTTGCTAGCATAAAGCAAGTTTTGTTTAAAAACTACTTTTGTACTTTAACTATTGTTTATTTACACTTTGGACTCCAAAAGTATACATTTATCTATCCATTTTAGCTAAAAGACATAATTTACTTATTTTAATTAGAAACTATTAATTTTGCCCAAAGAGCCAAATTATGCTTTAGTTGTTTTACTTACACACATTTCAATATGAAAATTTAGTACATATAAAGTGTCATTCTGCAAACGTAAATATTACACCGCTCAAGTCTTGTAACTTGCACCTTAATCAGTTGGATTCAGTAAGCGGCATATCTGTACCGCTGTAGTATTTATACAGCGCTGATTTCGACGACAATGCTGTGTCAACTAGGGACCGATAACCTACGACCGGCCTTCTATTTATTTGTTCTCTAATTATTAACAGACATGTTTTGCTTTCCGATTTATTTTTTTGTTGTTCCGTATCTGAATTTTTATTTGTAGCAATTTTATTTTATGGCCTGTTTGTTTGTTATAACTTTTAATTGTCAATGGTTGCTTATATTTATATTATATAGCAGTTTTCGGTAATCATATCGAAAGTTTTAAAAGCATCTTCATACGAATTGTTCATATTATCGTGATAGAAAATTATAAAACTACTTAGTAATAGATTAAAGAAAAAAACCATTATTGCATTACAATGGTTTTTATAATGCTCTTGGTTTGAAAAACGTCCACAGGCTACGATAATTGCTTACCATCAGACGAACCGTATGCTTGTTTGTCTCCATAATAATATAAAAAAATACACAAGATACATTTACAACTAAAAAAACATTCACACAAACAATTTTATTTCATGGAAATTATGCATAAAATACCAATATTAATCGTGTTAAAGTCAAAATGTTTAATCTTATAAATAAATCTGAATAATGAGCCTCAGAAACATGCAACAACTGAAATACTTCATACGTATTTCGTAACACATTTTAACGACTATAAGCCGTTTATTAAGCACGCTATTCTTAAGCGCGTTTCTTAAAGCGTTATTTAGCTTTTAATTCGTGAAAAATTGTAGCTGTTTACAGGTAATCATTTAATCAACTAAACTTTAATTAAAAGGGTCGTTTTACCGCGGTAATGGGTTTTATTTACACTGACCTGTTAGTCTAGTGGTTAGTTAATGACTGCTAAGCCAGTGACCGTGGGTTTAATTCCCACCCATTATTGAAATTCTGTTAGAAAATTCTTAGTAATGGTATATTGCAATAGACTCTTCTCCTATTACAGCTGTCTTAACGTGGGTGACGTACACACCTGGCTACCTATTCGGGGAAAAGACATACAAAATACGTATTCGATAACAGCCACAAATAATATGAATATTTATATATGTATATAGCACTTAGGTAGCTAACAAACATATGGCCCGAAAGCACTTACACTTAAAGCCTATGGATACTTGCAATAGCAAGGGGCATCATTCGCTTAATCTTGCTGTTACCGACTCAAACAATATTACTTCAGGTTTTTGTGATGTCCCTGAAACACATCTATGCTGTATTAACTAGGCTGTGGTATTCTGTAGGATGGAGGTCCTTCCCCAGTCAGAATTGCTCGCGTGTAAAGCGCCCTACCTCTCTTAAATTATTTGAACAATATCAGAAAATAATAATCTAAAGGTAAAGGAAAACTTAAAATTACATGATTGCCAATGGAAAGCATTTAATGATGCGTTCCTTTGTCAAATTCTGATTAATGGTTCAAACGAACGATGAACATCTAATTGATATTTATTAGCGACACTCCATTTGTCAATATCGTCTACAAAGTGAAGGAAAAACAAAGTTTATGTTGGTTTATATAGATTTATGTATTGAAAGATAAAATAATATTATTGTAATATCTTTTGTAAAGGATAGGACTTTTATTTTAAACGTTTTTCTTTCTTTCTGTTAATGATACCTTATCATTACAATTTGGCCCGGTAACACGTGAGTAAGTAAAATAATATGGTCTTTGGGAATCAGGGTTTCAGGGATTCTGCTCATTTACGGATGGCTCAATTGAATCTGAATTGATTCTCAATTTAATTTCAGTAGCATTGTTGGTATTCTGCTAATAAATTTAAGACCAATAGTTGATTTGGTCTTAATGAAATTGAGCCATCCGTAAATTAGCAGAATTGGAACCCAGGACCGTATACTTGTTTGCCACCTAAGTATAAAAAGGTATATTTAGTAACAAAATATGGCTATTAACAAAATATACTTTTGATTTACGACACTATTTTTTGTAAGGTATAAGTAACCACAATTTGTAACTGAGAGTGTGATCTGAGGTTTATCACTTCGGTTGCTTTCACGCAATAGATGAAGTATCATATTACATAGGATGACTCCAAACCGGATTGCATTCTACGAGTATACGTGTGAAGAAACGACTTAATCACTGCCTTCAAATAGATATAAAATAACTATTTAATTATAGTGTGTAATATCTTTTACACTTATTTATTTAGTAATAGATCTCTGTGTGAAGACTAAGTACTTTGAGGTATATTATCCGACGTCATTGGTTTTTATTTTTTAACATAACCATTCTCTTCCTACGCAATGACAATTAGGGGCTCGATAAATCAGAAAGGTTAAGCAAACTTGCCGCGGACAGTCCCTAGATTGGTAACTATATTCTAAAAATACGACAGAAACCCTCTGTGCCGTGGAAAACACGTAAAGCTGTTGGTCCTGCGCCTGATCTCTCTCCGGTTGGGTTGGATTGTCGGCCCATCGGATTATAAAAGTGAAGCAATAGTGAGTGCACTTGTGTTTGCTAATCGCCGTCGAGGTTGTTGTCTAGAAGACTATAATTATTACTTACTACTCACATGTCCGAAAAGATACCCAACCTTCTTACATATTACAAACCCGAATCTCAACGAAACCCATTTTGTTTTCCCATGAAAACAATTCGTCAAGAACGGCCCACTTTCGGCATTCAAAAGGAAAAATGGAAGCCCAAACAGGCGAGCAACGAGTTAGGCCGTAACAAAATTCCAACAAAGGGATGATTAACGATTTTTCCACCCCCCAAACTCATTCAAGCCGCGTCGATATTGAATCCGTTAGACGGCATAAAAATGAAAGTTTTCCTCTTTTCTTTTCCAAACATTTGTGTTACACCGACAGTTAAAATGATGAGCTAATATGTTTATGTTCGTTAACTTATAGTCTACAGCCAATATCCTACAGTTTTTTTTTAAATTAAAATTCAAGTATACATCAATAGTATAAGTACTTATTTCGGTTAAATACAAAATACCGTGTTAATGCAGCACATGCTAGATGATTCTGTTCTTATTATCCCGCTTAGTTGTATAAAATAAGACATAAAAAACTATTAAAAAATGTTTCATTACGAACAACATTCTTAATCCTTAAACTTAGCTTTAATTTACAGAACTAGACGTCACTAATCCTAAATGAATTAAACTCTAAATTGCAACGTAAGTTGAACAAACTTTGTTCCATGTGCGGATAAGGGAATAAGTACAAATAACGAACATTAGCGTTCTAATCCGTCCGTATGTCTCACATAACTCGGTCGTGATATTACTACTGTAGCAGTTTTTCCCTTAGTTAGTTTTGAACTTGTTCAAAATAAATGACTGCCATTTGAACAGAGTGACAAGTAACTCAAAGTTTGATGTCGTTAGAAATTTTCTGAAAATATACACAAAACGAGTGAAACTCCGGTTATTGTTTTAATGGCACTTTGTTTCCAGTTTTCCGAAGGTATTTTGTTGTTTTTTTTTTACAGATAATTGAGTGCTGTTGAACGTTGTTTTGTTTGGTATATTTTTAATAAGTTTGTATTGTAACCAGTTTATTAAGTTGTAGAGACCTTGTCCGAAATTTTAGCAATTTATTTGTACTTTCCTTTATAGAGGATGATGAATTTTATATTAGCCTAGCTCACCATTTCATTTGCCTTATTACTAAGGACTTAACCAAAATCCGTATCTTATTCATATTGATTGATTAATCTATACACAAAACTTGCTTTACGAAACAAAGAGTCCTTTCTTCCTTTATGTCCTTTGATTACATTGAGAGTTTGATCCGGCAGAAACTCAATAGACCGTGAGTTAAGTGGCTCATCTGTCGTACGTACTCACATGAGTTATCGGGTTGCAAATTTGTGAAGCAAAAAGAAAAAAAAAATTAGCTCTCCATATTAAGTTTCGTAGGAATAAACTGCAGGTGTTCACATTCACCTGGCGAGCATGTGTTTTGTATGAGTTAATTAAGTGTATTTATAAATTGCAGAAATTTAAATAACCTAAGTACTCGCGCTTAAAGAACACTAATGTTGCCGTGTTAAAAAAGTGCAATTAAACTTTTCACATCACGTTTTTGTAAGATTACACTTTTTTGCTGCAAATATAATAAAGTCTACTCATTCAAAATTATGTTACCATACTGCAGAAAAGTATGTGTTACTCTATTACGACCTTAATAAGTGAGTAGCATAGCACTATTCATACTTAATTTATGTATTACATGTGAATAAAATTTAATGTGCCTTATAAAATATATGCCGAATAAATATACATAGTATCAAACTACGAGTATTTGAATATAAAATAAATTCTCTCTTTGGTTCAATAATTTATTTACTAAGAGATAAAAATATTTGAAATCAATTATTCAAGTTAAAGGAGTTTCATAATAGAATACGGAGATTAATCCTTAAGAAGATTATAGCGAACTGAGATTCATAATCTGATCGTCAGATAAGTAATACGGTGCTTAATATTTGTAAATCGTTAATAACAGGTACTCTTAAAGAATTTTAAATAGGATGCAATATTTAACGTTAGTATTTTTAATTAAACTTTTATAGCCCTTTCTTTACTGTATTACAGATTGAATAAATCGATATAAAAATACTTTTCTCTTACAAAGTGTCTTATTCACTCAGCTTTTGGCAATTTTAGCTGTAGAAAGTAGCTATAGAAGAGATTTTTTCATCCAGTTGTTCAGATTGCCCATATGGACTTCTGCCGTGGTCTAACGACTGTTAACAGTCGAGACCGGCTTTTTATGTGCCCTCCAAAACACGGTGACGCTCCAATGAAATACCACTATCCGGTCATCATCAATAGTGAAACTGCTTTACATGCTGCTAGATTACCAATTGGCGAATGCATCTGATTGCGACCGCCGGGTGTTTAATTCAGTTTGGGTGAAAATAAATTATGAAGTTATTTTGTAATCATTGTCTTTTGATAGACTTTGATGTTAGCAAGTATGGCATAGTAGTCAAGGAGATTACTTTGCCATTAAAAGCATTTAGGTTCGATACCTATACTGCAAATATTGATAGTAAATAGTTGTCGTAGCCATAAAATCTGTCCCCCACGACACAGGGATTGATTCCCAGTGTTGATAAAGCTTGCAGACGAGTATAGAGTGCAGATACGGTGTAGCTTACGATAGTGTTTGCTTTCTATAAGGTGTTTCTTCATTCGTGACTCATATATTTTATTTATTACAATATATAAAATTTATCAAGGTATGACTCCAATCGCAGCAGAGTCTAACATTTATATCGTTTGTTTTGTAATAAAATTAAATGCACTTCATTGATCGCAAACAAATTTGAAAATTTATTATTTATTTTGCTGTTCATGTATTATCTACGTAGTCCTGATGCGGGTTTGTACTTAATTACATTAATAACTAAAATTAACAATAATTAATATTAATCTCTGGTTACACACCTAATTTACTAAATTTTCCACTTTTCCGTCCATAAGCGTGACAACGAAATAAGCCAAACATATTAACCGTACAAAATTACTTCATGTAAGCCAACTTTCCACACCATGGCTCGTAAATTACAACAAAGCGCTGCTCCTAGCTATAAAACTGCTAATCGGCACGCACGCGCGTCGGTCCAGTTAATGATATAATTAAAAATCCCCATACCAAGGTAGCGGTAAGTTCCTGGCTTTAGTGGCTGGCTTAGCCTTAGTAAACCGAACAAGTTGCTCCCATTTGCTAATCTCCTAAGCCAAGTAATGTCGTGGTGCAAGTGATAAACTTTTCACACTAAAAGTACTACGCATCTTAACTTCGATCGCTAACATCACTATGCCTCATTACCCTTTTTACTACGTGTGAGCGAGACAATACACATAGAGCAAACAATAGAAAGAGAAGGAAGGACGGCTAGGCGAAAGGGGCGGTCTTGGACTAATAGTAAAAGTAAGCCTACGGTCGTATTTTAGACGTCATCTTTGTCTGTTCCGGGAGGTTATAGCGATATATATTGCAGGAGTTAATAAGTTATAGGCACAATATTCAGTTGTGTACCTATTTACGCACTGTATTAAGACGGGTCTAAGTTTATTTACGCATGATGTTAGTTTGACAGTTTATTATGGGTGACTAAAGTTTATGATTGATGTCATGAATTTTATGTATGAACTTTGAAGACGACTCAGAATGGCTAAAGATATATTATATATATATTTTATTTTAGTGATGCAAAATCATCATAAATTATGTTTTAAGAATAAGTATTATCGGGCTAGGTAAACATTGATTATCTATTAATTGTATTTAAATTATTTTAAAATAAAATAGAAATAAAAGTAGTTGAAATAAGTATGTAACACAACATTTTAGCTATAATTTTATTCATTTTTGACCGTTTTATTAGTCTGTCGTTTTGCAAAACGACAACATTTAGTTATTTTTATTTGCCTCTTAAGTCAGTCACTCAATATACCATCAATAAAAATGTTGATATTTTTTTAAAAATCTACAATCATTTTAACATAAAAAACTTGAACAATAGTTTACTATCTACCGTTTGTAACTTAGACCACACAACATCACTAGCTTGGCAGAACTAGCAGGTACGACCACGAATAGCGTCGAGTAATGAGTTTTGTTGTTCAACAGTTACCGCTAGATTAAGGGACACTGGTAACGATATACGACCTCGCAAATAACACCACGAAAGGTAAACTATGGTGGTATTAAATATTTTAATATAATAAAGTAAATATAATACGATCTTGCGGATATTAGTTTTCTTAGAATTAAAAGTATTTTTGTATTTATTTGTTCTTTTATTACCACGGTGACAAACAAAAGTGCGCACTGCCTATGGTAAGCAGTTACCGTAGTTTATACGAGCCTAGGACACCTTCAATACCAGCCCCTCTAGAAAAATGGCATATCGGTATTAGAATAGAATATTAATTCAATGTATGGGATTTGACATTCGATTACGATTGCGATGGCGACTCTAAACCTTGTAACTTCAGTGTTTCGTGTTACATATATAAATCGTTTCAGGTCTCTTAAAACGATTGACAGGTTTATAGAAAATAACTAGCCTATTTCCATAATGAGTTAGTCGAAGCAACACCCACGAGACGAAGGATAACGTTTTGATCTTTAGCAGGTAGAAACAAAACGCTTTTAGGCATTTTGCTGGCAGAGCCTTTTACATAATTATGTTTCACGTCTATATTTAAATAAACCCAAATATTAATTTTCATTAAATCGGTTCACCGTTTGCAAAATTTGTTGCGAAGCTCTTGAGGGTACACATAATTTCTAGATGGATAACATGAAATGTACAACCTCTCTCGAAGCCTCGACCGTTGTGTAGTTTTCCGATAAAATCATGTCCGCAAACAATTATGTGAACATCGGACAGATTGGGTCCCGGAGCGATCATACGGAGCAAGGAATGTTAATGGAACCCTTGGTTGGGTCAACATTGGACACACAACACGTTTAGCCAGTGTTATACATGAACAAAGTTCCTTAATGCATAATACATACAGACTACAACAAATTGAATTAACATAAACATATCTGATGCTTCCAAAAATTCATGCAGTTATTTTGTTAAGGAATCGTTGTTGCGTGTGAATCGCTGATTAATTCTGTATTCTTTTGTCATTAACGATAATACATTTCATGCGAATTTGTTCATTAAATACATTGGCCACAAGATTGTTTATTCTGCGTATAAAATCAGTAATTTGGCGAATGTGATAACTGTACTGAGTCAAAAGTAAATTACACGGATGTCATGCTTGCTTCGTTGCTTTCAATTTTTATGGGTGTCTCCTGTAATTGGTGTAGATTACTCCATCAGATTTCGTAGAAGTCGTAAAAGACGACAGCGCTATATCTTATGTCAAAGAAAGCAATCTTATCTTGAATATCTGAGATGATTACGAATTGCTATTGCTTACTAGCTGCTCGCCGCGACTCTGCCCGCGTGGATGTCAGTTATCACGGTAAAAAATGCCCTATGTTCTTCCCCAGGATACTATCTATCTCCTTGAGAAATTCATTAAGATCTGTTTAACTGTTTAGTCGTTAAAAGGTAACAAATAAACGTACATACAAACAAAGAGGGTTATCGCATTTATAATATTTGTATGGATACATATTTGTACGAAACTATTCGTTTCGGATTCTATTACTGCAACTTTGTGCTTTGGTGATGAGCAATCGTAATTATACCGTTTACGAGGCGTAATATTTCGTTGGATCCAGAAAGCAAATCTCGGTCTTGCGTTCTTTAATAATGGATTGATTTGAATACTACACATAAACCCTTTCCAGTTCTGTGGTCATAAAATTAATCGTAAATGTTTAATTGCGTCTGCCTACCGAATTTATACTGCACGCGACATAATATTTAGTCAAGTTACAACCGATTGTAGGCATGCAAAACAACGTTAAGCCGTTTTGTGGTTCTTTATTACGTATAGGTACGCTTTTACTTTGTAAATAAAATCTTAACGGGTGTAATCGTAAAAGCCAAACTGTGCACTTTTCTGACCTTATTTGGCCAACGATATTTTTGGATTTAATTACCAGATGTAAGAAATTGTGGGCGTTTATACGTTGCGATTAAATTTATGTTACTACTGTAAGTCTAAACATTGAATACTTAAAGAAACATATCAGTGCTGTAATTGCAAATAAGGATAATGTGAGAACCGCATTTTAAAAACATGAACAAAATTATAGTGTAAAGCATAAAATTTATAATCAAACGTATATTGATATTGATGATATTATATTCATAATTTACAAAATTAAGCTTAAACAAATAAGAATATTTTCTACATAGAACATGTTATTTTCAAGTAGTATGGTCTATTTCTAAAACACCCGTAGCTGTAAACAAAGCCATTCATTTAACACCACGTGCAACAAAGCAAAGCAACATACCATTTACAACAGTAATAAAGGTCATTACAGTTTTCGGCATGGCCTTTGGCAAAAAAGCGGCGAAAAAAAAAGTAAAAACAAAATCAGCTTCCCTGTTTAATTTAGAGGGATGTCGACAAAAACGTTTGCTCCTGTAGCCTTTTTGTTGACCGAACGTAACAACAGGAATGCATTGTTCCGTTACTGTACTGTCCCGACAAGCTAGTTGTAAAAAAAAAAGATATGACCTACCCAGCCTCGGTTTATTGGTGAATGCGTCACTTGGTACAAGAATTTGGGACAGTGATTCATCTCTTGGAGGCATTTAATGTTTTTGGATTCTTGTTATAAGTTTGGCGGATTTACTTTCATTTAGAACTAAATGATAAAACGTTTTCATTACATACTCAAATTATGAACTTGAAGTGGCTGAACTAATATTTATTTATTTATATTTGATACTATCTCTTAGAAAGTTTTTAGTAAGTCTTTCGTAATTTGATTAATTCTGTAAAAAAATTATGAAGAATACATACATTTAATTAGTCAGTAAGAATGTTCATATTCTACTCTTTCACTTTTCCTCTTCAGTTGTACACTCTCACTTTTATATCTTTTTCCTCTGCCACACTGGTTTGCTGGTAGAAAACTCAATCTTGAGTTAAGCTCGCCTTTGTACATGTTATATTTATGTGTATTTGTTTTCTATGTTTTTGTGTACAATAAAGAATTTAAGAATAAAAATAAAAAAATATTTTATTTCTTCTTTCTTAAGAACATGTACAATAAATAACATATATATTATATTCTTCTATGTTCATAGAAGTTTGAACACATATTGATGATTTTTCTAGAATAGGATATTACTATAATAGAAGCAATATGTGTTCAAACTTGTTCAAAGAATATTGGGATGACTTTTTATTTTGTTTTTAACTCCAGATCAGTGTCTAAAAATGTCAAAGTTCTCGTAGGTACTAAGACACAACTTTTTATAAGTTAAAAATGTATTTTAAAATATCCCAGGCGTGCTATAATAAAAACTCATTCCTACTGAATAATTAAAACAGTTGAATCGTCGAAATGTAACAAAAAAAAGTTGACAATAAGAACGGTTCCTATTCCATTTCAGGCCTTAATCAATTTCAAGTAAACTAAGTGAAAGTTTCAATTCGGATGCCATTAGATCCTTCCTTTGGATTGGACTGTATTGAAAGCCCATAAATTCGATGTTTTATTTTTAGATGTGTTTTAAATTGAAAAGTATTGAATTCATTTGGACTTCTTTTTACAAAATAATTTATACTTTTGGTTATTTTTTTTCGTTTTAATGAACTTTTATTTTATTTTAAATGACAACTCCAGCGCTCAATGGACATAAAATTCAGTTCATTTTTGGTAGCGAAGTAACTATTTTATTCACTAAACTATAGATGCAGTCAATTTTTCTTATCTAAGCTTATTGTATATATTTAAAACCTTATGTGTATTTGGCCTGTGTCAATGAAAAATATTTCTCATTTATATTACAATTTATTAAATTGCATACTGTGTTAATATTATTTTTAAAGTGGTTATAATATTAATTTTAAGTGTATCTGTATTCTGAATTCTTAACGCCAATTTGTCTGGAATAAATATCGTTTTCTTTTTTTCTGGTCAGTGTTACGAAACGATTATATTATAACGTATACAAGTCTAGTGTCGGCATCCTGTACTACCTTAATACCACTAGCTTAGACACTGTACAAACATTTGCTTTGTAGTGTCTACAACGTTCTGCATACTATAAACAATATGAGTTTCCACAAGTAATGTGATTGTTAACGTTGTTACAAAACTGCAGTACCTAGTTGTTGCAGCAGTATCAATATCATTAGCATTTACAAATAAATTTCTGATGATGGTGTTTTGTTTTATGTCAATAGCGCAAAAAGTAGTAAAAACAACAAATCTAACGACTTAGTAAGTTGTTCGATTTGTTGTCTCTCCGGTCGTGACGCGTTGATATTATTAGGCTGTAACCTTTAGGCTCTATTCAAAAGAGCCACCAGTGGCGGCGCTAAGATTTCTTCATATAATTTGTATGGACATACTGCATACGCATATTGACTGGCGGCTACTCGCGACTTATCAACCACACGTGTCTACTCGCTACTTAATAACGCCGACACTCACCACTCAAACCTTCCGTCTCGAAATCAAAATCAAATTTTAGCGGCCACTGCTTGTGCTTCTGCCAACAACCAAAGGACGTGGCTCGCGACAACCACTGAGGGCTGTGGTCGGTGAGCTATTTGCACGGAGCCTTACAAGTCACCAGTCCACCTTGTTGTCTTTTGGCTGTTGACTATGATAGCTAAATTGCACTCAGACGCAGAACAAAAAAATATGGTTATCACCCAAAAATCTGTCTTGAGTGTGTATCGAATCCACCACCTCCAACTTAGCAACAGGGTCACCAACCTAACCGCTGGACCAACAAGCCAGTTATTTAGAATTAATCTAAAATAATAAATACACATGCTCTAATCTTATAACATAATCTTTTTCAACTTCCTCTGTATCTCAAATCCAATAAACGATTAGGATCCCGATTACATTTCCGCATATAATGTTCGACAATCAAATACTATTATTTTCGTATTAACTCCTGATCGATTCGGCCACCGCAACGGACCCGGACCCGAATAAAATCGAAATATAATGATAGGCTTCCCAAAACAATACAGCCTCCTAATTATGAATTTTGGTTTTTAACCTTGATATTTTAGTTAATCTTTTGTCTATGTAATAAAGTAGATAGATTTTCTCCTTGGTAGGTAGTTTTACCCTCGTCTCAATAATGATTACCAGTTTATGATTGCAAAATGTATTAAAATTCACAGGTTAATGGAATAATTCAGTCAAATTTTATGGCAAAAATCGTCATTAATGGAATTTCCAAATTACAACAACGTAAAATAATTGACACGAGTTTTTACATAAAAAAATTGTGATCTTACAAAAAAATGAGTTTGTTAAAAATTCACTACACATTATGTATGTTCCTATATGTGGAGGTTTGATTTTCAAGCGGAATAAAACATTTACAAATCTTACTTGACCACACATGTAGTCAATATGTCATATAAGATTATGACAAATCCTAGCAAGACAACTTTATAAATACCGATTCATAAAAATATTCAAACCGTTTTTTTTATATTCAGAATATATTTTATTACGAGCCTCAATAACAGATAAAAAATAGATCAACATAACAACAAAACTTTACGATGAAGCTCGATCGACACAGTATGGTGTCTAATTACATAAGTCCAGTCTATTCAAGCTCAGAGCATCATGTAATTTTGCTCACGAAACTTAATATCATGAACAATTACCAGATTAATCTGTGTAGTAGTGTTCCTGTGTGTGAGTATAAGCTTCCAACGCTTATTTAGTCATGAGTTATTAACAAAACGTTTTCATATTCCAGGTATACTTTATTACAAAAACTTGGCATTTTTGGCATTTATTTTCGGATAGGCAACTCGTGGGTTACTTTAGCGTTTATAGGCTAACCATAGCCTATAAACGCTAAAGTAACCCACGAGTTGGCCGCCTGATGGTAAACGTTACCAAATGTTTACCATCAGGCGGCTCGAATGCTTGTTTGCCACCTATATAGTATATAAAATCAAAGTTACTTAAGAGGTTAAAACGATCAGGTTTCTACTATAAGCGATAAACTGTTTCATAATAATGGTGAGCGTGGGTGACCACGTATGGAATACACGGGTGGTTTTTTCAATTTATATATCCATCAACTAAGGCGCCTTGGACGACGTTCACAGCGGGAACCTTACCCAGAGGTGTCCATGGTTCATTTAATTTATTATGTACTTGTGAATGTCCTTTTTGCTGGACGTATCTTATTTGCTATCGATTTTATGAGTAATAAGTCTTTTAATAAAATGATTCTTGGTGTTCAATTCAGATATGTAATGTGATAGTTTATTTTAAATATGATAATGTATCTTTACGGTAAAAAACATAAGTATCGTTATGAAAAACTAATCAATGCTTATGGTATGAATGAGTTTACCGCAACATTGTTTGTTGATTCAAAACTGTGTCTTACAAGTACTACCTGTAGCCCGCGACTCCGCATGCGTGGATGTCGGTTATCGCAATAAAAAGTAGCCTATTCGCTATTCCAAACAATAATCTATCTGTATGCCAAACTTTATCTAGATCCGTTCAGTAGTTTTTACGTGTACAAACATCCATCCATTCTATCAAACTATTACGTTTAAAATATTAGTAGGATAATCTCAATATAATATGATAAATAAGTACAAAGCTTTATCCCCTCAAGGCGAGGACAAATATCATAATTGCAACATATTACTCCAATTACTAATTCTAGAATTGTTGCAAGAATCCACGCCTATATTAGTTTACAGTTTATCTGGAATATAACAATAGGTGCTGATAATATTGTTGCATTCCCAGTAATATTATCAGCGATATGATAACAATCAGCATAAAGTACTATAGAGCCGTTTTTTCTTTGTTTTATTTCAAGTTTTCAAAATTGTTTTAAAGATTTACTTTGCAATTCTTTTTAAAAACCGACAAAAAAGTTGAGAAAGGAATCTATTTGTTTATTCATATCCTATTGTTTTTTTTATTTTTAATGACTCATTCTTAGTATTAAAACCCTGGCACTAAATGTTTTTAAAACACGCTCGTGATGCCCAAGATTTTACGGTAATTGCTTACCGTCAGGCTGGCCGTGTGCTTGTTTGCCACTTAAGTAGTACCTATAATAGGTATATATGAAATTACACCAAACAACTAATAACAAATATTAATTAATGTTTTGTTAAGGTGGTGATAATAATATGTACGTGGCCGAAAAATTTGTTTCAAGTCTGGGATTGGTAGGTACCTATTATAAAAATTGTATGTATGTAAAGCCCCGCACAATAATGCGTGAGTGGAGAAAAAAGTAAAGTAAAAATATTATTGCATATTTAATTCCAAAAGATATCCCAAAAGTACATAAAATTTCATCATCATCATTATTTCAGCCAAAAGACGTCCACTGCTGGACATAGGCCTCCCCCAAGGATTTTCACAACACTCGATCCTGAGCCGACCTTGTCCATCGGTTTTTCGCAACTTTTACTAGTTCGTCGGTAAAATTTAGCGTAATAAAAATATGTTATACGATTTCTCGTTCCTAGGGCCGGCGAGAAAACTACATACCTAATTATTATTGCTCCAGACGAGATTATTACACTTATTACGAGAAATAATTACACCGTCTACGACTCATTAACTGTGTTTCGGGTAAATGTGTTCACTGAATAATGGAGTACGTAAGCCATTTCAAGACTATACCTACTCTACTAGTTACATATGAATAAGGTTTACCATAATATACTACTACTACTATTTATGAATAGTTCTACTAATGGGATATTCTCTAACAATCTATGAGAGACACACAACTCGTCAAATATCATTTGACGATTTGTGTGTCTCTCATTGACCGATGAGACGACAATCCGTCACGATCGACGACGAGCAATAGCTTTACATGTTATTCTAGACACAAAGGTGTTTCCACCAATTTCCCTATAGTGATTAAAAAAAACCTATCAAAAATCACTGACCTGAGAATTGAACCCGTGACCTCGTGATCAACAGTAAAAGCAGATAAAACGACAAATATAATACGAGCAAACTATGGATATTCAGTGTTTGCCGGCCAATGTTTGATCATTCGCCGCATGAAACGTTAAAATGTAAAGCTAACACCAAAGTGTGAAACGGTGTGCAAATGAAAAATTTCCGCGACGCTTATTTCGCTATTGTTACCAATTTGTGACGCTACCTCGAGCACGTTATTTCGAACTTTTAACGCGTAATTTTTTTGAAATATATAGTTGGCTCGTTCACTAAACCGTATGATGGTTGGAAGGAATGTTGGATACATTTTTAGTTAACAATACGAGCTGGAAAACGTTTGTTATATTTTCATAGTCAGGTTAACAAAGACTTTTTTAACCAATAAACTACTTTCAAGGTTATACCAATATTATAAACGCAAAAGATTGTGAATAGGTGTTTATTACTTCTTGACGCAAAAACTACGAGACAGCCGAGACGAATTTTGATTAAACTTTTCAATGTTAGCTTACGTACCAAAATAGTACATAGGCTATAATTATTTATTCTCAAATATAAAGATCATGAACATTTCGGGAAAGCCGTAAAGAAAAGCTCGTCTAATGAATAAAATACAATGAGTTTATAATAGATAAATAAATAACTTAACATAATTAATAACATAATCGTTTTTCAAAATATTTGTCTTCAAAAAACAAATGAAAACAAAACACTACTCAATAGAGTTACTATATTTGTATTATAAAACTAACAAACTAAACGCGAGAAAGCCACCTAAGAAGCCAAAACAAAGTATGTAACAGTTTATTTTGAAGAACACCTTCTCGGAAGGCCCTTGTATGTTTGATTAAGAACTTCTTATAAATAAATCTTCCGGTAGACAGGTTATAGCTGGAGTTCTAAGCGTATCGCTTTCTGTTTTAGGGGCTAGTTATAGTTCCTTGAAACTAAATAAAAAGGAAGCAATAACTGTTTGGTGTTTTATTACGATAGATCACCTGCTGTGATTTGTTCACGAATTGATTGTATATCAACGTAAAACTTACAGCTTTCGTAAGAATAAACTGTTGGTACATAGTTGACAATCATTTAATTTCTGATTTGTTTCAATGATGCAGAATATAAAATATAAATTGTACCTACTTAGTTACGATTTTGTCAAAATAAACTACCTACTTGTATTAATATAAAAAGTCATCTATTGTGCAAAAACATCAAAGAACTTCTAGATATTTTATTTGTCAGGCATGTTAGGCATTATCGATTTTTTTTCTTGATACTGATAACTTTGTAAGTAGAACGGTGAGTAATGTGATAAATACATGTTGTAAATTTCTATTTAAAATATTTCAATGATCGAATTACGGATGGAATTTAGATGCATTGAATAGTAACCACCAATTACTCAGCATTATGATTGATGTTAAAGGTCCGTATAGAGAGAATAGTACACAAAATGATGATTTAACAAATTATGCAATTGCTCATTACTTTGTTCTAAGTGTCGTCAAATTGGAGAGGAATATGTATAGCAGTGAACTGCGGTATTCAGGTGATGATGCTATAGCTTTGTACACACGGCCACGGAGATAATATGGATACAGGGTCTCTATATGAAAATTAGTTTTTTAGGAAATCCAGTGTATAAATTTGTGTGAAATATATTTTTATTTGTACGTTTAGTCAAATTGTAATTGTGTCAATGGTTTTTTTTAAAAACTAATCTTTACATTGCGGCCCCGCATACATATCTTCGTTACCATGTGTATAGATTTGATTTTATATAGTTCTTATCTAACGCCAGTTAGTTTCTATATAAAGCATATTGTCAGTTTCTTGTTATCTACCGATCCCTATTTTAGATTGTACCTACATAGGTGCTGATAATCATGCATAAAAAAAGGAAAACAAATGCATATTAATTGGTGGTTGAATTTGAGACTAATGAGAAAATGTACTTTCTGTCAACGTAGTTTGTGACATGCCGCTTATCTTACTGTCAGCTCTAAATAAGCGACCAATATTCTTTAATTTAGTATTTTTCTTAATTTAAGAATATTTAAAGTTAATAAAATAATAACTGCCACGTATTGAGCTACTAGTCACTCGAAAGAATTTATTAATCCTAACATCTCACGAGAAAAATCACAATCAAATATTTTATAATGCCCCGCCTATAAAACCACGCCCGGATCACGCAAGCACTTGTGAGCTTAATGTAAATAATTCTGCCAAACATTTCAATGTCAAGATGACAGTAACAGCTACTGCCTACGCTATCGAGTAACAACAATAAATCGGATACATAACGAAGCACTTGAATGTCTCGAATACAAACTCTTTAACCTTAATATAGTGGCAATGCAATGTTAGAAATGTAAGATAGAAAGTTGAGAAAATTAACACTATTCATTACTGCAATTAATAATTTTAATTCTATAAATATGAAAGTAACTCTTTCTTTTTGTTTGTTGCTTTTCACGAGTAAATATCTGATCTGAGCAAATCTTAATAGAGAAATAAATACAAAACGAAGTCGCAGTAATATTTTTAACAAAGAGATACAATTTGGCATAGACTACATTTTATCCTGAAAATAGGTAGGTATATACGAATAAAACTTTGAGTAAAGCATGAAACCGGCTTAACTCCAGTTTCAGCCAGCATTTTGGTAAAAGAGGTAAAGTTATTTAGTTGGTGGGATTTAAACTGTTAATAAAGAATGCCAAACCCATCAACATTATACGCAAAATTTATTTTCATTTGTAGAATTGCTATATTCTACAAATGAAAATAAATTTTGCTTATGAACAAAGATATAGCGTCAAAGCCCAAGCCAACATAAACGGAATTTATATGTTATGAATTTACATTATTTTGGTGACCTGAAACCCCGTAGGCATCGCATATACTACCTACCGATAACAATCACATGAAAAGCCGACGTCTAAATATGAACCCTAAATTTCAGAACAAGCGCTTACAAAGGCGGACACTATATAACATTTTAATATATAAACTTGATCAAGATGCCCCAACTCCTTAGTTATCAAGTTGAACATAATGAACAACTAACAAAGACCAGACCTGACAAAATACAAATCTAATTCCGACTATTATGGAATGAACAAACTTCCTTGACCTTACAATCACTGATGCTAATCTTCCTGGTGAGCCGGAGAGCAAATCTCTAAGTTTGCCGACTTTGGGCTTGCAGACTGTGGGCATAGTAAACATCTAAAAGCGCCAAGCAAACTAGCTGAGCTCGTCTTACACCTGCCGAACTTCAGTTGTTGATGTTTCCAAGCTTAGGAGTTTATTTTCAGAGTACACCGATAAAATCGTCGATAGTACAACAGATCTGATGTAAAAATAGAAGCTTTCGTAAAGTTTTAAGAGAAGTATACTTTTGAATATTTATTCATTATAACTTAGACTTCACTTAATGAAATCAAGTTAAAAAGCAAATTCAATATAGACCAAATTTGCTCGAATGTTTTATTGGTCATAAAATAATATAATCAATCCTAGAATTTTAATGATAAGAGTAAATTTACTACGCATTAGTAGGTGTATATAGCCAAAGCAACGAAGGCAAGGAGCCGGTACACCGTGTGACTTCGCACACATTCATTGTTACACAGCGGCGACACAGGTAGAAAAACCCGCTCCAGCTAATTTTAAACTCAGTCTCAAAGCAAACAAGTCTTTGTACAAGAGTACAATTTTAATTAAAACAAATATTTCTTTAACAAAAAAAGAACACATGTCTAAATGAATACAAATTACTTACACGATAAATAACGGAAATCATATGTGGAAACCGAAAGACATCTAATTATTAGTACAAACATCGGCTTACAAATCTTGTAGGATCAACACGTAGGTACACAAAAGTTTGAAGAATGGAAACGAACGCTTTCATTTACTACCTTGTGTAAACTCATATACTGGCTCACGCACTTTAAAAGGGAAGATAAAAATGTGACTAACCCAATAGTCCCATGTCTGATTCAATTCGTTTATAAACATCTATTGACCTTTATGGTCCTCTTTCCATTAACATACATAAACTAATTCTTATGAGAAGCATTCGAGCGTTCATTAATTTAGTTTTTCTATCAACTTCGCCTGTTTACCGAACCGTTTTAGCGTATTGAATAGATAGTAGCTTTTTCTCTTCGTATTAAAGTGAAGTCTAATCGTGAGACATTATTTTTTTAGGGCCATTAAAATACGTGTGGTATTTTAAACCATTTTGTATTAGTGACTCAGGAAGGGTATTATAAAAGGCACCGATTTTAACGTTGACGTTATCAGAAATAAAGCTGTCAATTTGGACATATCAATTATTGATAAATAATATTATGATATTATAATTACTTTCATACCAGTCCCGATTACGAGTTTAATGACTTTTATCGATATTATGTTGAAACTATTTAAATGTAAATATGTTTTTTTGCGACGCCATAAATCTGGTAATATGAGCACTTATACATTAAAATTGATAATAAAACGAATAAATGGTAATTATCTCGATGTGAATAAATGCCAAACTAATAAAATACCCCTAATGTGTAATTTGAGAATGGTATTGAATTCATTAAGAGGCGTTAATATCTGTATAATCCGTTACATCCGCACTTTGCCACCCCTCGATTAAAATTAGCAACGTAAAGGAAACCGTGGATCATAATAGGCTCAAAGATAGTACAAAAGATCGGCATTTGTAATAGATAGGAACGGCTGTGAGAGGATTAACTTCAACACAAAATCGTTCCCATCTAGTAAATTGACAGTTAATTATAAACTTCTCTAGTCATAATGAAAAAAAATCTCATTTTGGGTTACAACTTTTATTGATGAATATTTAGAAAGGAAAAAAAAACAAAAAAGCAAATCACAAACTGAACACAAGTAGAAAAATCAACTTTCAAGAAAGCATGTTACAATGTAGGAGAAAAAGAAGATTGTATAGATTTTGTTTGTATTTATTTTAGTTATTTTAAAATTATAACTAACATCAAAACTAATTATGTAAAGTAATTTAGAAGAAATGTTGTAAAATAAATATTTAAAAATTATACCATAATTTTTAAACATTTACCATCCCTATTTTTACGGTATATTTCAAATGATTAATAATAAACGCAGGACATTGATGATACAACGGATGTAAGTTGCAGACACAATGCAGGACAACAGAACACAAATATTGGCCTATTAATCGGAACTACGATATTGATACGGACCGAAATTTGTCAAAGCTTTTGTGCACAGTTCCGGTGGTAATCGCTTTACAAATCGCCTCTAGACAAAAAAATATCCTAACCGATACCATTGTTACCCGCTAAGGTTGAAAGGAATGCTTCCAGGTAGATATGGGGGTGGATCGATAACAATGTAAGTACCAGGGCGATAGTAAACCGAAATTATTTAACTGTGACAGCCCGTTCATAATGAGAACGATACTAATGGTGACATTAATGACATTACCGTCATCGCTTCTACAATATTTCATTCGGATAACATTGTATCAGATACAAAGTAGATAGATGATTTTCAAAACGTTTTTGAACAAAGTAATGTCTACTCACGAAGTAAGTATTGACTGCAATGTCACTATTTATGAGCTATATACGACTTCAGCTTAAAGTTAGTAATGTGGCTTTAGCAGTGGCTTTCTTAGATTGTTTTTTGCTGGCGATCCAATGCGCGCCTGTTCGACGTGGATTCTTGGCGCACTTGAAACCGAACAGGTTTGAACATGGAGACCGAAAACCGGAAAAAAATCATCACAGGTAATTACGGTAGGCTCGACGCTTCACAATTCGATATAGAGAATATAATGCAGGCAGCTGATGCTGAATAACAAATATCGACATTTTAGAAACATTGTTTATATAGCCCGGAGCTAAAGGAATCGTTAATTTCTTCCTAAAGTAGTTACAGACTCGCTGCACGACGGGAATTTATTTTCTTTTCGAATCGTTTTACAATGTAGTATCCATTGTAGCGTGCCATTTTCCAACCACTTGTTAGCGAAATTATTAGAAACAATGCATTGTAAGCTAGGTTGAAAACAAAGAATTTCTGCAAGTAGTAAAAACTAAGGAATACGCGGAAAGCTATTTATGTATTTTGTGTTGGGCTTTATACCAAGGAAGTAATATCGACAATTGGTTTTACTGTTGAAACGTGCTAAGTATGAACACATAAGTAATAATCATTAAAGCAGAGTAATACAAAATTGATCATGTTGATTTGACAATATTTGCTAACGCATCCATTGAATTATGGAAATAAGTCTAACGTAATCAGTTTTATCAAAAAGGTATGTAACATATTTATATTGATATGGAAAATCAACGAACGATAAGAAGTAAGTAAGCGTGTACATTGAAGTTGCCGTCAAATTTTGGGTATAATTTACACAACACAGAAAGGCGTGCCCTCCAAGTAATATTCCACCCTCTTAATCACTACCCACTGGAATAATTAATAACACCTCAATTAAAATATCAACTAAGCGCTTCCGCCCATGTGATGAAGATAACGTTTACTTGTGAAATTTATAAACTTGCTTCAATAACACATAATTACCCTCCTATAATGAGCTATTAAGGCTTGCTTTATTTTGAAAGTCCGCTTTTATGGTCCTTCTTATTTGTCGTTGTTTTGTTATTGGTTGAATCTTATATCTTAATGTATTTGTTTATGGCAAGTAATTCCTGTAGCTTAGACATATTACTGTCACTACTGAGTTATATCGTGGGGATATTAACCTAATGAAACTATCTACACAGTTTTATATTTTTGAGATAATTTGTCGTAATATATTTTATTACTTCGAGTTGACTTCCCAATTTTAGAACATTTTTATGAACCTTTGAATTTAACTAGACTACGTAATTTACAAGTTACCTTAACAAATGGCCTACTAAGATGCACAAACTTCAGTACCTACCAAGATATATTTATACGATCATAAGATCTTTGTTCAATGTCAGAACAAGCCGTATTACTAATTAACGCCTTAGGGAGCTAAAACAGGTTTCGCGATTTATCGTAAAACCCAATTTAGAGCCGGGAGGCACGCGATTACAATCTTCTCACGACAGGAAGGCGCGCAAACTCCTCATCTCGAGGGAAATCACGCACGCAACAAACTTTATGGCAACACGTCCCGAGGAGCGATTCGCTCGGGGCGGTCGAAGACGGGCCGCACCACACACAGACTAATTCAAAAGAAATAACAAGACGCGGGCAGTGTCTCTACGCGGTCGGATCGTGACCTACAGGTTCATAATGCCATCCCTTTATCACGTCTCACTCCAGACACATTTTATATGCATTCATCGAATATCCTGTCACTTTCACAATATCACGTGTCGCTACCGCGAGAAGCACTGCCCACGGTTTAGGGCTAATAATCACTGACCGTGGTCGAAAATGGCTGCAGGCTCAGACGGATTCCATCCTGAGCGAGGCGTTCTCGTAGCAAACGCTTCAGTTGCATCCGTGGTATCTTCACTAGTTCTGCTTTTCCTTCTTCGTACTCATCCGCATATTTTGCCGGTTCGACTGCTGCTGTCGCTTGTTCTTTCCTAGATTCCTCCTCACATCTGCATGGGTCTCGAGCGGCGGCTGCCTCCTCCAAAGTAAAGTAAACAGCCGCCGCTCCTTCCTCTCTCAGTGATCTGACCGAGTGCAGCAGTCGCTGACGATGTGCAGGGTTGAGGACTCCAATAGCGTCCAAGTCTGGTTCTCCTACTTGTTTGCATATTTCTAAGTCATCATACCCATTGTCAATAAAACTTTCCGCGTATTGGCCCAAGTGGAGCGATCGCAACCACTCGACGACGATGTTGCCGCTCGCTGACGAGGCCATGTCGCGTCAAAACACTGTGAGCATTACAAGGCGTGCTCGCGGCGCGGTAGTCGGCGAGAAACTGGCGGCCACGCTCCCCTTCGCCCCCCTCTCCCCTCTATAAGCCGCGGTCGCCGCCCCTAGTCCTCCGTGCTTTTGCTTTTTGACATTTTGTAGCTTAATCGTTTCGTTTCATAGAGAGGTGAGCGTCGCACCACGTGATATTCCGAACCAATTTTTCAATTTCCATTACAATATGCGAGGTGACGTTTGTCGTTAATTTCTGTCTTATAAAATATAAGTAACTTTTTAACGGCTTTTTAATGTTTGTTTACGTAACTAAACGTCGGATTAATGTGAATTAAATACGGTCACAAAGTCAATATAATAAAGAACAGCGGGTGGCCGCCGTGTTGAATGATTTATTTGTTAATCTCAAAGGCGCCTCTATTTTGTGAACTGAACTACATTTAATTTACTTCTGTCCTCATTCTATATGCAAATGAAAAATAGAAATAACAATTTATTCATAATCATTTTTGAAATGGTGATAAATAATGGAAAAGTGGTGATACTTACTTTTATTGTTTCTCCGTTTTTTTTGTGGATTATTTGAGTAAGTAGATCTTTTCGTGTATGAAAAATTTTTGAATAGATATTTTATTAAATAAACAACATAATAATATGAACATGTTGTTTACGATTGGAAATTTTAGCAAAATAAATAAATTCAGCAAAACAAACCTTCAAGAAAATAGCTTTGAATATTATAAATTCAAAGCAATTTTTTGAAACTATTTATAAAATATATGTATTTATATATTTTTCTTTTTTCATTTGCTGTTATTGTAGTAAGGTTAATAATCAGCTTGCTCACCATGGTCTTTCTTGTTGCAGGAGTGCTGACCGAATCCCGCGTAATACCAGTCTAAACGACGTCATCCGTCGAGCTCTTGTAAGCGCGCGTATTTCTGCTGTTCTGGAACGGCTTGTTTCGTAGTGATGCCAAGCGTCCTGACGATATAACTCTCGTTCCTTGGAGGATGGGAAGGCTCTTAGTGTGGAATGCTACCTGTGTAGATACTTCGGCGCCTTCCCATTTTTCATTGACTGGCATTAAATGATTCAGCCGCCACTTCTGCAGAGTATCTCAAACGGCGCAAATATGAAAGTCTTGGGGAGATTTTATTTTATTTCACATTGTTTTATTAAGTTTGTGGGCACTTGGACCCCACGGTCCTAGGACCATGGGGTCCAAGTGCCCACAAACTGTATCGTGAGATATCTAAGTGTTTAGTAGAGTCATCTCACGATCCTAAAGCTGGCCTTTACTTGGGTCAACGTATTAGCCTTGCAATTCAGCGTGGCAATGTGGCCTGTCTTTTGGGCACATTCCCTCAGAACTGCGACCGCAGTTAGACATTTTATTTATATGTTAACATTTAAATACATTATCTATACTGATTGTTTGTAAGTAGTTTAGGTTAAGTAACTTTTATTTTAATAGCAATTCATGTAAATATGTTATGAAGTATAATAATGATAGATTAAAAAAAAATGTTTTGAATAATTACTGATGCATCGTAGAAATAACAAAAACTTAACAAAAAGCAAATATCAACAGAATTTTCGCAAAAATGATATAAAATAAAAAAAAAAAAAATAAAAAAAAATAAAAATCATTTATTTTCAGAACCAGAAGATCCATAGTGTTAGTAACAATATAACTTATACTATGTTAGTAACTAAAACTAAAAGTTAAGGGTTAACCCGTAATGGGCAGGCTCACCGAACCCTTCCAACATGTAGCTCAGTGAACCTGCCCACCAGGGCTGAATCCTGACTTTCACCCACCATCCTCAGGACTCTGTTTGAGCTCCGCCGCACCCTGTTCACCAGCGAGGCGACCTTTTTGCGCATAACTGCATAAAAGTCATCTACGCTGGCATCGGCAAACATACCCGACGCGCTACAGTAGCGTGGGAGCCGAAACAGAGCCCTGAAGATGTTGTTGTATTGAACACGTAGGGCATTGTAGGATTTTAGTGTAAAGCTGGCCCACAGGCTACTCGTGTAAAACACCTGGCAATATGCTTTAAAAAGTGTGATCTTAATTTCAGCTGTACATCGAGCAAACCTATGAGCCAACATATTACCCCGCACCGACAATGCCCTACGCTCCCTCTCTATATCCAAAACATCACACATATTTTCTGTGACAATATGACCCAAATATTTAAACTGTGTGACACGGTTTAAAGTCACTGCATTAAGTGTGAGTGGTGGTATTGTGGACGGTCCTTTATTATCAGATTTAAACAACATAAACTCACTCTTTTTTGCATTGTACTTTAGACCATGCGACACAGCATAAGACTCACAAATCCTCAACAGCTTTCTAAGTCCCCCCATTGAAGGACTCAGCAACACCATGTCGTCTGCATAACTAAGATTATTTACACATACATCATCCACAAAGCATCCGACATGTGTGCTGCTAAGTTCTTCAATCAGGTTATTAACATAAATGTTAAAGAGATGAGGGGATGTCAAACCTCCTTGTCTCACTCCACATTTCATATAATACTCATCAGAATACGAATTTCCCCACCTCACAACATTTATCTGATTGCTGTACCAGTAGGAAAATATTGTAATAATATCAGGAGACACACCAGCATCTCCTAGCTTTGCCCACAGCCTGTCATAAGAAACCATATCAAAGGCCCTGGACAAATCCAGGAAACACGCATAAATGGGAGTTTTCCTTTTAACATAATAGTTAACTGTATGCTTTAAGGCTAATATAGCACTCTCTGTAGAAAGCCCTGCCCTAAAGCCAAATTGCGTGTCCTGCAAGGATGACGTCACCCTGTCAAGCTGTTTGTCCAATAATCCATCCAAGACCTTTGCTATGATTGTGGCTAAAGAGATTGGTCTATAGTTCAATTTATCCGATGTGTCTCCAGTAGGATTTTTTACAATTGGTACTACAATAGTCTTCATAAGATCCTTAGGTAAGTAAGAATGACGTAAACACAGAGTAAACAGCATACCCAATACCCTACAGAGATGAGGTCCAGCGTGCTGCAAGTGCTCGATGCTGAGTCCGTCATGGCCAGGCGACTTACCTCGTTTCATATTCTTTACAATAGTTAGTACATCTTTGGCAGAGAATTTAATAGGCTGACCATGACTAAACTCAACAGCGCGCACTGGCTGCACACCAGATTGCACTATAAAATTGTCTTTAAAAATATTTGCTATCTTCCTCTGGTCACTAACCCCATCAACACTAACAGGGAGTCTTATTTTACTATTCAATTTCTTAGTTCCTTTCCAGAACTTACTAAACTTTTTAGCAGAGTGCTGTGAGGCAAGAATGTCCATTTTAATTTGATCCTGATTATTAACACAATACTTTAACCTTGATTTAAATACTTTCCTACTTTCACACATTTTTTCAAAGATAGGGCCGCTGTTAGGCTTTCCACATTGAGCATAGAGTAGAAAATCAGCTCTAGCCTGTTTATGTGCTTCCTTAACATGCTTATTCCAGCCATGAACAATTTTAAATTTTGTTGGCTTTGCTGACCTTCTACAACTTGCTATTGATGCTTGACTTAATACATTAACAATGTCATGATAAAGTTTATCAAGTACTTGTCCATGTGCCAAATTATTACACATCCTATCCGCACAGTCATATCCGCACAGTCATATACCAAATAATATTATTTAATGTGTCATTTGCACTATTTTTTACCATTATTTTATTATTTTTTACCATTATTTCTAATTTTGACTACTAGTGTAGTTGCTTGGCATTAACCGCACGTTATTTTATTCCCACATATTTTTCTGTCCCTTATGTTACTAAATAAATATATCAGCGTATTTTTTTTTCTTTCCCCTTTACAGAAAGGTTATTTCGATATTATGTGAATCAGATACTTAGTGTATCTACCTAGTGATTTAAATACTTGTAGGTACCGAGTTTCAGGCAGCCGCCAAAGGAATATTTTTGTCCAAATAATTCGTACTCTACTGGAACATAGTATTTTATTAGACATTATTCATTTTATTATTAATATCAAGAAGAATGTGTACCAAACCAAAGACTATGAAATGACAATACTGGTTTTTTTTTAAGATTTAAGAAACCTTTTCCTATCTCTGTGCCAAATTTATTTCAAATGCATTATGTCGTGATTGAGTAACAAAGAACCAAAATTTGGCATTGATATTCTTTATTAAAGACAACTATCGCTCTAGAGAACAAGCTGTGTGGTGAACTTTACAAACATACAACTAATGGACACAAATTACACCCAGAGTCAGAACAATTCTTTGCGGGTCACACAAAGTTTTGTCCTGTATGGGAATCAAACCCTCGTGCACAGCAGGCGCATACTGCGCCATAAAATATGTAGGTATATATCGTTGAATAAGTCAGTCAATTAGGACATTTAATTTATTTCTAATATTTATCAGTAAATAAATGTAACAAGGGAACCGAAGAATCGCGAGTACAACATTATAATCAGAAATAACAGATAACGCACAATTACATAAATGACCTGCTGTAGCAGGTCGTTTGGACTAAGAATCTGATTCACATAATAGCGAAATAACCTTTCTATAAAGGGGAAAGAAAAAAAAACGCTGATATATTTATTCAGTAACATAAGGGACAGAAAAATATGTGGGAATAAAATAACGTGCGGTTAACTACACTAGTAGTAAAATTTATTTCATACATTCTACAGAATGGCGTTGATCACTAGCCCTACGTCTTTACTACATCAATCTGAAACGCAACGGCATAGGACCTGCGCCCGTCATCGTCGTTTTTCAAATTATTAACAGGTGATCTCACAATTTGCAGCCAATTGTATAGAGTTGTATGTGTTAAAAGTCACATTCGATTAGAATAAATTTCTAGACTTCTATTTAGAATATTTATACTAAAATAAAGTCCTGAATGTAGTTAATTATATTTAAAAATATGATTATATGAGAAAATATTAATAAATAAGTGAATAATAATAAAGAGAGATTTATCAAAAAACAATATAATATTACATTTAAGAGTGATCCTAAGCTTTTTTTTGTTTAAATATTTTTTGAATCAATATTAATATTTTCGTCAACGTTAAACTTAAAATTCAAATTTTAAAATTTTCTCTATCGTTAGTATCTATTTGTAATATCAATAAGTATAGATAATACTTACAGTATCATGCCCTTTTACAGAATAGGTAAGCCTAGGAACCATGATTATAGAAGGCAACATTGCAGCTACTTATAATTTGATAAAAGATAAACCCAAAAACTCTCTGAATCAATTTGAGAGCAAGCTTTGATAGCAAAACCTATATACTATGTTCTTAATTTCTTTTAAAAGTTTACGGATCTTGAAAGGGTATTAGAGCGCTATCGTGAACGTTGCATCCATTTAAACTTAACAAAACAAGCAAATCCCAGAGATTAAACACACCTTATGCATAAATCTAGTGGGAGCGTGCTCAACCTTTATGTTTACTTACTAAAGCTAATTACCCGAAGTAGAACGACGTTTACTTTTACAGCGCTTCAACTATAATAGTAAGAGCGTTGATTTTGCAAGAGCGAGAGGTCGTAAAAAACAAGCAAAAAGAAAGAGATAGCTAGCTAAAGTACGAGACGCAGAGGCGTTTTTCCCAAAGCTGTTTCATTTATTAAGCTTCTTGACCTGTTTTATCTCATTTCGGATGCAATGGAACTTCGCTTGTATAAGTCTTTTCACGGGCTACGATAGTTCCGAAGTTTGTTTATAGTTTACACTTCAAACTGTTGAAAGTGTTCCACTAAAGATTTATTAAACATTACATAATATTCTAGTGATACAAACCAGTAGCTAGTATATTTGACTGTTTCAATGAGGCTGCAAGGAACTGGAACTACAATGCAACTGTGATCGTGAATATCGCGATCCTAGATGGAAGATTATTTTTTCTTTATCTTCAGGTAACCGGAACCATTCAATTCGCAATATAGATAGACAATCAATCTACTGTCAAATAATTATTTTAGTACGATTATTACAAAAAGTATCTAAAAAAACTTAATGTGTTTGGTATTTTTTACCCATAATCGAAAATTAGATATCTTAAAGCTTTTTGTATTTTCTGTCGTCTGCACAATACTGAGAATAAGTTTTGAGTGAAGACAGACTCAAAATCATTATTATTTCAATTCCTCATTAAAAAGGAAATATATAAGTCTTCACTCAAAACTTATTCTTATCTTTGAAAGATTTTAGTCTTACCTTGACATTTTGCTGTTCGCTTCTTCTTCACGCACGAGCACGGGTCTTCTCTCTTCTATTAGGAGAGCTAATAGGCTTAATCGACAAGCGCTGGCCCTACTCGGGATGGTGGATCAAACATGCCTTTAGAATTTTTTCTTAGACAAGACAAGATTCTCCTTATATGATAAGTAAATAATGAAACTCTACTAAATTATGTTTTAAAACAGTAGCGACAATATTTTGTTATGATTTTCCCCTTACAAAGCGCAATGTTTGAAGTGCAGAGTCGCTTCTGTCATCGCGGCATGTCTTGACATTCAGTTTAACCGCACACTCGAGTGAGTTCATTTACGGTGAAATGACAAGTATATCTACTAACAAAGTTGCATTGGGCTTATTAAACGTGTGGATTCTCTTGCTTTACCTTGTAGAAAATAATTTAGTGTAAATGTATAAAAATATCAGATTCTTTCGGTGTACAATTAATGATTGTTTTGGTGGATCAGACCAATAATAGCCTGTTGATTGCCTCGATGGTCCAGTGGCCACAGTATGCGCTTGCTGTGCACGAGGTTGTGGGTTCGGTTCCCACACAGGACAAAACTTTGTGTGACCCACAAAGAATTGTTCTGAGCCTGGGTGTAATTTGTGTCCGTTAATTGTATGTTTGTAAAGTCCCCCGCGTCACAGAGCTTGTTGTTTAGTGCGGGAGTTGTCTTAAAGAATAGAATTATTTCCCACTGCTGGGCACGGGTCTCTTCTCCTCTATCAATAAAGAGAGAAGGTTTAGGCCTTTAATTCACATAATGGCCTAATGTGGTTTGGTGATTAGAAATACTTCTAAGAAATGTGGGTTTCCTATGGGATCAGACCAAGTCAATCATTAATTCTACAGCAAAATAAATGATTTTGAACAGTTTTATTCAACTTGCTACAGCTTTTTAACTAAGTACTTCTTCTTTTTCTGCTTATCGTTTGATTTGTGGCAAGTGGTTAGTAGAAAAAAAAAAACAATGTACACCATTTGACAATTCTAGTCTACTACCGTTTATGCCACTTAATATGTACAGAAGATTGTGACAGAGTTATTTAGATATTCGTCTGTCGTGATCTAACGACTGTTTACATATGGGACCGATTTTTAACGTGCTCTTCAAAGCATGGAGACCTATAGGATTACCGCACCTTGATAGCTGTGCTGATCATTTAACGAACAGCGAATGCAACTGGCTATGAGCTTCTCAATGCTTCTACAAAACCGATTCTTACGAAACTATGCACACACATATTGAGATCCCGTGACAATACAATATATAGACTAGGGGTCGCTCGCGACTTCGTCCGCGTGTTAATTTGGTATATTTTCCCCGATTTTGCAAAATATCTCACTACTGCTTCGCTCCTATTGATCCTATGATCACCTGATCATAGGATCCTGTGATGTTATATAGCCTTCCTGAATAAATGCACTATTCAACAAAAAAATATTTTTTCTAATCGAACCAGTACTTTCTGAGATTAGCGCGTTCAACCAAACAAATAAGCAAACTCTTCAGCCATATAATATTAGTATAGATAGTATAGATATAGTGTAGATTCACAAGGGTAGATGAAATCAATATTATTACGGTAAAATAATTAAAATAATTCCGTGAAATTTAAAACTGTCTATAACCTATTTATATAATTGTGATAAAATGAAAATTAATAACTTTACTGGCTCGTCCTGATACTTGCTAAGCCAGCAGATAAACTGGTTTATTCCAACCTAGTTTTCAGCGGAAAACCCTGCAGATATTCATATTGTAGAAGTGACATTAATATTATAATAAGTTGATTGTATTTTTTTTGTATTTAATGATGTTGTTTTTAAACGCCATAAAGGAACAATTTGTTGCAGTGTTAATAGTAGGATAAGGCTTTTGAGAAATTATTTTCTTTTTTTTTAAGACAACAACTCCCGCACTAGGAAGCCCTGTGTCGCGGGGGACTTTACAAACATACAATTCACGGACACAAATAATTACACCCAGACTCGGAAGAAACATTTATGGATCACACAAAGTTTTTGTCCCGTGTGGGAATCGAACCGACGACCTCTGGCGTAGCAGTCAGGGTCACTAACCACTAGACCAACAGTCTATTTGTCTTTGTTTTTTTGTTATTTCCATGTTATTTAAATGGTGAAGCCAATATGGACAATGAAAAGATTTGGTCAGAAAATAAGTAGGTTCCTGAAAGACAGTTGATCAATAGATACTTAAGAATAAATACTACACGACTGATGCCACTACTATTGGTAGTGGTCATAAGCTACAGTAACTGCTTCAGGTGGATCAAATGCTTGTTACTCACATTAGTCGTATAAAAAAAACAAAAAAAAACACTATAACAAAAACAAAGTAAGTAAAAAAAATTACATAGGTAAGTAACATAAGTATTTTTCTTTACAACACTGAGATTACTGGATAAGTTTAATTAAAAAAATAAATAACACATCACGACATAAAAAAAAATCACAATAATTATATTAATTTGTATTTTTCTTTTTTGCAAAGATAACTCCCAAACTAGGAAACAATCCCTGTGACAATCCAAATGAATAGTTTTTAAAGCCCAAGTGACTTAAAAAAACACTCAATTAATGGACACAAAATACACCCGAGCTCGTAAGAACCATTCCACAAATTATTGTCCCGTGTGGAAATCGAACCCACAATAACCATGCAATCGTGTTGTGCTTTCAATGCTATGAATTGTTTTAAATACACGTTGAACTGAACTTCCGACGTACGGCGCCATCTAGTGAAGCAAAGCGCAATTAATGAAACACCAGATGTAATCAAAGTTATCAAAAACAGGAACTCTTATTATACTAATACAAGAATAAATTACCACCAGGGTTTTGTGGTAAAATATCACTGGGATACGAATACATTTACTTAAAACCACATCCCTAAATAAGCACTGAAACTTGTACTCACACACAGGAACACAACTACACCACTGTGTGCAGTTATTTGCCTGTAGTCTACTGTTAACTTTTCACAGTTGAGATCGCTCGATTTTATGGTACCCTATCTCTCTTCATCTTTTATTCAAAGCTTTGATCTTGCTAATATCAAGAGTATAAGCTTATAGCATACTCAGCTATAACTTTCTTATGAGGCGCTTATAGCCAGGTGTATTCGCTGTTTGGTGAACGATCAGTGGGTTAAGCAACCAAGGGCGCGGTGACCGCATAGTGGTATTTTATCCGAGCGTCTCCGTGCTTCGGAGGGCACGTTAAAAGTCGGTCCCAACTGTTAACAGTCGTCCTTTTGTTCTATCGGTATCACTCTTGACAGAGTGGTCGTGGTCGTGAGGTGTTAGTGGCAAGCTTAACAACACGCCGCCACTCTTCTCTGATGGCCGCCTTCCTCGTACATTCATTCAGTGATGATGAGCCGGAGCTGGTGACATAGTTATTTAGATATGTATAACAGTGGTCATACATATCTAAATAACTCTGTCACCAGGTTGGCTACTAACCAAACGATAAGAACAAGACTTTCTTATAGTTCTAGATCCATAATAATAATATTAAAGTAAAAGCCCCATCTAGTATACTTACGACTCTTAAGATTTAATAGAAATGAAGTGGTCCATGAAATTATGTTAGAAGCACTCCAATATTGCAATGTAGGCCCGTTGGTAAAATATTCTATTTAATTGCTATTGGCTGAATTTTGATTGTATTTTGCGGTTGCTTTATAATATTGGCATTTAATACTTTGGTCACTGATTTATAAATAGTTAAAGCTTATGTGGCTTATATTATTGTTTTTAATTGTGCTCAGCTTTTGCATTAATATGACCTATTATCATGTTGTTTCAAAGGTAGCTCAAAGAGGTGCTTATTCTACAGTTTTGCTATAAAGCTGAATTTTTATACCTCTACTACTTATGTGGCAAACAAGCATATGGCCTACCAGGTGGTAAGCAGTTACCTAGTGTAATTGCTTAACATCAAACGGACCGTCTATGTACGCTTCTAATAAATAATCTGAGGCATTAATGTCATAATGCCGTCCCGAAATTTGTATCATCAGGATTTAAGGATAGTGTATCGTTAGATTACGTAAAAAACGTATCACTAAATTTCAAGTCAATTCTCTGAAGTTCATATATTATTTTTCTTCTAAATGAGTATGGTCGGCAACAAAGTTAGCTGTTCAGGGCCGCTACATGAAGGTTAGTTTTTTAGGAAAACCAATATATGAATTTGTGTGAAATATATTTTTAACTGTAGGTTTATTCTAATTATACACTGTAACCAAATTCTACAGAAATATATACATACAATGGTTTTCTTAAAAAACAAATCTTCATAATATAACGGCCCTGTACAGCTAACTCCGTTGCTGTGTGTACCTACAGATTTCTACTCGTCCATACGAACACAATTTATTTGACTGTGGTCTTCTGTAAAGTGAAGGTCTTTCTTCAGTCGGGTGTGCTTGATTGTATCGTACCTCTCTGAAATAGTCTCATCTCTCTTCACCCATAAACTTCTAGACACGGGTCTCCTTTTTACACTTGGTGGGATATTAGCCTACTATACCACGCTGGACAGGCAGGTCGGTCTAGGGATTTGTTTTGAGTTTTCTCTCTCTTGCAGTGGATATTATCTGCCTGATTTACTCCCTTAGTCGATTCTTACGACTCCCTTGGGATAGAACAGGGTGGTGGCATTTGTATTCTTAATCCGACACCACATGGATAAAATAGTAGTTACTTAAAATTAACATCAAATATGAACTTCATATATCGACGATAATATTTTTTACTATCATTATTTTATAAAATATAACTGACTATACTTAATTAAAATTGTTCGTCTTCATATGCGTGTTTAATTAAAACATAATACAGTATTTAAACAAGTCAGAACTACCTTTTATATAAAAAAAAACTGCATAAAAACTTCTTGGACGAACTCGTATTAAACTCGACCCGAGTTAAATAACTTCTTTAATTAAGACTTAAGAATTCATTCTCGCAAAGAAATAAAATAAAAACACGTTAAAGTGTACCTTACAAAAGTAAGGAGAAGCTGAGGTATATTATATGTATGTATATAAATATCTATAATTGTCGGTGCACCTAAACTTGTTTATTTTTATTACCTGCTGGTCGAAATGCAACCGTAATTCATTAATCCAAGTCGTAAAAAAGAAACTACATAACTGATTCCAATTTTATTTGTTAATGAATCTCAATAATAGTACAATATACATAAAATACATTTAACTTACAAAAAAGAAGAAAATTGTTAAAGAAACAGAGGATGTAAAGACCGTTGGTTCAGAGTGGTTACCTCGCCATTTACCATTACGCGGCTTGTTGTGGGTTCGATTCCCACACGAGACAAAAATTTGAGAACCCGAACTCGGTAAGTACGGGAATGTTTAAGATGTGAGGATGAACTCCTGAACGGCGACGACTCCTAGTAACGGATTAAAAATACAAATTTCACCACCCCGTTCAATCCCAAAGTCGTAAAAGGCAACTAAGGGAGTAAGTTAGGCAGGTAATATCCATTGCAAGAGAGGAAAAACTCGAAATCAAACCTATACCAATCCATAACAGCGTGGTATAGTAGGCTAATATCCCTCTAAATGTATGGAGGAGACCTGTGCCGAGTGGGACGTTTTGTTTTTTATATAATGGCCAGTATTTTACAGGATCCAGTACCTGCAGTCTATAATATAAATGATAAATAAGGTGACTCTCGATATAATCGACGAACGATAATATCAACCAGTACTATCGGTTGATAATAAAAAACACTGGCTTACAGTACATAATTACTTACTATCGGTCAGTAATTCCAACGGCTGTCTGGTTAGACCAGCCGTAAACGTGTGTGTGCGACTACCAACTGGGTTTCTCAATGTTATTGACTTATACTGACAAAAAATTTGCTGTGCAAAGTCACGAATCTAACTTGAAAATTTGTACGATATCTTAAATGTATGTAAAAATGAATCCCTATTTCCCTTTGTCATGGCATCACGGCTGGACCGATTTCAGTAATTCTTTTTTGTTGTGTTTGTTATTGTCAGGAGAAGGTTCATAATATGTAAAAAAAAAGGAAGTTGCGCTAAAAATAGTTTAACCCGGACGTATTCGGGGCGGGCCGCTAGTATTAAATAAAATTAATAGTAGATAGGACGAGTTATTAGGTTTTAAAGTGTCGGCAACACGCGAGTGATAACCCTTGGTGTGGCATGGGCTGCGATAACGGCTTACCATCAGGCGGGCCGTACGCTTCTTTGCCTTCTTAGTTGTATAAAATAAACTACGTAGTTAGCTTATCTCCGTGCCTGAAATTGATCTATTTTTTAGGTTTTTAATTTGATATTCAGAAAATATATTGTTTATCTCTGCATCACTGTGGTTGACTGGTAGAGAATGCCATTGGCATTAGGGCCGCCTGTGTGCATGAAATTTCATGAATAAATAAACTATAAAACGATTATGTACTACGTATAATAACACATAAAGAATGAAAGCAAAACGCAGATGTCCCAACTACTAACATAACGACGCTACAAATCTCACTAAACTATTTCCTTACAATAGATTATTTCGTTTTGCGTCCAATCTCCATAGTCGGCCAGCGAGAACAAATTTAATGACCCAAAAGATTGGTCCACCCCGGCCTACGGAAAGGTTCTTTTAAAGTATAACTAGTTCCTTTTGGAGCATCACATATAATACTGTTTTAATAGACTGTAATATTTTGTGGTTAGGTTGGCTTCATAGAGGTTTCAATGAAAATAAATTTGAAATTTATTGTTTATTTATTTTATGCGGCAGTCCATTGAAAACCATCGAGTGTAGATTCTAAGTCAGGATTTCTAGTCAACCGTAAGGTAAGTATAGAGGTTCTTCAAGAAGGAAACTGATCTGCGCTGGAGATATTACGAGTATAGTGCACTCTTAATTGCATCGCTCTCGTAGTATAGTCCAATAGGATGGCAATTGGATCTCTCCAGTTGTGATGGATTGCCATCCCATAAAACTTACCGTTTTACATTATATTATATTAACAGTTAGTCTAGTGACCCTAACTGCTTAACCAGAGGTCGTGGGTTCGATTCCCACACGGGACAGAACGTTGTGATTCATGAATATTTTTGCCGAGTCTGGGTGTAATTTGTGTCCGGGAATTGTATGTTTGTAAAGTCCCCGCGATACAGGCTACCCTAGTGCGGTGCAGTAATACTTTTGACAGGCAGCAGTTATTTTAGTGTAACAAAACTATGTAAACGACAAACTTATACCTACAGTGAATAAGATAAACTTCATTATATATATATCGCAAATTTCGAGAGCCTAGCGATGTAGACCAACTGCACAAATAAATATGTAATTATAACTCGTACGCTAACTTAAGTGGTCCCAGGAGTGACGGCAGTGGCGCTTGCCAATAAGGAAAACAGTTGGAAGAATAATATCATACAATACATACTTTACTGCACACATAGCCAACGATACCCGAGATTAATCAGTGCCCGAAATTAGATACAAAACGTAACAAGAACTTGTACATAGGTACGTTGTTTTATGATATACCAGTGGCCCGCCCACAGATAGTATTTCCAAGGGTTCCGTAATATTAAGTCAAAAAAAAAAGTCTGTGATACTCACAAATAATGTGGCTTTGTATTGGTAAAAGATTTTTTAAAATCGATTCAGTATATCCAGAGATTACATCGTCCTTACATCTTACAACGTCACCAACTTTACCTCCTTATAATATAGTGCAGATTATGAATAGTATACCTATAATTATTTGTCCTGACTGACTGGTTCATCAACGTAAAGCCTAAGCCGCTAGGGCTACAAACTTAAAATATTGTACCAAGGTTACTTTAAAGACGTAACTGAACACTAAGCATTAATTTTAAAAAAATGAAGCGTGTAATTTTAGGGTGATCATTTTTTGTATTTCTATTTTAATAAAGTAAAAGTCCAAACAATTCAAGCTCCAAATTTTCGAAATTTTAATTCAAATTAATGAAAAAAGTAACTTGCTAAGGTCAGACAAATGTAAAACGCAGTTCCTTATCGTGCAATATTCCAGGAAACTATCTTGTTTCTCAAGATCCCATCACTATCTTCAGACCAACTGCACCGAAAAATAATTCAGAGCCGCGTTGATTTCTCGAAAAACCCTATTACGCACTAATATATCCTTCCCAAAATCACTGGTGCCTTTAGGATGTAGATAAATGTCCGTCTTCCTTTGGCCTGACACTTTTGCCGGAGTCCGGAGCAAATAATGACCTCTGTGGGCTTGCCTTCAACTATTTGTGTGCCCATTTAGGTCAATTGGGCTTCGACGCTTTGTGCATATTTCTCTCCAACATGCGCTTGAAAGCTTTTTTGCTTTACTCTGAGCTAGCATTACGTCATTTATCGACGCCTCTACACTGGCCTATTTACCCAGCGTAATGATGAATTTCTCTTAATGAATTATTCAATGTTCCATTTCAATGAATGCCCTTTTTCTTTTACACTCACAATCATCATGAATACGGTCGAGCTTTTTTATTTAGCTTGTTTTTTTTAACATTTTTGAATGTCAATGTAAAGAAAACATTTCCTCAAATAGCAAAGCTTCCAAGATTTAAAAGTGTTTTAAATAGCTCATTTAGTTTTTTTCAACATTGTCAGTGACCTTAAGTACTGGTTTACGATAAACTATCTATAAAGCGGAAAAGTTTGTTTGGTTAAACGCGTTAATCTCAGGATTTACCAGTCAGAGTTGAAAACTTATTTTTGCACTTTATAGCCAATATATTGAGTAAGGTTAATAGGCTATATAAAACCACGCTATGACATAGCGAAGCATGCCAGTAATAATAAAAGTAACCAAATTTAAACGGGGGTGAAAGTACTGGGAACAGCTAGTTTGTTATATACCTACATATTTATCTTTTGTTACGGTATTATATAACCCAAAAGGATAAGCTTCTTATCAAAATTCATCACGAGGAAATGTAGCATCAAAATAGTTTCAGGTAAGTAAGGATTACCATTATATTTCTAGGTTGCCAGCTTCACCAAAAACTGCAACATCAACATGAATTGGAGCAAAAAACTAGATGTCTTCCGGGACAAAAATCTTCAAGTAAAGGAGGTTGGATCAAAATAATATCCCGGCTACGTGGTATAAGTAGCCGTTATCTTAAAGCTGCACATTTAATTTAATGGTTCAGGCATCGTAGTCCAAGGGGTTTAGTTTTACACAGGGTATTATGAGAGATTACGTGACGATGTTGTATACAGGTGGATGGGTAGATGGTTTATAATATTATGCAGACCCACTTTTATTACCGCGAAGGTGATAAAAGTTGACACATTCACGTGGCTCTTATCCAAACTCGTCACATCTTACCTCGACATTTTGTCAACCATGTCATAGAATAATACGATTATTGCAAAATCGTTCGTTCGTTTCTTAAGGTGGTTTGGACATTTAGGTAGAAAGGATGGATGAAAGAAAAATAAGAAAAGAGTGAGCGAAAATAAGTAGAGATATCGGTAGCGCTCGTCCTAGGCGTTGACTAAGTAGGTGATGCTAAAAATCCAACTTAAAAGTGTAGGTACTTTTAATTTGGTTTTTTAGCATCACCTGAATTGAATGAATGTAGAGTAAGCAAAAGAATCATAAATATGTCTGTATCAAAGCAATTTACGTCCTATAAGTTTTTGGCTACCCCAATGAGAGACAGGGAATATCAATTTCTTTCTTTTTTGCCTCGGGAGAATAAACATACAATTCCCGGACACAAAGTACACCCAGACTCAGGACAACCATTTATGAATCACACTACAAGTTTTGTCAAGTGTCGAACAATTGAATCGAACCCACAATATGCCACGCAGTAGTAAATGGCGCAGTCAACTATAATCGAATCTATAAAAAAAACATTATATTCGCCCTTTTGATTATTATCGGACTATGACGTGATAGACAGATGTCAAAACCTAGAGAGTCATTATAAAATCAAGCATATTATTATAAAACAGGCAGGTATTTCTTACAAAGTTATATCAAATGAGTATTACCACTCTAAATAGGAAATTAATTCAGGAACTTTATGTTTTAATAATTCATAGGATTTATATAATATAATTACAATGCAAACGATTTTTTATGCATCCAGATAAATGACGGCTCGTCATGTCATAGACACGATGGAGGGTCGTTTTCTGTGATGACCCAACGTCCAACCCATAGGCGTCCAATAGTGATGTGCTTCGTATCGGTAAGAAATTCATTGCAAATATGACCGGTCACAATAGTCCTATCTTACTAATGTTATAAATGCGAAAGTTGGGATGGATGGTAGGCGGATGGATGTTTGTTATTCAATCACGTATAAAAGAAGTGATAAAATTTGGCACAGAAATAGAGTATAGTCTGGAATAGCACATAGATCCGTTCAATAGTTTTGGAGTGATTAAGTTACAAACATGGATATATCCAAACTTACACATTTATAATATTAGTATAGATTACAATCGTATGAAACATGCTATCCTACCCTTAAAAGCGATTGTTATCATCAAGTCAAAAGGCAAAAAAGACGTCGTATTTTTTATCGACAGCTGCCAGCCTTGGTGTACGGCAATGCGGACAATTCGGGACGTGGACAAATGTGCCCAGCGACTCGCCGTGACACGTTCATTGAGCTTTCATTTGGGCAATTTTCGACTAAATCCCGGCCAATCGGATGCCCGGCCCGACCAACCTAACTGTTCCATTTGCTAATACAAACATTTGCTCGGCAAATACTTGGCACTAAGATTTACTTTGGTGATTTATTGTTACCAATTTTTTTTAGTATTTTAGGATTCCATATTACATACATCGATCATTTTAGTAGATCGCTTCAAAATCATCTCAAACAAAACTCAACAACTTCATAGATATTATCTCGACCCATAAACGTCCCACTGCTGGGCACGGGTCACCTCCATACATTTGGGGGGTTATTAGCCTACACTCTGTTTTTATTCGAGTTTTCCCTCTCTTGCATTGAATATTGTCTGTTGAATTTGACTTTGATTCTCTACTAAGTCGACTCTTACGACACCCTCGGGATGGAACGCGGTGGTGATATTTGTATTCTTAATACGTCACCACACGGACAACTACATAGATAGCTTTATGAAAAATATTTTTAACGATGACGATAACTTATATTTCAACTTTTATTTTAAGCTAGTAAATTGCACGCCATTTGTCTGAAACACATGAGACTTTATCAAACATTGGAGGACTCCAACATGATTATAATTGTACGTGCTCTGAATTCGATTCCCAGTTGAAAAGGAATTGTGGCACATCAAAGGAACTCGAACAACGCTTTGATTTTGATATAAAAAAAGTGTTCTTGTTATCGCTACAGAATAAATTCCCTCTTTGTCAGTATCATTATGCCACTTCCTCACTGATAGGCAGGGAAATGTTAAATAAATTTAACATCAGCACGAGGTGTTCCTATAGATAGGGATCATTGTTTGGGCTCTTTTTTGCCATCATTTCTCGTATATGTGTAACGGCGGTATGCTGTGATCTAAGGATTTTATTTTAATTTTATTATGTGTAAACAAATGAATAGATTGCCAAATCATAAAATAAGTACGTATAAATTTCACAGAGTGACATTCACAAGGCCAGGCTCGAACTAACATTTTATTTACCTTTATATATTAAGGACATATTATTCTGTTAATTAATATTAGAAATCCTTATTTTTGTATTAATATTATTTTTATTTCAGTAAAAGACTATATGCTACATATACAAGAATAATATTAAAAACTTATTTAAACTAACTAAACCTAAATACGGAAACCTAATTAAAGGTAAAAACGTTTAGGCGTCATAATATTCCTCCGCATCACTGTCAACTGGAATAATGCCCAAAAGGCTGGCAGCGTTGCCACTTTTTTTTAATTTAAAATTTAACCCAGATTCTTTCAGGGTCACATAAAGTTTTGTCCTGTGCACAGCAAGCGCATACTGCGGCTACCGGACCACCAAGGCAGTAAAAAAAAATTGGCTGCATAATAAACTGGTATCGGGGAAGATTTAAAATATTTAATTATTACGGCAAACAAACACACAGCCCGCCTGATGGTAAACAGTTCCCATAGTATAATTTATTGATTGCTATTTGTGACACCAGGTGTTTGATGGGTATCCCTGGGCTAGAAAAACTCAGGCAGCTCCTTCTGTAAATTGGAGGTACTGTACCAATTAAGCGTGTTCACTTGTATAGTGTTCTACATCTCTTCTTCAAACCTTCTTTAAAATTATAAACATAAAGTATAACCAGACTTAAAATATTTTCCTTCAAGAAAGGACATACAAGGTTTTTAAGGGTCGGCAACGCGCGAGTGTTACCTCCGAAATTGCAAGCGTCCATAGGCTACGGTAACTGCTTAAAATCAGGCGAGTCGTATGATCGTTTGCCTCCTTGTAACTTCATTATCACTCATATTAAATTATAAAGAAATTTTCTGTACGCTTAATATCGAGTTACATAAACATAAGTTTACTAAACATAAGTTGTTTTTTAGACCAAGAGACCATTGCTTAAACGTTAAACTAGGTTAAAAAAACAGCAAACCTCAACAGGCTGGCACCGTACATTGAAAGTTAACATTACAACCACTAAATTTTCCTGTGCACTAAAAGTGTAGTGAAATGCATCCGTGTGCTGTATATTCTGTATATTATTACTTGGATACACATCGCTGCCAAAGAATAAAAAAACAGATAGTATATCTCTAGTTTCATTACATGTTTATCTAGTAAATTCATCGAATATAGCCCAAGTTAAGGATGTAATTCAAAAATAATAACAAATAAAACACAGTTTGCAGTACACTCTACACCTGGGAAGCACGCATTGCGTGTTGCCAAGTTTTTTTTACATTGATCAAAGATTTAATAAATGAACAGACGAGACATTTAGCAGTCATAGGTACATAATGGCTAAATCTTAAGTTAAGTGACAGTTGTTACAAGACAAACAAGGTTACTTTTTTAACTTATTTCACTAAATTATAAATCGCATTATGATGTCATTGTCATGGTAAAGTAATAAGCTCATTTTAAACTAGCAATAAAATGGCTTATTTCGCACTAAGTTTTACTGATGCTTTGGTCGTTTACTTTTCTTTTTTTTAAAAGACAACTCAAAATCCTATTAACGGACACAAATTATACCCAGACTCACAGCAACTCTTTGTGGGTCACACAAAGTTTTGGCCTGTGGGAATCGAACCCATAAAATCGTGCACAGCAGGTGCATACTGCGACCACTGGACCACCAAGGCCGTCAAACTGCAAGAGTGTAAGGTAACCTAGGTGGCAAACAAGCATACAGACGGCCTCACCGTTTGGGCTACAAGCCTATAGACGTTTGCAATACTTACAGCATTATTTGCGTTTATAGGTACTTATGAGCACTATCCTTACAATAGTATTTTAGTTTATACTTCGATATAGTTTTATATTTGTTACTACCTTTAGTGCACGATTAGTTTTCAAACCATTTTCACAGTACTCTATAAGAATTTTATTATCTGCAACTACATTCAGTAATAACCAAGACAATATTCTAGTCTTTTACCTATTCTAAGTTATCAAACGCATTCAGCTTCTTGCTCCATTGACCTCGTTCCTTATTTCATTCCTTAAATATTTTGGAAATTCGACCTTATCCTTATAAACTTAAAGTGGATATTGGGTGCAAAATTTACTTTGTAACAGAAAAGCCTTTATTGCGTAGTGTCACGTAAGGATCCCAGGTGTGGAATGCTTTTACATGGAAAACAGAGGATTACTTGACGCTTGCTTTAATACCTACAAAAAAGGAAACATTACAAAACGGCTATAAACGTTTGCGCCTTTTTAGAACCTTTGGTAATAGAATTTAGATCTTATTACGCTATTATTAAGGCTGGTAAAAGTATTTGTTAAAGAATTGTGTTGCTTTTTTAACAGTACTATTACTACTTCTATTTTTATAAACGAAGTCAGTGAAACGATGGTTTTACATGCGATTGCGTCGTTTCTAGAGTTAATTAGTTAATTAAATGACTTCCTTACTTACCCTTTACTAGTCATTAATACTATGAGTCTGAGAATTACAACTTTGTTAGCTGGTGTCTTCAAAATAATTAAATTTTGAAGGAAATTGATAGGTTAATATTCAAAGCTTCTTGATTGCAAGATTCAGCTTCGATTAAATTATAATTTTTTACGCTAATATTTCACAATATTATGTGCTATTGTATATTGACTGCCTCGGTGGTCCAGTGGCCGCAGCATGCGTCTGCTGTGCACGAGGTTGTGGGTTCGATTCCCACACAGGACAAAACTTTGTGTGACCCACAAAGAATTGTTCTGAGTCTGGGTGAAATTTGTGTCCCTTACTTGTACCTATGTTTGTAAAGTCCCCCGCGACACAGAGCTTGTTCTCTAGTGCGGGAGTTGTCTTTTTAAAAGAGAAAAAAAAATGTATATTTTACTTCTTGTATTTGTGCCTGACAGGGGTTGTTTAGACTGAATTCCGTGTAGTGACGGATTAAGAATACAATTGTCACCGCCCCTTTCCATCCCGAGGGTGTCGTAAGAGTCGACTAAGGGAGTAAGTCAGGCAGACAATATCCACTGCAAGATAGGGAAAACTCATAACAAAACCAGTCTGGCCAGCGTGGTACAGTAGGCTAATATCCCTCTTTGAATAAAGGAGACCTGTGCCCAGCAGTGGGAGATTTTTGCCTATTAAATGCTGTAATATAAATGCATATGTATATGGTATTTGTAATAACAAGTTTAAAATAACAAGGACATGTTTATACATGCCGATATCAGCAAGCACCCAGTACTGAACCATATCTACTGAGTATATCATAGCAATACAACCACCGGTTTGCTCGGTATGTTTGTTGCCGACTAATTTAATGCAAGCTCATGCACCGGTGGTCTAGTCGCAAAGCTTCGTTAGTTCACAGCTTGTTCCTTCTATATACCTATATATCCTTTCATTCCTTGTTCATTGTTCTGTTATTTCTGTTGCAATGTGCAAAATTTCTTGTAAAGGTTTGAAGAATGAATACTTACTTTTTTTAAACTAGTTTTTTTTAAAGTTTTTATACTACTTAGGTGGTAAATAAACTTACTGCTCGCCTTTAAGTAAACAGATACAGTAGCCTATGGATGCTTGCAATACCTAAAGCATCACTCGCGTGTTTGTATTGTTTATTTACAATTGTAATAATGGGCACTATGACGTATGGTCATACACTCTAATACCAAAACATTAGTTTGCACCGCTTTCAAAATATGTATCTGATATGCATAATTTGTGAGGAAACCCAAACTTAAAAGAAATTCTAAAAACATGTCTATTTCACCAACCCGCATTAGGCCAGCTGCCGCAGCGTGTGTAAATGTGAATTAAGGCCTAAACCCTCTCTCTCTCTTGATAGAGGAGAGGAGACCCATGCCCAGCAGTGGGACATATGGGTTGCTATCATCATTATCGTGCATATTATATTAATTAAAAGTTTGATTTTTTATTCTGTTTTAAAGTTGGTGGTAAAATAATTTCGTATGGTTCATTTAAGATCGATAAAATAACAACAATAAACGTCTTAATACAAAAAACGAGCATAATTAAAATTTCGAAATAACAATTTCAAAAGTTGAAGACAATAGAGACTTTTATAATATCAACTGAGTACAAGACGTACAAGAGTAACAAACATCCATCCATCAATTCTCATATTATTAAGGATTAAGAATGCGATGAAAAATGTAAACAAACAAATCATATGAAAATGATTATATTTACAGAACTGTGTAAAAATATACATTGTTAAAAATATACAAATTGCAATATTAATTATGCAACCGTTTTTACATGACGATGTTTTTATTCTATCTGATTTAATATTACATACAGTACATACACTAAGAGGAGAAATAACAAATAATAACTATACAAGAATATCCTAGAAGAGATCTCAGTACAGCGTCCTTTAATTCTGACACACGCTTATTTTGATCGGACTAAAAATCTGATAAAGAAATTATACAGAAAATCTGACGTACCAACCATGAAAAGTTAGGGGCGCTATACACATAAGCGGAACTATACGCATAATTTAGTTAAAAATGATGTTCAACGACAAAACGTACTAAAAGCAATTACTTCTCATATTCGGCTAGTGCCGATCCTGAAATAGTTAATTCAATTGCAGTTGATTTTTACGGCGTTGCTAAGCTTACCTAAGTGGCGTTTTTCTAAAACTTTTATCTGAATATTATGTTCGATTTTACCACCTGACTCTAGGTGCCCCTTACCCAATTCTGCATCTGAATACAAAATATTAACAGTATTCACAAGCTTTTAATATTTATTAGATTTCGAGACACAGATTCTTCAAATTCACTGTGACAATAATAATTAATATTTAGGTTATATATTTTTTTAGCTAGAAGTCGACTGTTGGTCTTTTAAAGTCCATCTCCGTATAACTTTAACTATGCCAAATCTCACACTCCTTTGTGCGCGCAATGAGCTTATAAAGCATTTTCTTTACGTATTAATACAAAGAATTATTGATATTGTTATTTTTACATATCCGTTACAATATTACTTCTGAATTCTAATCCAGCATGGTGATAGATCCAACCGTAGTGGGGTGCAACATCAGTGTATACGACATAGTACGTCGGGTCACATTCCTTCTGCCCCGGTGAGACTCCGCATTTAGAAAGGACGCCGCGCAAAAACCAGGTAATTTTGTGGTCGGCTTGCATCGTTGGAAAGACGAGACCTCCACCGCTGTCACCGTTTCGTGGATTAATGCCTATGGGAACATAAGTATTTAAATGTAATTTAGTCAGTAAAATACGATTCTTTTCTATTTTAAAATCTCCAGCACTTGGAAATTTCCCCTATGTGGCAGAGGACTTTACAAACACAAATCACGGACATAAGTACACACACTCGGATCAATCATTTGTGTATCACACATTTTTCCCCCGTGTGAGGATCGAACCCACAACACGCGGCACAGCGGTAAACGGCGAGGTAACCATCCAACAAACCGTGCAGTCTATTGTATATTGACTTTCTATTATATATTTCAGTTTGTTCAATTGTAGTGTCTTTTCAAATTTTTGTTGAGATCAAGATAATGTCTCCTACTAATATGTCAAATGCGATACAATGATATTTTATTTTGTATGAGAATTGAACCCACAACACGCCCTCAAGTGATAAAGTACTCTTACTTGATGTTGGTCCATATCCAGCGCAGAAAGTAAACTCATTTAGCAAATTTCCATAGACTTTAGGAGAAAATGTAATACATGAGGTGTCATTCTGAATCATTGTGTATGTTGATCTCAAAATATCGGAGTTCTTGTTGAATTCTGTTGAACCAAATCCCACAATCTAAAACCAATAAAACATTTATTATAATATTAGCAAAGCAAAGTAACAAAATTGACAGTTTTTTAATTCATTTGAGTTTTGTTAAAACATTCTCAGGAAAAAGCACGCAGTCTGACATTGCGCTCGTGTTTTTATTAAGATTTTTTTTGCACTAGGATTGGTCGTCCCTGTAATGCTGGCGACTTTACAAACATACAACTCCCAGGCACAAAGTCTACCTAAACTGAGCACATTTTTTTTAATCAATTCAATAACTTTATTGCGAATCAGATGTACAGGCATGTTACAACATTTTAAAGCATTGATCAGCAATCAGGCTAATAGAACATGCATATAATTTCTGTTCTCGCGTTTTAATTTAAGTCATACTTAAAACTACAATCCCAAATTTACTACGGTATCCAGTTTTGTACAAAGTCATTACTTATATTTCTAAATTAGTATGATTATTTACATTTACATCACACAAAGTCTTGTCCCTTGTCTTGTACTAATCGAACCCAAAACATTCGTCCTGCTGTTTTAGTTACCTTAACCACTATATATGTAGGTATATAAGAATAGGCTCGTCACTAAATAGTTAGCGAAACATATACACTATAAACAGGCATACAGCCCGCCTGATGCTAAGCAGTTGCCGTAGCCTAAGAACGCCTATATATACGACACTTGCGTGTTCATCATCATCATCATCATCTCAACCCATAAACGTCCCACTGCTGGGCACGGGTCTTGTCCAAAAAAATGGAGGGATATTAGCCTACTATACCACACTGGCCAGACGGGTTTTGTTTCGAGTTTTCCCTCTCCTGCGGTGGATATTGTCTGCTAGACTTACTACTTAACTACCTACTCTACTAAGTCGACTCTTACGACACCTTCGGGATGGAAGGGAAAGGTGAAATTTATATTCTTAATCCGTCACCACACAGACACTTACGTGTTGCTGACCATTTATTTACAGAAGTTTACGTGGGATAGGAAAACGTTTCTTTCAAAGTGCATCCCTAAATGAGCACTGGAGACCTCTACCCATGGCATTGCGTAACAAAATTTCAAAATACGTACCATAGCTTCTTTACCAAACAGATAAGTTTTCTCATAGACAGGGCCCCACAAACATATAGGTTGTACATATTCTGTAAATTTCAATCCATTTACTCGTATGATGGCTAGATCAGCAGTTGAATAGGCAGTGTGGTATGCGGGATGTAGAATTATTTCTTGTGCCTGTAAAGAAAATATAAACACATTTTTTATTAAAGGCATCTTCTTATTCTGTTGTTGCCGTCTTTATGGCCAGAATTAAAACTTCGACCTTTTGAGCCTATTCCGTTTTTCGTTTTCTTTATGTAGATTCTTTAGTATTTATAAACGTAAAATTTAATTTAAAATAGCCTTTACACATACTGCCATAAGAATGTTCTACAATTTGCCTCATCATCTTTGCTCATAAGTATTTGTGTGTTCTACAACATGGTATTTCAAGTCTTACTTTAATTTTTGTCAATAAATAACAATTTTTGTGTGTTAATAAAATCCCCCTTAACACAGAGTTCGTTCTCCGGAGTCGTTTTAACAGTAATTCAATCATTACGAAGATCATATTATACATTACTTACTTTGAGTGATTGTCTTCCTATATGATCGATGTCCTTAAGGTTATGTGTACCAGCCACTATAAGAAATCTACTTGCGTCATATTGTGCGCCGTTTTTGAAAACACAATGTCCAGCTAAAAATGTACGATTAATATTTATGTTTAATAAGATTTTATGAGCAGCAATTTTTTTAATTTACGAGAATATTTAGCAAACAATATATGATTTAGGAAATGAACACACTACTTACAATTGAGCAGGGCCACTATCAATAAGCCAGTAGATATACAATATCAAATCCAGGTTCTTCGCTTATTACATTAGCCCTAACAGAGCTGCCGCAAAATAAGTATGAGGCACCTCTCTTTAGCTTGCCACCCATCGTGAAAAAAACATTATGCTATGGAACACAAAAGCTAAAAATGTAAAATTGTCACCTGTTACTATTGCAGTTCCAGAAACGATGTTCCCACCACATTGATATATTAACTCATCTTCGTCATTTTTCAGAAATATAGCAACATGCCACGGCCAGTCACCAGCCTTGGCTTCTGTCCTTATAGATACTAACTCTTCATTACCAAGGGCCCTTCTGCCACAAACTTGGGCGTAATTCTTAGAAGAATATTTTTTAGTTACGTTAAACGAAGCTACTGTTTGTGCGGCCTGAAAATTTCAAAACTCGTATTCATTCTTGCTTGAATTCTTGCAGTTCTTGATTTTTTTAAATATCCTTATATTATGTACAATAACTACAATAACTAATTACCATCATGCGGGTTAAGTCCTTGTTTGCCCCGTTATAAGAATAAAATAAGCAGGCAAATTAGCACAAGCCAATGAGGCTGCTAGCGAAGCTTACGGACATTATCATACCAGAGGCATGATTCACAAATAGCAACGGCTGACCCAAGTTTTATAAACCAGTAATTTGACAAAAATCATACTGTATTATTTGTACTACTATGTTAAATCTGGGATAAAAAACATTTCCCATAATTATCATTGGACACATACTTATGAATAGAAATGTAACCATACAACTATTAGTTATGTGATCCTACCCTAATGGGCTGCTCACTCTCTCCAAAGGCCAAATTGAAGGTGTTTTAAATTGTTTTAACTTTCACGATTTGTACACATATTATAACTACAATAGACAACGGGTCAACCCGTGACCACGGTCGGTGCAATTCTCAATTCGACCGAAACGTCGGGAAACAAAAAGGTATAAAAACATTTAAAATATTAAGCGATTTAGACCCGTTGCCCATTATAGTTATAATATGTTTTAAATTGTTATTGCTATATACAATCGCATTATTCGTTTACCATAAATCTCTATTCATTATTCACTCACCTAAAGAAGAATAAAATCTTACCTTAATGTTGTCATCACAAAGAGTGACATTGTTAAATGTGATCTTAGTAACAACAGGTACATCACTATCATTTAGATTCAAATTTTCACGTGTAACAAAAAATGCATATTTCTCTGGTACAGGTCCAATAGCATTTATTATTAGGTCTTGTTTACTTGTTCGTCTAGCTGTCACTATATTCGAGGTATTTCGGTACTGAAAAATAAAAATACAAGCGTGTCAATTTTTGAACCTAATAATGAGAGGCTAATAGAAGAAACTGACAAAGTAAATTATAATACCACATACCAGTATCACAAAGACGAATTACAGAATCTAGCATTTTTCTGCGCTATACGTGTAAGAATATTGTTTGTCAATAGGATCGAACCTGCCAGAACTAGAATATTATGATATTATGCAGCAGTAGATAAACAATATAATATGTATGAGCTACCCATATTTGTTCCACTGCTGGGTCTCCGTTTCTCTATCACAACTGAGAGGATTTAGACTTAAATCTACTCACGCTAGTCTAATGCGGGTTGGTGAATTACTCATGCCTTTAGAATTTCTTACAAGTGATGCAAGTATTCTTCCGATGTTTTTCATCACTGTTAGCTGATGGTATTTGTAGTAAGTCGTTTGATTATTACATACTATTGGGGTGCAACTCACACAGCTACTTTCCTACTAGGCTACCACCGCTTCGAGCCACTAGCCGAAATAGAAGAAACAAAATACTTCAACAAAGCCAACGTTTAACATTTCCTGGCGATATAAAATACTTTATACTAGTTCTATTAATAACAACAACAATAAAAAACTTACCGCAGATACAGTACATTCTTCTTCAAATCCAAGCACAACTTCAGCCTCAATTAAATTTCTATACAATCCAAAATGTAATACGCCTCTCCAATTATTATCTGATATTTTATCAAAATGCAACACGCCTAAACCACATGGGTCGTATCTAGTCAAAGCAGGGCCTTTTAAAGCCATCGAATTCACTTCCCATAATGTTGCAAGAAATAATATTAAAAACAACATTTTTTTTTAAAACAATTGATCAAAATAATACTGACCGCTTCTTATGTACTGTTCAATGTTTTTGTAATAAAACATACGGGCGCTACTTTTATCATAGGTTTATATACAGTGCGTTTAAAAATTCTCTCTAGACGAATGGTTCCGAACTACCGCCGAGTCTCCTTATATGTAAAAGTTTTTGTGAGTCACAAACAGAAGTACATACAAACATCTTTGTTCAAACAGTTCGAAAAATGCATTTTTTATATAAATTAGGTCAATTTTACTTACATTACTCACATTAATTACATGTAAATTGAGTTATTAGGAAGTAGTAGAACCTATGTATGAGTGAAAAGTATTTCATTATCTGTTTGTCTGTTAATAAAATGCCAAATAAATGTATAATGTTGGTTTATTACTAAAAGTAATACTTGTCGTAAATCATTACAATAATTTTAGATTCATACGTAACTTTGAAACTTTTGAAAATCAAATTGATAAATTATTTCCAGATGGACCTACCTACTCAACAAAAAGCATAATTATGGAGTACCTATACTTATGTGAACGGGACAATAAGAAGGAGAAGACCACGACATTCGCAGGCCTAAATGATGTTCTGGTGAATTGGTAGATTTAGACCTCGTAGCATGAAAAATGTTTTAAGTGTGAATGAAGCAACAGAAAGATGTTGAGGTCGTAGCAAATAAAAATACTTGTCAAATTTGTGTCAAATTAAACATTCGAGAGTCTATAATTCTGTATGTAAAACAAAAAATATAATGTGTAAAATGCAATTTTAGAGGTAGTACACCATACCAATTCTTCTCGAGGCCCTACCATAGTCACCGAATTGGCCTTAGGAAAAATGTATGCTGGCATTTGTTTTTATGGCGTTCATAAGTATCATGTATTTGATTTAAATGAATAAATGAGTTTGACTTTGACTTAGATACTAGTAAATAAGCCTGACTGGAGAAGGACCTCCACCTAACAAAAGACCCTAGCCTACTCACTGTGTTGTAGTTGTGTTTCCGTTTGTGAGTACAGTACTAATTAGGGATACGTTTTTAACTAAATGTTTTTCCCAGGGATACTCCATAAAACCCTGTTCTTTTAACTTTCGGGTCTTAAACACGTAAGCATCCATAGGCTACGATAACTGCTTACCGCCAATGTGTTTGTATGAAAAAAATGTGCCATCAAAAGTCATTTTAAAAACTGTTACAATTCCGCGATGAATAATAGCTAATTAAGAAACAGCTGTGTTATATGTGGTAGTCGGCCTACTATCCAGGACACTAACCTCATGTATTGTGATCATAAACACAATTGAACACACAATATTACTAATATTACGTAAAACGTATACTATAATATTTACCTTCATAATGTTTGGCAAATTGTTATGTCATATCGTATTTCAAGTGCAGAAAGAATGAAGAAGGTAATTAGAATTATTAGTTGAAAATGATATCTGTAATGGAAAAATAATTTTCTGTGTACTAGTAGGTATCAAGAGTGCGAACAAGTAACTGCTTAACATCAGGCGAGCCGTATGCTTGCTTCATTAACATTCCAAACTTCTTGCTGCTTTAGAATTTTCTTGTAGAAAATCCCAATAACACTCCAAGTATAGAAATTAGATCTTATGATCGGCCGCAAACATAAGATTAAATTACAGGATCAAGAAGTTTTGCCAGTTTATAAAAAAAAACAAGAATCCACCCACGACTTTACCCGCGCTTACAATCAAAAGCCTATGTGCTATTCCAATGTATAATCTATCTCTATGCCAAATTATACATCCATTCACACATTTTAATGTGATTGAGTAACAAACAAACTGCTTACCATCAGGCCGTATTCTTATTTGCCTCCTTGGTAGTATAAAAAAAAAACAAATCCGCTATCCATCCATACTTTCGTATTTATAATATTTAGTATAAATATAACATTGACATCATACTGTATATCGTGATGTGAATTGTGATTTGTAGTGTAAGGTCATCTGACCATTGACTTGATTGCCCTCATACTTCTTTGAATCTGTTTATCTTAACGTAAAAATAATTATGAGTACTATGTACTATATCAAACAACTTAACGATTTATTAACTTACTAGTTAGTATTCCCCTGCTCATAAATATATAATTACTAGTGGCCCGCCCCGACTTCGCTCGGGTTAAACTATTTTCCGCAACTTTCTTTTTTTTTTACATAAAAACATTCTTCTGAAAATATATATAGTCCTCCTCATCGTTTTCGATGACGGCGACCCTGGCAATTTTTTTTTTTTAATGATAATTGTAATTAAGTTATTTTACTCTAATTAGTTAAGATTTAAATAAACTAATTTCCTTTTCTGGCATGAGCCCTAATGTGGCTCGCTAGACCGAATTTAGTTTTAAATATTCTGTTGCATGTGGTGCAGTAGAGTTGACCCTGCGAGTTGTATGTGTATGTATAGGAGGTTTTAGGTCTCTCTTTTCGATTTTGGCGTTTTAAGTCCAGAGTTTTGAGACGACTTTCCTCGAACGTTTTGGTCTTCATGTGGATGGTAGAGCGCCATGAAGACCTCTTCGACGCGAGTTCCTCCCAACTTTCAGCGTCAATAGCACAGCCGTTGAGGTGACGGTTTAGCACATCTTTGTAACGCAGATGTTGACCTCCATGCTTCCGCTTACCCTCTGCCATCTCGGAGTAAAATACAACTTTAGGTAATCGGCAGTCATCCATCCGAAGGACATGGCCACACCACCTGAGCTGGCGCTGCATGAGGAGAACTTCCATGCCGTACATCTTGGAACGCCGCAGTACCTCAGTATTAGGCACGCGATCCTGCCATTTGATCTTCAAGATAGACCTTAGACATCTTAGATGGAACGTGTCAAGTTTTCTGATGTCTGATTTGTAGAGGCACCATGTCTCTGCTCCATAAAGAAGGACAAGTATGATTAGCGCCTTATAGACACTTATCTTCGTCCCTAGCCTGAGATCATGGTACCTCCAGACACGATCAATGAGTCACCCAAAATTAGAAGCAGCGATGGCAATGCGCGATGGTAGCTCCGAAGCCAGGGTGTTATCGTCGCGGATACTGCTACCCAAATATTTAAAGAGTTTGACTTCCTCTAGTGGTTTCCCATCCAGATTTAGTACAGCTTTGTCAGCATCGCAGCCCCGGGGAGGTTGTTTAAGAATTTTGGTCTTGGAAACGCTGATAGTTAGGCCAAATAAAGAAGGAGTGTAGTGGAGTGTTCCATGTCAATTAACCTCCATAATCTCTTATCTAGTGGCTCCAAGAAGCTGTAGTCGCAGCGGCCACACTCCGGTAAACCACGTCAGTGGGCTAAACCTGGAGAAGGGGTCTATAACTGGGACCATCTGCAGATTAGCTATCGGTCGATCCCCGATTAAACCAGTACAGAAATAACATTTTTTTCTGAAAATAACGAACATAGCAAAAAGAATTAGCAAAATCGGTTCAGCTGTTCTCGAGATTTGCGCTTAGCAACACATTCAGCGATTCATTTTTATATTATAGATATGGGTAGGATAATCCTTCTGAATTTGAAATAGATACCTATTTTTTTTCGTTTTGTCTTTATATGTTCTGTTTAGTTTTATCTTTGGTTCTGTTCAGCTTTTATAGTACATAAACATCCATTTGTATCGCATTGTTGCCTTAATCAACGTCAAAAAATTAATTATTTCTTAGTATAAATAATAAATAAATGCTGTTTATTAGAAAGGGTATCAATATACATGTATATGTATACATGTACATGTATACACTACATTATGTTTACCTGAGTGATTGTATGTAAAGTCTCAAGCGTAACACACCTAATTCTTTCGTTGTTTACTTCCAAGATGCATGTAAACTGCACAATTCCTTAAACATACACAAGGCATGCACTGTATACATGTACTATAGATATATTACAACCCATCCTTGTTACGGCAAAGGAAAAGTTTTCAGTGGAAGCGCCTGAAAAATATTACCCAACTTAAGTTTAATCTCTTGAAAACGTTCAAGGAAACAATTGTAAATGTGAACTCTTCGTTTATACAACGAAAATGTTTGTCTCAACTCAGTTTAGTATTACATGTTGTAATACTATCCAAATATGTTGTAGTTTTTGTCTTAATAATAAATAAATAGATAGATAGATAATTATTTATTGTACACCATAAGTTACAAAAGCTTACTTATAAATTCCAAACAGTCAATAATCTAGTACAATGGACGGCCTTATCACTAAGTGCGATTTCTTTCAGGCAATCTTGGGATGGACAGGAATGACCAGAATGCTTAAAAACAAAAGTGATGGTGTAGTTTATTTTATAAATAAATAAGTTACAGCGACAAATTACGGCTTGCCTGATGGTTAGCAGTCACCACAGCTTACGGACGCTTGCAATACCTGCCCCTCTAGACAAGTGGCATAAACTGTAGTCGAATCGAATAGAATAGAAAGCCAATGTATGGAATTTGACATGAGTGTACGACATAATATCGAACCTCATGTCAGATCCCATATAATCTATATAGGTCCCAATTTAGTGAATTATGGGCGAACATTCATCAGGCAAATAAATGATGTGCTAAATAAGGGCCAAATTATACGTACCCGATACCGAAGTTCATACATATAGTAAACAATATAATTAATGTAGAGAAAGCGAAAGGTATATTTAAATTACAATAATTAACGTACCATAGTCTCTGCCTACCCCAATGAGAGTAAGGCGTGCAGTGTAAAAAGAAGTAAAATTACATTGTTATTACCTAGTTGTAATTTATTTATACAGACTCATTTATCAATAAATATTTAGTTAAATGAGATACACACTTGTGCAAATATTACCCAAATAACTAAAATGTATAATAATAGGTATAATAAATACAAAAAAAACTTCATTGTTCTAGATATCTGAATATGTCTAAAAAATTGTACTGCAGATGTATGGTCTGTAAATATTACGTGAATGTAAGTATAGTAACATAAATTTTCCTTTTTACACAATATTTTATTTAAATAACCCTATGCTTGAATAGAGACCTCAGAAATATTTTTGTAAATAACATAATTTTTATTTTGTCTAACAAATAACATAGTAAATTGGAAATTATTAGTTGTTACTCTTATCTCATAAAATGGAAATATCGGTAGGAGTCGCCCTAAATGAACGGGCTTACGGGCCTGGGCCCGCGGGCCCCAATGCCACTTTTAAATTTAATAATTATTTTTAATAGGTTTTCGGGCCCACGAATAAAAAAAAATGTGTAAATAAAATTATACGTCTTGTACTCGTATTTCCTGTAATAATGTATGCACTCTGCTATCCAAAAACTACCAGGGGAGCATAAACTGGCAGGAGTTCGTCATAGTTTTATTTATACAATTTTTTTGGTTGACCGTATTTTTCTAGGACATACTATTTTATTTTTATTCGTGGGCCCGAAAGACTAGTAAAAATAATTATTAAATTTAAAAGTGGCATTGGGGCCCGCGGGCCCGGGCCCGTAAGCCACCCTACCCAAACGAACATGAACAGGAACAAAATTTTACAGAAGATCGCAGCGTAATCTGTATTACGCTGCGATCTTCTGTAAAATTTTGTTCCTGTCCCTGCATGCTTGTTAGGTGGTTATTAAATCTTAAAATTCTTATCATTATCCTTTTTCTCGTGGCGGGCGAGAAAGACTTTGCAGTCGTATAATTCAACAGATAGACACATTTATAAATAACAACATGTTTTATCCCATGTGGGAATCAAACCCACAAAACACCGTGCAATAGTAGGTAATTATCATTATCTATTACAGAGTTGTTAATATTGTTTTCATATTGTTTTGCAAATAAATGCTTACTCATAAAAAACTATTTTCGACATGTTACTTTGGAAATAAATACATTGCATTGCATTTCATTTCATTTTAAATAAAAAAATCTGACTTCAAAAAAGAAGGAAGGTTCTTAATTCGTCAGAATCTTTTTTCATACTCATCAAATCGGATTAAAAAAAAACCGTAAGTTAAAATATTATATTATACATTTTCTCATTGTTTTAATATATTTCTGTGAGTGCTTTGACAATTTCACAAATATTTATTGCCGGGGATGCAAAACTCTCGCGCTCAGTGCCTCACTCGTCTCAAGACAAACGATCTTGTTCCTTCGTACTTTCTTATATGACAAAGACCAAAGTTTTCTAGTCGACGTTTCAGAAATATTTCTGTTGTGTAAACTTTAATCTTAAGATGTCTCGCAATATGCTCTTGTAATTTCCACGCTGATTATGCCATTGTTTTAGAAGAAAATGTGTACCTATATGGCTTTTATTTAACTGTACGGTTGGTTCAGTGATTAACCTCATTTACGACTGCGTGGCGTGTTGTGGGTTCGATTCTCAAAAGGGTAATTCCGAGTCAGTCTGGGTGTACTTTATATGGATGAACTGTGTTTGTAAATCCCCGGAATACTAGGTATCTATTCTTCCGAGTGTGGGTGTGTGAGGTGCTCATAGCTAGGTGCACTGGCTGTTCTGTAAACGATCAGCGGGTTAAGCTACCAAGGGCGCGGTAACCCTATAGATGAGTGACCGCATAGTCGATTTTTATCTGAGCGTCTCCGTGTTTCGGAGGGAACGTTAAAAGTCGGTCCCGGCTGTTATCAGTTGTAAGATCACGACAGAGGCCTAAAATATGGGCGATCTAAATAACTCTGTCACCAGGTTGGTCACTAAACAAACGATAAGAAGAAGAAGTGTGGGTGTAACTTGTGTCCGTAAATTGTATGAGTGTAAAGTCCCCCGTGAGACAGGGCTCGTTCCCTAGTGTAAGTATGAGGCTAATAAGCAAACGGCCATCTGATAGTTAGCAGTGGATGCTTGCAACATCATGGGTATGAGTCGTACGTATAAATATAGGTTTTGACAGGGTCGGCAACCCTGTAAAAAGCCTATATCGTAATAACATAATCGGGTGTCTGGATCGAAGCAATTGGCGTACTATAGTTTCTGCCTACCGCAATGGGAGACGAGCGTGATGATATGTATGTATCTATGTATGTATAATCGGGTATTCGGACTTGACTTCGATAACAGGAGACCTCTGACTCTACATGTCTGATAATAAAATTATTATGCACACTCTTAATAATTAAACATTATCCTGGGTTTTCACCAATTACATATTTTTATCTTTTCTTATACTACTTAAGTGGCAAACAAGCATACCGCCTACCTAATACATAGTAATTATCGTAGTTTAAGGACACTTACAATGCTTCGGGCATGTACTAGTAGACCTGTGTTTAATGATAAAGTTTGCCTGGAACTTAAAAAACGATGTGTGTGGCTGTGTCTTTCTATAAGGATAATGCAAGTGTAATGTTAATTGTTTAAGGCCCTGCCTCTATTGAAATTCGAAATTTGATAATATCCCAAATTAAAATAATAAAGGAGAAATTTAATAGTCATAAAGTATAATAATCATCAGTTTTCTTTAATAGTTATTAGCGACAATAGAAGAAGATTACACTCATAGAAAACAAACAATTTAAAATTAAAAGGTCCTCTAATTAAATAATAATCCACTAATTGAAAGACGGGAACCCTTTATTGAAGATACAAGTCTCAATAAGTACAGGGTAACGATACTGTAACAATCGGTTAAACAGTTAAGCTTGCTGGAAATGTCAGCATTACTGTGATAATACAAATGGATTTTGTAAGTTAGTTGCCGAGTTTAAGTACTACTTTTACTTAGTTGTTGTTAAAGTTTTAAATGTGCTAAAGTCAGAGTTAAACTTATTTATTTATTTTGGTTATGATGCATGATAGGCAGAGCCGTACGCCAAATACAAATCCACACATAATTTTTTCGCTTCCTCTACATTGAGTTGCATCTTTTTTTTATACTACCAAGGTGGCAAACAAGCATACGGCCCGCCTGATGGTAAGCAGTTACCATCAGGCGGGTAGGATGGTATTTTTCTCACACTAATAAATACTTTTTTCATTTCATTTTCATTTCTACATTTATCAACCATATATAGAGCTAAGAGCAGAAGAATTAGGAAGAAACTCTTGCAAGTTTTTTTAGGCCTGATGCTTCACGGTTGTTTTTTTAAATTGAAGCAAGTTCCCATATCGGTTGTCAAATAAAGTCCTCACACAATATATGTATATATTATGCCACTTTCAAGGGCTGCTGATGCTTGAAACTGACATGTTTTAGTATCGGCGACCTGCGATATTGCAACTGTATCGATACTGCATCGCGATTTTGTGACTCTCTGCGTTGCAGTATCAGAGTGTGTAGTCGCTGTGTGAAGCTTCCTAAAAGCGACACAATCATCGCGTTTGGTGTTTTTAAATGGGCTGTGTTGAATGTTTGGTCACTAAGTTTAGCTTCTAAAAAGCTACTAAATCGCAGATCACCGATGCTAAAAGTAGCATGTCTGCAGTAGTCCTTAGAACTGATTATTATCACGCGATCATTACGTCATCATGAAGAGATGACGTGTTAGATGCCAGCCGTCTCTATATCCTATACTCCTCAATTACGCTATATCCTTTGGAATATAATTGCGTAATCCATTTATTAGTTGGACGAAGGTAACTAGTGGGTATTTTATACAACGTTGTCTTGAAATAGGTGAATGACTTAGATATTATATTTCCTTTGAAGTCGTTATTTCATAAAGGCTGATAATAATATTACCCTTCAAGTTCTAGCTTCTCAAGCTTTAAAGTACCTATTGTTAGTCGAAGCGCCTTAAACTTACTGATATTTAATTTCACGCAGTGGAAACTGTAGATCGTAATATAAGAACGCGGTGTGTTTACTAAAATGCTTAATTAAATCATATAAGAGTGGTAGGGCACTATACTAGTAAGCAAGCCCGACTTGGCACCGACCTCCACCTTACAGAAGACCACAGTCAAATAACTACACAGTCTCTAACAGTCATTTATGGATGTGTTTTGAAAGAGACGTTTTCCTACGCCAGGAATACTGTATTTTAAAGCCTTGTAGGGTATCAATGGGTGGGTAACACACAAGAAAAAATAAGAAAAAGAAAAGATCATTCATAAAGAGTTTGAATATAGAGAAAGAAAATGAGGTACTTATGGTCTTTTAGCTAAGATAAAAAAAAAATTATGAGGTACGTTTGAGTAAAAGCAATTGGCGAATCAAAATCTCAGCTCACTTTAGGAGGAGACAGGCGTGATGATAATGACATGTTTGTTAGTTTTATTTATGTAATAGGTAGTTCTAGAATAAGAAAAATATATATTTTTTAAATAATATTTGTTTTAGGTACTTATGAACTCTGAAGACCTACACTAATGCATAGAAACAAATCTAAAAACTACGCCACTGTGTACAGTTATTTGGCTGTGGTCTGTAAGTTGGTGGTCCTTTTCCATTCGAACTTGCTTGGTTATAATATATGGTGGGTACCATATAACCAAGCAACTACTTCTCTAATATAATTATATGCTGGTTTTAGCTATATAAAATATAATGTCTTTTCTAGAAAATAAAAATCCATGATTCAAATTTGACACGAGGCGTGAAGAGTCCTTATTAGATGCTTTATGGGTACTGCTACAGTATTAAAGACAAACACGCAATATGACACTTAATTGATCTTAATTGGTAGTCAACACACAGACTAAACAACATGCAGCAACTTCTAATTAATTCGTGTGGGATTTGTACCCGTCTTGTTATAGAGTCTATCCAAGAGTACTTGTATTTAGTACAAAGTAACCATGATGTAATCGCTTACGATTACTATGAATAGTATTGTGAACAATTATGAGTAGTATTGACGACTATGTTCAAAAAAACGTAGCGTGAGACCATCTCCTACTAAGTGTAGAGATGACCTGGTCAGAGCTGCAGGCAGACACTAGAGGCAGGCCGTTCAAGACTCTCCTTTTTGAAAACATTTAGGGGAGGTCTACGTTCAACAGTGGACGATAACAGGCTGAGAAAAGAAAGACAGAGAATCCTGAGTCGATTTTTACACCCCATAAGAAAGGATAATAAAAGGGTTTTGACGAAAACTTGAGGTAAAATTTTAATAACGGTTAGAATATTGTATCTGATCTGATCTAGAAATTGTTTTGCCGGTTCTTTCTTTTATTTTTTTTTTCCACTGTCTCATTTGCCATTTTCCATCGGCCTGCATTAATATACCACAGTTTAAGGATCTTTTTTCATAAAGAATTAAGAGTTCTTTACACTGTGATTATACGGTGTGACCTAAATAAACAAATAAAATTAAATAAAAAACTATTTAATTTTAATAAAAGTACCTACTATGATTTTTACCGGGACAAAATCATTGGAATCAGTTTGTCAATAACATTGTTTTGTCGTATTTTATTCCGAATATACACCAGTAGTTTGTGGTGACGTTATTTAGAATAGTAGTGATACCACAGCAATGATAATAGTTTTAATTAACTCACGTGGGATTTGTGGCTTTACTGTTGTTTTGGGAAACAATTAACAGTACCAATGTTTGCCAATAAATTATAATACTATATAGTTCAATTTTAATGCAAGTGTTTTCGATTAGTTAGAATGCTTGGCATTTAATAGGCAGGTGTGGAAGACCACAGTCTGTGGTCTTGTCTAATAGCAGTGTTTCAAACTATCATACGGAGGTCCCGGATTCGATTCTCGGATCTGATAAAGAAATCGATTTTTTATATACTACCGAGTCGTCAAACAAGCATACGGCCCGCCTGATATTAAGCAGATACCGTACCTTGCGGAACCTCGCGTGTAATTTTATATTAAAAAAATATAAATGTTGCCCAGGAGATTTTTAGTAGGTAATGAATATTTTTGCTCGAGTATTAGTTCAGTCAGTCAGTTCAGTTTGTCCGTGTAGTGACAGATTAAGAATACAAATGTCACCACCCCGTTCCATCTCGAGGGTGTCGTAAGGGTCGACTAAGAGAGTAAGTCAAGCAGACAATATCCACTGCAAGAGAGGGAAAACTCAAAACAAAAACCTATACCAACCCGTCTGGCCAGCGTGGTATAGTAGGCTAATAACCCTCGAAATGTATGGAGGAGACCCGTGCCCAGCAGTGGGACGTTTATGGATTGAGATGATTATGATGATTAGTTCAGTCTGTTATAAAGATCAAGTGTGAATACCACAGAATATACCACCAAAGAGAATTAGGGACGAACGTAAACCATCCATTTGTTATTTATTGTCAATTTGCGCCCGACACCGCCGACGCGCGACCGTTCATTAGTAATAAACTTATTAAAATGTTGATCATACTGATGCGTAACACTGAAAATTAGATCAGCTTTTAACTATAACTTAGTTTACAGATAGTGTTTAAGTGAAATTCATTATGAAATTTGGTTACCTCGTTACCACTAAGACGAGTGTTGTAGGGTTTGACTGCATGGTTGGTTCAGTGGCTGTGGTTACCTAGCGGATCAGCGAGGAAATTATCCTCGCTAATCAGATCCGTCGCCGGCGAACTGAGCGGCGTCAGCGCGCCTACGGGCGCCTGATGCCGCCATAGCAAGTAGTAATCTGTGGCCATAGTGAGGCTGCGGGTGATAGGTCGGCGTGCATCGAGCGTCTCACCCGCACCTTCTCGTGGAGGGACAGCGTTCCCGGTACACCCGGAAGCTGTTACTGAAGTGAAGCTCGCGTAGCGCGGGCAGCCGCTGGGTGGACCACTGACGTCTTATCAGGTTTCAATGGTCCACCCGTGAAGGCGGGTGTAGGTGCACAGGGGGGTTTTAGTCGGTATCTCGGTCGCCTACCACCTTTAGGCCGGAGAGTCCGACATATCCGCTTCGCTTCCCCGGGCGGGGCGGTATGCTTAAAGCATTTCCCCTCTACAAAAAAAAAATGCCTGTGATTACCTCGGCCATTTAGGACTGCGCGCCGTGTTGCAGCCGTTGCAGGTCCGAGGCCCAAACGGGATAAAAAAAATGTGTGATCCATAAATGGCTATCCCGAGTCTGGGTGTATATTGACGTTGACTTTGTAAATCTACGTACCAACCGTGCAGTCGACTGATATATGAGGCTTTATTTTAAAAAATACCAACAGTAAAACAAATGCATGGATTTGTTTTAAGCTTTACAAAAGTAAAATTTCATACATATTTGCAACCCTTAAAATACAGTGTTAATTTCACCCTTGAATTGGTTTGGCTGGTATGCTTTGACTGTTTACCCTTACAGAATGTGGTGTGCCACCCTATTCTGAATCGTGTTATTTTAATAAGTTATACGATTACATTCTACAGCTTTTGAATGAAAGTCTACCTTTTTTAAATTTATTATGTATTATTATTATTCGCACGTTGTATTTTGAAACTGGTGGTTATAGGAAAATATAATATACAGAAAACTATTCGTTTTAATGACGTCATCATCAATGTGAATGAAATATATCCATCCTTAAAGCACTTACATTTTAAGCAAACAAAAGTATTTTAGTCTAATTTGATACTACTATAATCGTATTTTTAAGGTCCACTATCCTATAGAATATGAAATAATAAATGTTTATCTTATTCTGTCCACAGTAATCTTATTGTATTCAGATTTTGGTCAGAACTCTACAAAAAGATATAGGTATATAAATAAAAATAATAATATCACCTGTTTTCTATTTTGTACGGCGCAGCGGTCAAATAGAGTACATTAATCAGTAGTTGCCCGGCGTATCGGGGCATTCTGTGCAATACCAAGTACCCCAGTGATTTATTGGCTAGAAGCGTCTTCCACCTGTCTAGTATTTGGCAACGAAACATTTTGAGACATCCTATAGTTTTGCAGTAGGTATGGCGTAAAAAGATACTTTATTTCTAACTTGGCAAAAAGAGCGGAGTTTTTTATGTTTTAATTTTAATTGAAAATGTTCATATCAATGGATCGTCCAAAGGTGTACAAGGTGCGATGCAATTTGTTTTTATATGTTGGTTTAAATGAAACGCCATATTGGATGGAATGCAGTTGTTTTAGGATTGTCCTCAAATTTTGAACTACGATATTGAAGTGAAAAGTTCTTTAGGCGCGATGAGTACTTTAAGGGTGAACAAAAATCACGGATCTTGCGTCATCTTCACCGAACGCTGTCTATATTCAAAAATAATAATCTAATAGCTCGCTCTAATATTCACAAGTTTCTTAGTTTTCACTTCATCGGCAGTCCCTAAAGACTGCCCCGCATGTTTATTATATTGGGATGACGATAGTTTATTTTACTTTTTTATACTAATACAGAGATAAACATGCATATAAACCGCCTGATAGTAAGCAGCTACCGTAGTGTTACTAGGAGTTGTTAGTAATTCAAAATATCGTATTTTACGCGACGGTGGATTTGCTTACCCTATAAATATTGATCTTCAAACTTGACTCATCGTGTACTCTCTTATAAGACAAACTTAGGGGAGACGAAGAGAGAAGATTCTGAGAATTGGTTCCTTGTGGGGGGTAATAAATGAATGTTTTTCTAACTTTATACAGTTAAAGTTGATTATTTTTATTGAAGCTACTTTACTATCTAAAATGTAATTAAAGCTTGCCAAGCCAGAGAAGTTTATCCGAATTACCAGCAGAAATATCTAAATTGTGATTCTGAATGGAATTGATTAGAAGTTCATATTTTAAGTCTTGCGGCTGCTGGCGTTTCTTACGTCACCATTCGAGCAACTCTCCTTATATGCTGCTTTTAAAGTTAATAAAAAATATGCTAATAAAAAAAAACCTTATTAAGTAGCTCTTATTTAATGGTGTTAGCTCCGTACTCAGACATTTAATATCTAAGGTGCAATAAAGATCTCGAGAAGAGAAGAGAAGCTCATCATCGATAAAAAGAAATCGAATTAGAACTATACCAAAGGAGTTTAGGATAAATATTATAGAAATTAACTTTGAAGGTTTAATTGCCCGCGGGTTCAGTTCAGTGTAAATACTGACAGTCGTTCTGTTCTATGTTGTTGTCAAATGTTATTTATTAAAAATCTTCATGTAATTTAGGATTACCTTAGGAGCAACGGTGTGGAGCTTCGTATCATAGTCGATTTTCTTGTTCTATTTTGTAATACGGTGAAAAATAAGCATTCAAACCATCTATGGGTGTTTACCTACGAATATGACGCAAGCGCGCAAGTAAGGCTCCTGAATTTTGAGTCAAATTTTGCGTCAAGAGAAAAACGTCAATTTAATAACGTTTTCCTCAAATGAGCACTGAAGACCTATCGTACTACATTCATCATCTACCTCTGCTCTAATACTCGAGCATTCTGAAGCGCATTTCAGTGTTTGCCATTGACAAGATCCTGTTAATTCCAAGACATAGTCTTGCCCTATTAATTAAATCTGTTTGCTGTTTGACTCACACTATTTGCTTGAGACTTAATTAACATTCTCGTTCATAGTGTACCGCGTATGTTGTATGGGTTAGTTTGAGTCCTTTAGTAAGTACATTTGTAATGACTTGTATTATTATGTGTATAGTCTTATAAGAGGTTATAGCCAAAAGGACTTTGAAGCACTTCGAAAGGCATGATGTCTAAACCCGTACTGGATACGTCACGCGTTGGCTTTAGAGTGAACCTTTTATTGAAATTAATAGAATAAGATTACTGCCGGATATTGATATCTAAATATATAAAAATAAATCCCTATTTCGCTTGGCCACGCGCACGCCATAACTATTTTTATTATAATTATTTAATAACATAGTTTTAATACTGCTGACACTAACAATCTACTGACACACTTATAAATTGTTACGTAAATTAGGTTTAATATAGTACGAAAGCTAAGTCAAATATATTATCGTAATTATTCCTTTTAATAATCTAAAGTTAAATATTGTATGTTTTTTCCTTTAATTAGTATAATTTTAGCTCTTATCGCCTTGTGATACATGTTTATCCTAGTAGAGGCACCTTAAAATTGTAGTACACATTTATTTATTTCTAAGCCTTTTGTTATAATCTGTACCAACTTACATTATAATTTGATTTGAACTAGAGAACGATTTTACGGATTATATTCATATTTTTAAAGAGTTCTCAAATACTTTGTAGAAGACTGCAATCATATGTGATTTGACCGTGATCATGTATCGAAAAAGCAGAGGGTTTTTAGGTTTAAATCCATACGGACTGTGCAATTTCATCTATTCTGTGTGCTTGTTCAATGTAACTCACATTGAGCAAGCACACAGAAAAGCACAAAGAGAGAGTTGGGTCAGACATGCCTTTACAATTTTTTTCACGCAGACGATAACTCATTAATTGGTACTATACATTCCACAAAGTGGATCACACTATCACTTTTCAGCTTTTTTTAAATTTGGATACCACTGCTGGATATTATGACAAAGCAAATTGCAAATGCAATCACATACATGTAAAAAGTCACATAAATATAGCAGAATCATTCCAAGATCACAAAAAATAAAAGGTATATACTGTCTCGCTTGCCCGGCTATAATTAATGACGCCTAGCCTGTTACTAATTGAGTGGATTCAGCTTGAAGACGCGACGGCGACAACTTAAAAATACATTTTCTTTGCGAGTTAGTTACGAGCCAATGCTCAGACGGCTACGTTGTTATTTCTTAACGTTAGCTAATTGTTTATAACTTTTTTTATGATAGTAAGTGAAATAATCGACGTGGAAAATGTTTGAATAATAATAATGTCCTCCTAACCTAATTTCAGTTATGGTGGCTAATGTTGATGGAGCTATTATAGCAGTACCCCATATGATAATATGTCGCACTGCTAGGCACGGGTCTCCTCTCCTCTATCAAGAGAGAGAGGGTTTAGGCCTTAATTCATACACGCTGGCTGTGAGTTGGTGAATCTGACATGTCTTTAGAATTTCTTCTAAAACATGTAGGATTCCTCACGATGTTTTCCTTCATCGTTAGCAGATGGCGATCATTTAATTAGTACATATAAACTCCACAAAATGGAATTCACATTGGTATTGGTTATGCGCAAATCTGTGCGCGGACACAGGTGCACTTGACGACTAGACCTACAAGGCAGACAAATTACATAATGATCAGCCCCACAAGACAAGTGGCATATACGGAAGTGAATAGAATAGAAAGCAAACGTATGGAATTTACAAAAGTTTACATTATATCGTAAACTCATGTAAAATCCCATACATATGTATTTTGCTTTATATTCTTTTCGATTTGATTAGAGGGGCAGTTCACATCACATAAGCCAGTTACATGATATGCATAGGACTTTACTTTGTCTACTATTATAAAATACTAACTGTAGCCTATGTGTTATTCCAGACCATAATCTATCTCTGTGTCAAATTTCATCCAGATCCGTTCAGTAGTTTTTACGTGAAAGAGTAACAAACATCCTTCCATCCATCCATTCTTACAAACTTTCGCATTTATAATAAATTGTAAGAATGGATGGATGGATATATATATATATATATATATATATATATTAATAGGACTATTGTTATTTTAGCATTATTAATTTAATTTATAAGCAAAGCGGCTGGGAGTAGCTGGATGCGGGAAGCCGAGGATCGTGCTAGGTGGCGTGCCCTTGGAGAGGCCTATGTCCAGCAGTGGACTGCGATAGGCTGATGATGATGATGATGAATTTAATTTAAAGAATGACCAAAATTTCCACAAAGCATCATTTTTACATGTCTAATAAACGTATCAACCATCTAATAACATTGTGTAGTGCGCGAAGAAATATTAATAAAACAATTCGAAAATATTTTCATTTTCATACAAGGTAAAACGTAATTTGCATAGATAGTGTTGGTTGCAGTTATGAGTTATATCAACTTGCTTCACATAATTCATTTGAAAACGACACGGATGAAATGAAACTGTGCCCCATGTGACTATATTTTATAAGATTTTCCATTTGTCCTGTATGATTTTGTCATATATATCAATGGTAAAATCGACGGATCTACAGGCTAAAACAGGCTACAGGGTAAAGGCTTCATCTATACTAATATTATAAAGCTGAAGAGTTTGTTTGTTAGTTTGGTTGAACGCGCTAATCTCAGAATGTACTGGTTCGATTTGAAAAAATCTTATTCTGTTGAATAGTGCATTTATCCAGGAAGGCTATATAACATCACGCTATGATCAATAGGAGCGGAGCAGTAATGAGATATAATGCAAAATCGGGGAAATGTGCGTTTTAAATTACCACGCGGACGAAGTCGCGGGCGACCCCTGCGTAATATAGCTCAAATGTGTCCCATTTTTGTGGAGTATTTGGCTTCAAGACAACAAAGAAAAATGTCTTTGTTGTCTTGAAGCCAATGCCTTCTAAAGGCAGTGACCACAGCCTGCTATTAGCAAAAGATATTAGGCTATCATAGAAAAGGGAAGGGAAGACCTTTGTTCTGTAGTGCAACAATTAACTGACTAATCAAAATAATTATTTACTAGTTGTATTTCTTGGCTGGTAATCTTTGGAAGGTTCTAGAGTGGCGACCACGAACTGGAAGACGCAGCGTGGGCAGGCTTCCAACAAGGTGGACCGACGACCTGGTAAAGGTCGCGGGCAACCGATGGACAAGGTCAGCTCAGGACCGAATGATGTGGAAAACCAGCAGTGGACGTCTTATGGCTGAGATGGATGAATCTTTGATAATAATTTAGTTTAGTGGTTTATGTAGTCACCTTGCCATTGTTCACTGCGTGGTGTATTATGAGTGAAGATTCCCACTCGATAATGATTGTCACAAGTCGGGATGTACTTCGTGCCCGGTATTATATTTTTGGAAGTCGATTTTTTAAAGACAGTGACGTTTTTACGGCTGACTTGCAAAATGTAATAACTTCACTATTACATTTTTATAAATAATAATATTACTAAGTACTAGCAGTTGCCCGCAGCCCCACCCGCGTGAATGTCGGTTACCGCGATAAATATGCTATTCTAGCCTATGTGCTATTCTAGACTATAATCTATCTCTGTGCCAAATTTTATTCAAATCCTTTCCGTAGTATTTGCGTGAAAGAGTAACAAACATACACACACAAAAAATATAATATTTAGCTGGTAGATAATACCGTTGGCATTAAACCCATTGTACACGATGTGCATAAAGTTCTAAATAAATGAATAAATAAATGATTTAGATATGCTTAGAAGAAAAACACACTTTATTTTAACTTTTTTTAAATTACAAGACATTTTGTTATTAACACGTTGAACGCCAGACGAAAAACCATGTATAGCTCAGTGGGCCGCGGCGGACACCGTGTGACCGCGATACGTCGGGTCCAGGGCGCCGCGTCGGACCCCGTGTGTCCGCACGCCCTCGATTACTTTAGGCACCTCTAGGTGGCCAACAGACAATGTTACGACTCATTTTACCAAGGCAAGTGACCCGCGCGGCCCCTGAGTAACGCCAGGCACCTTGGCACAAAAATAATCTAAAGGATTTAGAATTTATAGACATTTCAACAAATTGTTCCCAAAAAGATAATAGGTATCTAAAGTAAGTATTTTATTTCATAGTATTTTGAGTTTTGTTATACTTACATAGAGATTGATTTTCAGCCTTTAGAAGGCACTAGAAAGCCGTTAGAATTATATTCGTTTTCAGTCAACATCTATTAAATACGTAATGGGTTCAGTACATAATATTTTTTGTAAAAAGCTCTCTTTTCACGAAATGTTTAAGGTTTACCTAGTGTTTCAGCTTACTTATCCAATATAAATGAAAAAAGCAGATCTTATAGGGGTTGTAAAAACCCACAGGGGTTGTAAAAATCCATAGGAGTTGTAATAACTACAAATAAATAAAATTAAAAATCTTTAATCAGTTTTATAGAAAATCGACAACCATACATATTTAACAATATCAATTTATAAACTATGAGAACAGGTCTAAACCTGGCACCAATGGAGAGCCTATACCTAAGTATAGGCTCTCCATTGGTGCCAGGTTTGCCTTGTTTATCACAACACATACAAAACAAAAAAATAAAGAGATCAACACAATTTCTTACTTATCACAAAAGGTTTGTAATTACAACAATAGTAAAACCTTAATCAGTTTTATAGAAAATCGACAACCATACATATTTAACAATATCAATTTATAAACTATGAGAACAGGTCTAAACCTGGCACCAATGGAGAGCCTATACCTAAGTATAGGCTCTCCATTGGTGCCAGGTTTGCCTTGTTTATCACAACACATACAAAACAAAAAAATAAAGAGATCAACACAATTTCTTACTTATCACAAAAGGTTTGTAATTACAACAATAGTAAAACCTTAATAATTCTTATAAAAGTCTTCAATAATCAGTCAATATAACCTACATCTAATTATAAAGTACGAACTTTGATAAAATTATGTAATTAAAAATTTGTAAATCTTTAGAAATTGCACGGCTTATCATTAGGAATACAGTATAAAAAAAAATTAATAATGTACTTTATAAAAACAGTTATGGCACAAAATTGGCTTGCCAGGACAAACGCTACAAAAAGTGTTTACTTTTTTGGTCTTGTTGCGAGCTTGTAGGCGACCCAAGTTTTTGACATTCGTCTTGTAGCATTCCCCACAGTTTCTTCTAGTTTTTCTGGATGGACCATCAAATTTCTCTAAAACATGTTTCTGTCTTCTGGGTCTTGTTGGCGCTGGTTCATCTACTTGTTGATTACAACAAAAAGATTTTAAAATAGCAACCCTAAAATCTGTTATTTTTATTTTTATATTGTTTACAGATTGATACAAAACATGAGCATTGACCAAAGCTATATTCAAAAGCATATCTATTGCAATCTTTTTGTACCACCGGATAGATTTTCGAAGTGGGGTTGCATAAGAAGCCATTTGGTCTGCTAAATCCACACCTCCTTTAGCCTGGTTATATTCGAAAACGATTTGAGGCTTCCTAACAACTTTTCCGCGTTTTGTAATCTCGATGAAGCGCACAGAGTGCTTTGTGGATAAAACAAGAACATCGCGCTTGTCTTTCCACTTCAATACCGTTATTCCATCTCGACTCTCTTCAGCATAATAATGGCCCCTCTTGAGTTTGGTACTGATGACTTTTTTCGGAAGACCTCGTCTGTTTTTTCTGACCGTCCCGACAAGATGGGTTTGTTTGTCCAAAAGTCTTCGCGCCAAATCGATGCTGGTATACCAATTATCAGTGTGCAAAATATGCCCCCTGTTAACATAGTCTTTACACAAATCCATCACAACATTTGTGGGTGTTGTGTTTACATTGTCATTCTTTCCAGCATAGACATTTATTTTGTGTGTATATCCAGGCACAGAGCACAACTTGAATAGTTTGACGCCATATTTGTGACGTTTTTGTTTATTATACTGTCTGAATATAATTCTACCACGAAATGGCACCATGCTCTCATCGACGCAAATGTTTTCATTTGCAGTAAAATGTTGCCGAAAAGACTCATTCAAATCGTTCATCAACTTCCTTACGCGATGAAGCCTGTCTGATTTATTTTCCTCATCATCTTCAGAAAAATGCAACATGCGAAGCAAAAGTTCAAAACGGTTACGCGACATAACGGTTCTAGGAAAAGGATGCCCTACAATTTCATCCTTTGACCAATAGTCCGATAATTTTGAAAGCTTCACCACACCCATAAAGAGAAGCAAACCAAAGAATTTTTTCATCTCCTTAAGGTTCGTTGGAACCCACTGTTTAATCCGCGCTCCAGCAGAAGCATGAGGTTCCTTGGTTATTTGCTCACAAGCATATTTGTTAGTTGCAGACACAATAAAATTAAACATGGCATCAGAGACAAAAAGCGAATAGAAATCAGTTGGAGACTTGTTCATCATTGTAGAACGAATAGCATACGATGGCCCCGAAATATCAGTAAATGCAATCAAACGACGTTGTTTACCTTTTGGTGGTCCCCATTCATGTCCAACAGTTTCAGTGTATTCTCGACAATCAGGTGCAGTATTTTCTGATCCACTAGCCTCACTTTCTGAGTAGATGACACGACGGCGGCGCCTACATTTATTTGGCTGTGATACTGAAATAATCTCGTTCTCATCTTCAGAAGATATGTGAAAACTTGAATTCAACAAGTTTATTTCAATGTTTTCTATTTGTTCTAAATCTTCCTGAGTCACTTCAAAATTGTCAAATTCATCCATGGTGATTTAGGTACGAGTATAACTTTCACGGAACCCTAATTTTTATAAAAACACGACATATCCCAACGAGAGCGCAGTGGCAAATGAACGAGTGAAGCGACTCGCTGGGCGTCGCGGGTGCGGGCGGCGGTCGGCGGCGAGGCGTGAGGGGAGCCGACAGTGTGACCCGCGCGGCGCCCGCGCTTGGTAACACGGTTTTACGTTCTCGCAGGCCGCGACGAACACTGGTGTCTGCCATTTGTTATGTCGGAAAATAATAAGTATATCGCTGTTTCCATAAGTGGCATATTATTTTTTAGTTATTTCCAGACTATATTAAACAAAAAACACCCCGACAATTTTGGACGGTTCTTGACATTTTGTCGCGGCCCCGGGGTAAAGTCTACTGTCGGACACACGGTGCCCGTCATGGCGTTCAACGTGTTAAGTCAGTCCTATTGTAACATACCATTAACAAATAAATACCTGTACAATACCATATATGGAACATACATATATGTATGTTCTCTATGAAATAGATTTTTACCGTAGCGGTATTAATGGAAAAACTTATACACATTTAAACAAAGCATTACTCTCCTTTTAGAACAGTGATGCGAAAACAAAACGTGCTACCAACTTGACAAACATTTATTCCCATAGAGACGTAGGAGTACGAGTATATGGCTGTTCTTATGCTTGCCTGTGTTACTAAGATAATGCCTCGCATACAACTTAGCGCAAACATCTACAAACTTTACCGGCTTCAACAAAATGTGCTGAGGTCTAAACTTTCATTTTTGTTACGGAATATTGTTATTATAACGAAAGGCGTATGTATATTCTAGTTATTAAAACTGAGCAGAATAAATAATAACGTTTTCAAAGAGTGGTGGACGAGAGGGAAAATAACCGACTTGTACACATGAGGTATAAAGTTTCATTGCAGATGGCAGTATTAATGTAAAAGTAAAGGTTTTTGGATCGGCAACATACAGTCTATACTCTAGGTAGTGAAAGCGTCCATAGGCTACGGTAACTCATCACCATCAGACGGGCTATATGCTCGTTTATCACCTAAGTAGTATAACAAATGTTTTGCTTTTCTTATTAGCTAAGTTAGGTTTTTTATAATGGTTTCTTCACTGTTAGCATAATAGTAAACCATTTATTTATTTCTTTTTTTTTATAAGACATCTACCGCACTAGAGAACAAACTCTGTATCGCGGGGGACTTTACAAACATACAACAAACGGACACAAATAACACCCAGACTCAGAACAACTTATTGTAGGTCACACAAAGTTTTGTCCTGTGTGGGACACACAGCAGGCGCATACTGCTGCCACTGGGCCTCGAAGGCAGTCAAATTCCACAAAGTGAAGTTAAAATTGATACTGCCGGCTCAAATACAACTCATGGCTCACATTTTATAAGTTTGTTACGTTCCCACTTACTCGTAGCTACGACTGTAATGTCATGGTTGATTATCCATTACTTTGACGCAAATGAAGCAGGTTTTCATTCAACACACTAAAGTCAAATAGAAATTGTGAAAAACAATCTCACCGTCTGATTGGCAATTACTGAACACAAATCAATAGAATCGTAAACAACTTTATTAGCCAGCGAAGTGTTAACATAGCGCTTCGCAAACTGTCTTCAAGTTTTCTTTATTTACTCAAGAAGTACGCTTTTAATTACTTGTTTTTATTAAGTTAAGATAAAGTTATACTGTATCTACATAAAATAACTATTCAAAGAGATAATAGTACCTATTTGAGATAGGATTAGAGATTAGAGCATACACTGTGCACTCGTGTTTGTTTCACACTTTTGTACAATGATATTTCCCGCGCAAATGGCTCGTCCTTGTTAGGACTAACCGCTACAACCAAAATATGGTTAGGAGGACATTATTTTGACTGCCTTGGTGGTCCAGTGGGTACAGTATGTGCCTGCTGTGCACGAGGTTGTGGGTTCGATTCCCACACAGGGACAAAACTTTGTGTGACTCACAAAGAGTTGTTCTGAGTCTGGGTGTAATTTGTATTGCAACACAAAGCTCTAGTACGGCAGTTGTCTTTAAAAAAATATATATTAGTATAATATAACAATGAAGTATAATTGAAAGAAGCCGCACTTGGGAACAAGTCCCGTATCGCGAGGGACTTTCCAATCTTACAATTAACAGATACTAAGTACACCAGACCCGGGACTATTACTATTTATGGACGACACAATTTTTTGTCCCGTATGGAGATCGAACTTACAACACGACACGCAGTGGTAATAGACGAGGTAACAACTTATGCCACTAAACCAACAGTGCAGTCATTGAAATTAGTGAGGTTTTGCCGCGAATAAAAGTGTGCACGGTCCAGTACAATGGTGGACTTTTCTTTTTATGTTATACATTAATTCTTTTTTAGGATTCCGTACCTTAAAAGGAAAATAGGAACCCTTATAGGGTCACTTTTTTGTCCATCTGTCTGTCAGTCAAGACCCTTTTTTTCAAGATTATAGGTATCAAGTTGAAGTATTTATTTTGATAAACAAAGTTTGTGAATACAAGGTCACTGTAGTACAATATTAGTCAAATGGTCATTGTCATACCTCCTGTCTAAAATATATCCTATCAGTCTAAATTACATATGAGATCAGTGATCTATGGAGTCTGACATTAGGACCTTTGAGATGACGGTACGTTATAGGGGGCCTCTGATATCCCCAACCCTTGTAAAGTGTCTACCAGCAAACCCCATGCAATAACTGAACTAAACCTTGACCCAAATGAAACTGGAACAGAGATAGGATATTTAAATTATAGTATTTTCCTCGAATGTCATTGTGTGATAAACTAATTTGTCTATCGACGACCAAACCGGTAGGTCTTTGTCAGATCCTTGCTCTTTGAACAATGTATACTAATATAAAAAAATATATGTAAGAACCCATTTCCTATAATAGTTTGATTCTTTACTAAAATAAGTCAGCGGTCTCTAGCGCTAATTAAAGTAAACTGTTTTTAAATTATTTTTTTCCTTATACTTCTTTATAAAAAACTCTGATGTCACAAAATGTAGAGTAAACAACGCGTAAAAAATACCTACTCCTGGGATTGTAAGTGCTCATAGGGTACGGTAATTGCTTGCTATTAAGTGGGTCCGTTACCGTGGTAGTATAAGCTATATTAAATATTAAAGCAATGTGGAAAAAGACGAGCCCGGAGCAGGACTCGAACCTGCGCCTCTCGGGTTCCGGCCCAGCGCACTACCAACTGTGCCATCCGAGCTCCTGCTTCAGAGTACGAATTTGTCCACCGCTTGTTTTACGTCTTGGAGTGACGTAAAAGCCATACATTTACATGTATAAATAAAAAATAAGGACTGTAAAACTTATATCAAAATAACTGATAAAAGAGAGCAACCTTGTGCAGTAGTGGAACATTAACAGGTCGCTATTATTATATTTAAATGGAATTGTGTTTTAAAATATGTAAAACTAAACGATAGAAATCAATAATCATAATCGTAAACATTGCATCGAATGCAATCGTACGAAAAATATTGGAATGTATCCAATAAGTTGATGTAATGAAAGCAACTTTACAGCGAGTACGGAGAGGGGGTAAGACGTTTGCAATTTCCGAACAAAATCTTTGTACGTTTTACGAGCAAGACAATAGATATTTACTGGTGAACGGTGTTGGCAGACGGCCGAAGCGGCGATGCGGACAACTCATTTTACGCTCCGTGTCGCCTACTCGATCAGCATCCCTATTCCCGATCAATCGACGTGAAACACCGAGGTGTGCTGCACTACCCTATAAGTAAAATATATCGTATCAGTTACAACTTCAATCGTATTCCCTTAAAACAGAATACGGATAGAAATGTTTCTGATTCCTCACGACGGACTTTAAATGTGATTTCGTTGTGATAAATGACAATCGTTAGTTGCATTTCTTTGTTCTTTTGTTGTTTGTTTTTCGTTGTTTTTATTTTGGACGTAACATTAATTTGTGAGAAAAATGACAGTACACAATGTGATTTTATTGGACAGGACTTCAAAGCTTTGAAATACTATTCGAATTATTTTTAGAAATACAAGTTACTGTATTTGTATATTATAGTGTTAGTTCTATATCATTTTATACGAGAACACAGATATAAACCATAAAAAAAAATTAAATCGACTTCAATATTTTTTTAAAAATTTTTTTGACCTTTTAAAAACCGCTTGACAGATTTCGATAAAATTGGGACACTGGGATGTACCCTTTAAAATAATAAAAGATTTTTATTTATTAATTCAGGCGTTTTCGAGTAATCGGCAATCGTACTTAGAAACGAACAAACTACATAAAAAAAAGATTCCGACGAATTGAGAACCTCCTTCTTTTTTAATATCGGTAAAAGTAAATGTCATAGTCAGTGCTCTACGATAGGGTGAAGATGATTAATATGATATTTTCTAACCCGGAAAACAAATAGAATGAATTTGTGAAAATAAATTGTATTTACAATTGAAGTTCTTCTTTAAACAGTATAGTAACCGTTTCTGCTAAAATTTTATTGTATATGAAACAATAAATAGCGACATCATGTCATTGTTATGATACAGTAAAAATGAAATCGTACATTGTATTACAGCAAGCCATTATATCTATTTGAGATTAAAAAATAAAAATAACAGCTGTGAAGTAGGATGCTGAGAAAACGTTGAAGTTGAATTTCGAACAAAAGATTTCTTAAGAAACTGGTGTAAAGGCCAAAAGACATTGAAGCGGTTGATGCAGACGACGACAAAATCAGATACGATTCATTAGTGTAACGACCTTTTAATATTTAAGGGCTGTCTTTGATTGGAATAGCTTGAAAGTGTCAGACGTGGCTCGAGGGCCGTGGCTTTGAGTCCGCATAGGCCCTTACCTTTTCAACGTATGAAAAGTAACACTCGAGTTTTTGACACTTTCTTAAACTTTTATGTGGGAATTTTAGTCGGAATGTGTGATGATGTGATAAAGATCAATGTCAGGTATAACCTGACTCAAAGAGAGATACTCATAATGAGTTTTATACATATATTTATATACTGTTTTTGGTTAAAATGGCAGTTATATTCACAATTTTATGGTAATGTTTCTTTAATGAGTTATTATTATCTATTATAAAAAGTAATTTCAAAGTCGGTAATGCAAGAGCGATGTTGCAAGCGTCCATAGGCTAGTATAGCTGATGCTACCAACCATCAGGCGGGACTTCATTATATGCTTCTTTTTTCTTAAGTAGTACAAAAAAAGTACTTCACGAATATACTCATAACAATTGATAGTAACCAGACGCGCAGTTAAATATCTTGTTACTTTTAATTATTAAAAACAAAACCGGTAGGTACTCTTACCAACAAACAAATTTTCTACTTGCTAAAATCTTTTTAGATTATTAAAATTTCATAAAGCATATTCTTCGCAGAAAAAGTATTACGGATTCATGAAATAAAAAAAACTGGTTATTATTACATAAAATTGCACCCCGAATCGAAAGGGTTGAATCTCTGGGGAGGTGTCGAATCATTCAAACGAACTCACTAACACTCTCCCCTGGGTTTGCTGCACCCCGATCTAGTGGGGTACAAGTTAAAAACTGACGGTTTATTTTGAAATAACTAAAACCCAATCACATTTTTTATTTATTTATTCAGAAAACAAACGGTCATACACAAACATAAATGTTGAGAAATATGAGTACAAAAAGAGTTATAGTTTCATTAACTTAAACACTAAACGGATCTCAGGGTCGGCAACGCGTGAGTGACACCCCTGGTGTTGCAAACGTCCATAGGCTACGGTAACTGCTTACCATCAGGCGGGCCGTATGCTTGCTTGTCACCTTGGTAGTATAAAAAAAAAAAAATCTCAATTAAATTGGCAAAGAGATAGATGTTATCCTGGGGAAGGATATTTCCTGCGATAACCAACATCTACGCGGGTGAAGCCGCGGGTAACTAATAAATATTAATTTTGAGAACGATTTTACGATGATAAACAAAAAATACATTACGTTCAAAAAATTGCAAGGTATTCCCGCTAATATCTTATGACTTACAACTAAGAATTTAATCCAGCGTCTCTCGTGAATATTACAAAACTGCGATTTCCGTATCAACGAGGTATAAATAATTAATACAATCATTCCGTACACGCCCAACATGTAGATAGTAGGTATTAGCGCCGCGCCGGCTTGTAAGCACATTGTTATACGTCATCAATAAATAATGCATCGCAACTATTATCTCAGATTAATGGTAAATAGTAAATAAATTATTTAAATTTTGTCTAAGAAGTAATCGTTGCTAATTAAAGCAACTTTTGGAAAATCAAAAATTTTAGTTTTCGTATGTTGTATGTAAGCAATATTATTAGCGGGTAACATGGGCTACATTTTATGATTAAAAATATTAAGAATTCTTTTATAAAAGAACCTATTCGCTATTCCAGACTATAATCTATTTCCTATCAAATTTCATACAGATCCGTTTAGTATTTTTACGTGAAAGAGTAACAAACATACATCCATCCATCCACACAAACTTTTATATTTATAATATTAAAGATGTCCACTTGTGCGTTTCAACCAATTCACACCGGCCGTAATAATAATGCATGATCACGTTAATATCCGTCGTTTATATATTGTATACTAGCTGTTGCCTGCGGCTCCGCCCGCGTGGATGTCGGTTGTTGCTGCAAAAAGTAGCCTATGTGTTATTCCAGACCATAATCTATCTCTGTGCCTAATTTCATCCAGATCTGTTCAGTAGTTTTTACGTGAAAGAGTAACAAACATCCATCCATCCATCCATCCATTCTTACAAACTTTCACATTTATAATATTAGTAAGGATAATGCAACGCAAAAGTTGCAAAATTATATTTTTCGCAAGTAAAGTTCGAAGGAAATAAAACGCTTTGCTCTGAATTATCAATAATAGATCCGAAATACATAATTCAAGATTCTATTCCAGTTTAGCACTCGAATACTCGCTTTTCCATTCAAAACCTTGCACGGTAACAGTATCAGTAGAAGCATAATTTCCTGTACTGAAATATTTATACCGAGATCGTACGTAGCATCGTTGCTACGGTAGCTACGCTCGTAGCAGAATCTACGAAGCTAGTTCTACGACTATGCGACCTATGAGAATTATTTTATGGTCTGTATGTATTGAAAATCTTGTTGATATCATTTTACGTAATGGCATATTTCGTTTTATGATAATATAGGAATATCCTTTAGATTAAGTACTAGTCTGAAAGCATTGCGTAATCTAGAAAGTGCGGGTAATGGCCCAGAGATTATTTTTATTTTCTTTCGATGCGATAAGATTGTGATAAGTGATAGTCAGTGGTTAGTGACTTTGGTATCCAAGCTGCAAGATGTAAGTTGTGTGATGAGCACTATTCTTTGTTTCTTTATTGTGTAATATGATTCTTCATCTATATTTTTAAGCTATTGCATAGCTTCTATCGCGGGCCTTGGGCGTGGAGATCGAATCCAAAAATTTCGTAACGAAAATAATAAACCTAACACCCCCCACTCCGATCGGCACAGCGGTAATACTTTTTTTAATGACGAATTCTCTAAACGGTCAATAATAATATTTCAAATTTGTGTAAGGAGGTTTTGATCTAAGAGAATATTAATGTGAAAAAGATTATAGTATAAGGACTCTTAAGGAATTATTACAAGTATTCATTTTTATTATTATATATTTTTATGAATCATTGAGAATAAAATAAAATAATTTAGATAATTCTGTAAATTATTTTTTTATTTGTTTCGATAAAAAAATCATACTAAAAAATATGCAATAGCTTTACCGCGGCAGTCCCCGAGTGCCACACATCTTATTTAGATGACTTAATTTATTCATATCTTACCACATAATGCATTTTTTTGAACTCTGTAATAGCTTAGAATACCTTTTTAATAATAAATTTGTATAAATATTTTTAAAGTCCAAGGCCAGTGTAACACTAGTGTGTTTTCTTCGATTTCCTCACAGAAACTACTTGTAGCCTTAATAGAAACGATGTTCTATAAATTTCGTTACACTTAAGAGGTCGTTCGTTCAATTTATGGTCGTTCCTTACTCGGTTCTTGAACAAAATCGATACTTTTAGTAATAAACTTTACATTTACATAAATACCTAATGAACCGTTTCAACGGGCCCTACTATTGCCTATAGAATTCATAATAAAAACATTGTAGAAAAATGCACAACGCCTGTCAAAGGAATTAGCCACACATTATATCAACTTCTGCAGGCACTTCACCAATTTTTAATGCCCAGCGTGTTATAAGTACGATTAGTCGACAAAACTTGATTATTCCAAGTTTATGTGTTGATGTTGAACGTAAATATTTATAAAGCTCCTCAATGAAGGAATTATTCAAAAAAATGTTCTTTTGTACCGAAAGCGTTTTCGTATTCAATTATGTTTATTGTTTTTCAATTAGTTATGGAATAATTTTCACTTTCAATTACGGTACAAATTTGAACTACAGCTCATTTGTTTCCATCACGTTCATTACTTCTAATAAATTTAGCAAGTAAGCCAAACCTAAATTTGCAATACCAGAGGCATTTATAAAAATATACCATTTCTACAGTGTTGTAGCTTGTTATTACATTTTCTATGCTATTGACGACGCATAAAACACTGCCTGTCAATTTTATATTTCTACCTTGTTTTTTTTATATAGCAAAACGCAGCCATAACATTTTTATAGTATGAAACATGCCGTAAAATGGGTTTAGTGCGCAGACATTCGTGTAAATCTTTGCTTCAGTATCTTATTATATGTACCAATTATGGATAATATATGTTTTTGATTCTTATTGCTAATAGTTAAGGTTCAAAATCGAGTAGCATAAATTTAATGTTTTAAAAATCGTTCAGTTTTATATTCATGTACGCATTTAACCAATTTGCAATATTGCGTGTGGTTTATACATAAAATGTACCTACTTAATATATATGTCAAAATTATAAAATAAAATAAAAATAATTAATTTTGATATGACCGGACAAAATTACTTTAACTAAATATTTTATTATTTTACTATGTCATTTTATTTATCCATAGACTATGTTAACCTTATGTAGGTATACCATATTGAGCTTATTATAGCAACCCATATATGTCTCACTGCTGAGCACGGGTCTCCTCTCCTCTTACAAGAGAGAGAGAGAGAGAGAGAGAGAGAGAGAGAGAGAGAGAGCGTTTAGACCTTAAATTACACACGCTAGTCTATTGCGGCATGATGAATCAGACATGTCTTAAGAATTTCCTCGAGAAGAAAAGAGATGTAGGTTTCCTTACGATGTTTTCCTTCACCGTAAGCAGATAGTAAATCACATTGGTACTGCCTCCTCCTCCTGGAGCAAACTCACACCTCTTGCATGCAAGTCGGCTACTTTCCCATCCTACCACCACCTTTATTATACTGTCTTATTGTAATGTAAGAGAAGGAACATTAGAAACAAAACTATTATACACCATAGTATGCTAATATCTCTCCAAGTGTATGGAGGAGACCCGTGCCCAGCAGTGGGACGCAAACACATACGCACTCTCTATTCTATTACTGTTTTAATATGTTTTTGTTGAGTTGTTTTAAACATTATTATTATAAAGTACACCTCTGCTGAACCCCTTACATATCGACGAGACTATGTTTAATGTGGCACTATCAGTCATACAATCTAGCGACAACAAAGTACTGTAATGGAATCCATTTGGTAACTCCCTGAGTGGTTTGACTTACATCAGGACTGCCTCTAAACATTATTCAGTGCCTATACCTAAATGATGAAGTACTTTCTAGAATATTATCTACCACTGTATACTTATAGTCGAAATAGTTTATAGTTATAATAGAAGATCATTTGTCAAAGGTAAAGGTAATGTTTTTTGTTTTTTACAAGATAGCTGTTGCCCGCGGCTCCGCCCGCATGGATGTCGGTTATCGCTGCAAAAAGAAGCCTATGTGTTATTCCAGACCGTAATCTGTATGCCAAATTTCATCCAGATCCGTTCAGTAGTTTTTACGCAAAAGAGTAACAAACATCCATCCATCCATTCTCTCAAACTTTCACATTTATAATATTAGTAATGGATTACTCCGTTACTAGAATACAAGTCTTGTGTGTGAAAGACTTTACAAATATACAATTCACGAACACAAAGTTACACAAACAATATTAGAATGTCTCGAGTGAGATTCAAACCGACAATAGTCAGTGTATCTAATAATAATGGTAAGGCACTTTGACTACCAAACAATACGAGCAATTTGATTAAATTTCCAAAAAAAATTGAATGGTCGCCTAACGGTAGGTAAACAATTAAGGCTGAACATCTAATCTCATTTTATATGACTAAGGAGGCGAACATACATACGGTTCGCCTAGTGGTAAGCAGTTACCGTAGCCTATGGACGCTTGCAACACCAGGAGCATCATTAAAAGTAAATATGTATTACTAAAAACATGAAATATTGTAATTAAAGTAGCAGCTTAAAAACTCTTTGCATAAATTAAAAAAAGCAATAAATAAAAATACAGAACCAATCACCCTGAAAATATTCCCAAACCATAAATTCTTTAGCGAATCAAAAGTGGTGGATTAACAAAAATCATAACTGTTAACAGGCTGTCTGAAAACGTCAGGCTATTTATTTATTCATTGAGTCGTGAACGATGCGCGTCCAAGTGGAAACGTCGTGTCTCATCAGCTGCATTGTGATGCACTCAATTAGCAACCGTTAAATGTTAAGGACTTTGACTCCCGACTAATTGCTGCGATCATTTGGCACGTGAAATATTATGCTTTTTGTATTGTCTGGGTGAGTCACTTTGGGCTCTTAGGGAGTGCTAAAACAATTCTTGTCCTGACTTTATTTAAAGGTAATAAAAAAGAGATGTATTTTCGAATATGGTTTTTTATAAAACCCAAGCAAGTTTGGTAAATAACCATATATTTTCACTCCAATGCTGTCTTCTATTTGTCAATTTGTGGCTTATCTTTAATACAGCTGAACCGATTTTGATAGGACTTTGAAAAACTGTTTTTTTATAGCCAAACTGGTGTAGTTGTTCGGATTGCCCATTTAGGCCTTTGCTGTGGCTGTGAGTTTTAACATGCTTTACAAACCACAGAGATGCTCAGTTAAAATACCAAAAGGATAACCGCGGCTATGGTAGCTTAACACGCTGATCCTTTACTAATCGCTGCGTGTACTTTATACTATAAGCGGCTCTAAAACAATGACTGTTTTATAGACAAGGAATACGTTCTTGAAATATCGTTTTTTCTTCCCATAATACAAAACTCTGGTGTTCCAAAATGTATTATTGACAAAGCACGTAAAATACGTACATAGGCCACATAAAATACAAAAATCCTTATCAATAAACGTGAAATAGAATAGGTGTAATTTCATTGTATTCATATTATAAATTGTAAAATCTCTCATTCTGTCATCAGTAATTTGACATTCGAAAGAAAAGGACAAAACCTAGCACAACTATTCACTCGCTACACCACGTTGATTAATAAATATTATATCGGAATAACTATTATATCGGCTTAAATTATGATTAAACAAAATACAATTTGCGATCGAACAATGTATTATTTATTTTTACAAAGAAAATAGGGAAATCAGTTTCCCTTTGAAGCGATCTCTCCTTCATTGCACACCCTGCGTTGCGTTAATTTCGGTCCCTCCGCCCTTTGAAATGCTCAAGTCAATCGAAAAGTCGATCCGTTGGTTAAACATCACAAATGAAAAGTCTCCAATAGAGAATGTTTTAAGTAATTGAAGAAATTGAAAGTGTTTTTAAGATTTCATTGAATGAACAAAGGCAGAAATTGGCGTTTTATTCGGGAGTTATATTTTATACCAGCGGGGTTTACTTACAATCTTGTAAATGAAATGATTGGCTGCCCTAATTTGACTTTTTATTGATTTAATTTACGTTGTTTTGCATACCGATTAGCAATGTCTTATGCCTTTCAAAATATAAAGATTGTGTAGTGTTGAAATAGTAGCAGATAGTTTTGTTAGACCATATTGTTATCAAATATATTTTTGTGTTCTGAGATCAATACCTGCTCGTTAGTACCATTTCTTTTATTTACTTATTTATTTTAACCACATGTGAGGAAACCCACATGTCTTAGAAGAAATTTTAAGGACATCAAACACACAATACAAAGGTGGATCAAACATCCACCAAACCGTAAAACTACCTAGACCCTTTTTTGAACTCCGATAGCTCTCTTGATAGAGGACAAGAGACCCGTGCAAAACAGTGGTTGCAAGCATATATGAGTTGCTATTATTATTTCTTTTAAAAAGACAATACTTCCACACTAGAAAACAATCCACGTTTCTCGTATACAATTCGCTACCCGAACTACATACATTTATGAATCAAGCAAGGTTTGTCCCGGAATGGAACGTGGGGTTGGTGGCGAGGTGGCCTTTTCTACAAAACCACATTACTACATACAATATTCGATTTCGCTCCTACTTTTTAACGCAAATAATTTGATTAAATTCTGTAAAAAATGTTAAATATAAAATGGACTGAAAAATGTAGATATTACAATAAAAATATCAGATAAAAGTGTAGCTTCGTTCGAAACACTGAATAATTTTTTTGTTGAAATATTAGGTACACATTTTGCCACTTTGTCAAGCGAATCATTTTAGTAACTTGATAATTTGTTATAGCTACATCTAATTATTTATTACAAGCATAGTTAGTATGTTTTTATAGGTAATGAAACCAAATAATCTTTATTTAAATATATTATAATAAACTGCTAGCAAAACCAATATTTCTTCTTGCTTACTAACCCGAAGTAATAGTACGTAAATAGATCGACATTCCAAATTCCAGTTATTTTCCTAAGATTTTCATTTCTTAGAAGTGTTTGTAATGTAATTTGCTATGAAATATTATACTGAACACAAAATTTCTTAACTGTTTATTCAAAGTTAGTATTTAAATACTCTTTACTTTACGATCTATTTAATACAGTTGTATATAATACAAGCGGCGCGTCCCGTCTGCACACGTGGGTATCATCATCATCATCATCTCAGCCAAAAGACGTCCACTGCTGGACATAGGCCTCCCCCAATATTTCCACAACTCTCGATCCTGAGCCGACCTTGTCCATCAGTTGCCCGCAACCTTTACCAGGTCGTAGGTCCACCTTGTTGGAGGCAGAAAGGTTCTAGAGTGGCGACCACGAACTGGAAGACGAAGCGTGGGCAGGCCTCCACGGAAGTATAATTTAATTATTTTTCATAGGGCTCCTATTTTGTTTTAAATCAAATATAACCAAAGTTATTTAGTGATATGATACAGGTGAAATAATGTTTTAAATTGATCTTATAGTTTTTGGGTTAATCAGTTTAAAAAAATATTATAATTTATCCTTATAATTAGAGTATTATAATTATATAACTTGTTTATTGAATACCATCAAAACTTTAGAATTATCTGCAATAGCAATTGTAGCAAAAAACACACTCAAATCTCATCAATACAAATATTTGTGTGCAATTATTTTGGTCGTACTTGCACCCACGGGCATGTAATACAACAAGCCCTCATTGCGTTAATGCCCCGCCCTTTGATATTGTCAAGTCAATTGGAAACTTATCCTTCTGTTAAACACAGATGAAGCCACGTAGATCTGTTCGGAATATTATTTTTGCGCTTGGTTTGGTAAGAAAATTGGAGCATCTGCGTATATTGTTCAAAACTTTCGAAGTTATTAATTGGTTTCTTCGTATGAATGAGATAAGGGGAGTTAGTTAATGTTTCCCACATCGCGTCCGGTAACGGCTCAGTGCGCGGTAGTCTAAAAGATTATGACATAATATTATGTTGATGATTTTCGGAGATTTTAATGCGCAAAATAAACAGTATTTGGTTTCGGCCTTATCTATACTAATATTATAAAGCTGAAGTTTTTGTTTCTTTGTTTGGTTGAACGCGCTAATCTCAGAAAGTACTGGTTCGGTTAGAAAAAATCTTTTTTTGTTGAATAGTGCATTTATCCAGAAAGGCTATATATATAACATCACGCTATGATTAAAAGGAGCGGAGCAAGAGTGAGATATGTTGCAAAATCAGGGAAAATATTCCAAACTACCATGCGGACGAAGTCGCAGGCGACCCCTAGTGTTATAAATACGTGTAGTTTTACTTATCTTGTGGTTACCCGTAACGCAAACTCTGGTATCCAAACTTCTATCGGCTACGGCAACTGCTTAATATTAAGAGCGCCGTATGCTTTTTTGTTGCCGTAGAAGTATAAAATAAGCTGTTGCCCGCGGCTCCACCCGCGTGGATGTCGGTTATCGCTGTAAAAAGTAAGCCTATGTATCATTCCAGACCATAATCTATCTCTGTGCCAAATTTCACCCAGATCCGTTCAGTAGTTTTTACGTGAAAGAGTAACAAACATCCATCCATCCATTCTTACAAACTTTCGCATTTATAATATTAGTAGGATAGTAGGACTAGTCATTTATTATAATCATCAGACAAAGTAAATGTCATTTTACAAATTAAATTAAATTATAAAAATTAAACCAACCGTTATTTATCTATTAAATTAATTATGGCCGCTACTTTCAATTGCGATATAATTAATTTAAATATTATTCAAACAGATAAACGTGTTAACGTTTAATAACATCGTTTAATTAAATGTGCATTCAATTTAATAATAAATAGCTTAATCATGTTTAAAATTTATATTAATGTAAAATAACATATTTGTATAGATGTTGAGTTCATTTTAATACTAAATAAATTTACTATTTAATTTCCGTTTAAGCTGGAATTAGGAGAGGCCTGAAGAAGTTCAGTAGTGGACGGTAACAGGCTAATTGATTGATTGAAGCTGGAATATTTTTTTTTTTAATAGATAAATTAATATGAAAATTTATTACATAAACTAACAGTTATGAGTACATGTGTGGTTTAGTGGTTAAGCTAGTCACCTCGCCATCTATACTTCGCTGAATGTTGTGGATTTTATTCCCATATATATGGTGCCTTACCTCTATAGTTATATAAACCACTAGGGGTCGTCCGCGACTTCATCCGCGTGGTAATATGGAATATTTTCCCCGATTTTGCAACATATCTCACTACTGCTCCGCTCCTTTTGATCATAGCGTGATGTTATATAGCCTTCCTGAATAAATGCACTATTAAAAAAAAAGAATATTTATAATCGAACCGGTACTGTCTGAGATTAGCGCGTTCAACCAAACAAACAAACAAACTCTTCAGCTTTATAATATTAGTATAGATTTGTGAACCAAACTCCTTCATTTGGATATCAACACCCTAGATTATTCAACATACATAATAACAAGCACAAGTAAAGAATTCGAACTTTATTACAGCAAGCTATCAGTGAGTAAAATGTTCTTAAATAGTAATAATCAGACTATTAAGATAAATAGCTAATATAAATACAAAGATTAACTAACATTCGAAGAGTTAGAAACTACATAGGAAAACGGAAAGTACCTAACAAAGTTGGAACAGATTACAGAAGAACCAATTTCCGCAGTACATTCCCGTGCTTAGACGCGTTATATATACCTCTTGTGACAGTAAAATGTTATGACAAGATATGAGGCGAACTTCCACTTACTTATACTATTTACCGTTAATAAAAACCTTGCCAAGGGATTATATACTTTAATGCAATAAGAGAAGGCATTTATATATGTTTTGCAGCGGCATCAATAATTTGGTTACACCAGCAAATGTTACATGGAAAGGAGCTAAACTTTTTACAACTTCAATACTGTACGAAAGCCGATAAGATCCCATAAAACCCGTATTGAGAATGTACTTGAAAAATGTTTCAGATATAACCAAAATTTCAATATATTTGGTAATGTCAAAGCTTATCTACCTTTTGGATTAATCTACATAACACTTTTCAGTTTAGATGGTGATATAAAAGTCAGATAAAGATTGGATCGCACTACAGCCTTGCTAATATCGTAATCATTGTATATGATGCATGTAACACTAGTGTGGCACTGGACTACGCGTTACGTCATCGTTTTTTTTTATACCTACTACTAAAGCATTTTAGTTTAGGCAAGCAGTTACCATAGCCTATGGACTCTTGCAATACCAGAGAAATCACTTGTGTGTTGCCGACCCAAAATATAATACGAGGGTTTAACTTTGTGACGAATGCATGCCCATAGATACAGGTAAAATTTTGGTAAAGCGCCTATCCTCTATAGAAAACTGCATCTAAGTAACACTACCTGGATATATTTGTGTTTCTTCTTGTGCGTATGGGTACAAAAGGTATTTGGCAAGGCGTTGTACGGGACCTTGTCTCTTGGGTTACAGGTACAACGTTTTCCTTTTAAGGAGGTTCGGCAACGACATTTATACGGTAACCGCTTTAAAAACAGCTGGACCGTTTGGCACCTAAGGGTTGCTACATACATAAGCAGATCTTGGCTGTGCCATTAATCGGCCCAGATAGGCGGTAAAATCGAATATAATTATGTAGACGAATGTTCGGGGAAAAAGTATAATTATGTAATTGTTTTGGGTAGGTTTTGTTGTTTGGCTTCGGTGCCGATACCAATAATGCTCGCTCGCTTATATGTGTAACAACCCTTATCTAATGGTATCTATAAAGAAATGGTTGGTTTAAGGTTTTAAACTTACTATTAACCGTTGTGAGTTAGTGTTTACATGTGTGAAAAAAATTGTGATTCACGCATGTACCAAGTCCGGATTTTGTCATGGTTTTAAATATTTGAAATAACAATACACAGATGACTGTTATCTATTTAGAAATCGTTTTATTGAAGTGAAAACTTCTTTTAGCTCGGTACGCATATTTTTAGATGAGATAAAATCTCTGGATTCGCGACACCGTTACGAGACGTAGCTTGACATATCCGTAAAATCTTTTTTCGACTGTCATTTTATTAAAGCAAAGAGGCAATATATGCATGTACGTACATATAGCAGACCGCGAACGCGTCTAGATTAATAAAAAAAACATTCTTGTTGAGTTGTGTTCCTGTGTGTGAGTACAGGACGGTCTCCAGCGCTCATTTAGGAATGCGTTTTGAAAGAAACGTATTCCTATCCCAGGGTTACTCCCATCCTAAAGCCCTGGTGTAAAAAAATGGGTTGGCAACGCGCAAGTGATACCTCTGGTAGTGCAAGCGTCTATAGGCTGCGGATACTGCTTAACATCAGGCGGGCCGTATGCTTGTTTGCCACCCAAGTAGTATAAAAAAAAAAAAAAAACATTTATTGCTATAATTTTCGACTGTCTCGTTATTAACGAAAAGAGGCGATATATGCATGTACATGTAGAAATGTCGGAGTGTCGGATCCCTTGTTGAGTTGGTTGAAGTCGTATTTGGCTGGTCGTAAGCTTAGGGTTGTGGTGGATGGCTGCAGTTCTGAACCTTATGTTGCTGCTTAGGGAATCCCCCAGGGATCCCATTTGGGCCCTCTTTTGTTCAATCTATTCATCAATGATATATATGAATGTTTTCGAAATTCAAAAATATACTTATTCGCAGATGATCTTAAAGCAATAAAAGAAGTGAGGCACCCTGCTGACTCAGATTTGTTTCAGACTGACTTGGATAGGTTAGCTATGTGGTGTAAGCATAATAAAATGTCGTTGAATGTAAAAAAATGCAAGCACATCAAATTCACAAAGAAAAAAAATATCTTTCACTCAGCTTACAAACTGAATGGTGAATTGTTAGAAGAAGTAATAACTATAAGAGACCTAGGCGCTCAGCTAGATAAAAAACTAAGCTTTATCGAACATATCGACACAATAACGGTAAAAGCTTCAAAAACACTTGGTTTTGTGATAAGGGAGTGTAAAAACTTCAAAAAACAAAGCACTAAGAAGGTCATGTACAACTCGCTTGTTAGAAGTCAATTAGAATATTGTAGTGTAGTTTGGTCTCCTAAGTACATATCAAGCGTATCGAACGATTACAAAAAAGATTCTTATGGCACTTAACTTATAACAGTAAAATGGGCAAATTACTCAAATCGTATCAAGACAGACTGGACTACTTTAAAATGGTATCACTGGAAAAAAGACGGGAAATAGCGGATTTAATTTTTCTTAAAAAAATAGTCACCGGTACTTTGAGTTGTCCAGAGCTGCTTGGGAGGATATCTTTTAATTTGCCACGAATTTTGCCAAGAAGCTCTAATAGGAAACTTTTTTGTTTGCCCGAAAGTAACACTAATTTAAGGCAGCACAGTTCATTGTATAGAATGTATACTACATACAAGAACCACGAAACAGACGTTGACTTGTTCCACACATCTGTGCCTGCTCTCAAGAGAATTGTGCTGTCTAGATAAGTTCTTTCATTGTGGAATAATAATATTCAATTATTTCATTGTATAGGTATATATATGTAGGAATAGTAAATTAAAATTAAGTTGTTTAACCTATACATCGAGTTATAACTATAGTATACTAGCTTTTACCCGCGACTTCGTCCGCATAAGTTTTTTTGTTGTCTCCCGGCTGTAAGTCCCCCTGCAACAATGTCCCACTATCGTGTTCCAGTCCTCAACTTCACATCAAAATTTGTTCAAAAGCAACCTAAGCTACATAATGGATAGCTCCGAATGTTTCCTTTGTAAATATAAAAAGTAAGTAATGTAAATCGGTTTAAAATACTACTAACTACCTACCTGCCAACCCCCGATGTTAGACAGTGTGACATCCGCAACATCGTCTGCGTAGGAAGTACTAACTTAATGTAAGTAGTATAATAATGTAGGAAGCTAAAAATAAGAGGCCTTATTACTGTAGTACATTTTTGTAAACTATGTTCTTTGTTTTTCCCTCTCTGGCCAACACATGGAGATTCTGTGGACTTGAAACACGTGAGCAAGCCACGTATAATTGTCCGTGAGAAAAACAACTCTTCTAAATTAATGCCGGCTACTTTTAATGTTTGCCCCTGAGCTTTATTTATCGTCATAGCGAATGCGATTTTCAGCGGAAACTGTAATCTCTTAAACTGGAATGGCAAATCTGTCGGAATTATGGGTATACGGGGGATTAAAACGTTCTCTCCTTTTGCCATTCCAGTCATAATGATTGCTTTTACAATATTGTGACCGAGGTGTGTTACTTGCAACCGTGTGCCATTACACAGTCTTGGTGCATCTAAATTCCGCATCAAAAGGACAGGAACGCCTACTTTCAGCCTCAGTTTGTGTGAAGGTACTCCCGACAGTTCTAAAGAATTAAGAAATTCTACAGGGTATGATGTTACTTGTTCAGTATCCATTACAGTGTCTACAGAGAGAAACTCAACAATATCACCTTCCACGCGTGACATAATTTGCTCGTTTATCTGTCCCACCATTTCATTCGTCGGCGCTAAAATTGCTCTTTCACATAACCATTCTCTATTCCTCATATTAGTTAGCAGTTCGCTATAGACGAAGTTATTTAGATCATCTGGATTATGCACAACATTGCAGAATTCACGATCCAATGTAATCATGCCATTACCATCCTTTGCCATACGATCTTCTCCAATTTTAAGAAAAGCAGCAGCATATTTTCCAGATTGTACATCATTGTGTAGTTGCACTCTCATATTTGTAGAAAGACTAAACGTTTTTACGTGCACCCATAACGTTGACGCTTTTAAACACACATTAATTTCATCTGCAGGGGTGCCTTTAGTGATAACCGGCAAAGTCTGTCTAAAATCGCCCGCTAAAAGTACCACCATCCCCCCCACGATATTTGGATTACTCTTGATGTCTTTCAAAGTCCGATCTAGAGCTTCAATTGCTCTTTTATGGGACATAGTACACTCATCCCAAACTAATAATTTACATTGCTGCAACATACGTCCACGCTCGCTGTTTTTACTTATATTACAGACTGGAATTTCTTCATAGGCTAAGTTTAATGGCAGTTTAAGCACCGAATGTGCCGTTCGACCACCATTGAGCAGAGTGGCGGCTATTCTAGAAGAGGCAACTGCTACAGCAATTCCTTTATCTTTTCGGATTTGCGCTAAAAGCAAGTTTAAAAGAAAGGTTTTTCCCGTGCCTCCGGGAGCATCCAAAAATAACAAACCACCTTCGCCATCTTCGATTTTTTTGAAAACATTGTCAAATACTAACCTTTGTTCTGGGATTAAACGTGGAACAGACTCTGTCAATTGTTGTTGTAAGGAAGCAGTATCGTAATCTAGTTCCCGTATTAAATCGCTACTGATTTCCTCGGTTCTCTGTGGTCTGATCATTCCATAATCTGATAAATCCTTTCCAGAAATTGTTTTAACCTGGTCTTCAATTTTTGTCAGACCCTCATTGTAAATTAAATCACTGTACGTGACATTGGGATTTTGCTCTTGTAATCTGTGCAATATATCGTCGGTCATATCATTTTTGTAATTATCCCACAATTGTTGAGGATTTGAAAGACCACATGTCGCTACTAATACAGCAAATAGCTCTCTCATCTTGCCTGCTGATCTACATTGAGCAGCTTCTTCCAGTGTCACATCCCAATGCTTGTCATTCTCCAGTAATCCTCTTGCCTCACATGCCTCTCGAAATGACGACGACGTCTGCCCTCGTCAGCCGTTTAGGCATGATAGAGCAAAACTCCCAGCAAAAACCATAAAAAAATCACTAACTCAATTCAGTTTTCTGCCTACTTCCTACCCCCTAAGTACGATGACGTAATCATTTTGATCTTATATCCGTTTTTAGGTAATCATCTATTACCTTACTAAATTTCATAAAAATCTGTTCAGCCGTTTAGACGTGAAAGAGCAAGAGTCCCAACAAAAACGTCTAAAAATCACTAACTCAATTTAGTTATCTGCCTACTGCCTACCCTCTAAGAACGATGGCGTGATTATTTATAGCCTATGACCATTTCTAAGTTATCATCTATCACCATACCAAATTTCATCAAAATCCGTTCAGCCGTTTAGGCGTGAAAGAGTAACAGACAGACAGACAGAGTTACTTTCTCATTTATTATATTAAGTATGGACAGTTTTCTGCCTACTTCCTACCCCCTAAGTACGATGACGTGATCATTTTGATCTTATATCCGTGTTTAGGTAACCATCTATTACCTTACTAAATTTCATCAAAATCTGTTCAGCCGTTTAGACGTGAAAGAGCAAGAGTCCCAACTAAAACGTCTAAAAATCACTATCTCAATTTAGTTATCTGCCTACTGCCTACCCCCTAAGAACAATGGCGTGATTATTTATAGCCTATGACCATTTCTAGGTTATCATCTATCAACATACCAAATTTCATCAAAATCCGTTCAGCCGTTTAGGCGTGAAAGAGTAACAGACAGACAGACAGACAGAGTTACTTTCGCATTTATAATATTAGTATGGACAGTTTTCTGCCTACTTCCTACCCCCTAAGTACGATGACGTGATCATTTTGATCTTATATCCGTGTTTAGGTAACCATCTATTACCTTACTAAATTTCATCAAAATCTGTTCAGCCGTTTAGACGTGAAAGAGCAAGAATCCCAACAAAAACGTCTAAAAATTACTAACTCAATTTAGTTATCTGCCTACTGCCTACCCCCTAAGAACAATGGCGTGATTATTTATAGCCTATGACCATTTCTAGGTTATCATCTATCAACATACCAAATTTCATCAAAATCCGTTCAGCCGTTTAGGCGTGAAAGAGTAACAGACAGACAGACAGACAGACAGACAGAGTTACTTTCGCATTTATAATATTAGTATGGGCAGTTTTCTGCCTACTTCCTACCCCCTAAGTACGATGACGTGATCATTTTGATCTTATATCCGTGTTTAGGTAACCATCTATTACCTTACTAAATTTCATCAAAATCTGTTCAGCCGTTTAGACGTGAAAGAGCAAGAATCCCAACAAAAACGTCTAAAAATTACTAACTCAATTTAGTTATCTGCCTACTGCCTACCCCCTAAGAACGATGGCGTGATTATTTATAGCCTATGACCATTTCTAGGTTATCATCTATCACCATACCAAATTTCATCAAAATCCGTTCAGCCGTTTAGGCGTGAAAGAGTAACAGACAGACAGACAGACAGACAGACAGACAGAGTTACTTTCGCATTTATAATATTAGTATGGATAATACATATATACTATAGTTATAAATCGATGGTCTACCTACCTATTGGTTACTTAGCGCATAATTTAGTGCATGCAGTGCTCTTCTTTAAGTAATGGGGCACTTAGACTTAAGTTGCATTGTTTATTACTATGTAATAGTGTACTCATTGTTGTAGAGCCAAATAAATAAATAAAAATAAAATAAAAATAATACATATAGCAGACCGCGAACGCGTTTAGATAAATAAAAAAACATTTATTGCTAAAAAAAATATTACTAATGTTTTGCCTAGTGTTTTCACTTCTGTCAGCACTCCCGGAGTGCAATTTTATTTTTTTATTAAGGAAGAAGAAATAAATATTTTTTTAAATCTACTTTAAATCATTTATAAAAGTGCGGAATGAAAGGTTGTGATAACAAAACATAAGTAGGTGAGATACCGTCCACCCTAGCGTAGTCACGTTCAATTTGCACTATTCTCTACACTTAAACCTACTTAATTCGTACTAAAGAGCCTCCTAAAATTCTCATGCTCATTTAAACGACGTTGCCTAGCGCACTTTTGTACATGGAATTAGATAAAACTGAATAAGACGTGATATGATAAAAATTGACAAACATAATAACAAAGAAGAGTCAAAGACAAATTTGAATAGATTTATCAGTCTGAGATATGTGATCATTTAACTTCATCCATGAAAAATGGAAATAGTTTTCCGATAGACCAAACTTAATGGCAAAAATCTTTAACAATAGTTTTTATAACACTCATGAGAAGAACACAACTACCTACTACTACATCCACTGTGTCTAATTGGTGTTCTCTAAGGTGGAGGTAAGTACCTCCTAAGAGCAAGCCCTACTAGAAGAAAAGAGAAGACGCTAGTAGAGCTTGCTCTTTTGAATGTGCCCCTTTTACTACTAAGGTAGCAAACAAGCATTGCATGACTGTAAGTAGCTATCGTAGCATCTGCACGCATAGAATGACAAGTCAAAGTCATTTGTTCATATATGTAGATCACGCTGTGATACTTATGCAGGGCAATGACAGGCTAGCCCATCTAGACAAATGGCCTAAATGGTAGTCGAATCGAATAGAAAGCAAATGTATGGGATTTGATGTAAGTTTACGACATTATATTGTAAGTATCAATTTGACAACCGTTTATGCCACTAGTCTTGAAGGGCAGAAGTATTACTTTCACGTAGTTATAAAGCGATGCTACATTTTAAAAACTCTCTGTCTCATCCAGTAATAAGTACATTTGCATTTACCGCATACTTGTACTCGTCGTGTGGTAAAGGGACCCACGTAATAGTTAAGGAAGCCAGCCTGCTTATTAATTACAAATGGCTAGGTACTGTAATTATACTGTACTTAAACGTTTTATGTGGATTTATGTTTTAATTTTAACACCTTGTGGTTGGAAGCAATGCTTCATTGATTCAGTAGCAAGTGTAACTGTAAGGTGGTGTCCTATGTAAGGAACGAACGCGACGCCAAGCTAAACTACGTCTCGCCGCAGCCGACCACATAACAATCTTGATGTTATATGGTCGGCTGCAGCGAGACGTGTGATCAATGACTGCCTTGGTGGTCCAGTCGCCGCAGTATGCGCCTGCTGTGCACGAAGTTGTGGGTTCGATTCCCACTCAAGACAAAACTTTGTGTGACCCACAAAGATTTGTTCTGAGTCTGGGTGTAATTTTTGTCCGTTAATTGTATGTTTGTAAAGTCCCCCGCGACACAGAGCTTGTTCTCTAGTGCGGGAGTTGTCCTTTTTAAAAATAAAAAGACGTATTTATAAAATCCCATGAAAACAGCATTTTTCTGCGATAAAAAGTAGCCTATGTACTATTCTAGACTGTAGTCTATATCTGTGCCAAGGCTGTTTTTTAAGCGCAATTGAGTGACAAACATCCATCCAAACTTTCAAATTTATAATATTAGTAAGATCATGGCTGAGCGTCTTTTTTCATTCCGATTTTAGGTATTGCTTTTTTTGAAGAACTTTTTTATCTGCACTTCATATAACTCATTATTCGTAAATATTCAGTTACAACGAAACACTTAGTAGAGAACTTTGAGAGTTTACTAGGGTAAGATGATGTGAAGATCACAACCTAAAATGTTAGGTAATTTCTCACTGGATTGTTGAAACAACATTAAGCTCCATGCTATGGTATTTCTAAGAGCGTGGTGATTTTCAAGAAAGGAGTTTAATCGTTTTTACAAGATATGCAATATGCGAACAGATAACATTGCCATTGCAAGCGCCATAGGCGTGCCGGACCTGTTCTGAATGGCAGTATAAATTTGAATTTCACTTTGCAGAATTTATATTTACTAATCAAATAAGCATCTGCTAACGGTGAAAACATCGTGAAGTAACCCACACGTCTTATAAAAAATTCTAAAGATCTCTGATTCACCAACCCGCATTTCACCAGCGTGTGTAAATTAAGTTAATTTAACTAAAGCCTGTCTCTCTATCTAGAGAAAAGGAAACCCGTGCCCAGCAGTAGGACATATTATATGGGTTGATATTATTATTGTTATCTAAGATTACAGCTTCTTTTTGTGCTATAATAATAATGAGATCTATGGCGTAATTCAAGATCGCAAATTAAATAGTATACACTGTTGCAATTCGCAGACAAAATAAACTTTTTACTGTTCAAATACATTGACACACGATTTAGAATTCCTTTTCGCAGAAACTTTGTGACAAATAATAAGTAAGCTATAAAAGTATAGACGAATGATAGTCGTTTGATGTGAGTTTTACTGCCATTCGCCACCGATCTTGTGTGAAATGTGTCAATCGATACTATTCTAAGAATATGACGCTTGAAATCACCCCCTTTTAGTACTCTTTTGTAGCTTTAAAAGACGTGTCTTCTTTGTAAGGGATGTTTTTTTTAATTTCACTATTTATTTATTTTACACTTTATTGTACACCACTATATATTATTATACAGTACAATGGGCGGCCTTATCGCTTAAGGCTTGTGATATCGCCAACGACCTTGAGCATTTGGGCGAAGCAAACACGACCTAATTCTCTAGGCGAGCGCGGGGATACAAACAGATGTACTCTTTGAATGGACGTCTTATTAATTTTTAATAAATTTAAATTTATTCTAAATATAACATAACCAAATTATACGTGTATATTTTCTTCAAATATTGGATTTTTTTATTCGTATTATTTGATAAAAATGAAGGTCATAAAATGGTTACATCTGAATGTTTTGGTACCTACTGATTCGATTATTTTTTAACAAACTATTTAGAATTACTATATAATTTATGACAAAACCATAATTATGAAACACATCTTGTAGATTAATACTGTATTTTTTGGCGGTCATTTGTCAACAAAAATGGTTTCATTTACACCTCCTTTTCATCATTTTTGAGAGAGGGATCCTACAGCGATTTCTATCAGGCAGCCTTATTATAAATATTATTCCAGGCTAATGATATATCAAGTTGTTGTTTTATACTGTTGTATTTTTGCTTGGTATACCTACAATAAAGAATATTCTATCTATATATTAAGCCACATACCTGATACCGTTTTTGTGGACTAAGATATATGTTACCTACAGTGGAGCTACTAAAAAAAGTTTTTCTTGTACTCTGTCTTATTATTTTTACTACCTTCTGCTCAATCTCTTTGGTAAAACAAATACTTGATTATTATATAACAATTATACTGTGTCTATTGTTAGCATAATAAACTACTCTTTCTTCTTTCACACTGTAACGATGCGGCGTAGCTCATCATGATAGGTACATCTAAAAGTGTACCTATTAAGAGACGATGTCCGGTGTTATGTACTCGTATGCAATGCTATGAAGCGTTACAGATGTAAAGCACTCATGTAAACTGACCTTTTGATCCTCATCTTTTTTTTTGTAGAGGGGAAATGCTTTTACCGCCTCACCCGGAAAGGTTATGTCGCACTCTCCAGCCTAAAAGTGGTAGGCGGCCCGCATACTGACTAAAACTCTCCGTCTACCTATACCCTTCTTTACGGGTGGACCACCGAAACCTGATATGACGTCAGTGGTGTTTCCAGTGACCTAATGATTCTAGTCCAGCATAAGTATGACTAGGTTGGTCAATGAAGCTCATTATCAAAATAATTATATAGTGTGATTATTGTTAAAATTATTCATTTGCCGGGATAGCCCAAGCTACGTAAGTATGGTCTATTTACTCCTATACTTCAGCCCAAAAACGTCCATTGCTGAACTGTTGCCGAAATTACAATGCATTTTTCTTCAGGATAAAATATGAGAAAGAAAAAAATTCTTTCTCATATTTTATCTTTTTTTGTAGAGAGGCAATGCTTTACGCATACCGCCCGCCCGGGAAAGCAAGGCAGTTATGTCGAACTCTCCGGCCTAAAAATGGAAGGCGGCCGGCATACCGACTGAAACCTCCCTGTGCACCAACACCCGCTTTCACGGGTGGACCACCGGAACCTGATATCACGTCAGTGGTCCACCCAGCTACATTGTTTCTCCTAAAGCAACCAATAAGCCAATCTTTTAGTTAAACATTTAATTTCAATTTGATTAGTCCCCTTCAAAAGTCTTATTCATGAATAAATATGAACAGCCTTTGACAAGTAAACAGAACCCTAACAAAAACGGTATTCGTCGAGAGCCTATGGCGACCCAATTTTTCTCAACAAATTGTATTAATCCATTTAGTTAAGTGGCAAATTGTGTGGACTAACGTAGAATGTTAAAAAAATATATGATTCGGCAGGGACGAGTTAATTTGTGGGTTTTAGTATGATGAACGTTTATCGACCTGGATATTTTAGAATTTATGACTTAGTTATAGTAGTTAGTTAGCGAAACTAAAGTACCTACTGGTCATATGTGAAAGCTTACAAAAACAATCAATAAACCTGGATATAGGCATCTTCCAATTTGTACCGTAACATCTCTCACCTTCCATCTCCAGTTCATCCCAGCTACTTTTTGCAGATCGTCGACCCGTCGTGTAAAGTTGATTCCTGGTTGTGTTGTTGAACTTGCGTTAAAAAAGTTTTAGCATAAAAAAAAGCAGGAAAAGGGCTAATGGGAACAATGAAAAAAAAATCTCATTGTTCCCATTAGCTATCATTAATACACAAGACTGTTTTTAATTGAAGTCAGTAATTACAAATGTCCAGATAGCTGCTGTCAGATCGATGAGATCAGAGAGATCAGATCGGAAACTAAAACAGAACGCAAATATTTAGGTATAACCATGAAAGCTGCATCAAGCATGAAATAATATAAGCATAAAAGCACTGTATCTTTTCTAGAAGAATAAAAAAATTACACGACAATTTTTTTTATAACAAATAATGTTACAAAATTGAATACCTACTCAAAGACTCTTATTATTTCTTCTAAAGAGGGTGTCTGTGTCTACTAAATAACCAAAACCGCAGACCGTTCCAATCACGCTCCTTCAAATCTCCGCTAGATTGACACGTTCGTGAACCGAAGAGCCGTATAATGAGGGCGGGAACACACAATGAAGCTTATTTATGTAACAACAAAGGGCCTAGTCACGTGCTTCCCGCAGGCAACAGAAGTACTAATCGTATTCGGACTAAAAATTTGGTAACGATTTTTTCGGATTTTCGGCTTATTTCACTTTTTTATTCCCACTACGTTCAGACCGGCACTCATGAGTAGATATTTGGTATCGTATGTGGTACATCACCGGCCCATAAACCATTTAGGATTAGGTATGAATTATGATAATATATCAACGGCTTTTCGCGCTATCTGAGACACGGAGTTGTACACCTCCAATTTACTACCTTATAACTTCGGACAATGATTGTTCTTAACCGAAAAATCCAATATCAGTAACCCGGCAACAACAACTAACACTAAACATTTTAATCTGTGTTTCTAGTTCTGTTAGAATTTGTGTGTGATAGATATCAGGTCTCCAGCAGTAGACTCAAACAGGTTGATTGATTGGTTGATAGATTCCGGTTTCTTAAGCTATCAATGACTGTTCACTGTACTATGTATATTCGCGGCAGGAGTGTCCCTTAACTCACCTACTCATGCCTACAGCGATACAACCTAATTGATTGGGTCTTCTCAATTACTATTGGTAATGGTTGAAAGGTCCCAATCAATAAATGGGTAAGAGAGGATTGGTACCACAGTGCTCTCTATTTTAGTAGTAAAGTTGTGTTTCTTTTTTGTTTTTCATTGACTAAAGGTTTAGAAGATCCGTTCCTGTGTTCCCAATTCCTTCATTAAATTGATCTGGCTGAATGGATCTCTACACATATTATTGTCCAAAAGAAAAGGTAACCTGTGGGTTACCAGTCCATCCTACGATATTTATTTATTTAAAACTTTATGCACAATCGCACACAGGCGGACTTAATGCCATAGGCATTCTCTACCAGTCGACCTAGGGTGATACAGAGATGAACAAAGTAGGTGAGGTGAGGTAATAAATAGCGTTTTGAAAGAAACGTTTCCTATCCCAGGGATATTAATAATAATAATAATATTTTGGGACAACTCACACACCGCCATCTAATCCCAAACTAGGCATAGCCTATACTATGGTAACCAGACAACTGATAAACATACTTATATATTTCTAAATACATACATATTATAGATAAATTACACCCAGACACAGAACAAACAATTGTGCTCATCACACAAATATTTGTTCTGGGTGGGATAGTGTAGTAAAGAAATGGGTCGGCAACACGTAAGTGATACCTCTGGTATTTCAAGCGTCCATAGGCTACAGACTGTATCCTTGTTTGCCATGCAAGTAGTATAAAAAAGTGCCTACATTAGTTCAAAAGGTAGCAAATAGTTGTAAGAATTGTATCTATGACTTATAGTCTTTGTTTACTTCCATAGAATCTAGGGGTGATGACTCTTATGAGTGTAAATAAGATATTTTATTTACTTACACTTATGTAGATAAACCTAGATAAATAAGAAGGTAAGTACCTTTGCTCAGAATAGAACAATAATCTTTAGTTAGTTTCCCCTTTTACTATACATCGTAATCATAACTATCACCATTCCAAATAACTCTACTGTTATTAGTATCTACTCTGAGGCTTTCAACGTTCCTTATTCCCATAATGGCACAAAGAAGATAATTTCCTAATACAAACTAATCCTCAAAGGTTAGCGGTTTTAGGGTTGTGCCCAACATCATGCGGGCGTTGGTCTCGGGTCTACTTTAACCGAAGGGGTTTTATTTACAAAGCCTTTTAGTGTCAGAAAGGGAAGGTACACCCTTTGTTTGTAGGTTATCCTGATTGCAGTTCTATTAATATATACTATGCGCTTTGTTGAGGTATTTATTTAGTAAAATAAAATGCAAGTTGTACTTGAATAACTTTATTAAACATAAAATAACTTTCTGTCGTACAATATTAAACAAGCGACATCTATGCTAACAATTATAAAGTAACAAGTACAAGACTGTATCAACAATATTTACTGTGTGGGTAGCGTATAAGCTAGTTTGCCATATAATTAATAGATGGCGCTATGCTCAAACAACTTTATCTTTTCTTTAGTGCTACGAGTTTATATCAACAGATGGCGCTTGGATCAATTTCTATGAAACATGACGGTCAGTAGATGGCACTAGAAGCGGTAGTCAGTATTGATAACAATAAAACTAAAGATTTGTCTTTGTTATTAAACAAACAAATGTAGGTTATATTTATAAGTCATCATTCTTGAGGTATATAAACAAACCTTACCTACATCATTACTGCTTTATTATCATAGTCGTCAATCAACAGAAAGAGGCAAAAGTTACGGTAGGTATGTTTTCTAGGTATTATAGATCAGTGTATTTAATGGAGGTAGCAAAAGTAAATAGGTTTCCTAACATAACATAACTTTTTCCTCAGTGATTGACAATTGATGAGGTTCAATTAAGGAAACAAACTTTCAGTATATTGATGGAATTTATTTTCCAATATTTCAACGAAAGATTACATTTTTTCAAAACATAAAACTTTTCACGATGTTAAAATTACAGTTATAACATGTTTTCTACAGCGACAGTTAATTCAATTAAAGAAAAAAATATATTCATGGCTGAATTCTACCTATTAACTAATCAGCTTACTTCTTCAAAATATCAGGCTCAATATGAGCTATCAAAATTCTCGACCGTCGGCCCTTGCTAGACTTTAATTGACAAGGTATTAAGGCAATCAAGTTAAAACTACATCTCTCTTTCAATATTTCTTTATTCCTTCATTTAATTATTTATCACAGTAAGGACCGGGCGAAAATCTGAAAATTATACTACAATAGCATATCGAGCAACGCAACATTCAACATCTAGATCATTTATAATTCCATCGTGATATTGTATGATATTTGTTTCTTACTTACAGTCAATAATATCAGAAAATATTTTGTATTTAATTCAACAATTTTCAATGTCACGTTACACATAAAATTGTACCATAATTCAGTCTCACTCGCAACACAATGAATGATATAAAAATACTGCATCAAACAATAAGGTGTTTCAAACGTCAGCTTTCACTCACATTATACATACAGTATGTATAGGTTCATAAACTATTTTGATCGGTGTTCACTTACGAATACGATCATGTCTACAATAAGTTAATGAACTACGAAATGCCCTAATTAGTCAAAAATTACATTTAACAAGGCATCATAATTGTTTATTCATAATTATTGGATTTTCGTCACTAGTATGCGCGACCGCATCTTCCTAATTCACATTCATAGCTTTAAATTAATTAAACTAAATTCATTTGACTATCACTCATGCTCATACGAACTGCAACGGAACAACACTCACAAGATACAAACATCAAATTCTAATACTTAATAATACAATTTCTAGGCTTTAAATCACAATGAAGTGGTGAATGAAGATAATATTTTAGTTACATTGGTCATTAGAATTAATTGGTCAAAAAGGATATGTTCAAGAGATAGAGGCTGTCGAGCCGTGCAGGTTTACAATTTTGATATCTGAGTAAATGATATGAGTTGATGTTTAACAACCGTCGAGTTGAGGTTGATGTCATCGCCTTTAGATGAACGCAGCGAAGTATCCTGCTTCAGCTATAATTACTAAAACGTGTCTAGCGTTGTTAGTACACGTAAATTTGTTTGAGCTGAGGCTTGAGCTCGGGCGGGATCGTGTATACTTCTTGTTCAGGCTTCTTTTTCACTAGTCGCTTCCAACGACCACCGATGTTCTTACGAAGACTGCGGAAACTCGCACGCTCGTTACCGTGCGGCTGCATCAGATTGTCCTATAAACAATAATAAAAAAAACATCAGTCTACTAGTCACCCCAATCTAAAGCACGTTTGGAAGTTCACAAAAGTTTTTTGACCCTACAGGCATTACCAGAATAAAATTATTTGGTCCCGTTATCGACCCCAATGCATTTACAACATTTGTTTTGCTTGAAGAGAAACAGCTTTAACTGTTACACAATACTATTCCGGGGATATTTTTATAACATTGTCAAGCAAGTAAATAATAGAAGCATCGCCTATTATGTTTTGAAGGCAGCGTTTTTGTTGGAATTACTAAGAAGATCGTTTGTTGCTTTATTTGGAGGTAGCAACGGACGTAGGTTGCTAGTTTAAGTTTGAAATAAGCTCCCGCATTACTAGGAAGCTAATGTTGCAAAGTAGAAGTAATGTTGAGGCCAAACGAGAATGAGGCAAGCCTTGAATACGCTATTCAAAGACACATTAGCATTAACTACTTCCTGGTGTGCCGTCTTGATATGTGCAGACGTTGTACAAACATAGTATACGATTCAATATACCTAATGAATGGGCAATTTACAGGTAAGCCTTGCCTCTGGAAGCGGTTATCAGAGCGTGATATTGGGGTCAGTGTTTTAACAAATTGAAATATTATTCAGACGTTTGCATTAGCCTCTTTTGTTCGTCAGACAGCAAGAAAGAAGGTCGTGGTGTTACGACATGCTCGCCTTGTACAGCTTTCTATTCAACGAGCATGTCCCGACATTTAAATTTATTTCGCACTTAGATATCGTGGCTACGTGTTCAAACAACTCTCTCTCAGTGGCGGGGAGGGTCGGACCAGTCACGATTTCTTTCGTATTATAATGTAACGTTTCTTTCCCAACATTCAACTTTCAATATTGTTTGTTTGTTGTGGTGGCGAGATTTGCGGATTGAAATGTATTGCAGCTGGACATTGCTGCTCGTTAAAACAGTATTGGGGTCAAGTATAACGGCTGGAACTGGTTTCGATTCTTGAAATAGATTGTCGGCATTAACATTAAACACGACTATGATTGTTTGTTATTGTTTGATGCACTGATGTGTACTGACCTGATCATGAGGATAGACGTAAGGCGGAGGCAGCGGCGGTGGGAACTGCCACAGCGGTTGCTGGCGGAAGGCAAGCTCTGGTTGAGGTGTAGGCGCAGCCTGAAGAACTTCAGCTGGGTGCACCGAAGCAGAGTGCTCCTCCCGCTTTCGCAGTTTGCTGTGGACGATGCGAATCGCCATCATAGTACCGTTATTTCCAACCATTGTTGCAAACGGTCCGTCAACGCAAGAATAACTGATCACACTGGGTTGAATCACAGGTAACAAGTTCCAGTCGGGCAGTCACAACATTTTAATTTCACAGTTTTCACTCACAGCCGTATCGCGGTCTAATTGACGCGTGTAACTAATAACTAATTTAAATAAATTATCACAATTATTTTGTTGTAAGGCTATTGCACATATCACTGTTCGTAGGAACGCGCGGCAAACCGCGTTACGCGAGCTTCAGTTGCGCGGTTGGTGACTAGAATAATATATCGTGAAGTGTGGCCGGCAGGTGCCTAGCAAAGCGCTCGCTCGTGCCAAACGACCTCTACGGAGTACTCCATGCGTCTGAGTTGAAGTGGAGGGGCGCGCATGGCTTTTATAGACGCGCGTATGACGCGGCGCCAGCAGGGTGAGGGGGGCGCGGTAAGGGGACGGTTGACGATATGACCGTTTTCCGCGAAAATCCACGAACCCGACGCTATCGTATCGTAGTAGTTATGACGCACCAGAAGGCACGACCGTTGGTTTGGCCCGCATAAATAATTAGTTTTTATTTTATATAAGATGGTTAAACCAAAATATTCCCCGACTGTGAGTGAAAAACTGGTAAAATTTTATCTCCGATTTAGTTATTCTTGCGTCCTTACAGACCTGTTTCAGATACATAAAAGAATAATTAAAAAATGAAGATGTAAGTAGCATAGCTACACATACATAGTACTGTAGCTATAATTTAAAAGTAATATAGGCAATAAGACACAAAACATGTTAACAGTTAATCAATATTTAGGACGGTTAGCTGGATATGTACTGGTTATTGATTAAATGTGAACATGTGAGTACACATTACACGTCCTATTAAACTGCTTTAGATACAAAAGTAATCAGACATACTAGTATCGATCACAGAGATAACAATAAATCAGACTGAGTTCAGCATTTCACCATTAAACGAGTTCAAAGTCCACCATATAAATATGCATAGTAACCTATAGCTAATACTTTACGCACAGCTGGGTTTATGGATAAAGTAGACGCACCGTACGCTGACGTTGCATCTCTTTCCAACCAACACTTGTACACGCATGAACGCAAGGGAGGTTCGTATTGAGAGCTTTCAACTCCAAAAGTCAAAGTAGGGCTGCAGGGCAAGGGAGAGCGGAAAGGTGCAATGCCCTTAGCAACTACTAACATAAGCAAAGCTCTGGGCCTTTGACTCGAATAGTGCCTGACGGGATAAAAAACACAGGTAGTGAGCCATTATGAGTCGTTACCCTTGAGCAGCGTCTAGAGGATATCGTTATAAAACAGAAAAAAACGAATCTACTGGTTTCTTTGAACATAAGACAGATGTAGACAATTATTTTGCGATTTCTATCAAGTGTATTGTGCTTGAGCGTTTTACAATTTTGAATGCATCTGATGTTATCCACCGCACCAACTACAAACCATACTTTCAACATATATAAAATCAAGATAACAGAATCAAAAAAAAAACAAGAGCCTTTGAAAAGATGGTCTAATATAAACGATATAATATTATTTAATTTAATGAAACATAAACATTCTCATGAATGAACCAATAGTTTCAGTGTTTATCTGAACGCACAAAGGATTATAGCCGGCGATGTCGCATTACTAGAGATTTATATACTCAAGAGTACGGTGCATGATTGTTTGACATCGGAACCTAAATAATAACATTTAGGTATAACAAGATCTCTGTTTCTTCAACCTATAGTACATGCAGTGTCATTTGTCACATTATTAATTAATGTTATAAGTTATATATGGAGTTGTTTAGTGCCTTTGACAAGTTTAGCCTAGTTGCTTTATTATGTATATACTGTATCTAACAGTAAAGTTATACATACTATTTATGTTCTTATCAACAGCGTTTACACCCACTTATTTGAAAGATTTGATGTGACTTATGTATTATGACATGTTACATTATTTCGTCAGCACCAGCATTGATATACATTATAATTGATGGATAGATTTTGACCGGAATATTCCAGTCGACAACGGGTTCTTTTACTTACTATGTTATATAAAAAACCTATCGACACCACGATGTTTATAAATGGCAAGGCATTGAAACGTGTGACAAACTACCTAGTAACCAAACATTTTTTGTGACCTCTTCTTACGTCAATCAGAGGCTATCAGAGGCTAGTAACATTACGTTATTCAACTGGAGGATACACGATATTGCCAGCAAAACGTCATAACCTCTGCACCAGAACATGTAGATTATAAAAAAACAGATTATTTATTAAGATATTCAAGATCCAACTGTGGGCTTGCATTTCAACCAAATCGTTGTATTTTTTTAAATCTTAATCTTATACATATTAACTTTGCACTACAGATTTCTTATCAGAGTAGTTCGTCTGTTGAACAAACAAAACCCATCAATATGTATTGATAAAATGGCTATTAGCTTCGTCCGATTATTAGCATTGACGTCAAACTATGATGGGAGTCAACAGGGGTACATTTTTAATATGCTACGAACTAACAGCCGATCGAATAATCGGAATTTAAATTGTTATCATAAAATTGCAATTGTCTTCTGCTTCATTAGGTCACAGAAACAACTCGAAGCTGAAAGCTGCATAATAATATAATTGTCTATAAAGTTTATTGAGGTCACAATGCCTGCAATGTCTTGACTGTCTCCAATCGATCGTGATTCGACTTTCAAAACTTTCATTATTTTTCGGTGGATTACAAATGTTTGACATTTTGAAGTAGAAAGCCACGGTACATGTAATGTTTCGCTGATCTTGAACGCACTTATTGGCAAGCTTTGTTTACGGCGTGTATGTCAGTGTTTACGGATTCGACGGATCATCATTCAGATGTTTGAAGAAAGTCCGACACACCTGCACACCTGCCCAGTCTGTAGGTTAACATGTTACCAATATAGATAGAAGGTTAGCATGCTCAACCTCCGCTTTGTATAACCTTTTTTTAAATGTATCATGTATACTAATTAAGTTTCTACGTACAGTATCTGTGTTCCGTTTTATCTGCTTGTCATTGTCTTCCGTATGTCCAGATATGGTTAGTTACTTCCGAGCTTATCGTGTTGGCAATTTTATTGATATCACCTAACCATTATTTGTAACCGCAAATTAGGTTGTATTTCTTTAAGATGAATCTCTTATAATATAAATCTTTCAAAATCACAACTGAACACTGAACAATTAAGTTATTCTGCATAAATATTAATGAGTAATAAATTATTTGCTAATTTCAAGTGTTGTTCGTCAGAAGCCATTGTACTGCTGGCCACGACCTTGTACGATTCTTTCGGTCATCAAGTTGTTCTTACTAAACCTAGTATTATATCGACATCAATGGCAGGTATCAAGCCACTGACAGGTTTTTATTCATCGTCACCGGTTCAATAGTCTGACTCATTCACCAGTATTGTTAAGTTTTTTAAATAGAACTGTTAGATAGCCAATCACTATACCCGGAAATTTCAGCACAGTATAAAATTAAATTGTCCAGTTATTTTAGTATAACTTTTTTTATAAAATGATGTATATATATAAAACAATATAGGTAAATATAGACTGGACTATGGCCAACTGCAAGGAATTCGCCTTGACCACATCGAAGACAACCTTCAAGCACATTGAAATGATAGCAAACAGGTTTTTCGATTCAGAAAGTGTTCTTTTGACAACATTTTATAATTATTGAGAACGTGGTTATTAAAATGTTGCCTTCTACCAAGGAGTGGTGACCCGGCTGCAGCCGGTTGGCTAGCCTGTATAACGATCAGGTAATACCGTTGTAATTGAGCATCGATTATGTACGATTACCAGCTGTTAGTAGACAGGAGATAATTCCATGTAACTAGTTAGCGTCGTACCAGAATGCAGAACGATGAGAATTACCCGCGCTCGAAGGGATTGTTCCTATCCCTTCCGCATAGGCAGACGATGGTCTTGTTGACTGACAACACGATCAGGGAGTTATGCTCTAGAACCACGCCGACTTCGCAGTTTTCCTCTTTACACTTCATCGCCTCGACGGCGATAGGAGAGAAGAGCATCGAAACGCGGGCACAGGCACTTCACAGGGGGATGATTGCAGTAGACTTGTGAGTGAGGACGGTTGCGGCAAAACGCCAGCGTGGGCCGCGCGACGCGCGTTTTGGCGCACACTGGCAGACAGCCGCCAGCGCGAGTTTTCAATACATACGGCCGTACCGACGGTGACTATTTGACTGCCTGAGCGGCGTTCGTAGCGCCGGCCACCACGCCTCGCGCAGCGGTGGGTGGCGACTGAACACGCACCTCTCCCGTTACCTTATAGCGATGTTATGGGGACCGACTCCGCACTGCGAAAGCCCTTCGTAACAGTCCATGGTGTTACTGTAATTTGCATTCATTTCCACCTATTTCCATGTTCAAGAAACACCACACTTGCAATGCGGACGACGGTCGAGCCCCAGATGTGCACGGTCCATTATCCTGTCAGACACCAATAACATTGAAGACACACTCGAACACATCGATATATACGTTTAAGTTTTCAATGAATCCAATAAATTAACACATTGTTTTCTCTATTTAAGCACTTATTTCAAATTCAAATGATCACTTGGAAGACGGCTTTGTTATATGCTCGCCGAGGCTTAACTGAAAACAGTTGAACGTCAACGGATGTCAGTCCTCGTGTGCCGCGCATTCAAACATAACAAATACCGTGGCTTGTTGGAGACAAGACAATCGAACAAAACTTGTATATGTAACACGACTGAATATTTTAGACAGCATTGTGGCCGTTCGGTATTATAACACTTCTTGGTATTATTTGCATTTTAACAAAAAACATTATGTCGTCATTATATTGTTATTGCTGCTTGAATTTGAAATTTAAGGTATTATACAACAAAAATATTTTATAATACGTAGGAATTATTATTACTTCAATAAATTCGTTTAAAACAAGAATTGGATGAAGTGCCACATGATAACAACGCCTCATGGATAAAACATTGACGTCAAAGGTTACACCGTATAATATTGTGCTCATATTATGGGCTCAAGATAATGATTGCTTCCCTAATAATATTATATAACGATAAGATAACCCACAAGTTTAATATAAATCTGGTTAATGTAGCAATATATATTATTATAATTAAGTAGGTAATAAAGATAATTATAACCAGATTATGCACAATATCTAGGCTTCAAAAAACTATTAATATCTGCTGTTATAATTGTTCTATCTATAAAAATATTTAATTCCGAAAATAATGTGAAACGTGGCAACTCTTGTTTTGCTTCGAAAGCACAAATTATTCTTCAATTGCCAAAAGTTACAAACAATATTTTTCAAATCAGTAGGTCACCCCAGATGGAGGACACAGCGTACATGTTAGGGCTACACTTCAAATGCTAATCATCAATATGTGTATTCATCGTGACCATAACGTGGGAAAGCCATGCCCCGACCACGTTAGCCATGGCTGTGGGTACAATAGCTGACCTCGTTCTGACTGGCGTACCTAACATCATACTGGATTGTTGTCCTGAATACAGTAGAACAGCTAACTACTGTACTGATTAAAGTAATAAAACTTGTTAAGGGTATTGAAATTGACAGCACGTGTGGTCTGTTGTGGGTTCGATTCCTACACCAGACAAAATTTTGTGCTATCCATAAATGTTTGTTTCAAGTCTGTACTTTGTGTCTGTAAATTATATGGTTGTGGCCCGGCCCTGTGTCGCGAAGAAAGACTGTTAAAAAAGACAACTCCCGCATTTTGATAAATAAGTTGTCTATTAAGAGATAATAAAATCACGTTTTAGAAGATTGTTAATAATACTAATGCTAATAGATGACGAAACAATTTAAAAAATATTGAAATTACTTTGTTCTAAAACCTTTTTTCCAACTTTTATACAATATATTTTCGTTTTCGTTTCGTTTTTTTCGTTTTTAAAAAGACAACTCCCGCACTAGAAAACAAGCTCTGTGTCGCGGGGGACTTTACAAACATACAATTAACGGACACAAATTACACCCAGACTCAGAACAATTCTTTGTGGGTCACACAAAGTTTTGTCCTGTGTGGGAATCGAACCCACAACCTCGTGCACAGCAGTCGCATACTGCGACCACTGGACCACCGAGGCAGTCAAATATGAAAGTCAACAAATCAAATCTCAACACAACCAGAGTATTGAAGCTGTAATATCTAAGAAAGAATATAATTCGTATGTAAGTCTAACATTTTACACACGTTGTGCACTCTTCACTAAACTCATTACTAAAGATTTCAGAACTGAAAGAATCTCTGTTTTGATCTTTTTTCTATTTTAACACGCAGACTGTTAACAATTTACATAAAAGATAGACTCTGGACCGATTTTGCATGTGTTAAATGAATGAATAGTAGATATATGGAAATATTCTACCCATACTTTACTGAATAATGAAAGAATAGTTGCTTTTAAACGTTTTCACCACAATGATGGTACTGTGATTTGCGATTTTAAAACAGCACAGTTAACAAAAATAAACAGAGATTATTGTAATGTCCAGACAGACTGGTAAAATTGGCAACATTCCAGTTTAACGTTGATACCGAACCTTGGGGTTCTTTATGCGTTAAATTGCAAATTTTCTAATAATATACAAGATTATGAGTATGAGTTATAAACTAATATTATTATAATTCAACTGTTGAACGGCTTGAAATATTTTTGCTACTTAAAGCGTTTTATTACTTTCTGTTTATTGAAACAATCAGACATGTTGGCATTCTTCAGAATTATGTACGTTACAACTTCAAAATATTATCATGTGAATATGTTTTCACACTTGAAAAGGAAAACACTCGTCCAAATTTCGTACCGCGCAGACATAACGACGTCGACGCATTTGGTGCGATGTATAAATGTACAATTATACATCGTGTTATTTATATATTGGATGAACAAGGGGCTGAAATGGATCAATACATAAACGGAGATGCAGACGGTTTTCGGGGAATATATTTTTTTGTTGGGGCCCTCTTTTAACGTGCTACTTTGAATAAATTTTGAGATAGCTTATTTTTAAGCTACCACCACGTCACAAGAGTAATAACGTTCCAAAAAACAATAAACATAGTTACTTTTGCAACAGCTCTTAATAAGCCAATTCAGTTCTGTGTAATATTAAGATAGGTTTCCATTAAAATTAATCACCATGCGCCAGCTAAACTGAAATAACAGACTTTCAATGACACTGCTCCGCAAAACTAACGTCACAATTGGTATAATAAAAAACATGTGCAAAACAATTAATATACGTCGCAATTACAGCTGTGGGATTAATTACAGCAGCTTCAAAGTACAAATGCGGAAATATCAATTACTAAAGGACGTGGCTTATTAAAAACTAACTATTACTGGTAACGGCAGATGATAACCAGTTCGCAAATTTAGACTTCAGTAAAGAACACTTCAACTGCCCTGGAACCTACTGCAGTGGAAGGCTTAAATTGGGATAGCTGTGTGATAAAATATATGTAGGTAATAAGAAGTAGCTGCATTAAAAGCAAAACTAGGTATCACAAATCCCATCTGCTTCTTTGTTTTTATTAGAAACCAACCAACCAACAAAAACTCAAAATGTAAGAAATTTAGACAGTTCAAAAGCTAAAGGCTGACCTTTAAACAAAAATGATGTTTATGGCACTAATAATAAAGTTTATAAACGCTTAATTCAATACGATTGACATTTTATATTCTTGAACTTTATGTCATTGTAATAAATATCAATTTCCATTGTAGATAAAAATACTTAAAACAACTGTCGACTCCGCGCCGCGTCGTTGTGACATATCGACTTAACCTAAACGGGGTTTGACTAATGTCAGTTAATTTCTACATTAAACGACGTTTATAAAACCAGTAACCACTTAATGTATTACTAGTTTAACAGGAATAAACCAGTATCAATAATTATATGGATCTTCGATTGCCCTACGTACAAACTTTGTACTTAGAATAATGACATTGACTTAGCACGCTTTCAGTTACATATTACTAACTACCTAATAAACACTTATTATTTCCTTATTCATTTAATTTGTAATGGCATACACGACGTACGAGTTTGTTTAATTATCTCAATAACCTTCATAATTCGGTAGCATTTTTTCTATATTGATTTAATTTAATAGGATAGCACAGTTCATGGCCGGTTATTTGTATTCCCTGTTACTCATTGAAATTAATTTATGGAGTAGGCATCTGTACAAAATATTCACGTTAATAGATTTCTTTTATTTTTTCATTAAGAACAAAACGAATTCAACTTTGTTCTTAATGCATAGAGTTCAATTTCATTTATATTGAGAAATGAAAAAGTGAGGTTAGCTTAAACATTACCTATACTGTTTAATCAGGTTAGACCAAAAATTCTCTGTATTACTGTCATCTATACGCGTCTTGTTTGAAATATTTTAAAAATCAAGCATCCACCCGTGCCTTGTTCCTTGCGACAATGACATATTTGATAATAAATCATTCAATTCTATTTTATTTACCTTACAAAAGTTATAACCACACAAGTATTAATCAAAACTATTTACTCAATGTACTATATACTTACAGGCAATCTTACCACACTCATCTTACAATATATTTTAAAATCACTTACATTTTCTTCAACAACTTCTGCACACATAGTTTTATAATACTTGTAATAAACATCATGTATACGATATTTACAGCGTTAAAGTAATAACATTGATGTATATACAAAGATAATTTGTTAAATTTAATATTGTTAAACACAATAATTATTTAACACTAGCACTGACTTCGTTCACGACACAAGTAAAGAGCTCCAACTAAATAAAATGGGTATTGGCATAAAAAGAAAAATCAAGGTACCCACATTAAAAGAACTTTACGAGATCAAATATTTTGCTATGGATACTCTGTATTCCAATTTGATTTTTTTTGTCCTATTTGAGAACCATTTGCCTATTCGGCATTTTATTTTTACTGAAAAGAATTATAAAAACCTAAAAATGCAAACTGGGAATCTTAGATGATAAAAGTTAACAGAGTAAGTGGGTATGTTAGTATAATTGGCAAATAATATTATTGGACTAAATGTACGTCGGAAGTGATTTGACGACTTTATAAATATCTAAGCATTTCTAAAATTGTACTGGAAAAACTAGTACAAATAAGTGAATTTCTTAAATAGATTCTGGTTGCAACTGTTTGTCTTATTAGTTTGCATTCATTATTTTCCAGTTAGAAAATCGAAACAAATATTTATGTAGTTTAAAATAAAGAACTTTCTACAGTTTTTGTTTAGTAATAATTTGTATTATTTTTGAAATGCTATATTTGCATTGATTTAAAAATTATTCTACTGTAAGTATCGTGTCCGTATTACTATTTAATTTAGAATTTGGCACATATTATTATATTATTGATATTGATTGCGTTCATTGCTCATATTTCTTCACTATCTTCTTTCATTAAAATGATAAAATACAGTATTATCCAGATGTGGATTAGTAACTGGCGTTCATGAAACTATCAATCAAATAGTAAACGCCAATACGATTGTCCGTTACGCCAGCTAAAAATACTATAACTACAGTTACGTCACTTTACGACTAAATTAACGCTTAAAATGCGACCCGGATTTCAATACAAATCAGTGATGGTTGACATTCAATATTGTACCTATAAGTATGGTAAAATATTCAGTAACTTGGTAAACGATTACTACAAAATTGTTGCGTAGTATGACAGGAAATTGAAGGCAGTAAATTTTGATTGAAGTTAAAAGTTACTTTTCTTGAAACGATATCTACAACACCTGTATAGCATTACATTTATGTATATGAAAATAAAACAGCTGGCGTGAACTTGGAAATTGAATTACAATATTGAAATGACATTGTGCGAGTATATTTTATATATTTAATGTTAACTTGTATTTCAAGTCTAAATTAAATCCCGGTCTTGCATCAGATACGCCATTTTTATTTTATGTAAAGTTAAAAATGACGTATCTGCAAGACCGGCATTTCATGCACCTAACAATAATCAAACAATAATCTAATTTACGAACATTTTTGTTTATGTAAGAAAAATAATAATATGTATTTATTTTGATTGATTCAAACATGTTCAATAAAGGCTATAATAAAGGCTATGAACAAGGCACATTTCGCAAAATCCTTGAAGTGACCCGGTACAGATGTTCACTCCGTTCTATTGCCTTGACGATATGATTAGTCTTTGAGTTGTGAACGCCGTTTGTATTATAAGCCTGTATACACGTCAATCACGTCATCAATTTATTGAGCAATGTTATGTCGAAAATCGATAATGCACAAATTACAAATATTACTTGCGTGTACTGACAAATATCATAGAAAATTCAATTTTGTAACGTTTGTTTCATTGTTGCAATAAAAATAGTTCTTTTAATATTCGTGTATATTTAAATTAAAATAAACCTATTAGGTACCTACGTAATATTGTGCGCTTACCTTTGCCCATAAAGATTTCCTCCCTCTCTTTTTAACTTGGTAAAGTAAATATCATGTCACTATAAATCACATTTGAAAAACCAATACCTATGTTTAATACTAATATTATTCTACAATATCACGATAATCAATAATAGTTATTGCGAAATGACATTATAGACTGGGAACTTGAGCAATTTACAAAATTTCTGGCACGGCGCCAAAATTGCATCTACGTTTATTTAGCTAAGTATATGCACATAATATACATTTTAATATATTATATTGCGTATTTATAAACAAAGACACGTGTGTTACAAATTGATCAATTACTTTATTTTTTATGCAAGTATTCATTGTAGTTACATCATCCACTTGATTGTACTTACCAAATAGCATAACGTACGAGTATTTAATGTGATTTAAATGTATTCTTAAATATTTTAATTCAGTTATAAAATTTTAAGTTATTAATGAATAAAAAACTATCAAACTTTTTTGACTGCTTTTAAGCTTAATAAATAATGTAAAAAATATTGTAAGTGACGCCCGTCAATTTTGTTTCTATTTTCAAATTATAATTGATAGAAAACCGATAGGTTTATATGAAAATTAAATTAATTAATTTTGCATAGAAAGCGGCTCGTGTACGATTTACAAATGAAATGAGCCAAAAAACCAACTCTTGTGTATGTGCAAGAGTTGGTTTTTAAGAGGTATGCCTCTTAGTAAATCAAGATTGAGTATCAAACTATGTATGTAGCTATAAATTTTCATATAGGTACTCAGAGAAAATACCAGAAGTCTTTCACATACATGAAACAAGCTACCTACTTATAACCTTTCCGACGAAAATCAATTTAAATTCACATGTTTACATTAAACTCAAATTATCAAACATTGTCCTTGTATTAATAAAAGAAGAGATTAAAGATGACGGTCGATATGAAATACGAAGGAAGTTTTCAATAAAACCTGACCTTTCATTCCTACGACTTTATCTTGTTTCCTCAAAATAAATTATTAGTACTAAACTCAGACACCAGATAGTGTTTATTGGTAAAAAGAATGTGGGTTCCTGTTTTATATTATGCTAACTTCGCCTTTATATTACATTATTATAATGGCCCAACAAGCGCCAACGTTGGCCATAGCCTATCCATAAATTGCTAAAACATTGCTGCATTCATTGCTTGTTGGCCCAACATGTGGTATAGGAAGGAGGTTATTTACCAACCGCCACTGCCAACCACTTTTATGCTTATTTTCGAATATAAGACAATGCTATCGTAGTGTGGGTGTCATTGACGAGCGATAGCGTATAAAGATAAAAATGCATAGTTTTAGTGGGTAATAAAAATAGATTTAAACTGAGATTCCTAACCACAACAGTGATTTCATACTAGTTTTATTTAATCAAAAATACCAGAATAAATCTGTCTGTATGTTTCTTGTGATCTTTCTGTGTGATCTTCGGCGGCAGGTAGGCAAGTCGCTGCTTTACTTACTCTCTAAATTTCATATAAAATAAAATTTGTCATAGCCCTTGTCAAATAACTCAGCAGGTATTTCATTCCATTCATTCCTATGATGTTTATATTAAGTAATACCTACCTACGATAATATAATAATATTATTATTTTGTCATTGTAATTATAAATTCAGTTATTTGAAGGTGTTAATTTTTGTTCAACAATCGCTATAGTTCATTGTTTGATAAATATTTTAACAGTTGACATCAATCTATAAATATGATAGTAACGAACAGACTCAACGAACGGTTCTGTGAATCGGTCTTTCTCATAACAAGTTTTCATAAAGCTAGAGATATCGTATTTATTTAGTAATATGGAATAATTAAGTTTGTAAAGAGTTTTACAGTCAATTTGCTCAAATTTACAACTCACATCAATCAACAGTTAGGTATAAAAATAAATAGTTATTAGTTCATATATGCTATTTCTTTAATTTAACGACTCAGAAGTTATCGTAAAACGATGGCTTTGAAATGTTTCTTATTTTGTTTTATTGCTTTTACATTTGTATTTTGTATAGATATTTAAAGATGTAGATTCTTTATAATTTACTTTAAATGAACGTTTACCTCTATTGATAGTGCATTTTTTTGTATTGAAAATCATATAATGATTATTTGTACCAGGTGTTAGTACAATTTGCCACCTGTCTGTTGTATGCTTTCTTTGTATAACAACCACTAACTACAATAGTTGCAGTAATGAACCATGATCGTCGCCAACTTTTTATTCTAAAGCAGCATTCAAAGGGCAGCTAGGAATATAGAATTCATATTTTGCAATGATTTAGAAACAAACATTAGTTTGATGTAAATATCTAAAATTTGTCACAATTAGATTATCGCCATCTTGAATCTTGATTCCTCCCTTCAGACGCCCTTTCTTCAAAACGAGGTGGATTCATTAATTTAGTCGTCACAAATTAATATAGTCAAAATAAATCTGTACCTAATATGTATAATATTGGACAGGTTGATTAAACCAATCTGTACAATTGGAAGTAGGTAGCAAATTGTCTAATCTTATGTTACTGATGTAAGTTATATCAAGTCTGACTGGGTGCCCCGATGATGTTGGAATCGGCACCAAGTCATATACGATAACCATTATATAAAGGATTTAGTTATTATATTTTCTAAATTTATTATGACAAGAGCCGTATCTAATGTGGATGTCATCAAATCTGTCTGGCTTAATTGTGTCATATTTACTTAATGAGTGTTCGAGCAAACCCGTACAGTTTTCGTAGTTCAACATTTGTGCTGACGATGCGACATGTTGCGCGCATCGTAGCGTTTCATTTTACACTTTTATAGTGAGTTACTTAAGTTAATTCAGTACCAATAAACCATTCCATCAGACAACATCTTTCTCTAAACCCTCGGGTCGCGGTACTCTACTGTCATCATCATATCATATCAGCATATCACGCATAAGGTGTACATCGCCCGTACAATGAGCTTTATTTGAAGAATGTCATGGAGATATCTGAGCTATATTGCTTAAGCTGAAGATCTTTACCTTACCCAGCTAAGATTTAATTATTATAACTAAAAGCATATTATATTCTGGACTTTGAACATAAAATAGATGTAGAAGTTTTACAATGGATGTTTCATGGGAAGTCTCATGCTATCTCTGTCTAACTCACAAAGAATAACAGAGAGAGCACGATGGCTGTCTTGTGAAAATTGCAGTTAATGAATGGTTGATCTATCTAGTATGATGACCATTATGTTTCTATCAATCTTAAGACAATGATTATAAAATCTAAACATTTTCAAGGCAGTTTTTCTGTACGGTGTATACTTACTTTATTGTGAGGGCCAGCAGTACAATAATGAGCCCAACGAGGGCCATTGCAATCACGACACCACATATCATGTAATTCGCATCATTCGGGGCATCTGTAACAAAGGAAAATCAACATTAATTACATATCGTAAAGGTTCAAAATAACTTAATAGACTAATGTTTAGATTACGTGATAATGCTATGCAAAAAGTTGTTTTTTTTTGCACGTTGCTTAGTAACAATCTAACTGAACGTTTCTATGATTTTGACGTCATTATATTTATGACTTTTAAGGAGTTCGTAATAGTAACGTAATCGTAAAAGTAATTTGTTATTGAATATGCGTTTAGTTTTATACATATTGTGTATGTGGGTGTATTTTATGTAACGCGTAACTAAACTGTGGTTATTACAATACATTATTTTACTTATTTCTATTGCCTAATAACGCAATGGATTTGAAAACACCAGTACCAAGAAGTATGGAGTATTCATTTTGCTTGAAAAAAAAAGACGAAATAATTACGAATTGATATCCAAACGTCGAATAACCCCTTTACACAAGTGATATGAACGGTAGTCGAAGCGAATGGAATACAAAGCAAATGTATGGAACTTGACATAAGGTAACGATATACGAACGACGAAACGAAACTAAATTTACGTCAAAACCCATACATTTGCTTTCTATTCTATTCGATTCGACTACAGTATGCCACTTGTCTAGAGAGGCTTATCTCTAATAATATTTTTGACTGCACGTATGATCGGTCTAATGGTTAAAGCCCTCGATACTAACAACGCGCCGATTTTTGTGGATGCAATTCGCTTAAGATTTTATATAACCCATAAATATTTGTTTCGAGTTCGGAGGAACTTTCTGACAATGAATTGTATGTTTGTAAAAATCCTTGCTCCATAGTGTGGGCTTTTTCTTTAAATGAAAAGCATTTATGGGTTATCCACTCGCGATTTATAATCTTACCATGATTTATGTTGGTAGTTGCTAAAACAAAAATGTACTTACGACACATAGGTACAGTTTTGCGACTGTGTCTGGTTAGATGTTAATTGACTTAAGTCATCCTATTCGAGTCACCTTTATCAAATATCAACTTATTTAGTTATCGCCTATTCATAAAAATCACACTTTATGTACTTAGTTCAATATTTGCTAAAATTATTATATAGGTGATAGATGGCAATTAAATTAACTATATCAACAACTAAATTCATAAAAACCGATAGAATTTGCTTTGGCATAATGCAGATTCCGAATTGTAAAAGAATTTCATCGAACTGAATCGGAGTCGGATCAGGCATTCGATTAGATATACGTAAGTGCCAATTGTCTGTAGTCTGGTTGCTTTAGTACAAGCTCTGCCTAGTCGGAGGTTCGTCCTAGGTATCAGATGGCCGAGTGTGAGTTGTTCGAAGATTTCCAAGATATATTATATTATTAAAGATAATTTCGAAGACGCCATTGTAAAAAAAACATTTCATACAAACATCATTTTAATGAGTGAACTTTTTGATGCAGTATCAGTGTAATGATAATAATATTTTTATTGCAAACTTGACGTCAATGATGAAATAAAAACATCCGGTAATCGCTGAAATTAAAATAATTCTTCAAAAAACGTCTTCACTGTAATCTAGACATAAAAAATCAGTTAGTCGCACAATGATAGCGCATTTGCTAGCTAATATCGAGTGAGGTAATGCCGTTATGATGCTAAGTGTGCATTATGAGTACAGTATAGGGTTTCATACAAAGAATTCTAAACGGATAAATTTTGAGCCAATATTGATTTGTTGCTATGCTAATATTAGCATAGCTGTTGTGATAATCTGAGTCGATGGTATTTTAATGAAACCAGCAGTTCCCGTTTGGTTATTATTATTAGAGTATTTTTAGTCACTCCTAAACGTCTGATAGTTTAAGAGATAAGTGTATTAAAATAAACGTTTCAGATTCTATAGAAGTATAGATTCTAGACAATCAAAATTCTTACAAAGATTAAAGAATACATACTATTATTTTAACCATAGCCAATAGCACAAACCATATATAATCCAAAGCTATTAAACTAAAAAAACGATTCGTGCGCAATAATAAACGTGCTGCCAAATCACACGAGTCTAAAATCACGTTCTTTTAAAATGGTAGGTGGGTGTTGGGTTTAAAATACTTTAAAATGTCGATACGTTATAATCGTTATGTCACTTATCCAACCTGTTATGTAATGCGTAACCGTGTTACTAAGCTTGATAAAAAAGATACTAAACACTTTTTTGTCTATTTTGGAGATATAGGGCAATATACAGGTAAGCAAATTCTACTGAAGAAGAACCTCCTAAATAAAATTGCACTTTACTGAAGACTGAAATGGCCACATACAGCGATATAGTTGTGTTAATTTGCAAAAACACAGGTCTTCAATAATATGATTTAAACAGAATTCGCAAAAGTTTTATCCCTGGCAAAATATAAAACTCGTGTGCTAGTTATAACATAAAATGTGAAAATAAATATGTATTTCATGGCTCTTCATTTGGTTGAGTGACGAACATGTTAAGGACATTTTAAATTAGATCATCTTATCGTATAACCTTATTTGAAAAACGCTGATAATTTTAATCACGTGAACCGTTCTCGTTCCCTAACACTAGTGCAAGTCAAATACTATAGTAAAACCGTAACTATCATTTACCGGTTAACGGACGCGCGTACCACTTCGTCAATTGAACGGTGTCGCATCCTTAACACTAACCGTAAACAAATCGATGAGTTTCAAATCGATGCCAATTAACGTATCAAGACGATTCCGTTCCGAATCGGTTTTCTTTATTGAAGTATTGTACTGTTATAGATCATTTTCGTACGTCGAACTTTTGATATGATCACGTTGTTCATAAATGTTCATATAAACTCCTTTCATGTATATATTTTAAACAATCTTAAATTAATACTCATTCGTCTTAGCAACGACGCAGAAACTGTACGTTTATTTTACTATAAAGCTTATTTTACACAATGGCAGTAACATCAAACAAGATGGTAGCATTGGTAGCCGAACGAAAGCTATCTCTTTCCATCTTGGTGAGTAAAACAAAGAAAGCATGATAACTGCATCGCGGTAATGCACCATTAAGGTGATTTGGCATTTTGAAAATATTCCTTTTCTTTAATACGGTAGCTATTATAAGGCAGCTGATATGTACAGTTGTCCTAATTGTCACGGTTCTTTACCCAACGAAACGTACCTACTTATCATTAGTCTTCGAACTACACCATCAAATATAAGTGGTTGTTACGACTAAGATACCATGGAACATCAGTAATGCCGGGGTTTTCACCCATTACATCATGTGTATGTAGCGCTTGTACATCAACTCAGGGACTAGCCAGTGTTACAAGAATATCTTTTGTTTATTTTATTTCCTTACGATCAAAGATTTATATTGTGGGTAAAATATACACGTTAGTCCACATCCGATATTGAACTGGAATTAACTAATGTAAATGGGTGAGTAAAACCGAAACGATCGAACTTTATGGCATGTTAAGTAAAATTTGGAACGAGTATCGTTCTCTGTCTTTGGTTGCTGTAAGTTGAAAGAAAAAAACGATTCCCATTACTTTGGTTTACGTCTCCTAATATAGAAAAAGTAATAAAATGAACTGAGTTTTTATTTGTTTTGTATTTTATTAATACCTATTTTGAAACGTAAGTACAGAACAAGACCATTACACTGGCTACTATTAAGAAGGAATGAAAACTAAATTACATTGCTAAGACTTTTCTATACCACGGCTCTGCCTGCGAAGATAACTTTTACCGCGGTAAATAATATCCTATGTTCTTTCTTAGGTTCTCCTCTATCTCCTTGCAAAATTTTATTAAGATCCGTTCAGGAGACTAAACTGCAGAGCTCCTTCTGCATTTATAATATTACTATGGATTTCCCATTTTTTAATAACCCAAATACTATTGAGTCCTGTATTAGCTGTTACTATTTCTGCAAATAGCCGCTAGTAGTACTTGCTGTATATGGCACAAATTCATTGAAACATTCCATAATTTGAATCATTTGTGTAATTCTCCAAGAATAATGGAAAATTTACATAAGTGGGTGAATCTAGAACTCGTGACAATATGTTTTAACTCAAAGTCAATGAAGTCAGCGTGTTAGTTGATAAAGCTAATAATTTAAGTACCTTTTCTTTGATGACTACTGTAGATAGGAAAGACGTCTTCCGGGCTATGACGCTTTGTGTACTTGATGACCTAGCATGGTAAGAGTCAGTTTCTATCTTCATAATACATATACTTAAATAAGGATGATTTCCTATGAAGAAGAGTATACGTTAGTAAAATGGTCGTCACTTTCATCTGCGAGCCGATAATATGCGACTTGTCAGGTCATCATCATCATCATCTCAACCCATAAACGTCCCACTGCTGGGCACGGGTCTCCTCCAAACATATGGAGGGATATTAGCCTACTATACCACGCTGGCCAGACGGGTTGGTATAGGGTTTTGTTTCGAGTTTTCCCTCTCTTGCGGTGGATATTGCCTGCTAGACTTACTCCCTTAGTCGACTCTTACGACACCCTCGGGATAGAAGGGGGTGGTGACATTAGTATTCTTAATCCGTCACCACACGGACAATTGCTTGTCAGGTAAGTTTAATATTTTAAAGCTGATTTCCATATATAAACAAAAGACTTGCGTTATCTACCAGATTGACTACATTCACTGTATTAAATTTAAAAGTACTTTCCGTAAATGTATAAACTGTAGTGTATTTGTAATATTTTCCATGATGTTAAGAACTAAATTAGTAATTCTATTCCTACAAGACAATATATATGTCTCCACCACAACGTACATAAAGATGGTCTATCACATAAATTGTTATTATAATTCACAGAATTCCCCACTATATTGTGGTCAGTTAAACCGAACGTCGGTATTGCTCGACGCAATTTCCTTTTTTAAATGAATATTAATAACAATACATAATATTTTCCTCTTATTATTCTAATAAATAACGAATATAATGACTGAGCAGGTCCAGGAAGATTTTCTGTTAACGGTACTCATAAAACTGTTACGCTGTCAAAAATAATTGAACATAAGACACAGTGAAACACTGAGTCCTTTTTTTAACTAAAGTATGTTAATATTCTCAGCAAACGCATGCAGTTGGAATACAAAATCATGTTTGGCTGAATGTTGATTCTGCGAAACGGAAACGAGGAGATGATACATTGTGTAAGCATTTCTTCATCGATTCAATACGAGTACATCTGTTCCTGCGCTTGTTGCTACATCAATGGTACGCTATTTAAACCATAACAATGTGAGAACAATTATAATTGTTGCAATAATTGTATTACCTATCTATGTATTATACTTTAACCTTTCCCGTGTAATTGTATCTATACGTCAAATAATTGTAATATCTATTTATAATATGTTTAAGGTTCAAGTAGCAGTAACAATTTTTATTTAGATTCATTGAAACGACACCAGCGACACTGCGACGTATCTTTTATAAAGGAATACCTACTTAATACAGGTCTCGAATGGTCAATTAGGGGTACATTTAGAAAACAAACGACTTTCTAGACTAGGGTTGCCACAACAAAAAACTCCGGTGTAGCAAATTATAACAGTGTGTACTTTTCTGGTCAGCAACGCGCGAATGCCCAAATATTGCAAGTGGTCGCTTGCAAAATTTGGGATTTGGGATTACGGTTACGGTATGGACTATTTATCATCAAGTGGTCCATTTGCTTGATTGCCACCTCAGTAGAATAAAAACAAATAAGTCAACGTCACGTACTTAACATTGCCAATGTTTTCTATATAAACCAAGTAATTAAAATTATTCGCAGATTTTAATAATGATAATTATTTAAATAAGAAAATATTGAAATGAGAAATCATATATGTTGCAGATATGAACAGTAACTGAACCCCATTACATTATTTATTACCCAAACGTAGCAGCAAACACGTAACGGACCGAAACAGTATATCTAAATGAGAAATTCCCGTACAAATGGAGGCATCTTTTACTGTAGCGATAGAAAGGCGTTGACCCTAGTTTTTAAGCTGACACTAACTGTATTAAGGTTTAATGTTGCACGTCCTAACGATGGAATCAGGTGTTACAAATAACAAGTGCATCGCACTCGAGTAGGGTGAATGTACTCGACAAGTATTTTCCTATAACGTTTCGGGGTTGCTGGCCCGGATTGAAGTTTTACATTTATTACATATATTGTATTCATTTAATTAACTTCACATTTTACATATTGGCGAATAGTTGTCATGCTTAATATGCATCAACATCTTATTGGTTCAGTTCCAAGAAGAAAAATGTTCATCAATATATAAAATTATTTTCTGAATTTATTTTTATAATTTATATGTGCATTTTTAATTACAATTATATACTGTTATCCTTAATTGGAAAAGAAATGTCATAATAGGTGTCAATCACTATTCAATGTGACGATTGTTATATACTTCTTTTATATAAGTTCTTACATAGTAATGCAATCTGTTCGCCGCAAAAGTGGCCTTGTCCATTATGGACATTTTATAAGATGACTGCTGCAGTTTCTTAAGGTTGGTTTTCTTTATTCAGCATGTAAAATTTACCTTATGCAATATTTGTTATGATATAATTAAAGCATGTTTTGCTAGATTTCTTTTTCAAGTCGAATACAGAAAATTACCAAACTTGTTTAAGCTTATATTTCTTGCTTTGGGAATTCCAAAACATCGCCAAGACAAAATTGTAGGTATCTGATTTCTTAGTCATACGTTAATGAGTGGTTTTCACAACCGTATTTTTGTAAAAGATTATCCTACTATCTTTCCTATATTATTGTAGGTATGCTGCGATAAAATTAGGTCGAAAATAAACCTTTCTAGTCACAGTCTCGTGTATCGGCCCATGATTTTATAAGGATTCTGTTTAGTAAGCCTTTAAAGTTCGGAAACCGTAAAAATGATGTAACATGCGTATCTGAGGACTTTGACGCAATTGCTACTGTGATAAACAGATTACTAGTCAGTCTTCTTCTCTTATTACCCTAATTTTACTTACCTACTTAGTATTTTGTATATGTGTACATTAAAATTAGTTGTTAAACTTATCCATGACAAAAATATTCCAAGTTCAAATAAATTTAGAACGCGTTTTTAATTGCTATCTAAACAGCCAATTAAATAAAAATGTCCATGTTACTAAATACGCCTCTGTCCTTGTAGTCATTTCTAGCCTCTAATCGAGCAAAGTCATCACTTTTATTCCACGTGTAACCTTGTTCCTTATATTGATCGATATTATTAAGAATGCTGCTAACGACGGTGTAAATATTTTTTGCATGTACATCATTATACCTACCTCACTCTCATATTGCAAGACGTAATTCAACCTGCTGTATACATCTTCGAACGGAATGTTCCGCAGATTCAAATTGCATGGCAACCTGTGATAGCAACAACCGCTTTGAAACTTTATAGCGTTCTTTTATTCTTTTTTTCAAAAATCATACGTTTTTATTGTTTGGCAACATGATTCGCCATTGTTTTAAATTTATTTTTCAATTCTACATTTGAATATGTTGCCTATTTTTTTGAATCAAGAACAAAAATGGAACGTTTAGGTTACGTAGTAGTAACTATTTATTAATCTGTGGTTTAGGTATCCGTCAGATTGAAATAACACAATAGCAATAATAAATACTGCGTGCCTTGCTATTTTGCCACGTGTTGTGTGTTCAATACCTACACAAGATAAAATTGTGTAGTTTCACAAAGGTTGTTCCGAGTCTGGGTGTACTTTGTGTCCGTTTTACAAACAATAATTTCTGAATTGTAAGAATATTGTTTTATATTCGTGATTTCTGTAGTATAGGTTAAGGTGACCTACAGATACGATATTATGTTTCCTTTAAAAGGTCGATGTCAAAAGAATAAAATAATTTCGTCCTTATTAAATATAAGAACGGAAGACCTTGCTAAAGAGGGAAGGGATATGATATCCGTACTATATCAGAAATGGATCATTGGTATGCAACAGTTGACATAGCAATAAGATTTCCGTTTTGTCACCATACTAAAGTGCAAATTGTAATAATTACTCTTGATACATATAAAGATTCAATCATTTTAGTAAAAAGATTGTATTTAAAACTAGTACTTATATTTAAAATGTCATAACTCCATTGCAGTTTTAATGGACATAGACTGTGTTCCTGGAATGCCACGATACATAATCGCAAATACCTTTTGCTATCTTCTTCAAGTAGAAAAATGCAGTTATTACATCAGAATGTATAGAGAATGTCGATGTAAATATTAAACAATTTGTCATAAGTTCTTCGATATCAACACAGAAGCTGGGTGGCATAACTCTTTGAATATTTCTTTTGTAAGATCACGACCAGAACTTTAATTTCTATTGCTTTGGATTCAGATCTAGTCAGCCGTTTTGGCGTGATTGAGTAACAAACGCGGGAGTTTGGATGGATGTATGTTACATCCATCTAAACTCCGTTTGTAATATTAGTACAATTCATACCTATTGGTGCATTGTGGTATAACGCTGCTGTACTGATATCCCAAGTTTAATTCCTAAGTCAGATGGTATTAAATTCTTAACAAAAAAATCCTTTGTATCAGCCAGGAGTCGAGAAATAGCTAGCCCTATATTATTAAAGTATTGTTCGAGCAATACACAATAATGTAATATATTCTGTACTGAAGTTATGGAAGTGCGGAGTCTCCTAACACAGACATTTTCTACTCTAAATGGAGGCTCCAATCACAATTAAAGAAAAAATGTACTTGTTGAGGAAATAAACTTTTTGTATTTGTATATTGAAACATGAGCTCCCAGCAGTTTCGAAGGAGCTCAAAAAAAAAGCTATGATGCTGTCTATACAGATTCACTGACACTGACACTGATAACCAATAGATAATATAATTGTTCTGGGTATCGTTGTTTGTGACTTTAAGAGTTTACAATAATATCCTAGAAATGTAGTTGCCGCCTTTACAATTGCGTGACATATCTCTGTTAAGCATATCGCAATACCGTTGTACATTTTTTGTCATCTATACTTCTATAACATGTCATATCCCTACTTATATTAAAGACGAAGTTTGTAAGTTTAAATATAGGGGGTAATCTATGAAACTGCTGATTCGATGCTAAAAATACTTTCAATTATAAGAAGTTACATTATCTTTGTGTGCTGTACACTACTTTATATCGACATGCCTCGCAACCAAAGCCGTGGGAGGTATATGTTTAAATATAAAATTGCATACAACAGTTGATCTTTTTTTTATTTCCATAAGAGCGGAATTTCTAAAAACACCTGAGTCATTTAAGTAACCTTTCTGCACAACTTTGAGTGTATAGACCTAGCGGTTTAGGCTCTGCGTTGATGAATCAGTCAGTAAGGACAAGTCATTATATAATATGTATAGATTAGAGAGAGATCGTTCAAAAGAAACAACATTACAGTTATACCATAAACTGTATTGAGAAACCCAAACTTAGTTGCCAAACAATGGCAATTGTTAGAAGAATCAACCATTATGGCACGTGACTTCTAATCCATTAAATAAACAATACATACAATGTTTTGATGATCACGACTGCACGACGGCCATGATACACGTGATTTTTTTTATAACACGTACACTGAACAGTTCTAAAGTTTAATTTGTACGTGACATCTACTTCAGACATCAACTTCTTTTAAATTGCATCAAGTATAATATGAGCTATCAGACATAGATAGAACATATTACGAACACTCTGAATGTGACTATTCGTTGTGCAGCATTAATATAATCTTTGTGATGAAATGTTGTTCTTACGATATACCTTGATATTCATTGCATTCTATCCTCAGCAACTCAACTTTTAATAATTATACCCTACTGCTGGATACGGATTTCCTTTTTTTTTTTCAATAGAGCTGATGGGGTTTAAGTCTTAATACACCCTGGAGTGTTGGTGGATCAGAAATACCTATAAAAATTATTTTAGGACATGTTTTCTTACGAGACATTCCATTACCGCAGCAGATGTACATAAATCATCTGATTAAATCGTATAAATTCCACAAAGCGAATGCACATTGGTTTACTACATAGCATACTCACACCTTAAGGTGTGAGTGCGATCCATAAAGGTATATGTGTACTTTCCCACTTACGTACGGTATACATATTTAAATTTAAATTATTGCAGGCATAATACAAGATATCATCAGTTCCGCAGTTCGCCACTAAAAGTTTGTTAACGTATTCTAAAGAATAATCAACAAAACTTAAACAAGAAATATGTTTAAAGATTTCACTTTGAGAAAAAATACGTGAAAATAAAGAGATTTTCTTTTGAAACAGTGAAATCGCGACATGCATAGAAAGGAGGATCACAAATAGAAGTAGAACGACAGATTTGTTGTTATAAATCCGAGAAAGTGGTTACGGATCAACACATCACATTTAATTTCAATAGTAATTATAAATGATACATTTAGACTGTCTAAGTGATCCGTCCGGTTCAATAACTATGGTTTCTGTTCGTTGAGCAATACGCAATACTGAAAACCAACTTTCACTTGCCAAGACAGAAGTTATTATGGTCGCTCTGCGGAAGTACGATCCAGTTATAGAGAAAGCAGTCCCTGGAGCTAGTGTATTGCATTTGTATTGGACAAAAATACCATGGAATTTCTTAGGTGACAAATACGCATACGACAAGCTTGAGGGTAAGCAGTTATCAAAGCCTATGGATGCTTGCAATCCATCATTATCATCACTTGAAAGTTGTCAACTTAAAAAAAATCATCAATCATCCCTAAATGAGCAAGAAGAAGACGTGCAGGTACTTGCGCACTGCAATTATACCACTGTGTATTTAGCTGTGGTCTTCTGTAAAGTCCTTTTCCGAGAAGGTCCTTTCCCAGAGTCCCTGGCTCTCTATAAAACAAAAAAAATCTACGAAAAATATTATGAAAAGTAGTTATTTGACTGAATGAAAAAACAAACTTCTACTATAACTGGTATATTTTTCTATTCTTCAAGGCTTTATTCGTATATGAATGTTAAGCGTAATAAAATGCAGTGCACTGTTGTAGGCAATAAATGTATGTAACTGGTTTGCATAGCAACAAACAATTAACCCACAATTTCAATTTCTGCTCTCCTTATTATGTAGAATAAGCATAATGATATTGTTTGTAAATTGAAATGCAACGATGTGATGTCAAAGTCCAATTTGAAGTTGATTTGATTTGAAATTTTTACGCTACAATTTGGTTGGACAACTAACCATTATTGTAGACTAGGAATTTAGAAACTGTGTTATTGGTATTTTCTGTTAAAAATTGGCAATTGGCTCATCTCTAAATAAATAAATCTCCAATTGCATGGGACCTAATATTAAATCTACCCAAACGTTATTATCACATCAACGTCTTTCCCTTCGATTAAAAGAGAAGACATTAAGAGTATAAAAAAGTAAAGCTTGTGAGTATGGATGCAGAGAGATAATCTTCATAACTACTCATTTAATTCTTCTACAAACTACATTATTTCTGAATGCTATAGGCTATTTTTTGTCGACAAATAACGCGAATGCAGTGGGTAGAAATTAGTGTTAGTATAAAATACGTCACTTGTAAAATATATTCATAAATTCATTTATGCCAAATATATGACCGAATTGGTACGAAACGATCCAGCAAATTTAACTAGAAATCGATCTGTTCACAAGAAGGTTCATAAATTCCTTTACACTCCGTTCCCATGTCGTAGAAATCCAATACTGTTTTATGAAAAACCCAACACCGTTTGAGAGTCGATCAACCATGAAGTGTGGACATAAAAAAAGATTGTGAGAACAATCCAGCTCTTCTATTTAGGTTCCTGCTGCGAAACAAAATAAAACGAGTACGACAGGATTCATGGCGGGGAATGTGGCCCTTTTTGCTTAAAATAGAATACGTTCTCGGTACTCCTTGTTCAGTCATACTTTAGTCATCAAATGTAAAGTATATATTGTTTCTAACGGTGATGCATTTTCAAAGGCATTTTGTCAATAATTTTATAGCTGAGCATTGGATTGAATAATAAAAAATACATTCCGTGTTTTGCATTAGGTTAATAAAATAGGTAGCTATGTATTCATTATTGATATCTTCTACATTAATAATATGTATTACTTAAATAGACAGTTATATAAGCACGCTTTTAAATCATAAAAGGTTAATTAGTTCGAAAATCATGACAACAGAACGTTATAGATCTATATAATTAACAGTAGTAAAGTAGTTATGTAATTGCAATTTTATTGTTTGAAAAGTCCTTTTGAACGTTAAACAAATCAATCTAGATTTGTTATTACTCATACGCTTGATGCTGGCGCCATGTTAGCGTTCACAATAAATTGCCAGCGTCCTGTTACATTTGCAAGCATTTTTATTGAAATATACTTAGTTTGAAAATTATTTATAATATCTGCTAGCTCGTTATTCATAAATCCTGGTATCATGTAAAAATAAAACTAAGCATTTTCTTTTCTTTAATCATTTTATTCTTCAGAAACAGTTTTTTATCGATGGAGCAAACGCCAGTATTTTCTTTTATATAAAATTATACCATTATTCATGCATGAAGAGGTTGATGATGTAGAAAAAGTATGTCTGGATCAAAAAGAAGCGAAAGAAGTATGTCAGGATCGAAGTTAGTATGTTGGCGTAACCCAATGCGAGACGGGCGAGATCATAATGTATGTAACCAACATTAACCCTTTCGCTGTGCCAAGTTAGAGAATAGAAAATATATTTATGTATCAGATATGATTCATGGGATAGGGAACCTGTTAAGTCGTTTGACGTCTATGACAGTTTCCGAATCACATCGTATAAAACAAAAATCAGACTGAACAGCAGACAACTTTGAATCATCAAGTCGAGACTCAATAGCAGCTTGACTAAGCCCTGCTATTTATAAGTTTAGTAGCGGACTCAGTCACTACAAAAGTTGTATGAATATAGACTTGCTTATAAGAGTAGTAAGTATTGCTTAATAGTTAGTCTTGATTATATAATTGCCATACGACAAGATAATAATACAGATGCCTTACTATCAACGGTATGCTTCAAACCAGTACTTTTTCAGAAAACTTGAAGCTAAGAACTATTTGTAGTAACAGAAACAAGTCTAGTTACTTTTTGTAGACTGTTATTATTGCCTCCACTAGTAGGCTTATTTTTAACCTTTTCAATCCTATTTGTAGCTTTGAAAATAATCTTGAACGTATTCAAGGCAATAGAGCATTTGACAATTCTATTATTAGGTACTTAACAAAATATATGCCAAATTATGTTGAAAAGTGTAAACAAAAAAATATTGAAAATGTTACGAAAATAAAAGCAGTTTGTGATAAAATAGACAGAGACAACACTACAGTTTCTGCAATAATACTCCTGTAACGTTATAATTATGTAGGTGACAGTGCTTCCGTACTTTTGTTCTTTTGCGGCAAAATACTGTTATTATTGTGATTCACGATATTTGGTCTCATGAACCAGTTCATCAGATTCTGAATTCACCAGATTCTGAACTTTATTATTTAGGGCATGTAATCAATGTATCTCTCTAAAATTGTGTCCGGTATGTAACTTAGCTTGCTTTCTATTACTACACACGTCTACTAAACCCTTAAAAAAACATGATGTTATCTAACTGCTTATGGATGGTGGTTTTCCTAAAAAAACATACATACCTGCGAGTGAATAACAGAATGGCAGTACAAACCACATGTTACGGTTACAATGAATCATCGTGAATACCTCTGCTTTGTATAATAATGATTCTTGATGCCCACAGACATCTACCTATTACATTATATTGCATAACGTTACGCTTTATGAGAATAAACTCAATACATTATTCTAGATTCTCATTAAATTACATATTTTATAGCGGCAGTGCAATAAATTTGTATAGAAACATTCTAATTTGATCTAAAACTAATAGAAATGAGATATTTATTAGTTGACTGTGTCATCATCATCAGCTCAGCCGAAAGATGTCCACAACTGGACAAAGGCTATAAAATAATAATGGCTGAAGATTTTCCCAGTATTATTTAGTTAATCCTAATCAGCATTTTAAGCAGTCAGTTATACACCATCATTCAATGGAAAGTCTAAAACACTTACGACTACATACATATTTCATAATATTTATTCACAAATATTCAAGAAATTTTTGTATGAAAGTTATTTTTATACAGTCATGATTAGTCACCATTAACTACGAATACTATAATACCACGCAAAGGTGACCGTAGGCGAAAAATCCCATAGACATTTTTATTTAGTAGGTACTCAGTTATTTTCTAACATGCTAATATAACGAGCCCAACAAAATACGTCAACGAAATTCGAGAAATACCTAACCCAGCTAGCATCAAATAAAATAAAAAATATGTAAGCCACTAATATCAGTATCGCGTGACCGTATTATATATGTTTGATATACTATGTTCATCTTTATATATGTTTGATAATGACCTCAAGGTCAAGGCCTAAGGTTAAATGTCACAATTATATTCAATCAGCGCTCTATCACTACTATTGTTTGCATAATGTCGCTTACTAGAAAGTGATGCTATCATACCGATTATTGACTTGTCAATTAAAAAAGAAACTTTAAAGCCTAGCAAATATAGTTTGTTTTATATTGTAGGTTAGCGTTTAATATTTTAAGTAATGAAAGTGTAGTGACAGATTAAATGAAAGTGAATTGAGCACAACGATCAATGTTATAACTGCTTATAATTTTATAGTCATACGATCAATCTCAATAAATGTGTCAATTTGTAATTCAATTAAATTGATTCGCGTAATAGTGGCGAGTTGCATGTTGGCTAGAGTTATAGGGAAGTTAAAGCGACGCTTTGCTTTATTTGAGGTTTATTTTTTTGCATTTTAAACAGACGTTATGTTGGGAAGCAAGCACATGGCCATGGTCATAATAGATAATATTACCGTGACATGGCCGTCAGTGAGATGGTCAAAGATCAAACATCAACAATAGACTGGCCGGAGAGTCACTAACCACTAGACCAAGAGGTCTAGTGGACTTTTTAATGATTGTCTACAATATGATCGAATTCCGTTTTGTACGCAATACGCTCGCAGTGAAATCCTCTTAAAGAACACGGAGTTAGTCAAAAAGGTTCTAGTTTGATTTTGGCACGATTTTGATTCTATATGTCAGGGGTAATTGGAATAAAAACAAGAAGTCACGAAGTACTAAAGCTGGTAGATCAAATGCCTTAATTTATATGCATTAGTTATTGATTGAATATAAAAAATATATAAAAAATTGAAATCTGAAGGTGTGCAAATTTATTATTCTATAGCAATTAACATATTATTATTTATCTTTACAAACGACCAAAAACATATAATTTATAATCTAAAATCTTGGCAAAAAAGTAATAAAATTGAACAAATAATTATATTTATCTACCTCAATACCCTCAATCATCCATACTAATATATATTATAAATGAGAAAGTAACTCTGTATGTATGTATGTATGTATGTTTGTTTGTTTTTTACCTTTTCACGAGAAAAAGACTGAACGGATCTTTGTACTAACAAAGACAATATTGTTTCTTTACACCCGTAAATTAAAGAACAACTAGCTAAGAAATTCAAGCATAGCGACAAAAATTCGACGACGACAATTTTGACCAAATCCATCGTTTTATTTTAACTACCAAATCCAGCTAAATTTTCAAGGATATTCACGATGAATGCATACAATGTTATTTATATTTCAGGTATTTTTAAAGCGTATCTACTGAAAATTTAATTCTTGAAATTAAATGAATAATTTGCCACTTGTCTGTCTAGTAGCAAAATTGATATCTCTTTCTCGCCTTTCTTCCATTGAGGTTGATAGAGATTATGCAGCTTCTTTAGCTTCCTATACATAGTCTACATTCATTAACATCTTCATGCATCAATGTCGATTCTTGGTACTTTTTATTATATTCCGGGTACTTAACCGACTTCAAAATTCCTATTTTGAAGTCGGTTAAGTCGGAGGTTCAATTCATCGGCATCTTTTGTTTTTAATGTTAACCGATTACTCGAAGACACCTTTTCAATCCTTTAAATTCATTTTATTTTATTAAAATCGGTCAAGGGGATTTAGAAAAATCAACAAGAATTTAAAAGAATGTATAAGTACATTGGTGATATTTTATGGAAGTCGATTTCATTTTTAAAATAAAAAGGTTTTTAGCTCACCTACTTGGTAGTTAACACAGTAACATAATATATAAACGTATGAACAAATTTAATCATTTTATTCTAGACATTTACGAGTAGAACTCAGTTATAAATATGTACGTAATTAGTATAGAGGTTCTGCGTAACAGTCCAATGTGCGCATTAAAATAGATGAACAACAATGTGCGTTATTTCCTAATAGCTAGTATATATCCAGTAGGTAAATGCAATAATTATGTCATTTATTTTAATAACGGTATACCTACGTTGTTGTTACTCTCCATGAGAGTGCATTTTATTCTGAAGTTCTGAAAATTCCTTTATTCCACTAGGTTTTAATTGATGTTGACTCAGTTAATCACAGCGTATTATAAATGTAAATATTGTGATAAAACTCATTAAAAAATACCGAAACGGTTTTTTATGCCACTTAGGTGGCAAACAAGCATACGGCCCGCCTGATGGTAGGTCAAGCAGTTCTCGCAGCATATAGACGCTTGCATTACCATAGGTAGATTCGAAGAGAGGTAGGGCACCATACTAGCGAGCAAGCCCGACTGGGGAAGGACCTCCACCTTACAGAAGACCACAGCCAAATAACTACACACAGTGGTGTAGTTGTGTTCCTGTGTGTGAGTACAGGTCTCCAGCGCTCATTTAGGGATGCGTTTTGAAAGAAACGTATGCCTATCCCAGGGATACTCCCACCATAAAGCCCTGGAGTAAAAAAAAATGGGGTTGGCAACACGCAAGTGATACTTTTGGTATTACAAGCGTCCATAGGCTACGGTAACTGCTTAACATCAGGCGGGCCGTATGCTTGTTTGCCACCTAAGTAGTATAAAAAAAAAAAAAAAAAAAAAGGTCACTTGTGTGTTGCCGACCCATTTTTTTTTTCACCACGTCTCTAAGATGGAATATTTTCGGGATAGGAAAACGTTTCTCTCAAAACAGCGCTGGAGACCTGAACTCACACACAGAAAGACAATAATTACACTTTTAAATGAAAGTAAAAAGTCTCGTAGATGTTATACTTGATAGGTATATCGTAGATAACAGCTGGTAAAACTGGAAATTATCTACGTATCACGTTATTCAAAACTTCATCATTCCGACGTGAAAGAAAGACAAACAAATTGCATCTATAATATTAATTATGATTAGTATGACAAAGTATATATTTAATATGCAATTTACTTATTTATCTGAAATTATAATGGATGCAATACGTACGAAGTCACGTCAGTACTTCTTAAATATTGATCTTTAATAGCAGCTATCATCAATCAGAATGAAACATTGACCCAGGAAACAACCTAAATAAAATGTTGACGAAGCTTTCAATCTTAATCAATCTATGGATCTAGACTACAGACAATGCAGCGAATGATTACACTATATCTCTTAATGAACAGCTACTGGTACAGATTCAGCTGATAAATACGCCATTGTTCAGGCATGCAGGAAAATCTAACGACAGTGTTACAAAAGAAAGCTTTTTATATGATCAAATAAAAATATAATAAAATAGAATATCCATACTTATAATGTCAATTGACAGAAGAGAGAAAGTTGTAGCCTTTATCTATGTTCAATAAGTGTTGTCACAATGCGAGTTGGAGGAACAGAAGTAAGTACACAGAACAGACGTTGTAGTTAGTAAGTCAAGACTAGTACATATAAATTTCTGAAAGTGAAATTCAATTGGTTCTGCCAGCAACGATCGAGTCTAAGAGTCGACAAGACTTACAGGAATTACATTTAAATGTAATTCTGGAATGGTAGAAAAGTAGAATGGATACTGATTGCCTATTGTTTTAATATTGTTTATGGTAGCAAACGAGGGGTAAATCATATTAGATGGCTACTGTTACATAGTTTTTAATGAAGATAAGCCTGAAACACTCACCAAATTGAAATTTACGAAATTAGCTTTCTTATTTTGTTTAAGTACCGTTCAAGTTGTGCAATTGTTGTAACACGAGAAACGTTATGTAATATCACACTAGACAAGGGAAATGTTAGTTAAGTCACGAAACTTGCGCAATTCTAATTTTACATTAACTACTCTTATTGTTAAGCATGCTACGTGCTTATTATTGATATTATTATAGTTTTTATTTGCATTCTAATTTAAGTTCCTTGTTTAATTTTTTTTATATCATGCAACGATATCGTGACTAAAGTTCACACCGTCCTTTTCAACATATATATTTTAATATTCAATTTGTTATTTTATTATTACTGCAATAAAGTTGAAATTTACATAAAAGTGCTTATTGTGAGTAACTTCCGCCAGCAGCGACGATGCGCAAACTCTGCGCCGGCAACATGTTCCTTCTCAAGTAATGAGGTCACAGTGTTCATAAAACATCTGCTTGAACAAGTTTATAATGAACCACTAAAGTGGAGGCCGAAAACCAGTAATTTTATACCGATTTAGATAATAATCTGACCGAAAAACTGGGCTTTTAATTGCTGAGCGTTACCTAAGTCATGCAGTAAAGCAACTAGAATATACTTAACGGTAAAAATATGATTATAAAAATGAGTTTTGTAAAATAAAGTAAAAAAATAAATTAGGTGTTAAAAATCAATTCCTTCCAATTTTAAAAATTCATCGGTTCTAAGTAAATCCATGTAAACAAGATAAAGGTGGTCAACACTGTGATTCACCACATAGACCCAGTTAACCACGTGCTTTAATGAATGTTACTACTAAAAATACTAAACCGACGATTTTTAAGAACCGAGAACGTAACAAATTATTAACACCTATGTTTGAATTTCAGATACTTTGTGACTCATAATGTAGGTAAATTATTCCGCTAAATATTGACGTAATAATTGAGATCTGTAACAAAAAGTATGTTAAGTACTTTCGTTTGCGTGCAGTGGGTTTTGCATCAATTAAAGAAAGGAATTTAGGTGACAGAATCACTGGAGCTGTTCTTTATTATTCCATTACAAAAACTAATAAGTCTCCGTCGTTCCAACGGACTGTTAATTAAAAATTATTTTGTGTTCTCATGCAGTTCAAAAGAAATCGCATCGTTTAGTTCTCAGAACTGATTTAAAAGTAGTTGATCTGGTTCATTAATGTTTATTTGATCGTATCCTTACGTTTCACTGAAACCGTTATAATAATCAGTTTCATTTCGTGTCCAATTAGCACAACTGCCTTCATCATAACCCGTCAGCTTTCTTACGATTTACAACCAATTTTTATGACAATTTTATTTCTTTCATAAAAATTATATAATTCTTAATGTATGCACAGTTATTCAGTAAGAACACAATTGTTCTTAACGATGTCACGTTGAATTTAATGTTTTTTGTTCTTTGTAATCAGCGCGTGACTTAATATTATCCTGAGTGGTGTATATAGTTTGCTATATCTGCACTTACGTCGATATATTATTAAAGTTTGGAAACATTAAGCGGACTGCAAAGTTACGGTAAAGTAGATCGATAAAAGTGGCTAATATTTTGCTAGGTTTTTCTATATACATAATACATTGTTTAACATACGGTAACTGTTCTAATTTGTTTTCTTGCGTTAGTGCAAATGTTACATATTAAAATTACTTCACGGATGTAAAAGTAGTTTAAAAGTGGAACTCGTAGTCGACTGCTCATACACGTAATTTTGTAAACAAAGCCACGTAACCCATTAGTGTAAAGGTTTTCTATTAATCATCTTTCTACTCCATTTTTACAAGCATCTTTTTATGACATAATTATCAATCATTTGCCATCAAGATAAACCGGATTATATATGTTTACCTGTCAAGATAATCTTTTGACACCAATTGCGAAATATTCAATCATCGATTAAATATTTGGATTATACATACTTTCATTGTCTGCACAGAATATATTATGTGAATAGGTAAGGATGCTCGTCTAGGTCTTTTATTTTGTGGTTTAAATAAAATAAATTTGGAATTAACAAAGTAATATTTTTCAGTGTCAATGTTACGATTTAATTCAGTATATGTACAAAAATATACGATTTAAAAATTATGCACTTATAACATTTAAATAAATTATAATTCTGCTAACATAATTTAACGTTACATAAGTATATTATGAAAAAACCTGATTTGAATACGTCATCGTAAAAATGCAAATTGTTGAAATTAATGTGTGGGAAACATTAACTTTTTTTGTCACTTGAAGATTTGAAGGCTCATAAAAAATACTTGACACAAAATCTATTATTTTATGTTACTTATTGTAAAGGAAATTAATTAATATTCTCACAGTAACAGAGATCAACCGTTAAATTCACCATGTTGGTCAACAGTGACCCTAAAATGGTATTCAATATGTTTCTCTATAGCTAATGGCAAACCAGACAATCCCTGAGTTTTTAATTATTATATATCATAATCTATCTCTGTACCAATTTTCATCCAGATCCATTCAGTAGTTTTTACGTGAAAGCGTAACAAACATCCATCCACCCGTACCTACTTACAAACTTTCGCGTTTATAATATTAGTAGGATTACCTACTCTGCTATTAACTCAAAAAGGATGCTTTACTAAATGCCTGAAAAAATAATACAGTTCCTTTTATATTTAACAAAGTTCTGTACATTTACCAACATAGGTACCCACTTAAAATGTAGGTAAAAAAAAAATTCAATAATTAGCAACATTAAATCATCACGTAGAACTTAAGTCTTATTATCGACTTATTCTTACAATAGGATCGTAATGTGAGATTACGATCCTCTTGAAGATTATTTTTATGTAGTTTGTCTGTTGTTAATATAATCCCCAATCTTATTTTCACACTAAGAATGTAGAATAAAATTTTACGTAATTATGCATCGGATACATTTTAGTTAGTAATCGTGTCCGTTGGAAGCTTTCCGTAAATGACATGACCAAAAATTGCAACATTATATGTATGTCGAAATTTCCTTTCAATGTGACTATTAAATATTGTTTTTTGAGAATTTTAAAGGTCTATAAGGACTGAATACTACTTGTTGGATGTCAAGTTCAACGAAGTATTGAGGACAAGTGTTGTAATCACGCGAGTTAGTCATACTGTTATGAAAGGCCGCGATGTGCTCCCACACTAGCACTTTTTATATTTCTCATTACCTCGGTCTTGGTTTTTCTTTTGTTTTTTTGCCAGATATTTTAAATAATTTTGGTTACCAAACATGTTTACGCAGTATATTGCGACAGGAACAACTACTGTCGCAATCATGCGTAGGTATATTGTACCTTTTGCTAAAATTGGAAATATAATTGCTCTAGTAAATATATTCCGAAAACAATTAAGAATACAAGACTCTATAGACAACAGTTGAAATGAATCAGTTTACTCATTATTATGACTAATATGATAAAAGTGGAGTAGAGAGCCGATGCCCCACCAAAGACTATTACAATCACGAATATACCGCATGATCTAATGCTGATATGTAACCTCCAAATGCTAACGAATGTTGCTGACATTCAGAATTGTAAAAGCATTTTAAAATTGTTGCTACTGTTGCTAATGTTAGAACGTAAAACATAACAAAGAGTAGACTAAGTAGTTATAGTTCCTGGTTTATCATGTTTAGAATCTTTTGCTAAATTTAGTACTTTAAATGCTACAGTATCTCGTGCCGCCGTTGCAATACCTAAAACTAGTTGCTACTCGTAGGCGTAAACTTAGGAAATCTTCTGTGCTAAACGCTCTATTGCGGTTTCCGTTGTTTCAACATGTCCATTATTTCTTTGCTTTTACATACAAAACTGTTCTGCGTTCTTCAAACTCGTGATCACGGGCTTCGTGACACCTAAAATCAGTATTTTTGTTATTAGCAATTCAAAACCCATCATTATATTTCTGCATAGAGCGAGAAGGTATGGTAGGTAGGTTAGTCGCAAGTATGCCAAGGCGAAACCTCACTGACGTCGCCTACAGTACTAGTACTATACATGTACCTAATTAAATACGGTAAAATACAAAACCGACTCGTATACGGACCTTTTTTCATGTTCCGTTGGATGTTTGAATGGTAATTGTTGGATGTGATTGAGCTATGGTGTTTACGCATCAGTGTCTTTAAGGTTCTTTAAGTGATTCATGTATCGACGTAAAATACTAATAAACGCTATGGTACTATACGGTACGATAGTCATAGCAGATTATAGTAAAGTAAGACTTTATTACGGGGCTTTATCAAGAGTCAATGGAAAGAAAATATTTATATTGCATTTTATGGTCTCATTCGTAGAATTGTTTTTTTGAAGTTCGTTACCGATCACGAACCCAAGCTAGTAGCTAAAAATAGAATTTGGAATGGTAAGGAATAATTAACTCGTCCGATACTCCATGTGAGTGCTGTGTTTTATGAAAAAAAAGTAAAAATTACATTAATAACGCCACTGAAATCTCTATTGACACTACTCACTAAGAACAACTTAATCAAATTTTAAAAAGTAGCATTACCTGGACAGTAAAAGTATTGACATACTGTAACTAGGTTTAGCTCTTCAACCATTGCAATAATTCAACGAGGAAAACAGATTGTATTTACGTGCGAATGTCATTGTAAACTGCAATATTAAAATTCATCATCCATGTTAATATATTGCCCTAATTCATTTTCCCTATTGAGGTAAATTGTTAGTAGGTACATATACCCCAATTAATGTTTGACGCAAGTCAATTATAAAAACAATTTGCACTTTTTTTGTATTATTACACACGTCATATGAAGTCCTTTATTTCTGGCGGAACAGATTAGTGTATTTTTACTGTTAATTTATCTACATCTGAGCGATGTTATCGTATAAAAGATAATACAAATTCAAGTAAGAATACGGTAGCAACAGATACCATATTTCAGAGTTCAGATAATGTTTAGTGTAGTAACACTAAACATAGTTGCTATGAAATTATTTTTATTAGAATGAGGAAAACTGAATGCGTATACCTACGGTATGCTACTGATAGATAAAGTTCATGTTTATTTAATAGTGTGGGTTTTCCCATATTTGTGGTTAGATTGTAAAATTTTTGTATATGAAGAATTATCTTTTTTCCTATTACATTAATATATAAATTATTTTTTTTTGTTCTTTTGGCTGTTTTTTTTAAGTTTGTATCTTTAAATGTTTGCACTGCTAATGTATTGACAAAATAAAGAAGGATGTCATCACATGTATACCCCGCCGGTAAACATGCATGAGTGTATTTTTGTAAATTGTATGTATTTATTGAGTAAAACTAATCATTAAAATAATGAATCATCACCAAGCTTTCATCCAGAACTAAATGTTATTAAGATAAGTTAAAATGCAATAATATTTACAATAGGATGACAAACAAAATAATCAAATTACACGGATGACTTCATGATTACTTGAAGAAATTGTATAAGACAATGTTATCTCAACAACAATTGTTCACGATAGTACCGACTGATTAAGATAAAATATAATAATACTTCAAAAGGTTCTTAATTGATTAATTTCTAATAATATCTACTTCATCTATTATTATCTTAGTCTATTTATAATTCAATTGTATTTTATTAGATAATATTTATAAGACAGACGGCGAACTAAGTAGTCATTGATGATTCATTGTAGAAAGAACTATGGGTATTTCCCCTAGGTATTAGTTAAAAATTAAAGGACCACAGGGACTTTTTCAAAGTGGGTATTATTATTAAAAAGCCTGCAACAAGATTACAGGCTCAAAAATGAAATAAAACAAGATAAACAAACAAAGAAGAGACTAAACCCAATAATGTATTATGTAAAAAACCACTTTAGAATCTACTAAAATCTCCACTTTAGTCGTATCCACTTTAGTATCAAAAAAATCTTCCACATCGCTGTCTACTGAAAACGTACTGGGAAGGCTTTAAATGCCAATGTTTATCCTTTTCTATGGTTTTTTATCACTTTTATAGTTACATACAACGTGTATAATGTAAGTTATAAATAAACCTTGCACTATTTGAAAATCAAAAGTAATAATAATTATCGTGACAACAGTAGCCACAGCATAAGGGGTTGGTAACCCTAACTTCCGCCCTATGCGTCACGCTTATGCGAACCTGGCACAGCAGAATATTTTGCAATTTGTTTAATGGATAGCAGCGCTTGAGACTTTTGTTATAAAACCTAATTTCCATTCGCCATACTTTGCGTAAACGTTTTATACTAGTTATTTAGGAGGCAAATACGTAACCAGTTACTAACAGGCGGGATATTCTCACGCATTACCGCTTCTTTAAAAACTTTTTAAGTCCTCTCTTGAAGAACCGCATGCTATTGTCTCTCGGGAAAACTTCTTCGGCTTCCCGATAATATCAATATTCTAAGATCATTGGGAAGAGCTACAAGCTCAATGTTATCAAGACTCATAACGACAATCACGTGCTTCCTAAGGCAAGATGAGACCATATCCTTGATACGAGTATATCCAAGTTTGTTATGGACAGTTAATGATGATGAAGGAAAAAAATACCAAAATATGTGTATAATGTCTCACTCATTATTTTACCATTTACGGTGGGTAATCACTTACATATCTATGTTCTCACTTTGTTATTGTTTTTTTTTATATCGTTATATAGTAAGCGGTGGAAGACGAACTGTCCGTGTGATGACGGATTAAGAATACAAATGTCACCACCCCCTTCCATCCCGAGGGTGTCGTAAGAGGTCGACTCTTACGACACCCTCGGGATGGAAGGGGGTAAGGCAGTAAGTCTAACAGACTATCTATCGCTATACCAACCCGTCTGGCCAGCATGGTATAGTAGGCTTATATCCCTCCAAGTGTTTAGAGGAGACCCGTGCCCAGCAGTGGGACGTTTATGGTTTATATTTCCTCCCAGGTACGATTAGGTTGTGGAATTAGCTACTGCCGATGTTTTCCTGAGAGCATTATTTTCCTATAGCATGGAAAGATTTAAAAGGGTCGAAAATACGCGAGTGATACCCCCGGTGTTGCAAGCGTCTATAAGCTACGGTAACTGGTTTTGCCATCAGGCGGAACGTATGCTTGTTTGCCTTCTCGGTTGCATAAAAATCAGCTATCAGTAAGGGAAAATATCATCAGAAAACCACATGTCCTACTTATATGAAATCGTAAAGGCTTGTCTAATAAAGATCAAGATCGGCCATTGTGAAGACATATGAGGGAGGTCTACATTCAGCAGTTGACATTATCAGGCTAAAATGATAATGATGATGATGAATATAAATCATTACTTATTGGGCCAGCATGATTAAATTATGACCACTCTCTCACACACTCACTCACACTCTTCCGCTCTTTTGATAAAGGGCCCCTTGCCTTGCAGTAGCCCATATCGGTTGCTATTATTATTATTATTATATAACAACCTATTGGTTATATTTTCTCAAGTTTATTTGAACGCAATATTGGCTGCAGATAGTTTTATTTATTTTGCAATTTCTAAACGAAATTCTATTTGTACGTGAATATAAACACAGCTCCAGATTGAAAGATAGATACCCGATCAACTGATGAGTGAATTACTCCGAATATCAAGGTGCGGTAGTTTTACTGTGTTTATATTTTTTTCCAACACGTGATCGCATGGTACGCTGTTGCGAAACCCATCAACCGGTCAACCCATGTGAAAATCCGCACGTTGTGTTAGTGAAACCGTTGAATTTTGCCGTTATTGTGAATATGCAGTTTAAATGCAGCCCGGGTTACATTTTTTTTATCCGTTTGGGGATTCAGTTTTTCAAAAATCATTTCTTAGCGGATGCTTATCTTATATAATAAAGCTATGTTTACAGATTCAGCTTTCTATACTCAGTTGTTTTGGCTGTGCATTGATCGTCAGTCAGGACAAACGATTTTATATATATGATTATTATTCAATGATTTGTACCTACCTAAACAATGGATTCGGCAATCTCAGAACTTGTTTCTCCGAATTAGAGGACGTGACGTCCGTACAAATTACCTTACTATAAAAACTAATAATGTGAATGAACCTTTGTTTCACATGTATTAAAAAACCGTTTTTTTTTTAATTTGCCATTTGATTTATGTTTGACAATAGACGTAGACTTTGGTACTTCCTAGTTAGTGCCTGTAACACAGATTTACAAACTGAAAAACAATATAATTCAATGGTTATGTAGGTTTTAATTTATTATGAAATAGTTCACGATAGTCAATTGTTACTGTTGCTATGGTTACTTGTTCGTTAGTGATTGTTATTGACATATGAAAGAAAAGACACATTTTAAAAAGAGAATAGCAATAGACAATACGACAAATACGACGATGGTTTACTGTAATGTATGTTTTTATAATTCCAAGGGACAAAGGGCTTACTCTCTAGTACAAGAATCTTTTAATAAAGTAATTTATTACTTTACATATTTATATGTACAACAAATAAAGACCAATATTATTTAACAGTGGATGACACCGAAGAACAAATTAATGAATATGAAATCAACAATGAAACTCTAGGTGCAATAAAGTAATCCTGTATAAAATATACTTAAAGTTAAAGTTATAGTTAAAGTTAATTCATAATAGAATGCGTCACCATCTATCTCAATACATTTTATAGGCATTTGTGTGCATCACAATGTAGTACATTAGAACCATAAGTTTAACCTTAGTTGACTCATAAATGATTCAGTTGTATAGATTAATGTTTGATGGTTTGACGTCACAGACTAAACTAAGAAGGTTAGATCATGAAACTTTACAGAACGAGATGTAGAAGCTATTATGTAAAGCAATGAATAGGCAAGCTATAAATACACTAAAAGCGAAATCTCAATTTAAAAAATATATATTTTTTATAACCATCTCCGATCTCTTGAAAGAACAAAGAGTAGACTAGTGTCCAGTATTATGTCTATTGTCGTATCTGTATATTGTCAACCCATAAACGTCCCACTGTTGGGCACGGGTCTCCTCCATACATTTGGAGGGATATTAGTCTACTATACCACGCTGGCCAGACGGATTGGTATAAGGTTTTGTTTCGAGCGAGACCTCTCTTGCAGTGGATATTGTCTGCCTGACTTAGTTCCTTAGTCGACTCTTACGACACCCTCGGATGGAACGGGGTGGTGACATTTGTATTCTTAATCCGTCACCACACAGGCAAATCCCATATACCTATTTGCTTTCTATTCTATACGATTCGACTACCGATTATACCACTTGGCTAGAGGGGCTGGGCACGTAGGCGGTTAAGTTTGAAACAGTCACTGTTGTCAAGTTATAGGCTGATGATTTTTTAATCGTGTAAACATAGTTTTATTTGTAGTTTATAATATACTGTATATTTTCAAATCTACTAAGCCATGTATTCAAAATCTTATCACAAAACGCCGAATGTTTCAATAGGTACCTACTCACACAACATATTGTTTGACATATCCAAAATAAGTATTATGTTATTATACAACAAATAACAATATTGGACAACTTTAATATTTATTTCAATTTACAAAAACATGCTTACATTTATTTTTCTATTTTCAATTCCACGTGTAATGCAATCAGCTGTTAAGTTGTAATATAATTTATACATATTTGACACCCGTTTCCGTGATTCATTGAAATTAGTATTGTTATAACATGAGTTCTATTGATTAGTATTGACGTACGTGAGGGATAACTTATACGTAAGTAAATCCTAAGATATTTTTCCAACATATCAAGTTATTTATGTACCTACGTCTTTGTATATAAATCACTTCGTAATATTGCGTATAAATGAGTCACCGACATCTAATGATTAACATATCAAATGAATTCGATACGTCTGTGTTTTAGTTACGAAAGTTGGTTTTGGTGACGTTTTGGCTAACTAGAATTCTAGTCTATGAGGTGGTTCAGTTAGATAATTATGTTAATTTATTTTGTTTTTAGGAAGTAGACAGTAGCAATCAATATTCTTGATTAAGTAAGTGTATGGATCAAAATTTAAATGAATAAAGTGGGTTCCAAATAGTGGGCAGCGGCCAGACCAAAATTGAACGACGAGATGACGCCTATAGGGATTGACTTCAATTGGAAAAAGGTCATGAAAAAAGGTTTTGCTTTACAATGAAACAGTGAACCGGCTAATAAGCAATGTGTATAAATCGACGTTCGTGACAGAAGAGCTTGATGTATGTAAAGAAAGCGAAGGAAGTATGTTTAGATCGAAGCAATTGGCGTACCATAGTCTCTGCCTACCCCACTGGGATACGGGCGTGATGATATATATGCATGTACTAATAGACTTACGTTAATAGGGCAGCAATCAAAGTTTTACAAAAACTTCTTATATCACTTCACAATTTGATACATAAACAGTCGTTAGGTGATTGAACTGACATATTATTATTATAATTTTACTGAAAGATACAGCACAATAAAAAGAAAACTATTAAATCATTGAATACTTACGTGTTAAATAAATAGGCCGTGAAAAAAAAACATGTAATCTGATTTGATAAGCAGATCTCACTCTTCTTGAGTGTTACATAAAAATATGTATGTATTGGTAAAACCTAAGAAGTAGGTATCAGCTGTTCTGTTTATCGTCATACGCAAGTCGTAAAAGTCAGCTGAGTTTGTATTACCTACTCGTAAAGTCGTAAATGCAATGATCTGTTACGATTTATGTCTACAGTATAGACTGCCTTAGTGACGCAGTAATAGTACGTATGACTGCTATGTCGAGTTTGGTGTCTGGATTGAGTGAAGTAGTATTGAAGATTTCTTTCGAAAAACGTTTTATTTTAATCTGGAAGCCGAAATTATGACCGCTCTCTGTATAATTTGGCATAGCTGGCTAACTTAAGATATTATTCTGATACCTTCATTCCTGGATACCCTGATCAGGTAAAAGCGTATTGTTATGTTATAATGTAGAATGCATTTGACCTAAAATAATTGACTTCTAATCTACGACGAAAGGTAACATAGAGTATGAATATTATAAACAGAATGTTATCTAATTTTGAAGTATTCCATATTGGGCACCCGTTTTAATGGCACCTGAGTGAATGGCACCTAAGGTATTCCATGGGCACCTACTGATATTTTTCGCAGGTGCCATTAGTGGAACAACACCAAATATCGGTAGGTGCCCAATGTGGAATACCTTAGGTGCCATTCAATCAGGTGCCATTAAAACGGGTGCCCAATATGGAATACTTCCTAATTTTGTGCCTACATTGCTGTTTTATTGCGGGCTATGATGCATTTTTTTTAAAATATTTGCTACTATCTTTATTCTTTAATCCAAGATATTCAAATACCTATAAAATATAGTATAGTTTAAGCTTCTAACAAATCAATAATTCAAACTATCTTTTATATAATTATTTATTATTGTGTGGCCTCTCACCAACAGATAAATTATTTAATAGATATAACTTTATTACAAATTCTTAGAACAAGCTTCGTAGTATAAATGTCAGCAGTAATTTACGATTGCCGGTTGGTTTGAATGAATGAACGGTCTCGTTTCATATAAACCTTGTAAATGACATATGACATAATACAATACCTAATGTGACATTTGTTCTTGTTCAAGTTTAGGTGCATTACTTGGTCCAATAATAAAACTTTTTTCCTCATAATATTCTTGGTACAATTACAATGCATTTCTATTTTACTCACGCATATCCTAACCGACCGTCAATTAGAGGATACAGGTTCAGAATACTCAACTGAGTTATATTTATCATACCATCATATTTTTCTCCGAATGCATTGGTACATGTTATGTTGATAAAGCTTATTTATTTATTTACAGTCTATATTGTCCGCCTCCTTTAATTTTAGTCGATTCAATCATGAGCATCATAAAGTAGACCATTGTTTTTTGATTGCATCAAGTTTGTCCCGCTATCACAGCGTGGGATGTTTTCTGAAGCTAATTATATATTATATAAAATAATTAATTAGCGTATACATACGCTTAGGTAACATACTCGTTTGTAATAAAAACCAACCAGTTATACCTAAAGGTATAATCATATAATATAACCTTTGCAACGTCTCGTCTGCAGATATCAGTTAATTACTGAAACCCAACTCACACGTACTCCGCTGTAGCAATCGAGTAATACATTCGAGTAATAAGCCCACCGCACGCGTCTCTCGTGTGATTTGATCTGACACGTGACTCCAACATGTAGGCATAGAATAAGTAGGTACGTATATACGCAGACGAGTCAATTCAGACAATTAGTGTAACAATTTTATTTTCTACATCATTGTGTTACTTAAAGTCGTTTGGTTTTAATTAATTCGTATTTTTAGAGGTTAAAATTATTGTTAGTTTTTAATTTATTTTATTTTGCTACTAAGTTATTCATGTCTGATTCACTAACCCACATTAGATCAGTGTGTGTAAATTAAGGCCTAAACTCTCTCTCTCTCTCTTGATAGAGGAGAAGAGACCCGTGTCTAGCAGTAGGACAAAGTTATATGCATTAAGATTATGTATTTCCCTGTACAGCGACTGTAATTTAATCCTGATTTAAAGTTTATTTCATCTGAGTGCTAAAGTTTTACTACATTACATAACAATTACTTTAGCAGGTTTAGTCATGTAATTGGCACTTAAATCTGACTAGCGGCTTTTGCAACAAATACAAAGGTATTTGTAATTGTTAGCAATCGCTGTGCATTGTTGTAAAACTAGGTCGATCTGACCCCGACAAGACGGATATAGAAGGGTACATTGATATGATTGTTACTACGGAACATACGTTTTAAGGTAAAGGGCGTTCATTTGATTATATCTTATCAGTTGTTAAATACAGTAAAGACTAAGTGAAGAATTCCATTATTTTGTTTATGGTACTATTACTAATAGTTCTCTAAAGGCTTCAGGCCAATTTTGGTCAAGGGGCGGAGGCTAATCTCAACAACGGATTTCCATGCGTTTAAAGAACGGAGAGGTCTCTCTGTATTTAAAGAAAGCGTCACTTATCTTATATTTTTGTAATCTTGTATGATCATCACCTCAACCCATAAACGTCCCACTGCTGGGCATGGGTGTCCTCTATACATATGGAGGGATATTAGCATACAGGCCAGACAGGTTTGCATTGCAGTGGATATTGTCGGCCCTTTTTTGACTCCCTTACGACACCCACTGGATGTCCCGATACATCCAGAATACAAATGTCGCCACTGGATGTACCGGGACCTCCAGTGGTGACATTTGTATTCTTAATCCGTCACTACACGTATTCGTGTGGATTAAGGATACAAATATCGAATAAAACGACGTAGGTATAAAACTTTTAAAATAAATATTAAACAATATTTTTAATACTCTGTGATAAACTCTTTGGTGGTCGAAGACGCACACATGTTGAAAAGTTAAATAACCACTATCGAAGTATACGTGTGTGTGTAACGCGTGTATATTTCAACTGAAACTAAACGTGAACTTTTACTATTAGCTAGTTTATAGATTGTTTTAAAACAAAGGAAATTAAATCTATGGAAGGCGTGGGCTTATTATTACATTTGAGATGACACCATTGGTAGTTCTCAAAAGTTCCCAAAGAATGTCTTTATAAGACTATCGATTTTCTGTACAATGCTCCAGTAGATTTCCAATGAGAAAGTTTAGATTGGATACGCACTGGCTTGTCGCGTGCAAAGAATCTTTGATTCATTAGGGTTGGCACTGACCCTCATAGGAGGACACCGAACCTCATTCAATGGAAAACTACAAAACAGAAAAATACAACCTTTTCTTAGAACAAACAACGGTACTATACACAAAGGATGATAATATTATTTACTACCAACAAATGTAATAAAAAACTGATCTAAATTCATATTTACAATGGAATATTTTAGAGTACAAGGTACAAAAATTTTAATACTTCATTATAAACCTGTCAAACAAGATGTTTTATAACGGCTAAAATATTTGTTTATACTAAGCACTCTTAAATATTTGACTTCATAATATTAGTTTGTGATTATTTGCAAATACTTTTCAATATCAACTCTTTTTCACGAGTGTTTCCAACCTACGTTTTACGACCTAAATTCTAAGTAATACAGGACAAGTTTATTCCCATAGGTATACCGCTAATGATAATACTGCTCGACCCAAAAATTCACTCCAGGTCTTTACAATCAGCCGGGATCGACGATTACGACAAATATGTATTGTCATATTTTTTTCTAATAAACATTATAATATGTATGTTTTGGTCAACTTAGTTTGACAATTCATAATGAGATAACCGACTTAATCATTTTAATGTTTCAATGACATTAAAATATTGATTCTCATTTAACCTACAGCAGAGGACGGAGACAAGTAATTTTAGTGCACTTTATGTTTGCAAACACAGGTGCACTCTCTATTCTGTCACTTTATTAGTCCAATGTGATCGTTATCTGACACGACGACAGGGGAGAGCTCAGGCATAAGACCGATACGTTAAACTTCTATAGTCTTCATCTATATATTAGGTACCATTGCGTAATTTTGCTCATTAACCGTTGTAAGTTTTATTCTGTTAATAAATTAAACGCACCTTTGTAAGGCACCTACGGGGTCAAATAGATACCACCATCAAGCAATATACAGCGGCCGTTAGAGATTTTATCCTCAGTTGCATAATGGCCTCCTACCCGAATTTCGTTCACGGCGGCCAATCTCAACGGAGATTAGCCAACTGCGCAGGACATAATATATTATAGTGCACAAGTATGTGCGCAAACACAGGTACACTCTCTATTCCTTCACTCTCATAGTCCGGTGGAACAGTAATCCAACACGACTGGAGAGAGATCAAATTGCTTTACTCTGGTCATTGTGCAGCTGCCCTCTAGTGCATATTAATTATTTGTATTAATAACTTGATGAATGGAAAGTTTTCACTACAAATACATCTGTAAATGTTATCATTCTACAAGGTTAGCTATTTGATTATGAAAGTGTAGACAACAATGATGTAAGAATTGTAAAAATTAAGTTACTCGTAGATATAAATATTCCAAATCAACAATATGTATAAATAAATAATTATTTGTTAAGTATGAAATATCAGTAATTTATTATTCCAGAGAAAACTGATTTCACATTGATGTAATTTCATCATTTTATTAAAATTTTAATAACAAAAGTAATTATTGTAAGGAGTTAATTAAAATACCGTCATGCCATGAATTGTGTCGTAAGATAGTTAGCCGAGGCAACCAAGAAGAAAGCTATCACAATTTTTCACGACTATGTTAAAAGAGTGTGCCGTGTTTAAGATTTACGTAATAAAGTACAGATGTGAACAATGATTTGTTCAATTAAAATATTTAATTACCAATGCAATATATTTTAATATGTGAACTGATATATGAATTAGATTCGTAAGGACTGTAGAACGTCATGTAGTACTTAGTAACTTCTAATGTGAAGGTATACACTTATTATATTTATCAGTTGCACAAATGTGAAATAAAATCCCTATAGATGATCTTCGATAAATATGTCACAGACTCTCAGTTTCAAGTGGAATAAATTACTTAAATCTTATCAAGACATTGACATTACAACACGTCGCCATCATATCAAAGTCGTGAACTGAGATTTGATATGTTATTATGAATATGATGACGAGGATATACGAGTAGAAATAGAAAGTTAAACATATTGTAGACAACTAGACAATTTCTAATCTTACTAATGATTTCTACAAACCTATTAATATTCGTGTTAATTAGAAAGTTTGTAGATAGAATAACTTTTGTTTCCCAATAAAGAATAAAAGTCACCGTTCTATTAACAGTGGTGAATGGAGAGGATGATGCTGTTTACCTTTCATATTAACATCTACCAAAACTAAAAGCTTATAAATTAGGCAAGTAGGTAGGCAGACAAAATATATTTTTACAGACACATGCTATAACGATATTAAATCAATTTAATCTTTGTAGGTAAAGTAAAACTATATAGAGAACTACGTAAGCTGGTTATTGCTGACATGATATCCCACAACAACAGAGAACAATTACTAATATAAATAACTAAAACTTACGCCACTGATATTTCTGTCAAACAAGGTCATGTTGTCTTCAGTACCAGAACAAATTATCATTAGATAAAACTAATGTTTAGGGAAAAGCCACCCATTGTTCTAAATATGGTCCATCCAAATTTAAATATAACGGTTATATACTTTCATACAATTGTTTATGGTTTAAACGGTAACTGTGACGGTTAAAAGTAGGTCGGATTAGAAACTAAAACCAAATCGATAACAAAAAATAACTATGCTTGCCTTAAAACAACCTAGAAATAGTAATAAATTAATCTTCATACAAGTATAAGCTGTAATAGATAGAGAATAAGGTTAGTTTTCCACTGAAAAAAATATTCAAAATGTCATAAATCTAACATTGTTATTATGAAATATACACCCTAAATGAAGGTATAATGATTTCTAATCACAAAATATGTTCTTTCTATATTTTAATGAATAGTACTATATAAGTCAGCGATGTTCTTTAAGTGAAGTGTAGGCAATGATATACTCGTATTACTTGGTTTGAATAACTTAAAAGAATATCCCAAGGGACTGACTTTAAATTTATTGATAAGATACTGTGACGTATTATCGATACAATTTAAAGTGTACATAAAGATATCATATTGGACACTGACTTCTTTATTGTGCGTTTTGGAATCATTTTGTTACACACGCTAAATACTATAAAGTGTTCTACCATATGTGAGTACTATCGCAAGACGATGATTAAGTGATGGTTGCTATATTAAACGAGAACGTGACCTGATTTTTAAAATCTTTTATTATAGTATTAGGTTTACTAGAAAACCACATGGTGAATTTTAAGTTTTGAGAATTTTAAATATTATTAGCCTTTATCATACATTATGCCTAGCTCTTTGTTTATTATTCGTTACTGTTTTGTGGTCATGTTTTCTAAGATTTTTTTAGAATCAGATTTTTAGGACTAGATCTCGCATACTCGATTGCCACCTTTGTTATATAAAACTGTATATTGTGTGCTATAATTACCATTTTATATAATGAGAGTCATGGCTGACATCACTTATCTTATATTAAAGACAGTAATTGCAGAATTTAGACAATCACGCTACATTCACATGCTTTACCTCGTGATCATTTACGTTGCTATGCCGACCTGTCAAATTTTCCTATAAAACATTAGATTATGCAATAGACTTCGTAATATCGATATGAATGTCGTTAAACTGGGTTTTAGCTATCTAGATTATTATTATATTCTCTGGTATTATTATAATCTCCTTGGAAACGAGAAACAAGAATATTAGTAGTCTGTCGAACTTTGATCATTCACTGGCATCAATAAAGTATCACAAGGTTGAAACTGTGATGAAGTCTCTCCTAGAATGCTAACAGTGGACACCATATTAAGTAGTCATATTATGGTACTTCAAAACATTAAAATCCAAAATTGTAATGAAAAGAAAACTATGTATTTGTAACTTTCAAATTGTCAAAACTTAAATATATTTTATGATTATCATTTTGTTGAGTTGAATAGTCTTGTTCATAACATTATCGAAAATTTACAATGATATCGAACTCGAACTTTATGCTCGTGTAGTAAACGGATAGTCTACCATCATGTGAATCGTTTACCAAATCCCTAAATACAAGTACCCACGACCTTGTCTGCGCTGCTGCGAAGGGCGTCACGTCACTATCGAGTGGAAGTAAATTGTTAATATCGACTTATCGGCAGATAAGTAGATATTAATAATTTGCCTCTACTGCTGCGCACTACCCTTCTCTTTTAGTCACAGAGGATCCGTCAGGCTTTCTATGGATTAGTTGACTTTACACATTTTCTAAACAGAACCAACTAACACGTACAAAGTACCTAGACAGGATTAATCCTAAAGAGAGATACAACATCATCATTTTAGAATTACTCGCGAAAGATTTTGACAGATTAAAAGTTTAGAAAGTTATAAGATTGATGACATAAGGTAGTAGAATTTTCTCGTTTCACCATAGAAAATATCTGTTACAAATACATAAAGAGCGTGCGAAATTTAAATAATAAGTTAACACACATAGCACGTCATTAACACTATGTAGTATATAAGTATACACAGGTGTGTGTATTGTGAGACTATCTTTTGTTTTAAGTACTGAAGATGTTTAAATTCAACCATGATTTAAAAATCTTTAAGACATAATAATATAATACATTTGAAGATATATTTAGAAGGCATATGGAGCATCATGTTCAATACAAACATTAAAATATATTTTAGATCGTACCTAATAATGTAACTGGATTACATTATCTTACTACCCTAAATGATCACATACAGAAAAGAAAAACAACTACACCGCTGTGTATTTGGCTGTTGTCTTCTGTGAGGTAGAGGTCCTTCCCCAGTCGGGCTTGCTCGCCAGTTTCGTGCCGTACCTTATTTTTATTGATTGTAATGTGTGTTAGTACACATCTGTTATAGCTTTACAAAAGTAGCGCAGGCAATAAACTCATTAATACCAGAGGTCATGCTAACTAATCATTGTTTTGCTTATTGCGACGCCAGATAGTCTCCTTGCGTGACACCTACGCTACGCTAAAACCACTAGCTTTCGCTATTAGCTAGAAACCAAAATCTACATTGAACAGACGCAGACAATAGACATATACCTACTTTCAGGTGTACTAAATACGACGTATATAAATATACCTACGAGTATAATAGTAACTAGGTATGTTTACCAACAGCATTGTTTACAACACTTTCTGAGAAAATGTTTTAATTAAACATGTGAAACCTCAGAAAAAAACATCACAACAGTTTAATTTATTCTTCTTCTTTTATGTCTTGACGTAGGAAAGGAAGTTCTTATTTTGCATTTGTTTTTATATTGTACCGAATATATAATTGGATGTTTTTTTTTGCCTAACTGCTAGGAAAAAAAATAGTTTATTCGAGGATTTCTTTTAATGATATAAATAAGTTCTATAATGTACATAATATACATTTCAATGACTAGTAGTAGGTAGTACGAAATCATTATGTAGCCACCAATGATGACCCACTTTAATGGTTTCCTTCAGTATTTTTCCTTAAGAATGTTTTGATAAATCTCACGAGTTGATTAAGATAAACGATGTAAGAATCACGGAAAAAGTGTAGCTTGGAAAAATACTTTAAAAAAACTTAGATAGTAAAGATAATAATGTTAACACTTTTATTGCGTGGTTTTTGTATGAGTAATTGTGAATGTTAATGCAAACAAACTAACCTATAGCAATTTTTGAATGAGTAACAAATATACCTTAAAGAACAAACATTTTTAAGTAATTTCCATGTGAAAGACACTTTAATTTATGAAATATTTAATTAATCAAATTCATATAGTAGCACTTGATACTGAGACTACATTATGTCAGATATGAAAAACCACACGCATTGAAATCTAAATCATCTACTCATTAAATCTTACCGTGTGCAAAAAAAATCACAAATTGTCCTATATCAAACAGCAATAGATATAAACATACATTGTAAGACCAATCCGACAATTAGTACAGATGATATGTAATTAAACGCCATTTGCTTCTTCGTGGAACCGTTATATTGAAATGTTTTTAACGTTTTAATTACGAGAAACAAACCATGTGAACTTATATTGGTCTACTAACTGTTTTAATATGAAGTTTGTGTGTATGGCTAGATGTTTTATAAGGCAGACTTAGACGAACTTTTATATTTTAAATTTTATAACTTGGTTGTCTTAGTATGGTCCGATAATAGTGTAACTTTATATCAAGAATGCCTAAGCTGTTTTTGGGTATTGAAATTAGAAAGGGTTATTTTTAACAAGCTTGCTTGTTTATCGGCATTATTGGTAGATACTGCAAAGCATGGTAAAAACCTAAACATGACTCGATTGCGGCTGAAAAATAGAACGTGTTTTCATTTAAGGTTCTAAGGACATGAAAGACTAACGCTGAAAGGAGTTTGAACATTGTGGTCAAATTAATAGTTTTGCGGTTTTGTATATGAAAATTAGTGAGGCTTATTGACACGTGTCAATTTATATGAATTAATCAAAATAGGAAAAATGTTTTAGCATCACTTTTATAAAGTTAATTTTGTGTAATAGTGTCAAATAATTTATAATGAACTTAAAGAAAATGTATAATAAAGTATACAGAAGTGTGATAACAGAATATAATATATTTACATAATTTTCTGATAACATTAACAACATGCATTTTGCGTGAAGTTAAAAATAACCAACAACTTAAGTACATCTAATAACAGCATTTTACTCAGAAAAACTAACTGTACTTATAGCAAAATCAATTTTATTGAAAATCTGGACAATGTTTTTTTTATTTAACGCTCAAATAAGGAAGTGAAAAAACCACAGGAAATTAGTGTTTGATAAAAAATGCAATTAAAGTCTAACAGAGGACACTTCACACTTTCTCAAGCAGAATACTTAACATTATTCAAATTACATTTTCAAATAACGGTTGCTTCCATTATTTCCATTATGTGCGGGTAGCTGTACGCAATGTTTCTGTTTATGGCTGTAACTTTATAGACCTTGTCACAAATTAGTTTTTTTAGAAATTAGCTGTAGAAAAGTTTCTGTTTTGACCTTCACGTAATTACATGTGTTGCTTTCTTATTTTGAATTTTAGCCACTCTGAATTTAGTCAGTGGAATATTAATCCTGGTAATTACAAATCGAAAACTAAGTATGATGCCTTCAGTAATTACTTGACTATTAAACTAGTAGTAGGGGGTCGTGGATTCGATTCCCACCCAGGGTAATTTGTTCAAATCGGATTTTTTTTTAATTTTCCGATTCGTATCTATGTTTTGTTTATGGGTGTTATATATCAATAGGTGTTATTTATATATAATATATAATACCTATGTTTAACAGTTGTCTGGTTTCAACAGATTCCATCTAGTTTGGGATCAAATAGCTTTAGTAGGCTAATAGTGTGAGCACCAATAAATTATAAACTCCTATCTATAGTAGCAATTTGTCCTTATCACCTGACTTTGAATTAGATAGATCTGCTGCCTTATTTCACTAAGTATAGAATTACATCATCTTTGGCAGTTTTGTAACAATTTTCCCTTCGATATTGTAAGGTCATGACATCGATAGGTAAGTACTTAATCAGTTATTAGATGACTAGTGTTATGAAGTTTAAGATCAGCATTTACGTATCTTATATTGATAACCTATAAGTAAGCTTTAGTGGCAATGGCAACCTTATTAACTGTGATAAGCGGTTGATGTCCTCGTGTTTTCATGTTATCAGTATGGGAATGTTTTAGCGCCATATTTTAAACGCCTAGTACTTTACTTTGTAGATTATCATCTGTACTTTGTATCTAGATTAGGCAACAGTCCTTTTTATTATTATAGCGAATATGTCTTATCTTATCTTATCCTGTTTAAGGCTATCCTGTCTGTTCTTATGGCCAACTCCCGCACTAGAGAACAAGCTCTGTGTTGCGGGAGACTTTACAAACATACAATTAACGGACACAAATTAGATAGTTCTGAGTATTGTATTTATGCATTAACTTTTTATTAAACAAGGAAGTTTTTAAAACAATCATTTATGGACTAAAAAGTCTTTTAATTTTGATACCTAACTAAATATTACAATGAACTCAATACCAAGTACAAACCTTTTTTATTCAATGATCAAGGATATTAGCTGGTTGTTGACCCCACTACTAAAAACTAAATGGGAATTGCACACACCTTTTTATGTCAGTTTTTTTGTGATACCTATTACGACGAATTAGAGAATTAAAATGTATTGGAAATGAGTCGCAATGAATGTCACTGGCTCATCAAACAATATAATATAGGTACCATTTAACATATACTACTACGTCTCGAACGTTTTATGTAAATATTCTGATAAAAAAACCGTAATGTGTACGATGTATTTGTCACGTGTGTTAGCCACTAGACTTCTGAACACCACCGCTCATTTTCGAAACGCATACCAATACCGAATTATTACGAAATTAATTGCAAATATATATTTTTAATTAGTCATTTTGAAATTTTAGACCACACATGTATTGCCACGTGATATAATTTGTTTTGCTAAACACGTGTAAGACTGCCTACCTGAAGTTTTTGGCGCCAACTCTTGACCGTAAGAAGTTGTGTTGTTTTTTGTTTCTACTTTGTGTTTCGTGACTGACAAAATACAAATTGACGTATTACGTAAACTGTAAAGATGACTTTTACACTAATTATAACAAAATTACATTTGACGGCTCTTTTGTTTTCCAAATTCAAAATTCCAAATTCTATAATATTGTCCAGTTAAAAAATTGAATATAAATAAATAAAATACAGTCGAAATATAAAAACAAAAATAGACAATATTTTCTTATTATTATGTACTTAAATTTCACACTAAATTTCTATAAACAAAACTGAACCATATAGAACTAAACATACGGACAATTTAATAAAAAAAGTTTCTGGCTAATGAATTGAAATGTATCTCCTACACACAGTAAGGAGTACGTACTAATAAAAGAGATTATGTACAACTCCTTTTGTAATAGTATTTATACAAAACTAGAGTGCCCCTTACTTTGCCCGGGCTATTTGTTTTGTATCTTTTTAAATGACCCAGGATCAGGCGCTCTTCTAGTGGCTCAATTTCAGGTTTGTTGTCAGCTGGCGGTTTACAATCTTCGATGATAAATTACTTAGTTTATGTAAGTACTAGCTGTTACCCGCGGCTCCGCCCGCGTGGATGTCGGTAATCGCGGTAGCCTATGTGTTATTCCAACCATAATCTATCTTTGTGCCAAATTTCATCCAGATCCCTTTAGTAGTTTTTACGTGAAAGAGTAAAAAATCTTTGCGTTTATAATATTAGTAGGATAACTTACGCACACAGTGATATCGTGGCACGTAAACGATGCTTGTATATAATCTAAGGATGCTACACCATAATCCCAAGAATATAATGTCAAATAAACTAATAAACCTTATATTAAACGGGAGCTTCAACTTCTTCAGCAAACTGGGAAACCGTCCAAAATCTTTGGCCGTCCCTGACATATGGTGGTGGTTTATTTATAAGTAATTACTACTTTTATAGTACGTATATTAACCTTCGATGTTAAATAAAGATCTACGGAATGGAGGTTATGCAAATTTAACCAACATACAAAAATGGTAGATATATATACGTTATGTATACATACAGAAATCTAACAACTAACAATATCCAAATACTATTCAATTGGTTACATTGGTAAGTACCTATGTTATTTTTTTCTGATACCAGTGTCAAAAAGAAAATGCCACTTATATCTAACAGATACATTTATTATCAGTTGCCTTTTTATAACGATTGCCTATTATTATACAAAAACAGGTAAGAAATAGAAGAGAAAAATATATTGTAGAATAAATCTGTCAGTTTTAGTAAAAAAATATATCAATAGTAAAACTATATACTGCAATTAACTTCGGGCCGTACTAATCATCCGTGCATCCGTATCAATTTTCCTTCTTAATTTAAAATTTAAATTTTAGGATTATCATTGATCGAATTTTAAATTCAAATCGAAAATAAATCGCTATAATTTTTAGCTCCAGCAGTAGTCAGTTCTTTTTACAAGAACTTTTTAATGAGTTTCCCGGAACAAGCCCTGAGTCGCGGCAAACTTTGCCAACATACAATTACCGGGACACAAAGAACACCAAGACTCAGAAGAATCATTCATAGATCACACAATTTTTGTCCCATGTGGAGATCGAACCCACAACTCTTAAATGGTTACCTCGCCTTGCCTATAGCGTATAGGCAAGGCGAGGTAACCATTTAAGCTACTGAACCAACCGTATAGTCAAAGTTCTGCTAAAAATATGTGCAGCTCAACGAATTATTTATACCGAATTATATCACGTCTTTGTAACGAAGGAGGTTGCACTTGAAAGTTTACTTATAGGACAATATATTTAAAAAATATCCTTATTGAACAGGTGCCCAAAAATATCTAGAAAATAAATATCCTTATTGGCCATGGACAGGTGACTCAGTGAATAATGAACTCGTAAAGGTGAACTACATAACTTTTTAAAGCGTTTCAATAATTTACGTAGTATTTTCAGTTGTGATTACCATTAAATGTTAATTAAAAGGTCAAATAAATTTATACATAAGTGTACGTATATAATTAATTAATTACCTACTTAATTATATAATATATCTACGCAGTTTTACTAATTATTTTTAATTATAATTAATAATACCGACGTGAGATAATAATATTATCGTGAGTGACATCAGTGTTAACTTAAAAAATTAGTACAACAATCTTTGGCACATACAGAAAACATAAAACCGGACGTCTTATGTTTTTTGTTCAACGAAAATTCTCACAAATGGCTTAACCGATATTTAATTCCAAAAAAAATGGTAATGTATCACTGGGATAGAAAAATGTTTCTTTAAAAACGCATAATCAATGTGTGTACTCGTAACTATAGTTGTGGTAGCGGTTTTCTCTAAGGTCTTCCCTAGTCGAGCATGCTCGCTTATATGGTGACTCTTTTACGCTAAGCATGCACTAATACAATGTATAAATTCGGGATTTTCCTTATACCTTTATCATTTTTCTTATTTTTGTTATAATTAAGTCTAAAAAAAGTTTATTTAAAAGCTTACAGGGTCGATAAAAAAGGGTTCACATCCGTTTGCAAATAATATCTAATCTCCAATTAATATATTTTTCCCACAAAAGTTTTATGAAGGCAAGTTCCTTAGAACATCGAAAAATATTATTTATTCATAATATTAGCCAATCGCATTTTAGCTCTGTAGGTAGGGCCAATATGCAAATATTATACCCATAACTTATAAAAGAATCGCCCGCTTATACTAAAATAATTATAAATTTTAATAGAATCACACCTAAATTATTTTTTTATTATTTCCATGTAATTTTACAATACCTATTTTTTCTGCAAAAAAATAATAAAGTCTAATAGAAATGGTGGACTAATTCCAATAAGATCATTTTTTTTAATATACTACCAAGGTGGCAAATAAGCATACGGCCCGCCTGATGGTAAGCAGTTACCGTAGCCTATGGACGTTTGCAACACCAAGGGTGTCACTCACGCGTTGCCGACCCTTTAAAAACCTTAATATTAACCTAATGCCGGCTACTTATACTTGATCGAAGAGTGCCGGCTAATTTTAATAAAAGCAACAGTGGACTACCACTAGCTGATGATGATAATACTAATGATAAGGTTAATAACCTTATCGTTAGTAGTAATATATGTTTACTGCGACCCACAGATTTTTACTCACAGATAGTTGTTTCTAATCTAAGTGTACTTTGTGTCCGTGAATTATATTTTGGTAAAGTCCCCCGCGACACAGGGCTAGTTTCTTAGTGCGAAGACTCTATCTGCTCCAACGTGGGTGTATATATGTTCACTTTTGCTTACCCACGAAGTAGTTGTAGATGTGAAATTAATGAGCGAAATTGAACATTTTTGACTTAGTGGTCAAAAATGTTTAATTTCGCCCCTCCCTTATTCCTATTATAGCCTGTTTTTATTCATGGTTTTATGGTTTTCAATAATAAACTAGCCATAATGTTGTTTATCCATATGTCTAAATATAAAATAATGTTCTACTTATATATTATATTTCGCGATAAAATCAACGTTATAATCACATAAAGAAATTTTAAAACTTGTGACATTAATTTCATCTTTGCGTGACGTTTCATACAGAACAGCGTTATAACACGCATTTTTCATGTTGGCAAATTTACATATTTACGATTAGCAACACCGCAGACTGAGACGACCGTTGCTTTATTGTAAAAAAACTCAAGGGCACGAGTCGGGGACCCGTAGATTCTTGACCCCAAAACGTGCGTGACGGGTGTGTTTGCATCTACTACATTACTAGGACGTTTACCCTGGTCGTATTCCCAAAGAACAGCGCCAAATGGGGCTTTTGATTCTTTAGGTTAAACATATAATATACTTCGGGTATTAATACGACGTATTAACAATGTAGGTATTTGACAAATACATAACCTACATGTGTAAATAAATTTTCCATCGGGGCTTCACCTGCGTTAAATTTGGATTTCGTTCATTGTCACTTGTCACGTTTATTAATAATCCCTAGGGTTGTTGCGTGATATAGGTACTTCTCTCAATAAACAGGCTATAAGCTGAAAAAAGATTTTTTACAATCTGACTTGAAGTTACTAAAATTAGAGCGTTGAAAAAAACTTTTCTCCTTACAATATTGTACAAATCACATAAGTGATGTACGAGTAAGTAGGTATATGTGCTTGACAGATAATTCGGCATTATTTAAAACTAGGTAAGTAGCACGGCATTAGATAAAGAAAATTACCTTTAAGCCACCAATTCAGTTTATCAAACACGATAATCTGTATGATAATAATCGCACTCAATCAAAGTATGACTACAGGAATCTTTAGGTATTGCTTAGGTATTTATTAGACTAGCTGTTCCCTAGGACACTTATAATACAGCCTTTTATTTATACGATGAATGGCCAGTACCTACTTCGAACAATAAAATCATGAAGATAATAATAGCATTGATTGTTGTCTATACAATGATTGAAACTCAGGAGTACAATCTTGAACACTCATGCAGGTTAACACCTACATGAGTGTTGAAGATTGTACTAAAACACAAATATTATGAGAAGTTATATAACCGCAAGAGTGACAGCCAACTTTTTCCAAGGCTTAGATTCTAGTAAGATTAGTAACTTATTTGCGTTTGTCACTTATATTTATATCAAGAGAAAGAAAAGTTTTTGTGATATAAATTATAAAAGGAAAAACCTTAGTTCGAATACCTACGATTTATGAAAAATGAAAGTCATCACAAAAATATTCAAAAAAATATCATTAACTAAAGGAAACATCAAATAAATCGACACAGATTTCTTTGTTTACAATCTTTCAACAGATCCATTTGTTTACGTACATTGTCTCAAAACCGACGAAATAACAATTTATACTCCTTTTTCTGACAAAGTAAACAAAATTCAGTCTGTAATTCATATTTGTGTTTACATATCTAGCGATTTGGACAGCACGTTGTTTATTTGGCTCTGATATTCAAGAATACCAACATTTGAATGACCGCCAAAAGTAGATTTTGCCAAATGAAATAACAAGCCAGACAAAACTATGTATTTCTACTCCATTCACACAGATATGTCGTCTGAAGTCTGGGACTAAAATTTCACACAGCCAAATTAGTAATTTCTGCTGCAAAACTATAGAACTCATAAAATCCATACATAACGACTTCAATTTATTTGTCTAATTAGAGTGGCAAAGTATTTTCACAACTGTATTTATAAGTTGGCTGCGCCAATTTGCATGCTGGTGAAAGACAAGCCAAAGAAGACATTAGTCACGAATCATTTGGAAAATGCTGAAATCATTACGTATTTATTTTGTACAGTTATTTGTGAGTAGGTTAACATTACACTGTCTAATTATGTCTAGATGAAAAACCTTTAGCTAACATTGTTAACGGCAAGAAGAGAAACGATTTAAAATTGTATCTTGTGCAATTTAATGATGTATCTATTGAAGTATGTTCAATGAAGATATCTATAAATCATATAAATTCAAAAGTATTAATGTTACTATTAATCATTCGGTTGTATTACGAAAGATTATCTATATTATTACAGGTTAACGTTTTTGTTTATAGAATATTCATCACATTGACGTCATAATAAAACCTTACCCACAAAAGAAATGGGTCAGCTTTCTGAATCTGCGTCAGACATCAATTTGTGATTGCTATTGGAAAACTTGCATTTGCCCCAACCGACGCACATTTCAATGAATTATGGCTTCTAATCCATTGAGAGATGGTACAATATTTTTATTTAAAGAGTTTAATATATTTATCAAAGAACATCTTTCATCTTTCAGGCGTTGAATATTAGGTTGATGCTGATGATATTAGAGATCCAAATGCGTACTTCTTGGATGCAAAGCAATATAGGTCACCTCAATTTTCAGTTATTACTAACGGTAATCGGATATGAAACATGCTCTCAATCTCAATTCTTGGAAAACTTTTTAGATCAAGATAAAAGTTTAGGTAGTTTTGAGAAATTTACTTCTAATTATTTTACGGCTTACACTATAAACTGCTTACGTCAAAAACTAAAGCGATGGCCAAAATTTCAAAGTAGATATAATTTATTACTTAGCTACCAAAGTATGTTGGACTCAGAATGAAATTTATTGTAATGAGGCTGGTCTTAATGTCGCGGTTGGTTGGAAGTCGATTTGGCTAATGAAGATATCTAGCGAGACAATGGACTGGTTTTCAAATGAAATACTATTATTTTTATCATAAGCATACTGCATGTTTCCTTTGTGAAATTCTTATTTTACCACATGCCAATGTAAATGTTTATTCTAAATTGTACTGTGTCCATATTATTATGAAGACTGGTACGGCTAGTTCGTATAACAGTTTTAAAAATATGTTTCGATTACGTGTTATACTAACACTACTTGCTTACATATCTAATCTAACAGCTGATATTGAGGACAATGACAAAACGTGTCTAAAATTTGCGATAGAAGATGGCATAGATAGCAAAATTGATAAATTATCACCATGAGCTAAATTTAGTAGGTAAAGGCGGAGGACATCAAAGAATCGACGATATGTAGATACTCGTAATATAAAGTTAATGTCAAATTCTTAGAAATTAATTGGCACTGTTAAATTTACTTTCTTTTTACACATGGACCATGGTGGAAGTAATAGTAATAAGTGAAATTTAATTATTTTTTTATTAAAAATTCTTATATTAAAGTGACATCATAAATTAATTTTAAATTTAAAAGACTGTTAGACGTCGTTGTAATAGAATAATAGATTATTCTGAGACTTTAAAATTAACCTGCCTGTTACCAAGGGCAATATAAAATTGGTAACATGCCAAGCCATTTCATTTTATGACACTTACTCAACCAACATACCCCTAACTCGTTCAGTTATATTTCAGTCAACTTTCTTGTGAAGTTTGAAATAATAAGGTAAAAGGATAAAGTAGGTAGAAGATCGGCCTTAATTTATATGAAATACGATGTGAGACAAACTATATACCAGGTATTTTATTTATGAAATCCACCCACTTGCTAAATTATACCTAATTGTGTTTTTCATTGCCAATTTTAAAACTAACCTAAATGTTGCATGCCAACATAATCGGTAACGACCCACACGCACGCACCTATTGTAGTAACAAGCAATATATGTATTTACACACACTTTTTTTTTTTTTTTTTTTTATACTTCTTGGGTGGCAAACAAGCATACGGCCCACCTGATGTTAAGCAGTATCCGTAGCCTATAGACGCTTGCATTACTTTCTCAGCATTTTGTCTACCTAATATTAAAACATTGTTTCACACAATCCTATTTCCATTACTTCAACTGCTAAGTCATTAGTCACTTATGTAAACGTATTCTTCCATGCTATTAATAGAATACTTAACTATCAATTAAATCCAGGCTATTGAGTTTGATGTTTAACACTTAATGGCTCCACGTGGCAAGGTTATTTACAGCCTAAGTGACGATCAATCGTACTACTAACATTAAGATACTAAAACCATTAATTTTATTGAGAACTAAGCGGGTTCCCTCACTATTCTACACCTGTTACATATGGGTGATACATTTTCTTAGCGTAAACATTATTTAAATCTCGCGAGCTTCATTCTGAACCTACATACTGTTGCTGGGGCTTGAATTGTATTATCTCTGGCGCCGCCGTGATTTCTAATTCTTATTTGTTTCCATTAGCAACTATACTTGAGAGGAAAATATTTTTTTATAAAACTTTTGTTAATTAACTATGATGGTTTCGAAGAAGTAAAGCAAGCCATCCAAGTTGATATAAAAGGTGACGTGGCTGGTGCAAATTCAGTTCAAAAATATTAATAAGGACTAAGACAACAAGGACATACTGAACTTGAACTTTAGAGCAATAGCCTCGTCGCATGACAATTTCATACATTTTATTGTTTCTTATATAAATATGACGAGTTTTGTGTATTCAGATGTATATAATAACTGAAGGTTGATATTGAAGATATAAAATACACTGCAGCAACTATTTGTGAAACTTTGATGTTGTACAAAACGGTATATTTTATAGTCTTTTAATAATTATTTTTTATAAAAATATTTCAAAAAGCTGACGATTTGAAAAGCGAAAAAAGGATAAAATATGTATGGATAAAAGACAACGATTAAATGGCTTTTCTGGTATCACAGAGACTTGAGAAATAATAAAACATATTCTAGCTCTAAGGACTTGGTGAAATTATGTAATGAAAATGAGGAATTTAAAATTTCATAATAACTAACAATTTGAAAATCATATTCTAAACAATAATTTCATTTTGCTTTTTAAAATCAAGCGCATCTTATAGGATTTCACCATCTATGATTCACTCTGTGGAGGATTTCTTAAAACAACGGTGTTTTGAATTCTTTCTAAATTTTGATGAGAAAATATATTTGCGTTTGAAGAAGGTGCATTGTATTCTAATTTTATAAGCTTTGAAACTATATAAATAATTTACTTGAACAATAATTAAATCCAGACTTCTGGAGCACCCATTAAAAAACACTCGAACCTCTATTAGCGGATTTAAATCGAAGTTCAATTTTAGATGTTCATGCAACAACTATCTTGCACATTAACAAGTTTATAATCCAATAAACAGTCATTTGTTTGTTAAGCAACATGATGTTATAAATTATGTGAGACTATTTAAACCAAAAAATGTGTTACAACAACCACATTAAAAATCTAGGTTTAAAAATATCAGTACTTTGGACCTTGTTTACGTACAAATGTTTATTTGATGAAACGAAATCAGTACAAAGCTCTTCCGAGTTAAATGAGATCAGTTATCTTTGTGGATTTTATGTATGAATTGACGCGTATTCCTTTCTGTAGGACAAACAATGGATTTGATTGTTTATTTAGTTAATGTTCCAGTTTATGATGTATGTTTTGATCGAATATAGGTTGAAATATTTTCACACATTATTTTTATTTTGAATCTGAATCGCTAAGGCAAGCAAATATGACATTTAATATTATTGAAATAAAGGCTTTTGTAGACTTAATAGATCCAGTCATAAAAGATACACGTGTTGACAAGTATAAGACAATTATGACAAAAGTAGTTGTCATGAAGTTTATATTCTTATATTGCGCGCTAACTGTGATTACCTGCATTAAGTGTATGAGAGAAATGCATTGTGTTTAATATTTTTTATCATCTGAGACGGAGAAAAAAACTAGGACAACTAATGCCTAGCAAACTGGTAGTTACGCAATCTGTTTTCACAAAGATTTAAATCGTATAAACCAATAGGGTGAAACTGTTCAAAAAACCGTGTCCAGCTATGCTTCAACATAGAAAGATAGAAAGGCTTGTTGCAAATGAGACAAGCCACAAAAAAGAACACTTAGTAAAATCTACACCGCTAGGTGTCTTATAAATGAAGCAACCAAGTTTTCTCATGGATATGCTGGATGCATGGATAGCGTAGGCCAGACAAGAGGGACCTTACGCTGGTTTTCAACTGGACCTTGTGGTATAGGCGATTGTGTTGTTTGTTGCTAATTTACCTAAACTCTAGCATTCAAATTTTATAATAGCTCTCCTAAACTATTAATCATGTTCTTTTTATGTATCGTTTTGCGTAGGGTGTTTTATAAGAATCAAATCAGTATATTAAAATAAACTGTGATGGAGATGGGACTCTTCCAGATCTTTCTATTATGATTCTATTTTCATTTTCCTATCATAAACACACTTTTAACTTTACGATTATTATTTTCACCTATAACATAAAAAATAAAAGTTCGGGTTGATACTCTGAGAAAAAACATCGCAGACGCGTATTATTTTTGTCACAGAATATTTAACAGTTTGAGTGTGTTTTAAATTATTTATAATCACAACATTAATAATGTTTCGTTATTGTTAATTGTTAAAAACAAATGATTTGGCACTAACAATGTTATGACTATTACTGAGTTTCAAGTTCGTTTGGGATTACATTATTTTATTCTAAATAAGAAATTTTTAACTACTCACCTACATGTTTTATAAAATTTACTTGGATTGCTTTTGTTCGGTATTGCTATTGAAGTAGACTTTTGAGTATCCTGAATAAAACGTTATGCATAATGAGATAGAAACAGACAACTTTAATTAAAGAGTAATAAAATACCGCATTGCATCTACTACTGTTCAGTGGAATAATCGTTTATCTTGATTAGGATTCGGTCACGTTTTACAAATGTATTAAAATTCATTTTATGAAGAAAATTGTAAAATTCTTTCAAGTGTTTAAAAGAAATCCTTCAAAGAACTTTAATTATGTCACATGTATAACAAATCATCATATTAAATGGAATTACGTAACATTTTTTTCTCACATCCATTTGAAAATTATGTGTGAATAAAAATTATTGTATTTTATTAACTTTGGCTTCGAACAACGGTAAACATTACCGTTGATCTTTAAATTTATTTCAAAATAGCAACCAGGCATTTGTTTTATTTTACAACGTGCCAACATTTTACCATCTTTATTAGAAATACCGTTAGTTTTAACAATATAGAAAATTTTCCAGTACATTATATACCTTATAACTAACGTTGATGCTATGAAACGGTCTGCTGTCAATAACTACTAAATTGATGTTTCGTTTATAAAAGCCATTTAATTGATTTTAAGCCGATTACCTAATCGGTTCGTTTCTTCTAATGAAACATTTGAACAAAAGTACTTCTTTCAACATTTTAATGTTCTTGGACTGCGATCAATCCATTAGTAACTATAGAGGCCACTGTCCCCATTCCAAAGTGAAGCAACATTAAATTTAAAATAAACCTTGAACTTGAACTAAAACTTTTAACTGTAGAACAATAATACATAAAGAAATACATTGAAATATGCGGGCTAATATATATATTTACATTTTAGAACAAGAAAAGTCGTGAAATGAAATTTCAAATTATCGTCACTAAAATATTGATTGCAAAAGTTGAGATTTATCAATATAATTAACATTTATTATTCCATCCCTTTTAAAACCCGATGAAAACTCAGAAGCTTAGTATGATAAAATCTTGAAAATGAAATAAAAAAAAACATCCATATTTTAACGCGCATGCAAATTTAGATATAGGCGGTAAGTATGTACCTTTGAGAGCTGACGAAACTTGTCTGTCATTAATCTTATTGTTATTTAGGCTAACACAAGATCATTGCTAATATTATGCTTATTTAAACTGTTCAAAATGACAGATAGTTATGACGTCTTATTTATTTTATAACCTACACTTGCGTTGTCATTATCAGACAGTCTGGCGAACTGGGGGGCCCACGCTCAATATAAATTTAAGAATTATATCTACCGATCCGCAAGTTCTTGGAATTATGTTTTTAAACTCGTTTCTCTGTATATTTCCTCCCAATGTCTCGTACATGCGCGTTAATTTTACGAGGCTGACACTGAAATATTTTAAGACTTTCGTATTTTGTAACACGGTTCATAGTCTAAATTATATAAAGATGTCTGCAGTTTGTAGCGTGATGTCTAGCCACTAAAGTTATTAATAAAACAAGATAAGCTATAAATATCATTATCATGTCTAATATTGACACGACTGATATTAATGATACAACATCAATATTAATCAAAGAAAGTGTTGTTTACGGAAGTTTCACTGAGGAAATGAAACTCTCCGCTTTATAATATTATATTCCTGTAATAGCTAACGGTGATAGGAATAAACTGTTAACATTATTCAGACTAACTCGTTTTACAACTATAATTTTATTAATTACTAATATAGCTAGTTACTTTAGTGTCTTGGCAAACTAATTAGCAAACACAAATTATATGTAAAAAGACCTCATTAATGTCTTGATACTGAAAATTTAAAAGGTGTTTAACCTAACCGACATGGTTCAGATACACACTTAATATACCGATGAGTAGTAATTAAATTGATAATAGGTTTAAACTAGTTTTAATCCGTCTTAAAATAAAACAAATTGTTAGAAATTGTCAATTTACAGATGTCGTTCGAACTGTTTAACAAAATTCTGACTTAATCGCAATGCTTTTGGTAGTGAAGACCAGAAAATAAGCAACAAGTAATGACGTACCTGTGTTACAAATGATATAGAAAAATCCATCTAAGATAACCTATCGTAAGATTCCAGAGGAATTTCTTGCCACGTACGATTAGGCTGTGGTATGAGCTCCCTGTCGAGGTTTTCCCAAGAGACTGTAGCATGGGGTTCTTCAAGAAAGGAGTTATAAGGTTTTTAAAGGGTCGGCAACACGTGAGTGACACCCCTGGTGTTGCAAACGTCCATAGGGTACGGTAACCATCAGGCGGACCGTATTCTTGTTTGCCACTTTGATGGTATAAAAAAAACCTAGTACTTAATAACAAAAATTTAGACGCATTTTTCAAAACTTGACAAAAAGTGACATCGCCATTCTCATTTTTACTACATTAGGAGTTATGTTTTCATATCTGTAGTGCTTTTACATTGTACATTTTGAGACACATCATGGTGTGCATTTGTATAAAATGCAACAAAGAACTATTTTATAAACAAACAAAAGAAAAATAATATATCCTTCTAAGAATCTATCTTGGTCTTGTAATTACACAGTCAATGCCCCCACAATGCACAATGTTAATGTCTCACAGGAGGCACGTACTACAATAAAACGGCACATTTTAACACAAACAGACATATTTACTACGGAAATGTGTAAGTAAGTTTATCTTAACTGTAAAAAATAGTTAATGTAGATAGCTTTTATTCATATTTTTCTAAAATTAAACGCTCATTAATAAAGAGCCAGTGTTTGTTAATGCCGGTTCGTACGTATTTAAAAATATACTTTAATCATGTCAATTTATAATAATATATGAATTCAATAACTAAGTATTAGTAATTTAATTGTTATTTGAACCGGCTTGAAACGTCTTAATTTGCCGCCAGTGAGATTCACAACAATTTTTCCCGCCCTGATGTTCACTAATTATGATAACGTCTCAGTAAACGAACTTGATGGTTCGTGGAAAATTTGTGATAATTTAATGTGGAACACTTACCAATGTAGCGACATTAAATTCTCCTTCGTTCGTCATTAGAAAACAAATAACGTCACCAGAAACATATGGTTCTCTTCCTACTATATTTAGTTCTATTAGTACAAATTTAGTTCTATCTAACAAAATTTTGCTGTTCTTGTAATGAAAAGTCTTGTGTTTAAATTCTTACAAGAACAACAACAAGCTTGAAATTAACTGCTTGCACTTTCCAAACACTGTCTTTATAATATCTGGAGATTTGTTCCTTTAATATACTTACAGTGTAGGTATGTATAAAAGCTCAAAAGACGTAAGCAACTACTAACCAATATGCAATTGTGTTATTTTCTAAGTCACTGCATAAAGGACCTAAAGGCCAATTTCGTGTACACGATTTGAAAGAACCGATTTCTATCGAAGTATATTATTAATATACATTTGTAAGATCAGACTGCACGTCTGCTTCAGTTATTCCTGTTTATGTTTATGTACATCTAGATATGATTTATATTTTACAGCTGGATAATGTGGTACGTTCAATGAATCATCGTTGATCTTTGTTATTGTTCAACTGATTTTTCTAAGTCTGGCAATTCTAAAATGACGTTTATAGTTTGGCAAATGCTGTCACAAACGTCGTTTCTGACACTTAAGCTTAAAGTTTGATGTGCAGGTACGTACCTGAAAAAAAATATAACAATAATTATTGTTGGATAATAAAAATAAGATAGGAATAAAAGGTACATTACTTTTAGTATAATGGCCATATGGCAATATGATCAGTCAGTTACGTCATCAGGATAAGATGATGATGATGATGATAATGATTCTAAGCTCTTTAATACTGAAGGAAAAACTTAGAATTTTCCCAGCAGCAGTTTTCTTTGCGGAAAACTTGATTAGTCATGCTAGCTTTATGGAAGGATGCCTGCCTTGTATACAAATGACTCATGGAGCAATTAGCATTAAGCATACAAACCGACTAAGTGTGAGACGCCCCTTGCTCTATTACGGTTTTCTTACATACGAGATATAAGAAATATCTGCATGTTTTGGTCACAACTTTCAACAAAACAACAATATTAATTATGTTTTTACTATTGACAACATTAAAGATTCGTTTTAACTTTTTGGTAATAAGCCAGAAGCAGCTCGTTTTATTTGCTGACAGAACACAGTTTTGAGCTAACCAGAATCTTTTTATTAAGCTGATCTTCCAAATGATACCCTTAAACTATTATGTTTTTTTTTAATATTGATATGTATTATTTACTAATAATTAATTTTCGATCGAGAGTTGTGGAAAATCATGGGGGAGGCCTATGTCCAGCATTGGACGTCTTTTGGCTGAGATGATGATGATGAATTAATTTTCCTCGTTTTTTTAAATAAGATTTAGATGATCATTTCTAAGATGTTGGCATAAATAAACTATAAATCAGAATCTAAAAAAATAACAAGCTTCTATAGGCTGGGTAATATTTTGAGCATATGGCTCACATCAGACGATCATTCGTTACGATCAAAGATTTCGTCTAAATCGGGCATTATGGAATCATAAATCGATTACGAATCGAATGTAATAGCGGCCCTAGTTCTGATATCGATATTATTATTGGAAATCGATGTTGAGTGTTTGTGAGTTTGTTCACCTGTATGTTTGTGTGTCTCTTGGAGTTCAGTGACTCACAATAAATCGGTCCTCCCGTTAATTTTATACACAGACACATTTGGAACGTCCAAGAAAGAGATAGACACTTGTATAAATGACATTTAAGTTTCTCTCGTTCTTATTTTATTTTGTCTGTCGATTCTGTGCCAAAGTTTAATAACACACCTGTGTCCTTTTGATATTCAATTAAGTAAGTACAAATAGAACAACGAATAAGATGTCTTATTTCATATATTTAAATTTTAAAAGTAGCTGCTAAGCCAATAATTACAATTGTTTTAACAATTTCTTTCCCTTTGTGGATATTTAAGGAATACAATCATAAACATGGCTATGTTTGTAGATACAATAGAAAAAGTAGTACGCACTTGTATCATACAATCAAAACAAAACAGTGACCGTCCATCCGTATTTTTGTTTAACCTCCATTTTATAAAATCCTCAAACCCATTTATATACTTTGAATGTAAACATTTTTGACGTCCGTGACGTAAGCAAACCTAAAATTTTAAAAATGTTACGTGTCTTTATCGTAGTTGACGTCAAATGTTACGTTTTTCTTTTGTTTTGGTATATTATTCTTTATTTGAATAATGTAGTTTTGGTAATTTTTGGCCAGTAGGTTATTCAGATAAAGACTAAAATAGACTATTGTAACTGAATGATTGACGTTTATAAACATTAAACGTTACATTGTATGATTACATGATTGTTTGTCAGACGTCAAATTGTCAGTTCCTAATATTAGTGGTCTGTTATAAATTTTATCTTTTTTAATAATCCTAGCACTGGCTAAGTAAATCAATATTTTTTGTTAGTACATTTTTTTTGGTCAACACCTTTGGCTTTATCCCATTACAGTAAGTTTCTTTTAAAATGTTTACTGTTATTATGAAACAATATAAAAATCCCAGGTGTTCGTCTGTCTAAACACAGAACAGTGTTATTCAATAGGAACACTAAATTACTCTGTGTTATGTTTCTATGTATATTTCCTGTTTGTATCTGTTTCTATCCATTTGTTACGTTTCCAAAAAACCCACACTAAAATAGTTAACCGTGTAAATAAAACCAAGCTTTGATTTTTTCGTAGAAAGTTAACAAAACCGAGTATGAGTTGCGACAATTTATTTATTAGCCATAATTCTCGCTGTAGCTATTAGACTAGAAACGCTTGCCACACACAAACCCAAATGTCAGCATTGACGTCATAGAGGGAGTTAACTAAATATACTACTACAGATTAAGACCGACCGCATACACTTTCATGTTCCGATTTGGGAGCACGGTCCGTGTCGAATACTGTATGGAAACCATAACAATGACTTTATAATATCGTTTCGGATTTTGACCCTAAGACGCTTGAAGATGAGAGATATCTTCTTAGTTACATACACTCCTTCTAATACGATTTCTATTTGCGTCATCGATTATATATCTTGACTTGTGTTATTTACCAATATGTCAAAAACATCTCGAAAAATCATTTAGAAAAAATGATGTCAAAAATTTAACGCTTCTGGGTGGTCAGTTTTCAACATGTACAGACTACGTGCAATGGCTTTAATAAAGATGGGTATAGGAATCGTGTAATACAGCACCGTAAAATGTCATTTCATTACGACCTTTACGACCTACGTATCTTTCCACATCGACAGACAGCTAATCGAATAATGGATTATATGACATTTTACACTCCCACACAAGGTGTTACTAGCCAGGCGAATAGAGGGAAAGTAAAGTGAAAATGAATATTATAATTTAATATCTTAAATGCATGATAGAAAGTGTCAACATCCAAATAACAATTAAGAAGTTAAAATTAGCCTGAAAGAAATTGCACTTAGCGATAAAGCCGCCCATTGTACGTACTAAATTAAATATCGTGTTTGTAATATTATGATGTACAATAAAGAATTACCTACCGATAGGTAAAGGTAGGTACCGATAGGTTCCAACATTTCTGGAAGGACTTGGGAGTGGAAAGAGAAAAAAGAAAGCATTCAGATTGAAGGAAATCACAAAATAATCAATACAAACACGATTCAAATTTTATTTATTTATTTATATTCTCCAAGAAGTCATTATTATCAAACTAAAACGAACATTTTGAATAAGATCATAAAAAGAAGGTGATGAGGTTACTACACCCCGCCAGTAGACCGCAACAAACATAAACATTTTAATAGTATGGCATCGAATCAGAAAACAACTCGTGTGGTTTGAAAAATATTTAAAAATAAAATAAAGGTAGAGGTAAACTTTTTGTTTAACTCTGTTTTTCAACCTTGTTTTTACCAAAAAAACTTTTTAAACACTATAAAAAAAGTTTCTTTAGCAAAAAAATGATGCACCCATAAAAGTTACATACAGATGTATTTTTGATAGTATAATTCAGGTAATAACATACATCACACAGGTTCAGATGATGGTGGCAATTTTGATACCTATAAAAACAATTATTATAATAATATATTGAAAATTAAAAACGTAGGTACCTAGGTTCTTAACTGAAATTTGTTTTGAATACTGAGTCTAGCCTTTGAACTATTAATGATATGATGTAAAACTTATAATATTAGACTACATTTTGTGAAAAATTTAATATTATTTGCTTCTTTATACGTACGTATTTATACGCTATCAAACATTCATATAAAAACATATTTCGTAACAAACCAAATGCATATTCTCTATGCGTCCAAAAAAACCTAACCAAAATAGTCTGGCAGTAGATGTAGGACGTTGCTGACGTCATTTGTAACCCAGTCTCGAAATGCACCGGGCCCTTCCGACGCTAACACGTGTGGCCCAATTAAACTTTATTACTATGCCCAGTAAAACGAACCCATCGATAGGGTTATTTTCGAGGAGCTCCGTATTTTTGATGACAAATCTACTGGCTAGTAAGTAAATATGCACAAAACTATCATTATAATATATTTTATTTTTGACTTGCCTGCTGATGACCTAGCGGTTAATGACTGACTGCTAAGGACTCTTAGTTTCTATTCCCACTCGGGATAAATCCTTGTGTGGTGAGCACAATTCTTTGTTCTATAATATTTATCTATGATATGTATGTACTCAATTGTTCAATGAGTACTTTAATAAATTAATAGGTAATATTTTTTACGATGTGTCACAGATATTTTAAAAGGAAAGAGGTAAAATTGAAGGGAAAACATATTCTTTAAAGGAAAAAAACATGTTTTGAAAGGAAAAAGTAGTACTTTTGTTGAGGTAAATATGCTTTTATTAACGGAAACGTATTTATTTAGATAAAACCTATGCGTTGAAGTAAATAACGTTATTTTTAATATATCTATGTTAATACTATGAAACCGCCAAAACACCTGGTGAGTCACGCTGAGTAATGAGATTCACGGGAGGTAAGTGTTATATCTCAAACAGTTTACTTTCGGACGAAACAATTTTATTACCACGTAGTGTAAACTGTAGTACAGCAAATAAATTTTAAAATACAGAAGCTTCGCAAAATAGCTATAAATTGTAATGTCGGAAAATGTGCGTAAATTTAAACTCTATATTTGTGTTTATAAAATAAGTTTAAAAGGCGAGTTAGTCGCCTCAATCATCTTGTTTTTTTTAAGACATTGCGGAGTACAATTTATGTCACGAAGGACTTTACGTATTATACGACTTTACGTACATTTATTGACATAAAGTACAGCCACGATCACACGAAGTTTAAAACCTGCACGCACAGGCTGCTTCCGACAATGCGCTCGGTCTGGGCCGCAATAATTCAAATGTAACGATGTTTGCCACCAAAATGCTAAGAAGATGAAGACACAACGTTTTAATCCTGTAGAAATCGAACCCATAACACTTGTTGCTATGCTGGTAGCATATATTGTTACTGCCATGTTAATGATTTATATAATATTATATCGTTAACCTTCCTCAAGGAATGGGCTTTCAAATGCAATAAGATTTCTTTTAATCCAACGGCCAGCCCTGACACACCCCTTTACTATTCTGATTATTCTCTAAATCTCGATCTGACAAAACAATGCCTTATTATATTTTATATTTAGATTCATTCTAGATCATTGTCTACAAATACGACTATAGTATTATGAACAGTCTCGTGCTCAAATGCACGGATTTAAATACAAATTGACGTATGAAATCCCTTTGCCAATTTTGATTCTCTAAAATTAACTTAATGTAATCACCTCATCATTTCAGCTATGATTTGTGTGCACGTACTCGTATATAAAAAAAAAGTTAATGTAGGTGAAAAATTAGATATATATTTTTTTTTAATTTGCATTAGGATCATTGATTGTATGGCTAATATAAGTAACAACTACTTAATTCGACTACCAGTGTCACTGAGTAGCCAATAATGAAGCCTGTTTTTCCATTATACAGACGAAGCTTTGAAACCATTAAACATTTCGAAGTAAATATATCTATCTCTTTTACTCTAGTTCGTTAGCACGATGATATAATATATCGACAAGCTCGATGTTGCATTCCTTGTAAAAAAAACAAAAGACGCGAGATTTATAAATGTTTGATCTGAATTGTACGTTTGTAAAGTCTTTTACTGTTTGTAGGGAATGTAATGTTTGTAAAATACTCGGCGATTCAGAGCTTGTTTTATTACCACCATTATTTTCACTATTATCTTTTTTAATATTAAAAACTAATTTAGTACATTTTGCAAAAAAAGATAGATAGTTCGGTAGATATTAGCAATTACCTCGTTATTACGAACCCATATCGTAAAACCATGTAACTACATATATTTCTCTTTTAAAGCCAGATTGTACGAAAATAATAAAACTGTCTTCGTCCTGGTTTTCCTCAGCTTCAGCCAAAGGTTATATTTAGCAAATAAGAACATTAAACAACGGATAATCTTTGGTTTACGTACATACCGACATGTACTTCACAGTGCGCATACGTCTTTTACTAACGCCTTGAACATTGCGTACGTTTGTTCACTTTATTGCAATATAATTGTCGTATAATGTTAATTTTAGTCTTTATGCCACAGGTATAAAGTTCATTTTGTAAAATCAGATGTTTGGATAACATGATTGCCTGCATTGACACTGTTTAGCCTGTTATTAGTATTGAAAATATAAACTTATCAAATGTGAGTTCAAGAACGATTTATCTATGATTGATCGATTTTATATACCTAATAGATACCTAATTATTTTGTGTTTGAGGGTCTCGTAGATAAATACTAGTCGCTCGCATCTGCAAGGTTAACTAAGTCGCGGTCAATCTGTAGATAGATAACCATTAAAAAAAATACCTTGCCTTGGAAAGTAAATAAAGCTATTTTTCTGGGCCTGAACTATCTGGTCATATATAATTGACATACCATCAAGCTTTGAGAGTGAAGGAATAAGGGCATTTGTGTTTGCGCACTATACAATGCTATTCTTGGTATAGTAAAATACCAAAACACGTCAATTTTTTTTTTATTAGAAGAGTAAGAATAATTAAAAAGAAAATAGAAAAATTTATAAGATAAACGAAGTGAAGTTTGAACAAGAATAAGTCATTAATAAGACTTAAGTTCTATGTGATGATTTAATGTTGCTAATTATACATGAAAAAAGAGATAAATTTAAAAGTGAAACCTCACGATGTTTTAAGCCGATTTCAAGGTGTAGTTTTCCCTGTACATTTTTTTTTATATTAGGTACTTGAATGGGAATCATGCATACGGCCCGCCTTATGTTAAGCAGTCACCGTAGCCTTTGGACGCTTGCAATACCAGAGGAATAACTTGCCTGTTGCCAACGAATTTTTTTTACACCAGGGCTTAATTCATTCTTATGATAAGTAATATAAAAAAACGGAAAATGTCGCTAGGGCCGCGTGTACCTATTTGTGCTTGTATTTAGAGTGCTAACTATTTTGATGTATTGTGCGTTTTTAAAGTTAAAATATGGCTCGTTACAAAATTGTCGTCCCACTATTATAAATTTTCATACATTATTGGGACAAAATATAACATGGTTCAAAAATTCATGTACTCCAATCTATTACTGATTCTGAGGAAACTATTGTCAAGTTTCGCTTATACAATGAATAGGATTGCATTTTTTTTTTTGTGAAAGACAACTCCCGCACTAGAGAACAAGTTCTGTGTCGCGGGGAACTTTACAAACATACAATTAACGGACACAAATAACACCCAGACTCAGAACAATTCTTCGTGGGACACACAAAGTTTTGTCCTGTGTGGGAATCGAACCCACAACCTCGTGCACAGCAGGCGCATACTGCGGCCACTGGACCACCGAGCCAGTCAAATTATATCATGTCCTGTGCATTTGATATTTACTTTAATGCCATAACAGAAAACTGTGATAAGTTATGTTTTTCAACAAAATATCTAATTATTGCATTTATTCAACAGCATTGCTATAAAATCGATACTTGATATCTGAACAATGGTAAGTACATGATAAAATTTCAATCGATTTATTCAGAACAAATCGATGCCGACATATTATAAGACATGAATTTGAGATGTCTGATGTAGGTCATACTTCCATCTTCATTTAAATATTTAAGAGATGATTAGTAATACATGTATATCAACGAGTAATAAAACAAGAGGTACAGTCGGGTGTCTCCTTTTTCATATCTAAGGTGGCAACTAAGCAAAATAATTAATCATTAGACAACCACCTACTAAAGGTGAAGAAAAACAAAGTAAGAAAACAGACGTATCTTAAAAGAAACTCTAAAGCCAAGCCTGCTCCTCTAGATAAGTGGCATAAACGGTAGTCGAATCTAATGAAATAGAAAGCATATGTATGGGAGTTGACAGAAGTTTACGTCATTATGTCGTAAACTTATGTCAAATCCTATACATTGATGCATTGCATGCCGTTTATGCCACTTGTCTTGACTGACACTTGAGGGGCAGTCTTGTCTTTAGAGTTTCTTTTAAGATACGTCAGTTTTCTTACTTTGTTTTTCTTCACCTTTAGCAGGTGGTGGTCTAATGTTTAATTATTTTGCTTGGTTGTTACCTTAGATATGAAAAAGGAGACACCCGACTGTACCTCTTGTTTTTTCGTTTGATCCGAAACCTGTATCAGACAAGCGTGTGCGGATTAAGACCTAAACATTCCTTCGTAGCTTACTTGATATAGAAGAAAAGATCCATACCCAGCAGCGGAATCAATGTTATAATATAATTGTATATTGTATTAAGTATCGATTACCTCGATGGTCCAGTGGTCGCAGTATGCGCCTGCTGTGCACGAGGTTGTGGGTTCGATTCCCACACAGGACAAAACTTTGTGGGACCCACAAAGAATTTTTCTGAGTCTGGGTGTAATTTGTGTCCGTTAATTGTATGTTTGTAAAGTCTCCCGCGACATAGAGCTTGTTCTCTAGTGCGGGAGTTTTCTTTAAAAAAAAAGTATGGGAAATACATTTGCACTTACGATATTATTCATCGTACCGCGGTCGTAACGTTCGGTAAAAGAGTGCCCAAAAAAGCGCGAAACTAATAGGTTATTGGAATACAGGTGAGTCATATCCGAACTAAATTCGGTTGAATGGAATATTTTTCGTAATGAGGTTTACTACCAAAAATCTAGGTAATCTGTATAAGTCAGATAAGATAATCTGCAGTTTGGTAAAATTAATTTGTTGTTATAGTTACGGTGAATATACAGAAGCAAAATAACGTGTAATAAATGGATTCAATCTATGAATCATTATTAGGTATTTTCTTAGCCTAAAGATGTCTACTGCTGGACATAGGCCTCTCTTACAAATTTCCACAGCATTTGGTTTAGGTTGACATTGTCCATCAGAAACCTGCAACCATTTCTATATCGTCTTTGTATACCATGGATTTGGTTTACATATTGATATGTATACAAGGTCTTTACGTGATCAGAAGGCTGGCTTATATTTTTAAAGAATAAGCATTGCCATTCAGCGTAGTAAACATAGGCGCCTATTAGGCAGTACCCTCTTTTCCTGTCTATTTTTATTATTAGAATTTATTTTTAATTGCTGTTAATATGGTTTTAATATTACATGATTTACTGTAGGTATTATATAAAATGAATAAATATTAAATCCTTGCAACGCCTTATTTATTTTGTCACTATATTGCCATTTAACTTAATTTTAATGTAATAACTTAACCATGCTAAGAAAATTCTAGTAGGACTATTTTCATCAGTAGACGCCTCTTTGGACTGATATGACGATAATCTCTATTCATTAAATGAAATTGTACTATTTATGTGGGTAGGTGTCCTGGTAAAGGTTGCGGGATTGATTAGTTCAGCTCAGGACCCGATGCTGAGGAAATCTTTGAGGGAGGCCTATGTCCAGCCTGATGAAAATGATAAAGCGTCATATAAACGACACAAATAATAGTAATGCAATTTTCTTATGCAATATCTGATTTCAGAACTTGTATCGTATTATTTACTACTACGTATCTTCTAAATGTTATGTTATTTTAATAATATCAATTTTATCATAATTATCTTGTTGTTTGGTACGTACCTATATTGTTTACCTTTTAAAGGAATGTATACCTAAATTACTGGACTTTATCATTTAGATATAATTCGTATCAATCTAAAAACATACAACAAACACTAATCAGAGATATTATTTCTTTATCAGACAAACAACATTATTTTGTTTACTAAAAATGTATGTCAAAATTTCGGCAATGTGGAAAAATAATTCAATGTCATTGATAACGTAAATGGTTTTATCGCAAATCTATAATCACAATAATATTTTGATTTGGATAATATTATTATATGACGCAAATTATAATAAATAATTTGATTATGGACATCATGAATTTACATATAAATACAAGTACATATTTGCGTAATGGCACTTATAATGCTATAATAATAGTAACTCATGTATGGGCTCCTCCTCTATGAAGAAAGAGCAAAGAGGCTTTAGGCCTTAATCTACACGTACTAGACTAATGCTGGTTGGTAAATCGGATAGGCTTTAGAATTTTTCTAAGACATGGTGGTTTTCCTCAAGAAAAGAAGTTATTATTTCTTACGTATACATTTGACAAAGTGAAAACTTGCATCTTATGTTTTACACGTCGTCGGTTACTATCTTACTGGGCTATTACCGCTTTAATTTTAAAAAAGGAACTATTCAAAATATGTGTCCTTGGAGTATGTGGTTCCGCAATCAAATATTTTGCAAGGCATTTACGAGTATATATCAAGAAATTCATATTACTACGTAGAAATTTAGTCTCATATCGTAAATTCAAGTGTTTCTCTTGGCCCCTTCTAATAATCTAAATATTGTTATTTATACTGGCAGTCACATTAGACTAACATCATTTATAAAGAGAACGAATGTTCTAGAAACTGTCTGCCGTTTTGTTGACACCCATTTATTTTATTTTATTTTTTTCATCTGTCCACCATTTTACCATCCTTTTTGAGTAAGCAGTTACCGTAGCCTATGGATATTATTATTGGTTAAAAACGGTTGCCCTGGAAACCTATACCCACGCACAGGAACACAAGTACACGACTGTGTGTTATTTGGATGTAGTATTCTGTAAGGTCCTTCTCCAGTCAGGCTTGCTCACTTGTATGATGCCCTACCTCTCTTAATATACATATTAATGTATTCTTTGATACCGCGTTTATGTATCCTTCGTACCTATAGATTTATTTTTTCACCTTCATTACTCAATATTGATTAAAACAAGTCCGAACATGTTCCGAGGCTAACACTAAAATATTAAACTGAAGGTCTCCACTTGCGTCACTAGTGGCCTCCAACGTTGGGTCAACCCTCCAACACGCGGGGATAATAATAGCCCTTTGATTTGTCGTACTGTCAATCAATATAGATAGCTAGCGTATTACGAATACGTTACGTAAAATGAAAACGTATATACCGGGGTATAAGTGACCTTCCTGTTTACTATTAAGCAGCGTCAGGAACTATTTTTATTTCAGCCTAATTAGACAGACGTAGATCGTCATTTTGCGATGTAAATAAATACACAAGGATGTTCAAATTATAAATTTTCATATTTATTTCAAACTAGATGCCCGCGACTCCACCTGCATTATTTTTGTATTTACTAAATTATAATATTACCGTATTTACTTTCATTAAAAATAGTTTTTGCACTAAGGAGTAACAAATATCCGTCCGTCATCATAATCTTTTGCGTTTTGTTGTGTATATTTTTTAAATGAATTCGAAAAATGTAGAACTTTAATTCACTAAGGGTTATGTCAATTTATTTCAAAGGTTATCCTTTAATATTTTACGTTAAATACTTCAATGTTACGACATATATTTTTAAGAAAACACATATTAATTTTGTCGCAAATGGTATCGTAAACATTGTAACAAACTTCCAATTTCTGACGAGTAAGGTCAAGACCACGTCACCAAGTACTCTGATGTGTACATTTGGCTATAATCAGCTGGCCATTGACGTAATTGTATTTTGTAGTACGTTGACTAAAGCTTTTTATTTTTGTACTAGTTCCGTAAATAAACTCAAATACAAAACAATAACAGTAAAAAAAGGTCTAAAAGCGGCGTGGAATATATTTGGATTTTTTTAAATCATGACATAATAAATAACATTTTTAAAATACGACTTAATTTTAAATAAAACAAAACATTGTCAATTAGACAGAAAAGTCTGCTTCATTTACTGTTCCAATTTTTAATGAAGCCATTTGAAAGAGACTTGGTCAACTTTTACAGGTCATTGGGCAATCTAGCTAGATTACTTACCAATCATGAAAGCATTACTCATAATTTGACACTAAACAAACGCTACGGGAAGAATAACCTATTTAAATATCTATTACTTTTTCGTTGTGTTCGTAAACAATCGAATTTTAATCGGCTTGTATGCAATTTGGATGATATTTTTGTATGAAAATCTCACTAATACCAGTACGAAACCAAAGTGGGTAGCTAAATATTATAAATAATGTCTTGGAGAGTGTGGATACGTTCATAACGTTTTCTGCTTCAATGTGATTCCACAGATGGGTTGGTTCGGTTTGTCTCATAAGTCAAGGCTTTAGACCAAGGTTTCAAGTACTACACACCCACTTCGTAGGTCACTGCGTCATTATTGATCCGTCTGCACTCGTGTCTGATTCTTCCATACAGGGTGTCGCAGTAAATAAAAGTATATTATATCTTCTTCTTCTTATCGTTTGGTTAGTGGTCAACCTGATGACAGAGTTACATATTTAGGCCTCTGTCGTGATCTAACGACTGTTAACAGTCGGGACCGACTTTTAACATGCCCTCCGAAGCACGGAGACGCTCAGATGAAATACAACTATGCGGTCATCCATCTATAGGGTTACCGCACATTTGGTAGCTTAATCCGCTGATCATTTACCGAACAGCGAGTGCACCTGGCTACCGATTAGGACTAAAACCCCCCAAAGGACATAATATAAACTCTTTCGCTTTATTTACGTAATAACTACCACAGTGTTATAACAATAGGGTTTAGGTTAGATGAAGGGTCTTTTAGAAAAGAAACCCATTGCGATCTATAAGGAAGGTCTTGCAAATTCGTTTAAGTAGAAAAAGTTTTTCAGACTTCATTTTTTTTTTCTAAAAAAAAAACCGCATTTGAGAACAAGCTCTGTATCGCGGGGGACTTTACTTACATACATTTAACGGACAAAAATTACACCAAGAGTCAGAACAACTCTGTGTGGGTTACACAAAGAATTGTCCCTGTGTGGGAATCGAACCCACAACCTCGTGCACAGCAGGCACATACTGCGACCACCGAGGCAATCAAATCTACTGAAAATGTTGATGTATTTTTTTACACTTTATTATTTTCTAGTCCCCGCATTATTATTATAATTATAAATACAGCCTGTATTAGAATAACGCTCATTATTCCAAACACGTGAATCGTTACACACGATTCGTTTTGTATCGTTCATGGCATCGTTTTATGACCGTACTGTTTAATAACTACGCAATATTGAAATACTACTCGGAAAGATAGGAATATACTATTTATAATGATATTACTTACTAGCTTTTATTTTGATATCGATCTCTGACAATATCGCATCAAGATTACGGTATTTTCCCGGGAAAAGTCGCAACAGAACAAAGTATAGCCATATACTTTGTTCTGTTTTGACATATTGCGAGTTGCGAAATAGACCCATTTTTGTAATTATTCCCAATTATTTTATGAACCCAACATTGAAAAAGGGATATTAATATTGTTATTTTTATTTATTTACAAACAACAATTACATATATAAATATACAATATATTTATAAAAAAATCATATGCGTAGAACTACTGTAAATAAAGCTGGTACAAAGATTTACCAATTGATAAATAAATAAATGCAGTGAAATTGTATTTGTCATTTCCAATGTCGACTAGATTAATAATATAATTTATTATTATTCTTTAACTTTAATGTGCTATTTTTAAATAAATTGAGGTCGGCAATATATCAAATAAAGTAAACTACAAGACTGGTTGCTTTTGATATACTGTTTTGATGAAAAATACAACGACATATATCTTTTGCTATAAAAATCTAAAAGATTTATGTGTTTAAATGACACAATTAATAATTAACAACAAAGCCGACTATGAAATTCTAAGAAAACCCTCAAACTCGCATTAACACATCATTTGTCATTGTTGTATCTTGTATCACACAAAATCTGTAAGCACACAAATTCCGACACTACGACGAAAATTGCGCAGCAAAAATTACTACTAACTAAATTAGTCTACAATTTTTATTTTAAGTCTTATAGTTTATAATTTAGGGATTATTTTTGTGTGAATATGTTTTTAAAATACGTTCAATGACATGACGGAGGTGCGTTGCGTCTAATTGCGTCTTATCGCGTGACAGACGTGACAGTGTCGGGACTCACCCACGCCAGGCGTCCGTCACTCGCTCACGGCCTTGCGTTATATACCTACCGCTCGGTGTATCGTCCACGATACAACCGGCAGAGGGGTGCCGCACGCCCGCCCGAGCGCTCGCACTGTACGATTCCCGCGCTGACTTGTAATTATTATAATGCCGAAACCACGTAATTATTGTGCAGTGGATGGGTGTCCAAGTCAAAAAACAAATGAAAAACTGTCATTTTTTTCACTGCCGAGAGACGAACAAAGGTAAGTAGGCAGTATTTTAATAATCATTTCTTTATAAAATAAAATAAATAAATTGTCACCATTTGTTTTTTGAACATAGGTAGGTTACCTACAATGTTGATCGTAATTAGGGAGTGTAGCTATTATAAAAGTAGGTACTTATAGTTTTTATAATAACAAATGTATTATTTTGACATTTATGTATTCTCAGTGTGGTATTAATAATATTGGATATAAACTAATACATATTTATGTAGCCCTGTATTGTTAAATGTTCACCGTGTTCTTATATTCTATACAATTGTATTTTTATTTAGGAAATGAAATAAATGATAATTATGTAGTTACCTAATTGTATTCGTTACGTAAAAACGATCATGTCAGCCAATCAGTACTAGGTATATCATTAGGATAAACCAAATCTCAAGATATATGCAAGTAGTACCGCTAATACCAACAAGATGGCATTATACTTATTGATTAGAACTAGTGGCGAAGAATAAACTTTGATACCTTAATGTTTACTTTTCAGGCGCCGCACATGGCTAGAAAAAATAGGGAGGCCTGATTTATTAACAACTCAAACAAAGTCGGCCTGTCATTTTATTTGTTCGCTACATTTTGACAAGTCAATGATAAGGTACATACCACAGCTGAAACCTGATGCAGTACCCACACAATCACTACAAAATCAGCCAAGTACTTCCAACCACAGCACGAATGAAAATTGTAAAAATGTATCGACTCAAACAAAGGAATCATTTATCAACGTTCTATCAGTAGTTACCATTAAGCGTCCTGATAAAAAGTCATCATGTGTACAAACTACGTCAGACAACACTAGCAACAATAGTACACAAACCGCTCAAGCTCTTTCGTCTGATACTCCTAGGAAACGTAAAATTCGACGTGAACATAATGAGTCAGAAAACAAAAGAAGGAAGCTCCTGCATGATTTAAATAGAATAAAAAAAGAATTACAATCAAAAGAATCAGCGTGCTACGAAAATTACGTAGTAACTAATAAGTAATCTGTGCTGCTACTCACCATCCATGATGGATGGTCAGTATCAGGCTTAAAACTTGTACTTCTACTAGAGGGGTGCATGCAGCTAGGTATATGTAAGAAATAAATAGTGGACAACCCTACCGCATTCGTGCGATGACGAGCTTGCACGTGAGTCGCACGGCGGGCAACACAATCTCGACTCTTTGTGCGCGTACATATGGTACATTTCTTTTCGCTGCGAACAGCTGGTATTATTATTTAGATTTTGTAGGCTATTATAGCGTAGGTATTTTCGCTTTTGTATGGGAGTGATGTATCTGTTACGTAGTAACTATTTATTAATCTGTGCCCACGCAGCCAACGGGTTGATACGTCACGATCTTTTTTAAACCGCTTTCAGTTATACCATTATACTGTCCGTTGTGGAAAATCATTTTCTTTTCACACGCTAAATACGTAATACATATTACGTACATTAGCTTCAAGTTTTCATTGAACTTTTGAATTTGGGACGGGAAAACGTCTTAGCTAAACGATCTAATAATCTAGAAAAAAGCTAGAAGACGATATAAAATATCCGTAAATCCTAATTGGATTAACTAGCGAACTATTATGACGTGACATAGAATTTTTCTTATCAAAATTCTAAAAGAAATTTAAAAAAAACATACACACGAATTGATAACCTCCTCTCTTTTTGGAGTCGGTTAAAAATAAAGATAATCGTGTAAGTACAACAAAAACAAAAGAACACTTGGTCAAATGATTTGCAACTCGCTTTATAAAACACCGAAGGTTTTGTTGTTTTGCCAATAATATTGACTTTAGTTAATTATACTGAATATCTTTTAATACTTTATTATGAACCGTGAAAATACCTACTATTTACAATTTCAAGAGGAAAACAAGGCACTGTTATTGTAATTAAATATTGAACAACGGTTCTACGTAAATTTATATGATTGTGTAGATGTCATTTTTTATTATAACACTTTAAAAAAGCGTCACCTAATCATTCAATCCACCCAATCATTTTATATCTTTCATTACTTTTCAACATCATTACTTTTCTTTTTCAATAAAGTTTGGACTTCACTCTTTTGTAATATCTCTGCACCACCTTCGATTGGCTGATAGAAAATGTCATATATAGGCATTAAGTCGCCCTTTACTTAGACATATTTTTTGTGGATCATAATTGTCATCTTAGAAAGACGTTCACTACTGCTTTAGGCAGACCTTTTTTTTGACGAGGGATATGCTCCTTATGCATACCGCCCCGTCTGGGGAAGCGAGGAGGTTATGTCGGACAAAGACCTCTCCCAAGGATTTCCGCAGCATTCGGTCTTGAGTTGACCTTGACAATCGGTTGTCTGCAACCTTAACAAAAGCATCGGTCAACCGTTATTGTGTATAATAAAGGTTAAATCCTTACTAATATCATAAATGTGAAAGTTTGTAAGTATAGATGGATGGATGGATGGATGTTTGTTACTCTTTCACGTAAAAACTACTGAACGGATCAGGATGAAATTTTGCACAGAGATAGATTATGGTCTGGTATATCACATAGGCTACTCTATACAGCGATAACCGACATACACGGCAACAGCTAGTTAAAAATAAGAGTATTTTGTCTTAGCGTGTATTACAAATACGTTAATTGTTCATTGTTAAACAACTATAAAATCATACTTACGAACTTATATTTAATAGTTTTCAAATGTTATTATTTGTTATGCAACATTATAATAACATTAAATACATAATATATTTGCAGGCGTTATTATAGCGTTTCATTAAAATGCAGATCTTGTAATAAATCTTATATCATTGTTGCTGCTCATTGCAAAGGGAATATTAATATAATATAATACACATTGTATTCTAAACATTCTTGTCCTTTACCTTGGTCTGGAATAGATTTATTTATTTTTTCAATTAACGTCTATTTAATTTTCAGTCTCACGACTAGCTTTGGCGCCAGCCTCTCACAATAAAATTATGCGCGCATTAAATGTAAGCAATGAAATGTATAACCACAAGATTAAGCAAATAAAAAAGTATATACATAAAATAAATCTATCAGTAAATGAGCAGCCTGATGGCTCGTTTATGGAGCTCGTTTATGGATTGCAATACTAAATGGCAGAATTATAAAAGGTAATTTTGATAACGCCAACTTACAAAAAGGGGTTTTCCACTATATGATCGTCTATTTCTATCAAATATCTAGTGTTAAGTAGTATAAAAAGGTTTTTTTTTAATCTGCTTAGGTGGCAAACAAGCATACTTGCTTTCAATACAAGAGGTTTTACTTGAGCATCACTGACTTAAAACATATAACACTAGGGTTTTGTGATGAAATCTGAAATAGGAAAACGTTTCGATAAAAACGCATCCCTAAATGAGCACAGGCAACCAGTACTGACACACAGAAACATAACTACACCGTTACTGTCGCGTACACATAGAACGTCCGATTTTACAGGATCCTTTTTAACTGATCCATCGCTACTGGAGGTAATATTCATACAGCATTTACAGGACCTATTTTAACGTTAAGCTTCGCGCCGTTTTGATCCGATAAAACGGATCAGTATTTCCGCTGTGTGTGGGATGTTTTACTGGATCCGGAATACTGTCATGTGTGTGAACTGGCTCATACAACTACATACGCTAATAACATATACGTTTAAACGGACCTGTAAAACGGACGTTCTATGTGTACACGCCCTTAGATGGAGTTCCTTCCCCAGTCGGGTTTGCTCGCGTCTTTTACATATTAGTACCTGGATGACCGAACCTAGCTAGATCGATTAATCACCCTATATATATCCTACTAATATTATAAACGCGAAAGTTTGTAAGTATGGATGGATGGATGTTTATTACTCTTTCACGTAAAAACTACTGAACGGATCTGGACGAAATTTGGCACATAGATAGATTATGGTCTGGAATAACACATAGGCTACTTTTTACAGCAATAACCGACATCCACGCGGGCGGAGCCGCGAGCAACAGCTAGTACATAGAGGTATTCCTCGAAGCGCTACCATTTTGAAGCGCACCTAATGAGGCGCTCCTTTTTTATTCCTCGGAGCGCACCTTTTAGGAGCGCTCCCGATAGCAATTAAATTATATTCCTCCTAAAAGATGCGCTCCGAGGAATAAAAAAGGAGCGCCTCATTAGGTGCGCTTCAAAATGGTAGCGCTTCGAGGAATACCTCAGTACATATATACAAGAATTGCTCGTTTGAAGGTATATATAGATAGATAGATTGTGTATTATATAATATCTGACCTAAGTACGTGTATTACATATTATATTTATCTATTATCAAAAGCCTACTGTAATCAACAGTTAGAAACGTGACTACTAGTACATAATAATAAGAACTTGGATCAAATATATTGTTCAGGGTTTCAACGTAAACCTACTTCATCAAAGCATCATTAGAAACTGAAGTGGGTTACCTTACGAATACTTACTTATATCATATAATGAAGTTATTCACGTGATTAGGTTCTATTTATAATTTACATAGTAACCTTGTAATTTGAAGTATTATAATTATATTCTAAACTAGCTGTTGCCCTCGGCTCCGCCTGCGTGGATGTCGGTTATCTCTGTTAAAAGTAGCCTATGTGTTATTCCAGACCATAATCTATCTCTGTGCCAAATTTCATCTAAATCCGTTCAGTAGTTTTTAGGTGAAAGAGTAACAAACATTCATCCATCCATCCATCCATATTCACAAGCTTTCACATTTATAATATTAGTAAGGATAATATGACAAGGTTAGTTTAAGACCGTTTGCTGTAGAAATCTTCGGGGGAGGTCTATGTCCAGCAATGGACATCTTCAGGCTAATATTATGATGATGATATAGATAGATAGATAACTCTTTTTTATACACCAAAATAATAACGAAACTATATGATGTAATTAAGGAAGCAAACCATCGGGAGACAATTCTGCTGAAAGAAATTCTAAAGGTATGTCTGATCCACTAAACTGCATTAGGCTAGTGTGTACCACACACACTGGTCTAAGAGACCAGTGCCTAGCATTAAAACATAATTATATGAGTTGCCCATATATATTATATTTAATATTTATCGTAAATTATTAACTTAAAATATTATGCTTTTTAAATTACGTTTTACATTAAAATACAATTATTTTAAGATAAAATATTATGAAAAAAATATTTAGGAATAAATAATCGTTTAAATGTACAATTGTTATTTTGTATTTACGGCAACAATAACAATAAATAACAAATAAATGTAATTAATATGTTTTCTCACATTTTTATGCAAATGTAAATAAATAACACACATTACGAAGCTAAACAAAAAACAATTTTATCTCACCACAGATACTAATATAATTCTCTCACATAAGTCCTACCTATTCGGTTTTTTCCACAACCTGTCAAAAATCATGGAAAAAAAATCAAGTATAATATATCTGTATAAAACAGATTTTACGTTGTATAATCTAATCAGTATTGTTGATAAATAAATACTGAGTTCGTTGCATTATCAATTTGTGTAACCTTCTCCTTGACATGGCAATGACGGTACATATTAAGACAAGACATTGTCTTCATGAAGGTACTCACTGTACCAATCCATCTATACATATATAATTACTAGCTGTTGCCCGCGGCTCCGCCCGCGTTGATGTCGCAGGGGTATTCCATAAGAGCAAAAACCGAGCAAAATCTATCTGTCAGATTGAAAATCGGTATTCCGTAAGAGCCCTTTTTGACGTTTAGTCAATAGATTGTGCCGTACCCGAGCAATCACAACTGTCAATTTTGCGATCACAACTGTCAGTTTGCCATCGCTGTTTCTTAGAGAATTAGCCGGCCGGTTATCGTGATCAAAAGTAGCCTATTCGCTATTTCAGACTATCATCTACCTCTTTGCTAACTTTCATTCACATCCGATCAGTAGTTTTTACGTGAAAGAGTAACAAACATACATCCATTCTCACAAATTTTCATAACTTTAGAATATTAGTAGGACTTTTCCCAACTAACTGACTTATTGATCAACGCAGAGCCTTAACTGCTGAAGCCACAAACTTTAAGTTTTGCACGAAGGTTTCTTCACACATGACGTACTAAGTAAGCATTAAGCAGGTTTTTTTTTAATTAAGTCCCAAAACAGGTGCATACATTTTTAACCTTGATGAAATTGTGACGGGGCGCTATTTAGAAATAAATAAAAATAAGCGTCTTGTTTTAAAATTAATATCATCTTTTTTTACTTCAAAGGTACAACGCATTAGTGAAAAGCACGATGAAAGATATTATGATAGCCATCTGCATAGTCTAAAATCTATTTGGATTTTATGAAAGTAAGTAGAATAGGGTAAGGTAGCGATCATGCTTATCTTTTTGTCGAGGCAGATGGCTATATAGTCTATCAGAACGATTCTGCCTCCAGTGATACCGCTCCTAAACAAGACAACTCTTTAACGAAGGCCTTTCTCCACCTTTCTAGTAAATAATATATTTCTAGTTATACCTTTCTTTACACCTTTGTATGTTATGTCGGTGACTGATTAAACTGACGTTGTCGGGTATACAAAACGAAATGATTTGCAACGGAGATGTGATGCAAGGAATAATATAATATGCATCAGCGTACAATGAAGACGAACCAATTGTTTCTATAATGCGGCTAATATCAACGGAGACGAGCGCACTCTTTATTCCCTCACTCTCATAATCCGATGAGACGGCCATCTGACACGACCGAACAGAGATCAGGCGTAGGCCAATTTCCAAACCCCGGGCGTCAATTGTGAATTTCTTGACAGAAAAACCCAATTTTAATTTTTGGCCCGACCTGGGAATTGAACCCGGAACTCGTGATCAACATACATAACGACCACTAAGCTACCGGCGGCAGTCATAATTTCTATACTATGATGACAAACAAGCAAATGGCCTGCCTGATGATAAACAGTTACCATAGCCTATAGACACTTGCAATAACACATGCATTATTTGCGCGTTGTCAATCCTTCATAATTATTGTAATATTAGAGTTTTATGTTATAGGTGACCCTGGGATAAGAAAACGGTATTTTAAAAGCAGTTTCACTTGAATGAGAACTAAAGACTGGAATACAATTGCACTACTGCATGTAGTTATTTGACTGTGGCTTTCTAGACATGTGACAGATGTTAACGTATTACCAATAATAACAAGTTAAGAAGAGAATAATACTATAAGCAATTATTCGAGGAAGACTGTGTGAATTTCAAAGTAAATTGACACATTATCCTCAGTACATAAAGACTATAATCACATGATGTATTGATAGCGATACTAATTCAAGTAGACATATTACCATAATGACGTCAATCTTTTGTAGTATTTAGTTACGGTGACCATAAAACTTCAACCGGCGAACACGCTTTTAGAACAATGGTTAATTGTGGAATTAGTTTCAGAGTTTCTTGTGAATTGTCGGCTCTAGAACTCTCTTAAGAATAAGATACTTAATATAATATTGTATAGTATTTAAGACAATAGTCTTAACAATATGTGTCTAACATAAATTATAGGTATATAAGTCGACTAATTTCAGTTTAGTGTGCAGTATCACTTAATGGCTAAATATTAATAATTATTAATATTATTTTCAAGTTACACGGTTCAGTGTCTTAGTTACAATATTGCTTACTCCTATGTTACTGTTCCTATTCTATCCACTTAACCTTATAATAAAATACTGATTTGTATGTGAATCACTGACACTTGCTAGCATTAAACTTACTTATTAGCGACTAACATACATAATAATATGTATGTTTTATAGTCGAGTCTGCTCACTATGCAGCACAGGATAATGTTGGGGCTGGCCCACATCTGCTGCACCAGGGAAGCACATTGTTTCCTCATTGTTGTATGAAAACATTATTTTATACAGATTCAAAATAAAAACTTAAAGGAAAATTATTTAAAACTTTCGAGTTTTTTTATGACAAGTATGAACCTATGTATGTTAAGGTAGAAAAACAGTTTAATATTTCAATGTACCTATAGATAATAATATAATAAGAATGACTTCGATCCTAGGATTTCATTTCGTGGGGTTTTTACGACTTGTTCTTCGTTTGTCCCGAAGTTCTGTCCCACATTCCAAAAAAAACTTAGTTTGTCCCTTATCACTATTGTACATACTAATCAAATGATTTACTATGATTACTATCTGCTAACAGTGAACGAAAACATCGCGACCCACATACTGTGTTAGAAGAAATTTTAATAAGTACGTCAAGCCGCATTAGGCCCGCGTGTATGGATCAAGGCATTTCAACTCTCGTGATACAGGAGAGGAGACCATCCAGCAGTGGCAAAAAATAATGTATTCATGAAACTACGCATACTTATTGTAAACAATATAGATTAAACCTACCAGATTAAACCAATATTAACAATCCATTTACTTTTTTTAATATAAAACTGCAACGCAATATTCAATTCATATATTTTATCTGTTATTAAAGATAAAAGTTACTACACTTGACTTATTTTGACCGCACTTTTACGCAGGCAGTAAAACAATAGTTAATGCAATGATCTGCACACACAGTCACATTTTATAAGTCTTTGTTCGTTCATAAGATGTACTGATAATAGAGGCTTCAATAATATAAATACAATGGAAGTTAATAATGTATATTTATTGTTTATTAATAGTAAAGACATCACTACGGAAACTACTTTTTTATTTTATCGAGTGACGTATTGAAAAAGATATATTTTCAATTTTAATTTGAAATTTGTAAGATCGCAACTAGGCAATAACCTAGCACTATGGTTCTCGCTGTTCAAAACTTAAATTAGGATGAAAAACAAATCGTTACAAAAACGTCATGGTAAGGACAATTGTTAATTTTACCCACATAGACCTCAGCTATAATCTATAGGCTGCTAACAGCCAAGACCGTCTTTTAGCGTGCTTTCTAAAGCACGGGGACAATCAGAGGAAATACTACTAGGTAGTGCATATCTAGTATTATTTCCACTATAAGATAAAAGAGCCTTCGGTAGCTTTACGGATAAGCGAGTGCATTTGACTACAGATGCTATAAGGGCCCTTGTAAACTACCATCAAAAACTATAGAAGATTAATGTGATTAATAAACAAGCCTATTGTAAAAGACCTGCGCAATAGCATACAAGAAACAACAGTCACGCCCCCCGAGACCAATGGTTATTTATACATCACGCTATTCACCGCTGTCTTTCTTCCTGGTCGGCTCATAGCAACCTTGGAAAACGACGTAGTACTAGAACCATCAGATAATGTGTGTAAATTATAGCTGTGAGATTGCGTAACAAGAAAATTTGTATCTCCAGGTGTTTCAAGATTATACTTTTCAGTTAGGTGATGATTTGAGATAGTCATCGCTAACTTACCTTCTGTTGCGTAAATCGTTCACTCGATATACGTAATATACGTTGTTTGTTAGTTTGTAAATAAATGTAATCATATTATTGAATCGTAGTGTCACGCCTGTATCCTTGAAAGAGTGGGGAGAATGGCAAATAATAATTATACCGTAGGTTCCAATTGTGGTTTCCAAGATCTCACTAATGCTGAGCCGGACATCTGATTACTACAACTGTGAGACACATCCACATACTTGGTCTTGTTTAAATAGTTTTAATTATTAATTCATTGTATTATTAGAAAAGAAAGAAAAGAAAGAAAAACAATTTATTTTAACACGCAGATGACGCACAACATTAAAATAGAAACAAAAGGATTACAAAAACAAAAACAAAAGACATTTAAAATAAAAGAAGAAAAACAATATAAAAACAAATAATAACAATTTAAGGAAAGGGAAAAAATATAAATAGTGTGCAGAAGTACGCCACACGCATGCTAAAAACGGCCATCGCTCAGCATATTGCTAATTATGCTGCAACCAGCAAGGGTTGCAACACAACAGCGCTGATTTTCAGCGGCAGCCAGAAAATCTGTGTGTCGTCTGTCACAGAGAAACTAAATAATGATGTATGTAATAATATAGATACATATACACATTTAAAAAAATATATACATAAACTTAGAAAGGCCAAAATAATAAAGAATATACTAAATGTTAAAATATAATTAAAAGTAATTTTATAGTACAATATATTAGAGGTCACCACAACACTCGGAAACGGAAGTTACCGGATGTTACAGTGAACTATTTGAATCGGGTCGCTAAAGCGCCATTAAACTTTAGCGACGGCGTCACTAACTAATAGTGTCAAACTCAATTTGTTTGAAATATCAAAAATCCAATTCAAAATGTTCAAATATTTCATATTGAATATTCCCAAACAAATATGTTGTTCAATGTGTATTATTCTGTATAGTGATAGAGTGTGTTCGGATTGTGATGTATTATGTGTATTAAGACAATTTGTGTATTATGTTAAGTGTATTATGACAATTTGAGTGCCTCGCATAAAAGTACCTACCTAAACCCAATGAGTTTCATATGATAATATATGAAATTAACATTTCACAGTCAAATCCACTGTATAGATACCAGAGATACAGCAGAGTAGGCACATTTTAAGCCTGTAATAGTACAAAGTTCCTCACCACCTAGAATATGCCTTAGGCACAAGTCAAATGGTGAGGATTCTGGGCTCATGTACACCGCTACTCACTAGCTAGCCGAAGCCCACTGCCGGAATGCCAGCGGTTCTTAACCCTACAGGTAAACCAATATATATATTTATTTATTTTTTACCTAAAAAAAGTCAAATAAAAGTAGTTGCTATCTGTTCTGCCATGTATAGTTTTTTCAATTTATTAATTAGACTACCTTTTGTTTTTAGGACTCGGAGAGGTGGTGGGAGATCGTTCCAGCAGTGTGTAGCAGCATACTTAAAGCTGCCCCTAAATGCTGTGGTTTTGTATTTTGGAATAACCAGAGGATTGACTACAGTCCGTATGCCACATTTTTTATTATCCTGTCTCCAATCTAATTTTTTATACAAATAGTTAGGCTTTTGAGTGTTTATTACACCAAAGAGTAGGCTGGTTAAGTGTATCTTCCTTCTGGCAGCCATTTTAAGTATATCGTTTTTGTTCAAGTGTGGGGTAATGTGACTGCGCTTAGGGATATTTATACAAAAACGAGCACAAGCATTTTGTATACGCTGTATCAGACATACTGTTCTTGACAGAAGACAAGGACCATATACAGTGTCACAGTAATTTAACTTGGAGAGAATTAAACTGTCCATTAATTGTTTGCGTAGTGGAACACTTATAAATTCTCTAATGTTATACAACACTTTCAATCTATAGAAACAATTACTGAGCACCTTACTAATATGAGATTCGAAACGGAGCTCCGCATCCATTTTCAATCCCAGGTTTGTAGCTACCTGCACTCTCTCAATTATTATATTATTTATTTTTATTTCTGGATTAGCTTCTAAAATAGAATTAATTTGATTTCTACTACCCAAGACCATAAACTTTGACTTATTTGGATTAAGCACCAACGAGTTTTCAGTAGACCATTTCTCCACTCTTTTCAAATCTTCATGCATTCTTTGTACAGCCATTTTTGTCTCAGACGCTTTAAAGGATATGTATAACTGTATATCATCCGCATACAAGTGATATTTACAATTTTCGAATGCATTGATAATATCTGCACTGTAAAGGATGTATAGCAGGGGTCCTAAAATTGAACCTTGTGGCACACCTCTTGTCACTTGTCGAGGGCCAGAGGAACTCCTTAGCCCAGTCTCATTGCATATCTCCACACACTGGGATCTACCACTTAAATAACTACTGAACCACTTCACTGTCTCCACTGAAAACCCATAGTAAGTCAGTTTCGAAAGGAGCAGAACTGTATTAATAGAATCAAATGCTCGAGAATAGTCCAATAAGGCCAACAATGTCCCCTCTCCCCTGTCTCTTGCCTCTAGTATACTTCCCACAACATCTGCTAGGGCCGTTGCAGTACCTCGGGCTTTTCTAAAACCTGACTGGAGGTCTGGGAGGACATTATTTTCTTCAAGATAGTCTATTACTTGCAAGTACACCACACGCTCCAATACCTTTGATAGACATGGAAGTATACTTATGGGCCTAAGATCATTAATACTTAGTGGATTGCCAGTTTTAGGAATTGGCCGCACAATAGCACACTTCCACATGTCAGGGAAAGTATGCGTCTCTATTGACCTGTTTATAATGTCAGTAATTACTTGTATGTTGGCTGAAAGTGTGAGTCGTAACATGTCAAGACTGATGCCATCAATACCCTGTGCATTTGATGCAAAACCATTTATAACTTTTTTTACTGAGTCCGGGGTTACTATTTTTAGTTCGAAATTAACTGACCTGTATCTGTGATGTTCAAAGTATGTTAATTGTGAGATGTTTGTATAACAGTTACCAGGGGCTGTTAAAAATGCCCTATTAATGTCATCAGGGTTATTAAAAAGATCTGGCAGCTGACAATCCTTATGATTTGGCAGTACATCTGTTTTAAGGTTCCTCCATAATAGTTTTGGGTTGTTAATGTTATTATTAATATTCAGTGTAAAATAGGCTCGCTTCTCTTCAAACAATGCTCCCTTCGCCTGGCGCTTTAAATCCAAATAATAGATCTTATGATGCTCTATCCCAGTAAGACGATATCTCTTTCTAGCCTCATCACGTAACCTGAACATCAGTCTCACATTGTCGGTAATCCATGGTGTTGGTCTAATTCTGAAAGTTTTTTTTTTAATGGGTGCATGAAGATTAAATAATTGAATAATAGATGAACTTAATGATTGTGTCATAGCATTAATATCTTGCATATTACTGATTGTGTGCCAAGGGATAGATGCCATGTCAGATAGAAAATAGTCCCTAAGAATGTCATTCATACATCGATATATGGCCACCCTAGGCTTCTCCCTAACTTTTTTAAATGATGTAGTGCATGTAATGAATGAGTGGTGACCAAGCTCACTAATACAATCCACCACAACATCGAGGACTCTCGCATCAGTACAGATAATGTCTATTAGGGTACTGCTGTCCCTTACAAAATGTGTAGGTGTGCTTACCACCTGTTGCAAATTCAAACAAGTCAAAAACTCCGCTATCTTTTTTGCATTAGAGCTGTTGGTATCTTGCATATTTACATTAAGATCTCCTAAAAACATTATATGGTCAAAGGGTGCCAATGCACTAATACTATCAGTCACCCCATGCAAAAAAATATCCAAATCAAGCCATGGTGGACGATAGCCTGTACCCACTAGAACTCTTTTTCCTAAAATACTTAAACTTATCCACAATTGTTCCACATTAGGATGTACTGGGTGTGACCTAACTCGAATATTGATGCCAGATTTAATGTAAAAGGCCACTCCTCCCCCACGTCCTCCACGCACAGTCATTGGCCGTGGGATATGTTTCAGCTTATAACCCGGTACACTTGGTGCTCGCCCTTCCTCACCTGGTCTCAACCATGTTTCATTTATTGCCATGATGTCCACAGCATGGTGTTCCATGGCTAATTGAAATTCATCGTGACCGGTGCTTAATGAACCAGCATTAAACAAACCAAATTTTAAATATTTATTCTTAATCATTATTTACAAATGAGTTATGTGTGTATTATTGTTTGTTGTACATGTAAATGATGTGTAGATATTGTATTATGTTTAACTAAGTAGTCTTGTATAGAATAGTGTGTAAGTAATCTATGATAGTAAAATGTATAAAAATATGTATGAATATCATAATACATAACTGTAAATACATATAAATATAAATTAGGTAACCCGACCTTTAAACGAGTTGCACCAATGTAACTGAAAATAATGTAGAAGAGTAGTGTATATAGTGTAAATAAATATATTACAAATATACATAAATTAGCAATAATACAATAAGGACAATTTATATGATTATGATTATCTAAATAAACAATGACCATTTCCCCATGAATGCAGCGCACAACCCCACACAAAAAGAACATAAAGACAACAATAAGAAAAGACAAAAAGATAATTATGCAATTGTATTTAACGTTAGGGTGTTTGTCCAAACACTTTGTGTATATCTGCTTCTGATTTAACTCTATGGACCGGATCACCTGGCTTATTGCAGACAAGAATACGACCTCTTTTCGTCCATACAAATTTCCATCCCGCACTGGTGGCTGCTGCCCTTGCCTGCCAAAATAACTGTCTGTTTGTCCTGGTGAGACGCTCATTAAGGTAGAAACGCTTTGGTTGTCCAGCCATACCAAGATCTGCTGTGGTAGACCCCCTTCTCACCCGCGCATTTTTCAGCAGGTCATCGCGCAGGTCTCGCCGCGCCAGGCGCACGACTAGCACTCGCGGACGTCGCTCTATAGGGCCAGTGGAATTATCCGCACTAATGTGCCGCCCGCCAACTCGCTCCGCGCTGACTATGTCACTATCTCCAATTGCAACACCTAATTTCGTCCCAATCGTTTTTATTAAATGTATAGGATTCTCCCCACTAGTCTCTGGAATATTTGTTATGTCAATGTCGGTAGCCAAAAGGTCCTGGTCCCTGTCGTTGAGTTCCCTCCGTAGCTCCTCAATGACACCCTCTATGTCGGCATTCACTGAAGTTTTCGAGACAGGTGTTGCACGTTCTTCTATTGCACTCACCCTTGCTTCCAGTCCATCCAGGCGTGAGTTGCATGTTACCATAGACGCTTTCAGCGCAGCCATCTCAAACTCCATCTCCTTTCTAAAAACCTGGATCTCCGACCGCACCGTTTTCAGCTCATCCATGAGCAGCTTGAAGTCAGTGCTCCGGCATGGGATAGTCTGCTCGAGATCTGGAGTTACATAGCCTGGAGACTTATTCGGTGAGCTGTCAGGAGACTCCTTATCATACTGATCGGTCACTGATCTGGGCAGCATCACTATGTTATCTCCAGCCCCCTTACTTTTACAATCAGTGTAACGCCAGTTGGAAGCTACATTGCCTTTACCAGTCATATTGACACATGCTTTGTGAAATGTTACATAACATTTAGTACATTTAGCGCCCTCTGACGTAGAGAGGAACCGACCGCAACTACCACACTTAGCCATTACTGTATTATTTAATTTGCTATTTAGATATAAAATACCACCACTATAAAGTGACAGTTCATGTGTCAATAGCAAAGTTATATGTAAATAAATACAGAGGGCGCACTGATCACTAAATTGTTATTAAATATCCATGTAAGCGAGGGTAAAAGTGTATTTTTAACTTCTATTGTATCACATAAAATTGTTTATTATAGTTATTTTTAGATTGTATTTATTGTTCACTTTAATATATATTGTACTCAGAGTCACTATCTTTCACTGGGACCACTTTTAAACTAGAAAAAAACGCTTTATCTATTTTAAAACTGTTAAATGTTAAGACAGAGTTCCAGCTACGACAGACGTCACTGACGTCGACAATTCAATCTGACCTTTATTAGTTAATATGTTACACTTAATTCTCTAATTGTAGCAATAAACGTTTCTTCCTTTTTATATTGTTTATTATCCACGTGTTTTTTCAGTAATGTTTAGGGAAAAGTGGCAATTGCCAAATATCACGCACAATTTTAGACTGTGCTGTTGATAATTTGCTAGCAGAATTACCCGATACTATGTTGCCCAACGTACAAATCCAAGACCTTGTGGTTGGCTGCAAATCTAAGTGTAAACAAAATAAGGGTATCATCATTACTATTGTTCTATCATCCAGTATAAGAGATAGGTCTCTCCAAGAGCACGACCTACGTCTTCTCGTATTTGGCAGCCAGCTGCAATAATGAAAACTTTAATTGAGTTTTGGCTATTTTGTTACCTCTATCGTTATATCGATAGGTGGGACATTTCATGACATCTGAGAGTTGTAATTACTTATTCCATTGTTTATAAATAAAAGGGTGTAGAAGTTAGTAAATCTTTTACCAAGTATCTATTTATTATTTTGAATTATAATTTTGATGATTTTTATAATCATTGCCGACATTTATGCAACAATATAAACAAACGATCGATCAAAAAATTTAAGTAGTGAGAAGGCTGATAATTATGCGTATCTTTATACAAGTGTCTTATCTAACAACCTTCAATCAAAGTTGTTGATAAGGGCTGATTCATTACATTTCAATGTCACGCTAAAAACCAAATAAAATCCCACACATGTTACGTAATATCTTGAAAATATAAACGTAAAAGAAGTTGTAGGTAATATCAAAACGCTAAAGCCAGAATATGTAATTTTTACTACGTCATCACCTGACGTGAGAAGATGCGAGTATAATTTTGATGTCAAACAATTTGACGCAATCGAAGTAGGTAAAATACACAATGCATTCTATTTCTATCATCGCATTTGAATTTGTGCATCAGTGCGGTATACGTGGGACGACTATGAGTGCTATAAACTTGTTGTTTCGACTACTTACGCAATAAGATTTTCAGGAAATTACTATAAGTATGGAAAAGGAAAAATATATAAAACATACACCCAATTTTCAAAAGCTCCCATGATAACTAAACGTGGTAAATATAAATTTCACAGACTACAAGAACTTCAAATATGTGTTTTGAATTTTAAAGTAACAGTTAAAAATAATCTGCGCTTTGTGAATCACAGCTCACAAATCATAGGTTTGTTTTTTAAATAGTCTGTGATTTTTATTTATCTTGTTTACTAGCTCTTTAATATTATAAAGGTGAAAGGAGATACAATTAATGCGCAATTTTGCACTGATTATTTACTTCAGTTCCTAATACTGGGTATATTGTAACGACTCATCAATGCACAATAAATATTTCGTTAACTTCCAGAGCATTTACTTCTATAATGTCGTCGTTTAGGCTTGCTGATGTGCATACAAAGGTATCTTGGAATCAAACAAATTCCTTAGACTCGAATGAAAGTGGCAATACAGTGAAAACGAACGTCACCCTAGACCTGGAGTACCCATGAAGCAAATAGAATCTTATTTGTAATATTTTATCTCTTTATACATCAGTTGTAAATGCAACTTAGCATAAACAGCAGGGAATCTGAAAGATTGTCATTGGCCTCACAACAGCTAAAACCTTCCTACTCATTTCACCCACAAAGCTGTCTGGCATTCCACATGTGTGTCATACTCGCAGCAAGAACTAGTATTACCTAAATACTCCAATCCTCATAAATATCCGGGACAAAACAAGTCTCGTGATTGTAAACAAGCATGAGACGACTATTTCCTGCATCACATTATTACCTTTGGCAACCGATACATTTGACATTTAGCAACAACCGTTCAGTTTACGACTACTCATATACAGGTATTTATCCACATCAGATTATCGTAACCCTTTGACGTGTGTTACAACCAATAGGTTCCAAGTCACAGCTATTTCGATGGGTAATAGTGCCGCATCTGATTTTATCTTCCTATTAAATTCTAGACACGTGAACGTCTAGCCGGCGCCCTGTGTTTTACTCTCGTGTTAGGACGTGTGGGTAATTAAAAACCAGAAACATGTGTTCTTTATACTGGCATATATTTCGTTTATAAGGTAAACCTATTAGAGTTTAATAATAGACAATCCGTTATTTTGATTGTTGAGGTTTGAATATCTAATATTACCTGACACATGTGTATGCAATTTCACTTTATTTCAAATGTTGGCATTTTTTAACCATCGTTACTTATTAAGTACTGCTCAAAATGCAATATTAGATACTGTAATATGATTATTTTATAATTGGCTATTTTAATTCTCGAAAAAAAACATTTTCTCTAACAAACTAGAAGTAGAACGGATACCTCCAATTTCGTGACGTTTACAAATTAGCAAACACGAACACGTCCCATATTTTAACAAAAGCAACGAAAATGTTTAGTTTATACATATCCAGGTCAGTGGGTCGGTTGTTATTGCAAGGACAAGCAATACACCATATAAATATAAAACAAAATTATCAATGCAGCCGTAACATGAGACCAACGCGTTAAAATAATATATTATAGCGTTAACAATACGGTGTATCAGCGTTTAAAAGAATATAAAAATAAAGATGGTTGTGAAAATAAAAATCATTTTCCACAAAGATATGACGGGATATCACGTAGACAAATAAAATTTGGCCTTCGTAATACAGCAAGACACGTATCACATATCGACTAGGCCAAAGCCGATTGACAAATGGCCTAGAATATGTAAAACGATAAATTTTCATTGAAATATGTCATGCCTTGTGTTGAAAGAAAGAATGTTTTGTTTCTTAATTTTTATTTTCTTAAAATTTTATAGATTTAAAAAATATAATATATCATCGTGACCAAATGTCACGATGATATATTTTTTAAATTTTCACCAAGATTTTATAGCATTCGCTAGTAATTTTTTTTCAATGCAATTTATTGAATCTGACGGCTATGATCTATGTTAAAATAGGTAACTAATATGAATTACATAATAAAACTATTGTTTATTATAACAATACAAGTTTAAAAATCGTAAAACGAAAATTACAAGACAAACAATAAAAATAAAAACTCTGATTGAAATTCAAATTACATCTTTTGAAATTACGCACTAAACTTTGAAATTAATTTGTATGATAAACTTTGATACAATTTATTGGTTGGAGTATAACAGACCATTGATATTATTGAATGTTCTTTATGTAATGAATGCCTGACACGAGTTTTATAAATCACGTTAAAATTAATGCGAAAATTGATTACGTAGTCATTATACTCTACGCTTATACGCAACTTCCCATCATTTTTTTAACTGTCACTTCATCATCATCATCACAACCCATAAACGTCCCACTGCTGGTCACGGGTCTTCTCCATACAATTGGGGGGATATTAGCCTACTATACCACGCTGGCCAGACGGGTTGGTATAGGGTTTTGTTTCGAGTTTTCCGTATCTTGCAGTGGATATTGTCTGCCTGACTTACTCCCTTAGTCGACTCTTACGACACTCTCGGGATTGAACCGGGTAGTGACATTTGTATTCTTATTCCGTCACCACAAGGACGTCTAACTGTCACTTTAGACTGACATAAATGTAGGTAACGTGAAGAAAGCTAGAGTAAAAATATACACTTTCTTTATTCAACCTAGTTTCCTTTTTTAACAACTGCGCAAAAGAAATCGTCATTAAAAAACAGTGCTTAACTATTAATTGTAACTATGTCACCTATATTATATTTTTCATAAATGCAAGTCATACTCAAAATGAATGAGATAAAACTATCTACACACTTTCTATAATAAATGACAGTAGTAAACCTCAGGGTCAATTACATTAAATAATTCAATGACTGCGGTATTTTAAATTATGTAAACTACTTTAGCCTTTCTGATAAGAGTCTTATCTAGACAATTGAAGTCTGAACTATTTATTATAATGATAATATTGCGAAATATTTTAAAAGTTTTTCTAACTAAAAAAATTTCCACCAGATAAGATTGTACTTAAATAAAACAAATAAATATTGAAAAGCCAAATCCGTTTATCAAGTGGAAGTTGATAATAAAAAAACTACTTGTTTATTATGTATCGTAAACGCTGATTCTATGAACTTTTTGTTATTGTTATTATCTATTACAGTTGTAAATTGTGAGATAACGTTTTCTAAAAAGCCAGAACCATTTTTTTGTTGCGTAGATACTCGTCAGATCTTTTTCCGTCTACAAAAATAATCAAACCGAGTTTAATTGTTCACTTGATATCCTCTGGACAGTTTCAACGCCAGAATATATACTGTAGCGTGTAGTGAAAATTAAAAATAGCCTTATTGAAAACACATTTAGTTCTTTTCGCAGAATTTTTCTGCTTGTATGCAAACTACAAGGAAGTTTGTTTGTTTAAGCTACAATAGAGTTTTCCTGTTTTTTGTTTACATGATTTTTAAAATATCCTAATTTATTCGTTCCGTTGTTGACTGCGCGTGTGTTCTGGTTAAGGTGGTCACCTTATTACTAACAGCATTGTGCCTTTAATTTCCACATATGGCAAATATTTTGTATCTGCGAATTATTGTACATTTGGCAAGTCCCTCGCGTCATAAAGATACTTCCCAGTGGTAAATAAAAGTTATTTAAAAACAAATATAGTGGTCAATAAGCAAACCTACCTAGGTCTAATTATTGACGAAAATTTTAATTGGAGTCCCTATATTGACCAAATAATATGTTTTGTATGTAACAAGCTTAGATCAATTGTAAGTAAACTATCTCTGTTTAAATATAAACTTCCTTTTTATACATGTCGTTGGCCGAATCTGTTATTAGTTATAGCTTAAGCAGATGGTAGATCCTATAAGACGTACCTAGATATTATATATTATATAAAATACAACTAAGATTATTAAAAATCATAGTACATTACATTACATACGAAGGCAATGTGTTGATGACGACGAAAAATAATTTAAATATTGTAAAATGATAGATGTGTATAAAAAATCAAAAATGATGCTTTTTGAATTTAGAATTTAAATACTTTTAAGTAGAGTTAGTGCTGCTACTACTAATACTGCTATTGGCATCTGTTTTTTTTTCAAAACAAGAAAGAATTCACTTTTTAAACTTTCATTTGCTGTTAATTAGAAATAAGTGATTGATATAAGTATGATGACTGGTTATTAAAAACCGATTTCTGCATCATACTTTCGTTTAGCTTCACAATACCAATAAGTGGTCTATTAAAACAGTCTGAGAATCTACGTCTATCTAAATGAATAGCTCATGTGACTTGCAATGTGACTTTTGTATTGTTCTCATTCATTTTGTACAGCATAAATTAGTTCTAGTAATTACACAAGAAACGTAAAGAATGCGACGACCAATCGGCATGTCAAACATCGTGATGCAAAATTCAACAGATGTGAGAATTTTAAACATATTCATGACTTAATAAATTCTTTTAAAAGGTACATACTCTATCATGAACTAACCGCATGCTAAAATTAATGATAATGAGACAGTTCAGAATAACATTAAAGTAAAGTGCGGCATAAAAGTAATTTATGACAATAATTTCTCATTGTATTTTAATTTAAAAGTTCACCTACAAAATCGTGCTAGCTTTGTATGACAAATTTTCTAAAACCAGCTGGTACTAACTTCCCGAACCATTTATCAGAGATTTGCGTCAAATGAGAACAATATCAACTTTGAAGGATTTCAGGAACGTAAAACAGTACTGGTGATACTCAACAGTGCGTCGGTCAACAGACCAAAGTACGCAAGCAGTATATCGTTCACATACGAAGTCTCGAACTACATTACCTTATTTTAAGAAGTCCGCTTTATGTTCTTTGTACATTTAGATATTATATATTTTGTATACACTTAGATGAACAATAATTACCTTTGTCTCAACTGTCACGGAGCTTGGCCCATTGCCAGCAACTGTATTTACTTCCCCTACCTCACGATATCTTGATTCAATCTCGAACATTTTACGCCGGCAATTGTTTACGGAAATAACATCAATAGATTACTAATAAACCGCCCGATGGACCAGGATGGGGAAACTGTTTTAGCGAATAACTTTATTGCTTAAGTAATAAGGTGGTCGCGTATAGAATTTAATAACCAAATTGATGGTGATAATTGGTGTAATGCCAAAATGTCTGGGTATTTTAACGAGTTTAACGTGATTTTAATAACTGTACTCTTTGGCAATAATATTTGATCTTCTGCAATCAACGTGCAATTGTTTCGTCTAACCGTTATAATGCTATGACATGAGAGTACTAAATCTACGAAATGACTAGAGTAGAACTATTACTAAGAGATATTATGTTTTACAAGACTAACCGTATCTACACAATAAATTAATATAATCTTAATTAACAGAAAAATAATGTCTGTTTGTATTAAGCGGAAACATGTTTTGATTATTGCTAATCGAGTATCTAACAATTTTTACAAATTGGCCGCAATTTCAAATGCCGCTACAACTAAATTGTGTAAATGAAAATTTAATAGAATAAACTATAGCCCATAGTAACTATACTCTAGTACCAAATGCTGACACCAATTACTGTTATGAGCCTTAATTGAAACGCATGCTGGTACAATAAGGCCACTGTGAACTGTTAGTTTATCATATATCGAAACAATTTGATATTGTTCTATTAAGTAATGTGCGCCACTGCCCTTCAGCTCATAAAGATCCATTTGGTATTGAACTGAGCATCATTTACCCACTGCAATCAAGCAAAGTTCAAATTCATTATAATAAGTCACGAGATCAGATTGCTTTCAATACGATGATGTTTATTTTATTCTTCTGTGGCGACGTTCTAGAATTGTGTATGATTTGTCGTTGCCAAGTCCCTCTAATTTTATTTTAGTTCTTACTTCAACAGAATAATTTATATACTTATTAATATTAATACAATGAACTCTATACTAATGCAAGATGTAATATCAATAAAGCCACAATCATATCAAAGAATTCATTTGCGCCGTAATGTAAACCTTCAATTCACATCACATTTATTCTTAAAGACCTCACCTTACTCTTTGATCTATAACTCGATTGAATAAGAATGATAATTCAATCATATTATGCTTTACAATGAAGCATTCATTAAATGTTTATTTACTAGGAAGTCAAGTCGAAGCATTGCAAAAATGACACTTTATTTAGATACGGTTCTTGCAATTACGGAAGGCGTCAGAAATATATTTTAGTTTTTTATTACTCATAAATAAATTTATAGAATCATTACTCTTAATTAAATCCCTTTGTTAGAGACTAGAAACATTTACTAAGATATTTCTAAATCATAAATTTCTTATTGATTTCACAACATAATAATCTGGACTGGAGTATTCTGAAGGCTATCTTATAAATTAACCGATTAAAAAAATGTATCTAGGTTCTTACCTCAATTATTACATGAGTATCTTCAATTAGGTACTGCAAGCGTGTTTTCTAAATTATCGTTAACCTCGAACACGAAACTCGTAAATTCTTCACCTCTGTGTGAAATATAAGTGACAAAGTTACGTAACACCAGTGGTTATGATGTAATATCTGCTATTCCTACAGTATCCTAAACGGGATATTGCTATTCGGTGTATTCAGTTTACCTTTCATTGCTTGCATGGCTAGGTTTGTGTGATCGCATTTCTTGACTGTGGAGTAATGGACGTCTATGTTGAAAACAATGCCGGTTCATAACGTTTGAGAGAATGTGGCCGCGTAAGAATAGATGTTTATTTTGGATTTCGCGCCTCGTGGCAATGGTTTATCCATAACATCCTATTTGAGCTGCTATATTATGATGTCGTGTTGTCAATTACTCGGGATGATATTGGAATCACGAAAAGCATAAAGTTGCATAAAATCTTAGTAAATTATGTAATAATTCAGAACAGTAAAGGAAACTGTCCTGAAATTCCAACAGTACTCGTATGTCGCGACATAAATGTAGTGAACTAAACTCAAAGTATACTTTTTGTGTTCTTACGTAATTCTTAAAAAATCTTCATTCTAAGTTTTTGTTTCATAAATTTTAGGGCGTTTCATTAATACCTAAATAATTGATTGATGTGGTTTATCACGTGAGAAAAAATGACTTTGGTATATTACCAATCACCTTCACGAATAATTAAACATAAAACAACATCGATGAATAAAAAAAATAAAAAATGAGATGTTTACTTACCAACATGTGATAGGCTCGTAAGATCTGATTCTGAAATAGAAAAAAACAAAATGTGTGAAAAAATGCAAAATGGTAATGTGTGCTAAACATAAACAGATGGCGTTAATTGTTGAAAATGTGGAATCATGAACACATATTAAATTTCAAGATAAGTGTCCAGAGGCCATAAAATTTTATCCTTATAGCGATTTATTGTTATAATATATTATAAATTTATATAAAATTTGAGAAATTAAGATCGTACGAATTTCAAATAAAATAAATGAATCGGTATAAGGACGTCATGGTAGGCGACAACTGCACAATATCTCAAAAACTATTAATACAAATAAACAAAACATTGATACATAAAACGTTTAAGCCAATAAAAAACCCATTAATCAATAATATAAAACATCGATGAAAATGAAAACAAATATATATGGACCAATCGTTGACACTCATAAGTGTTATAGTCATTTGAGGTAGGGTACCATACCAGCGAGCAAGCCCGACTGGTAAAAACAACCACAGTCTAACAAAAGACCACAGTCAAATAATAACACACAAACTACGTCACGAAGTTGTGTTCCTGTGTGTGAGTATAAGTCAATAATCATTTACGGATGCAATTTTCTGCCTATAACTGAATAACCTGATTTTAAAAGTTTTTGAGTCGGCAAAATGCTAGTGATGCCCCATTTAATCCAAGCGTCCATAAGGCTTACGGTAAATAATTAAAATGAGTCGGTAGAATGACCCAGCAATGAAAAAGTATTTGACTCCTAAGTAGAATAAAAAAATCTTTCAATAGTGAATGAAATAAAACAATACATTAACTCAATATTGAGTTAAGTTAAGCCTTTGTACATGTCTTTTATTAAGAATTTTGTATTGTTATTATAATGTGTGTGCAATAAAGATTTAAAGAAAGAATGAAGAGAACTTAAATTGTTTTTTTTTTTCAATTGAAATCATAAATTTAAAGAAAGAACATAAATAAAAAATTAAAGCCATATGTCAGTTATGAAGACAGTAACGCCATCTACAGCGCCGAATATGAACGAGACATTGTTACATGAAAAACCTGTTTTTTATAATAATATTTAGAAGGAAAACCTAAACCACAATGATAAACACTACCTTAAACCATAAAACTTAATTATTTTTTATTATTTTTAGTGACGCAAAATTACTGGTTTTATACGTACAACGTTATTTATTGTTATTGTTTTGTATTAAATAACAGATCTAGGCTTACACGTGTAAATAAATACTTAAATCCTTCATTAATTATGATATTGTCACTTATGTTATCTTGGACTTATTATTATTAATCAAACCATCAATTATAAATTAGAGATTGTCAAAAGTATACATAACAAAAACAAAGATATCAGAATAAAAAGTGAGAATTGTGAAGAAAATATAATTCTTTAATTCTTTAATGTACACAAAAGAAATACAGATAGTGTTACATAGGTATTAATATCATGTACAAAGGCGAGCTTAACTCAAAATTGAGTTCTCTTACAGCAAACCTCTGAGAAGTGGAAAGTAATATAGTGCTAGAATCCTGCACTTATGTTTATTCCAGATTGGAAAAGGCGTAACAAAGGCGTAACAACGCCTTTTCTATCTGGTAGCACCAGATAGAAAAGGCGTTGTCACGCCTTTTCCAATCTGGAGTAGACATAAGTGCACCTCAAGTTTTCATTAGAAAGCATTTTTAAATAAACGTTTTCCTATCCCAGGTATACCGATCTCATCACTCCAAGGTATTAGGTCTATAGGTTATAATTACTATGAGGTAGGCTTATTTGCCACCTAAGTAGTACGAAAAAAATAATACATATTAGGTCCTACATAATAGCGGGCGAATATATTGTCATACCACAGGGATAATTCTAGATTGCATTTTTCAGGCTTTTCCCGACATCGGGATTGAACTTAAACCACACCAGAATCACATCACCAATGAGGCAACTCAAGTCATAAATTATTTTCGCATTCATCTATAAGTTTTCTAAGATCTTATTTTACCTAAACGAATCACTTTTCCTTATGTTTACCTAATATTTTCCTCATATTACATAACAAATGAAGTCATGGGAGAAATATTAGCAGAATGTTATTTTTCTTATATTACTTGTGTAATTCTCGTAAATGTCATAGGACTATAAATATTGCTTGTGTAACCAACAGTAACTTTGATGGGAATTTTTGTACTTATAATAAATTTATATAGAAGACTAGTTTTCAGCCATTGCTTCGCTCGAGGAATAACCCATAGAAATTGTTTTTTTTTTGGGGGGGAAATAAGTAAAACGAAGCCTATGTGTTATTCTAGACTATAAACTATCTCTGTGACAAAATTTATCCAAATCTATTCAACCGTATCTACTGCCGGTCGAGTAACAAACATCTATCTTTCCAAACTTTCGTATTTGTAATAACAGTAGGATGATACCTATTAATCTATCATCAAGAATGTGCAGATTTATTTGTTTACTGTACGTTGAATTTCGAGAAATTTCGAAGCTATAAAAATATATATAGTTTATGGAAGCATGCTTGATGAATGTATCATCAAGCATGACTTTTATATATACTAATAGTGTGGCAAACAAGCATACTGTCGTTGCAAATTTAAAACCTCCGATGTGCAAAAAGTAATTTATCCAGACAATCAAAATTTTATTCTGCCTGCAAAAATATACCTAGGTCTTGAAAAACATCCTTCAATATTTTATCTATATCAGAGGTATATTTTGATTTATTTAGAAATTTATGAGGATATTTACCACTTGTCTGGTTGCCATAGTACAGGCTTGCGTAGTTTTGTATCAGATAGCCTTAAATTATTTTTCCCGAGATATTAATTATTATTAGCGTTGCAATCTGCCGTGGCAATGTGGCCAGTCTTTTGGGCACCTTTCGGAACTTAGCCCTCAATCAGATATTTTAACAAATCAGGTACCTTTAAATATAATATTTGATTGTTTGTAAGTAGTTTAGGTAAGGTTACTTTTATTTTGATCACTATTCTAGTAAATATTTTATGGAATTATCGTTATTAAACCTCACCTATAAAAGTAAGTACTGTATTTACAGGCTGAACAGTTTGCACACTACGTACAGTAAGAAAAATATGTGTTACCCCTGATTTGATTATATTGCCGAGCCCCTAATTAGGTACGAAACCAGTCTGAAACTAATACATTATGCTACATGGATATTAAGGACATAAATTGTTTTGTGCTCTAATGATTTTAATTTAATTAATCCATAATTAACTGCAACTGAAAAATAATCAAACACCTGCCAATACATGACAGTTTTCTGATTAAAACTAATCGATTACGAAATGATTATAATGAAATATCAAATGTTAATTTCCACGAGTCAATTTAAGATCGATTAAAAAACTAATAAGTTTGTATGTTTCCGTAAACACTACCGTATTTTCCACTTAGGTACAGTTAATAAGAAAACCCGATGGAAAAATAACGTCACTACTATTTATATATGGGTATAAACATGACTGTGATAATTGTAAGATATTTCATTTATATATTTCCTTTAACAAACCATGAATACTGAGAAGGGAAAAACGTAAAAAGAAAAACCTGCTGAGTTAAATTGGGTTTTCGTTATTATAATTAACTAGCTGTTTCCCGCGGCTCCGCCCGCGTAGATGCCGGTTATCGCTGCAAAAAAAGGCCTATGAGTTATTCCAGACCATAATCTATCCCTGTTCCAAATTTCATCCAGATAGTTTCAGTAGTTTTTACGTGAAAGAGTAACAAACATCCATCCATCCATCCATTCTCACAAACTTTCATATTTATAATATTAGTAGGGATAAACAATACTTTAATATCTGATTCATTAAGATAAGCGATTGTTATTCTTAAAGAATGAGACCTGAAAGCTATGGTTCGAAATCTTTAAATGTAAAATGAAGTCTGGAAAGCCTTTGTGTCCTGTAATTGTATGTAAGACCCCACGGCTTGGTCTTTGTAAGGTGGAGTTCCGTCCCCAGTCGGCCTTGCTCACTAGTATGGTGACATTACCAGTCTTACTTTTCTTTGTGTATCGTAGGAATGAATGTTGTAAATCTAAAATTGTAATAATATAATGTATGTCATAATCGTAATATCTAACGTACTATTAACATTTGCATGCCGCCAGATAGGCGAAATATGCTGTACTAACAGACCTTAAAAACATCTTGTCGACCATGTTTCTAGCAAATAAAAGTTTTGAATTTGAATTACTAATGACACTTTACTGACTACCTTACCGACTTTGTTCTTTTTCAATACTTGACATACCATTATAAATTTAGGTTCGTGAAAGAACGATAGTGAGTGACGCAAGATAGTTTTCATAACCAATAAGATTTCTGAACTACTTAGATTATGAAATAAAAGCTTTATTTAGTTTGTATCTCAGTAAGTAACAATGCTAAGTGAACACTAAGAGGTCACTATTGACGCATATTTGTCAATTATTATCTTATATAAATTATTAATAAATAATTTATCATCTGATTCAAACATAATATGTATGACCCATCATTTAGTTACAAAAGTGTAGCTAAATAAGACAAATGCTTTTTGTAAAGTTCTTAGTTGGCAAACATGATGGATACGGCCAGCATGATGATGAACTGTTGGAAGTGCCTATGGATGCTGGGTATAAACCTGGAAAACCAACATATGGCCCGCCTGATGTTAAGCAGTTACCCTAGCCTATGAACACTTGCAATACCAGAGCTATTACTTGCGTATTTTTTTTACACCAGGGCTTTGTTGATGGATTATTTCTGGAACAGGAAAACGTTATTTCAAAAAACGTCTCTAATTGAGCGCTGGAAATCTGTACTCACACACAGAAACACAACTACACCGCTGTGTTTAGTTATTTGGCTGTGGTCTTCTGTAAAGTGGAGGTCTTTCTCCAGTTGGGCTTGCTCACTAGTATAATAACTAGTATAGAAAGTTCTTAATGACTAGTTCCTACGACTCGCAGGTAGGTTGCATAGCAGTTGCATACACAATCTACATAAATAAAATTTGAATGTAGGTAGATACTTAGAAATAAGCTGTTGTCTGTATAAACAATAGAATAGATGAGTCGTGTCTCGTGCCACCTACAGGAAGAAGGCAGATTAATAGTCTTATCGTGTAACGGAAATTGTGCAAGTATGGTAATATTTTATACTATAATATGGAATTCCTTTCTAAGTCTACAAGAAACTGCATTTATGACTGTACGGCAAAGTGGATCCAGTTACCACTGCGCGGCGTGTTGTGGTCCTGTGGGTTCGAGTTCAGATTTGGAACAACTAAGTTTCCAGGTCTAGGTGTACTTTGTGTGTTTGGAATCGAAATCGGAAATAATTTACTACATATAGGGGCGTCATGACGTACGATAAACGAAGTGAGCTTTAAGATAATATTTGTCAAAGATAAGCAGTGGACGTCCTTTAGCTGATGATGACGTCATAGAATTTTACTTTTTTTTTTGTATATATGTTTATTTTTTATTTTCAATTTCTTGATAGAGGAGACGAGATCCGTGCCCAGCAGTAGGACATAAGTATATAGATTGATACATATGTATATTATGCCCAAAATTCAAAACATAATATAATATTTTGTATTGATGTTATTTAAGCGGTAAGGGTGTTGGGAGAGCCCTATGTCCAGCAGTGGACTGCGATAGGCTGATTGATTGATTGAAGCGGTAAGCGTGTTGTGGCGCAAATTGGGAAAGAACTAGCAGTGAACTGAAAGAGATGAATTGATGATGATCAGTTTTGTACCTTTCACGCCTATAGTAATTGAAAACTTGTATCACAGGTAAATAATATACATATAAATGCGAATGCATGTTTACAAGAACTAGCCAACAGCGGACGTGATAGTAACGTAAAGTGCATACGCTCCTTCCGCCACAACCACTTAATTTTAATATATACAGTGTTTTACTGCAGTTGTTGGAAGTAATGATTCGCAGCTGTATGCGGGTATACACTTATTACTCACTCAACAGATGGTGGATGATCGAGGTGTTTATTAATATTATTGTTGTAGTTTCCTTTTTGACAGGTCATTGGTCTATTTGTTGAATATACTAGTCTATTTAAAACTCATATGTTTAACTATCTAATAGTTATGGGATTTACGAGAACTCTTAATATTGCAGGTTATTTATTGTGTTTGAGTGCAACCACTAGCTGGTTTTGAGTGGATTTAACCAAGCTGGATAAAATTCGCAATGAGTAAGTGGGAGTTAGCTTTCATGTGACATAGCTGATAATATGTAGTAGATGATTAAGCGCAATCAAGCATCTGAGATGGTTAAGCGCAATAGGAGAAGAAGAAGAAAAGAAGGAGTATAAAAATCCAGATACAGACATAAGACAAGATGAAAAGATGTACTTATTGCTAAAGGATGTGGGGGAGCATTCGGTTTCCGAAGATGATGTTGAATATGAGAAGAGGAGAAGAGAGACACGGATAGCTAATACCTATGTGGGATATAAAACCAGAAGTCGACTGCTAGAGACTGGCTATAAACCTTATTGATAATGATCATCATTTGAACTCAAATATTTGACAAAATTTATATTTTGCTTATTATTCTTAGTCAGCTACTTCTTATATGGATATGTTGAATATAAAGGAAGATGTGTAAACTATAGGAAATCAATAAATTATGTTTTAAATTCAAGGCAAGTATAAGAAGGAAGAGGTTTTAAGGCTGTTGTCTTAAAATAGCACGTTATAAATATCCATAAAGAGACAAAAAAAGTTTAAGAATAGATACAATATAAAGCGACAGGAATTGTGTCCTAAAATTATGCTAATAATATTTTATGGTTTCTATTTTAATAGTTCTTATCGGCCATAGTAGCTGCTTAGAGTAGCTAGCAGGAGTTATAAGGTTTCTAAAGGTTCGGCAACGAGCGAGTGATACCCCTTGTGTTGCAAGCATCCATAGGCTACGGTAACTGCTTACCATCAGGCAGGCCGTATGGTTGTTTGCCTCCTTGGTAATATAAAAAAAACAGCTAGTCTATGGCCAAATAGGTTGGAAGTATGCTTGTTTCTTCCCACCTTAGCATAATAAAGATGTAAAAGCCTGGCTGGCCAAAGATTAGATTCTTGATTATATGAGTATGTGTAGAAGCCAACATATATAATATATGTTATATAACTACTATGACACCTAATGGACGCTTCCAATACCAGGAGTATTAAATACATCAGAATTTTGTATTCTGAGTAACCTTGATTAAAGTTCTATAATAAATCGCTAGAAGGACACCATGGTCACAATAATAATAGAAACAAATCGACGCAATTAAAATGACACAAACGCAAAAGATGTTCAAGTCATTTAACCAATCAATTAGAGATGGCAAATAAATCAATCAACTCGATGAAGAGACCAGAATGTTTTAATAGTTGGAATGAAAGACTGTAATCATTAAGTGTTTAGAAAAGTATAGTATATATTATTAGATATTATATCGGTTGCCTGTTGGTCTAGTGGTTAGTGACCCATAAATGTTTGTTCCGAGTCTGGGTGTAATTTGTGTCTATGAATTGTATGTTTGTAAAGTCCCGCTAAAAAAACCTAGTGCTCCTGGCTGAATTTTACAGCAGCAAATCTTAACGAAGAGTTATACTTAGGAGGGACACAGTGTTGTAGTTATGTGCATTCAGATCTGCAGTGCTCATTCAGAGAAGCGTTCCAGCGACACCCCATCTTATAAAGCCCTAGTGTTAAAAGTTTTTAGGTCGGCAACCCGCGAGTGATGTTCCAGGCCTGCGTCTTTAGTCAACAAGTTATCAGGTATATTACTTACTTAGTCATCAAAAAGCGGGGCCAAAGATTATAAATCTCTTTAGTACGAAAGGAAATCAGTCAAGCAAATATTCTTATAATTTTTTTTATACCACAAAAAGGCAAACAAGCATACTGCACCCGCACCCGCCTGATGTTAAGCAGTTACCGTAGCCTATAGACGCTTGCAACACCAGAGATATCGCTTGCGCGTTGCTGACCCATATCATTACACCAGGGCCTAAAGATGGAGTACCTATCCCTGGGATAGGAAAAGCGCTAGAGACCTGTACTCACACACAGGAACACAACTAAACAGCTGAGTGTAGTTATTTAGCTGTGGTCATCTGTAAGGTCCTTTCCCAGTCCGGCTTGCTCGTTAGTATAGAACCCTACCTCTCTTAAAGATTATGCGATAAAGGATCTAAAAGCTTACCTAAATATAAAAGCCTCGACCTAAAGACATTAAACAAAACAATATTGCACTAACCCTACACTTAAACTAACACATATTTCGCACACAATTATAAATTCAAACAACACGAACATATCCAATTAATTACCACTTAAACACAAAATCTCGCAAATATAAAAAAATACTAGGAAACTACATTATTATGACGCATATTGTCGAACAACAAGAAGCACTTGGCCCAGACTGATAGCAGTTTTATTATTATCCGCGGGGGGTTAGATAACAGTTAATAATAGCAGTTGACACACCTTAACCCCTCAGTGACTTTATCAGACAGATAGGACGTGGAATACTCCGCGCTCTCAGATCACAACCCTGATCCAAACAAATACATATATGTTACTGTAAAAGCCAAATAAATCGTAAATCCTAAGCTTTACCAACTGCGAATGGTTAAAGACTGAATTTTATATTTTTTTATTCTTTATTTATCGAAAGTAAGAGACTTGATACTCCATAGAAAATTACAAATATATGTATAATTAGAGCAATAGCAGTAACGCAATCATTAAACTAGAAGTATGATCTGATTTTGAGTGCGTTGTTAACTATTTTGTCCAAAATGGTCTTAAAAAACGTAAACTTTTTTAAAACCTTTTAATATTGCTGTGAGTCCTATCTTCTGTCAAGAGAGCTAAGACGGTTTTTAGGCGCTAATCCATACACGATGGCGTAATTATTATTGGTTAAAAAATCGATCGATCGAAATCTTACTTACCGTAATTTAATCCTACATAACAAAAATAAACCTAAGCTACCCTAAAAGTCCAAAAAAAAATATTTTTCGGACTTTATCCACTTGGTAAATTTTTGGATTGACCGTTGTTCGAGATTTTACAGTAACATACTTTGAAAATACGATACTAGTTTCATCATTCAATTGTTTTTATTATTTCTCTCACTACATAATAAAATTATGTTGCCGACAGTGATATAGTGTCAAATACTACTTCTTTACATACGTCAATCAATTAATTATAAACAACTTATTTTTTTACGTTGTTTTGTAGCGCTCTGTTGTCCCGAGTGGCGCGACTAAGATAAAAATGGTTATTTTCCTTACATATGTACTCGTAGTTATTTTCCTAATACCCCTTTGTGTACAGTTGTATTTCTATCCTTACTAATATCCTTACTTCCTTACTAATATTATAAATGTGAAAGTTTGTAAGAATGGATGGATTGATAGATGGATGTTTGTTACTCTTTCACGTAAAAACTACAGAACGGATCTGGATGAAATTTGGCACACAGATAGATTATGGTCTGGAATAACACATAGGCTACTTTTTGCAGCGATAACCGACATCAACGCGGGCGGAGCCGCGGGCAACAGCTAGTTAACAATAAAAGGAAAAATGTAGTTGTGAAGATTTCAATTCTTGTTTTGCGTAGATGCATAGAAGAGTCAATGTAATTTCCCCTTACAGCATGATGATAGATTATCAGCAAACGTAATTCTATTCTTGCAATAAAGGTGACCTTTTACTCAATATAATTATAATAAGCTTGACAGTAACAATGAAATGAGAATTATTATCATTGATTTTATTTGACGGATTTTCACATGTTTATCTTTAAGAATATAAGACAGGGTTGGCTTACTGCGAAGTCCTACATACTCGGATCACGTAGTTGTATTTCATCTAAGCGTCTCCGTGCCTAAGACAGTCCTGCGATCACGACAGAGGCCTAAGATATGAGCGATCTAAATAAAAGTGTTACCAGTTTGGCCACTAACCAAATCCTACTAATATTATAAATGTGAAAGTTTGTGAATATTGATGTATGGATGTTAGTTACTCTTTCACGTAAAGACTACTAACCAGATCTGGATGAAATTTAGCACAGATATAGATTATAGTATGGAATAGCACAAAGGCTACTTTTAATCGCATTAACCGACATCATCGCGGAACAGCTAGTGATAAGATAAAAATAAAATAATCGATATTATTCTCCTACACATATCGATGTATCTTCAATTATTCCTCAGCTAAATATGATACTCCATAATTATAACAATGCCGAGCCTACCTAGCGATGACGAAACGGCGCCATACTAATATTACATACAACCGCAAGCGTCAGCGTTAAAGGTCCTCAAGAGATTAGATTACACATCTGTGTTACATTGTTTTATGAAAATGTAGGTGTGAATGGCACACCTACATTTATATTTAACTACCAGTTGCATGTGGCTCCACCCGCGTTGTTAACGGTTATTGCGATAAAACTACTCTTCTCTTGTGCCTTATTCAAGTTTTTTGTTTAAAAGCTTATTCAATCGAGCTAATTCCTTATAAAGTTTTATAGAAAGCGTTTAAGTATTTAACAAATTCTATATATCTAAGGCAGGAATTGCGTATTTTTTTATTAAATATCAAATTTAATCCCTTGTTATGCTATTATTTAGCTTAATACACTTAGTATTTGCTACATATATTATCAGATAATATACGTTAAATTACAAAAACAAATGAAGTAGAACATTGTAAACATGTTTTTATGTTTTCTGTTGTGTTGTGTACAATATTATGTTCAATAGTAACATCTCGACGTCATATCTACGTAAGTAATTCAATACACTTGGAACTGCATGTTTGTTTTACGGACCAATGATTAAGTCTCATCGAATAACAATAAAATAATAACTATCATTATCTAACATTTTCCCCGATTTTGCAACATATCTCACTACTGCTCCGCTCCTATTGATCATAGCACGATGTTATATAGCCTACGTCACAGGGGACTATGCAAAAATACAATTAAAGGACACTAGGTACACCTAGACACTAGGAAAACGACTATTTATAGATACACGTTGATGTAGCTTTAAGTATTATTAAATACCATTGCATGTATATTTTTAAAAATATATTATAACAAATAAATAAAATGTTGTCCCGCGTACCCACCCACAACACGCCGCACAGTAGTAAATGGCGAGAAACCACTTAAACTACAAAAATTTAAGAAAGGTAGGGCACCATACAATCGATCAAACCCGACTGGGAAAGACCCTCCATCGTACAGAAGACCACGGCCACACACAGCGATGGCAATGGTTGTGTTAATGTGTGTGTAAGTGCGTTTCAGTAAAAACGCATTCCTAGATGAAACGTCTTCCCGTCCCAGATACTTTATCACGAAATTCAGGTATTCAAATTTATAATATTAACAATAGCACTATGTCAAAGTGCAAAGTCCAAATCCCCCACCTCGCTTAATTCTGACTAACGACGTAATAAAAATAAAACACCACTGTACAGGTTTTCCAATAAAACAACCTCCCATATCGCTAAGTGGAACTTATCTACTGTGACTCATTTCCATGTTGATATACTAAGAAAAATAGAAAACCTTAACTTATTTGTCGGTCTGTTACTTTGTCACGGCTAAACTGGTCTACTGATTCAATAAAATGTTATATAAAGTTCGATTTATGAGGCAAATCGGTCAAATTTATTAAATTTAAATAAAGCCATTAGATTATTATGTTTTAATTTAACTAAGTAGTTATAAGGAAATGTAACAGGTCATCTTTATCTGAATAAATGATTATTATAATTAAATTAACCCCCGCCCCTCTTTCTTCTTTCTCCATTTTGAAAGGGTTCAGTTGCAGAGGCAGGAAGACATCATATTTGACCTAAATACAGGCTATGTGAAAATGAGTCGGCCACATGCAAATGATACCTCTGGTATTGCAAGCGGGTATTCCATAGGCTACGGTTACTGCTTAACACCAGGTGTGTAATGAGCTGCGTATGCTTGTTTGCCACCCAAGTAGTAAAAAAGGTGGCCTGAATGTTAAGCAGTTACCGTAGCCTATGGATGCTTGCAATACCAGAAGTATCACTTGCATGTTGCCATCCAATTTTTTTTTACTCCAGGGCTTTATGATGGGAGTATCCCTGGGATAGGAATACGTTTCTTTCAAAACGTATCCCCATATGAGCTCTGGAAACCTGTACTCACACATAGGACCACCACTGTGTGTAGTTATTTGGCTGTGGTCTTCTGTAAGGTGGAGGTCCTTCCTCAATCGGGCTTGCTCGCTAGTAGGTACCCTACCTCTCTTAGACCCGTATCTCCCTACAAACCAGAAGCTGAATCGATTCATAATTCAATAACAATAACTGCTAACTATAAAGCAGGCCGTGTGCTTGGTTGCCTCCTTAGTAGGATAAGAAATAAGGCAACCCTGAAAATCTACAATATTTTTTTACCTACTTTCCTTATAAGCCATCAAACCTTTCACCCAATTCATTACCTATATTATACTTCTTTTTTACCATTCTGCATTGTCCTTTTCCCTTCGCATCAACACATCGAATGTCATCATGACGTCATAAGATGATTATGTAGGTAGTAGGCACCTAGGTAACCATTTCGTCCGAATGTATAACCTGTTGTGTAATAGCTTGGAACAAATTAAAGTCAACAAGTTATGGTTACTGACGACATTATGTGACGTAGAATCTCATAATATGTATTCGGCTACGTAAGAGATTTATGGATTTTATGTGATAGATACTTACAATTAGCTAGGTAGGTGTCTACGTATCTACCTCACTTCCTTATTAATCAAAATGATATAAATTTTAAGTGTATTTACACAATTTTGCTAGTGTGACAGACACTGGCAAAATTGTGTACCTATCTAAATATACCGGTTAATTTGTGGATTCTGGGAAGTCCAGGCCCATAGGTAAACATCCAACATTTAGGTAGGTAGTTAAATATAAATACAAAAAAAAACATTACCTAATGGCAACATTCTTGATTATTTTATAAAGATTGTCGAAAAACCGCAACATACTTGTGCAATTTAAAATTTTGCAACAATGTGCGACATCTAGGTAACATCAGTAACAACACTACATCAAAAAAAGCGAGATAAGTTACAACGCCATCTATAAGTTATCATTGAAATTACTGTGTCAGATAAGAGCACGATATCGCCATCTACAATTTAACTCGTGTTAACACAATAGTCTACTAGATGGCGCACTGCGTAACAGCGCCGTCTGTTGACAGAAACTGGAACTTTTTAGCCGCGTAAAATTGTAAGTGACTACTAACGACATCTATGGTTTAATGAAGGTACTATAACAGAACAAGGTTTATAAAATAGTTTTATAAACTTGCAATAGGTGGCAGTAAATAATTTTGTATGTATTTTTACCTGTATCATTGAGCAGGGCATTGATGTCCGTGGTCGACCCATCGGCCGACATTGCTGAAACAAAAATATATTATTAGAATTTTTATTATTTTACAAACATCAATTCAGTACTTTTATGATTATGAAAAAAAAAATCTTTGAATAAAATGGTTACGTCCTTAAACAAAAGTAAATAGGTATACTTATAATAAACGTTACAAAAATAAAATATACACGTTTATTCTATTAATCTAAACAAGAAACGACCAAAAATACATTTTCCAATAACACGTGCAGTTGATAACATAGGCACAGGCAATCCAACAACCGTAACAGCACAAACACATTCCTATGAAAAGAAAAATACTTAACTAAAACTCTTGTTTCACCATTCTCAACACATTGTTTTTCTGAATGCCTATCAAACTTTACTCAATTTCTTATATGTACCTACCTAGGTATAAAATTGAAACCCAATTATACATTCAAAAGCATCTTAGCACGTAGCTAATTAATGCAGAAGAGGTAGGGCAACAGGGGCAAAAAATGGGTCGGCAACACGCAAGTTATACCTCAGGTATTGCAAGCGTAAGTGCATGCTGCTGCTTTTTGAAGTGAAAACTTCTTTTAGCACGGTAAGCATATTTTTAGATGATATAATATCTCTGGATTCACGACACCGTTACGAGACGCAGCTTGACATATCCGAAAAATCTTTTTTCGACTGTCACGTTATTAAAGCAAAGATTGTATATGCATGTACATATAGCAGACCGCGAACGCGTCTAGATAAATAAATAAAAAACATTTATTGCTATAATTTTCGACTGTCAATGAGGCGATATATGCATGTACACATAGCAGACCGCGAACACATCTAGATAAATAAAAAAAAACCATTTATTGCTATAAAATTTATAACAACTGTTTTAAATTCTGTTGGCACTCTCGGAGTACAATTTTTTTTTTAATAATGAGCCGGTTAGTGTACCTTTAAATATAGAACAACGAGCTGTTTCATTAGTGGCAATAGCACTACAAGCTTCGAAACGAACTATAAATCAATTTCCAGCAACATTTTTCGTTTGTTTACCATTACAATTATGTAATTGCATCGTAACCTATCAGAGAAGAAGGTCGTGACTGAAGCGTGACGAGACACGGTCGGTGGCAACTCGACTAGTTCATATTTCATATTATTGACAATGATTTTGTTTGCTATTTTAGATTTTGCAGTTTGATAAATGACCGTGGTGATTTTTATTATAAGTATAGGTACATTGGTTGGCTAATACGTATATTTTTCTTGTCAAATTTCATACGGTCATCAGAGAGATGAGAGGCGGTATCCAGATTAGGTATCTGGTTACCTTGTCGTACAGGCTCTGCTGCTAAACATTCTTATATTATACTAGGGGTTGTATTATAAAGGTTTATATTTAATACCTATGTACGTTAGTCTGTAAGGTATACATCCTATGCAATTATGCGACGAGATAATAAAATAATTTATTATTATTATAATAAGGTTAACTGATTACTTTTAAAAAACAATTCTTTATTCTTTCTTTGTTTTTTTTTCTTTCTTTTTAAAAAGACGACTCCCACAATTAACTAATTTAATTCGAAAAAAATAATTAAGACGAATTAAGACCACAAATAAATAACTATAGGAATGTCATGGTACGGTCCTTAGAAAAGTTGCAAAATGTGCTCTCTACCGAGGTATTCAACAAAATGACAAACTCAGCACCAATCAATAAACTATGCACTAGATTATTTTAATAATAATGCATTTATTGACAGGACAATAATTACAGTAAAGTTATAGTACGTCATGTAGTCTGAGAGATTTTATAGATATTGTCTTGTGAGGTTCCCAAGACAATTATGATAATAACGATTAATACAAAACTAAAGGATGACGATAATCTTAACACACTGGCGTTAAAATAAACAACATCCATTACTCAAGACGAAAAATATAATATTTTTATATAAAAGTTTATTCAACTATGCAAGTTAAAATATACAGTGATATTCATGGTATATGTGAAACCTGAAAGTAGCTTATTCAGAATCAAATAGATTCAAGTCCAGCATAATTTTTTAAACCATGTTACATTCTGTCCCAGTTATCATAACCCGTAGGAAAAAACGTAAACCGTAGGAAAAAAGTATGCTGGCATTTATTTTTATGACATTCATAAGTATCATGTATTTGATCTAAAGGAATAAATGAGTTTGACTTTGACTTTGACATCGTCATTTCAGCCAAAACACGTCGACTGCTGTACATCGGCCTCCCCCAAAGATTTCCACATAATTCGGTCCTGAGCTGACCTTATCCATCGTCTACCCACGACTTTTATCAGGTCATCGGTCCCAATAATGTACGAAAATTGTATAAAGTTGGACACCCATATTTTAACGGGCCATATTTTAATATTACAAATTACATCGAAATGGTTTGCACTCGGGTAAGCGAGGCGCTAGCAGCACTTTCCGCTAGGTTTTCATAATTTTACAGGAAAAACTGCCCAGAAAAATGTATCCTAAAATTTAATGAATTATGGTTAGATTTCGACCACGGGCGATCACTATAATCAATTTCACATAGCATGGGTACGGTGACGTTTAGCATTTAAAATATCTAGAGATGTAGTATTGATAATATCGATGATAAAAAAATCATACTAAAAATATGCAATAGCTTTACCGCGGCAGTCCCCGAGTGCCACACGTCGTTTTTTTTCTTATATTAAAAACAATTTGGAATGTTTCAGTATTTTACTATACCAACAATTGACAACATTGAATATGTGTCTTTGGTAGCATATACGTATTTAAACTTTATCTAACTAATAATTTGCCTTTTATGACGTACAATGCTGTGGACACTTAAGCCTGGGCTAATCCATGAATATAAAGCCACGCAGCGAGGTATGCTTTGAGTTTCCTTGAAGGATAAACTACGGGTTATCCGAGAAAGAACCAAAATTACCAACATACCTCATAGATTAAGCAACATACTCGTAGAGGGAATGGGCCTAGCCTCGTCTGCAGATGGACCAATAGCCGATGAAGTCAACGAATCCTAGAGTGAAGACTGCGAGAGAGGGTCGAGCAATGACATTGGCAATTTTCCACTATAATTTTTATTTAATGTAAATCATTTTGTTATTATTGATCAAACACTTCAAAGTGCTTCAAACACAGTTAGCTAGTACCTTGAATATGGTCAAGTATATCAATCTCCTTCGATAAAGTTACTTGACCTCTGCAAAAACTACAATACAGTACATTGTTTGACATCTATGACTTGATGGCCATATAATTGTTCAATCAGGTTTTTGCAGTAAGCAAGTAGGTATGAGCTTTAGTATTATTTACCTTTGCTGTCTTAACCATTATCCGTTTTTATTCAACGAGGTTCTAATTTTTTTGAAGTGAAAACTTTTAGAATGATACGCATATTTTTAGACGAGATAAAATCTCTGGATTCGCGACACCGTTACGAGACGCAGCTTGACATATCGAAAAATCTTTTTTCGACTGTCGCGTTATTAAAGCAAAGAGGCGCGTTACACATGTACATATAGCGGACCGCGAACGCGTCTAGATAAATAAAAAAAACATTTATTGCTATAAAATTTATAACACCTGCTTTGCCTAGTGTTTTCACTTCTGTCGGTACTCCTGGAGTGCAGTTATTTTTTTATTACAATAATGTTTTTTAGTTTTAGTAGCATTTCCCTGTCATTTTCAAATTGAAGACGGCAATCTGCCAAGATCAAAGCAAGATCAGGCGTAGGACTAACGGTTTTATGAGTTATTTTTTCTGGAAATTTATTAATTACTTTAGGTGGGTATAGGTAAATTTTTCGTGCCTCGGAAAGCATGTAAAGACCAGCCTAAACTAAAGCACCATCAATCTTGAAGAGCGTACGAGTAGGTACATAATATATCTAGGTATGCTAATCAAAATACATAGATCTTTACATAACTTAGACAATAGTTGTAACTGTTATAACATAGTTATTTATCAATATCTTTACGAGGTAAATAATGCGGGTATTCCCATAGTGTGAAATATTCTGCAATTTAGTCTCTAATTGATTATTATTGTCGCTTAGCGTTTAAATCAAATATCATTTAATAAAATTTATATTGTCCTGTTCTCTTATAAAGCTTGTCTGATCGTATCATAGGTAGAAACACCCTAATAATACTCTCGACTCTACTGGCACGAATATAGAGAAGTCCACATGCCAATTGTGGAGAGGGTAGGGCGACTACAAGCGAGCCAGCCTGACTGAGGAAGGACCTCTACCTAACAGAAGACTACGGCCAAATAACTAAATACAGCGGTGTAGATGTATTCTTGTGCGTAAGTACAAGTGTCTACTACTTATTAGCGCTCATTTAGGGGACGCATACAGAAACGTTTTCCTATCCTATAGATACTCCATCTTAAAGCTCTGGTGTAAAAAAAAACGGGTTGTCAACACGCAAGTGTACTTCTGGTATTGCAAACGTCATTTTTTTATTAAAGAGAGGTATTTATATTTAAGAGAGGTAGGGCACCGTACTAGTGCGCAAGGCCGACTGGGAAAGGACCTTACAGAAGACCACAGCCAAATAACTATATGGTGTAGTTGTGATCCAGTGTATGAGTACAGGTCTCTAGCGCTCATTTAAGGATTCGTTCTGAAAGAAACGTATTCCTATCCCAGGGATAGTCCCATCGTAAAGCGCTGGTGTAAAAAAATGGGTTGGCAACACGCAAGTGATACTTCTGGTATTGCAAGCGTCCATAGGCTACGGTAACTGTTTAACATCAGACGGGCCGTATGCTTGTTTGCCACCTAAGTACTATTAGATAAAGCTAGCACGTTGTAAACCCCTGGTAACATATAAATATATTTATCGGTAAAAACAAACAAAAACTGCATTTATCGTCATCATTTTAATTTTCCTCATTCAAAACTGGTAGCAAAAACCCGTTCTATATCCGTATAAATTAAGTTAACAATGAGTTATATTTAGCTGTTCAAACTAGATGACAACAGTTTTTCTAGTCCCAAAAAATGCCTATATTTTGCGATTGAATAACAAATATAGGCATATTTATTTTAAGGATGTTTAATCCTTAAAATAAATAGAAAATGGACAGAAGATTGCTAGGATAGAGTAGATGTTGTTTTACAAATTAGGAGACGCCTAAATCCAGCAGTAGACTGCAATTGATTCACTCCAGAATTGCATTGTGAACTGCTCGGTTGGTACAAGGGAGACCATCACCATTTACCACGGTGTGGCGCGTTGTGGCTTCGAAAAGTCAATCAAAAATTTGTGTGATCAAAAATGGTTGTCCCGAATTTGCGTGTACTTTGTATCTGTTAATTGTATGTTTGTAAAGTCCCCCACAACATATGGCTTGTTCCCTAGTGCGGAAGTTGTATGAAAAAACAAGAAGAAAAAAAGAAATACAATGTATAACAAATACATTGCATTGAATGAACGGAATCGATAAGAAATCTGATATGAGATGAATCAGTGTTAAAGGTTTATATTACATAATTTTGTATGTATGTACAATTTCGAATAGAGCTGCCAGCACGTGCAGCAGCTGCATATGTATAATTGGCCGCAGCAGACTGGTTTGTATTTATTTCTGCCGCAGTGCTCGGAAACCATTTCATATAAATACATACAAAACAGTCGAGCTTCTGCTGTACCTGCTGTCGGCAGTTGCTGTTTGCAGCTCGGTTCGGAATAATAATAGCAGCACCCATATATGTCCCGCTGCTGGGCATGTGTCTCCTCTCCCCTACCGAGAGAGAGAGAGGGTAGGGCCTTAATCCACACACGCTGGCCCAATGCGGGTTGGTGAATCTGACATGTCTTTCGAATTACTTCTAAGATATGTGGGTTTCCTTCACCGTTAGCAGGTGGCGAATCATTTGATTAGTACATTTAAACTCCACAAAGTGAAATTCACATTGGTACTGCCACCAGGGATCGAACTCGCACCTTTTGCGTGCAAGTCGACTTTCCCAATCGGCCACCATCGCTTACCATACATATCGGTTCGGAATTGTACCCTAATAATTTCAAAACATTGATAATTTTGATCGAAATAATTAAGACAAGTAACAAACACATCTATACAAATTTTCTCATTTATAACATTAGTAAGATACTCTGTGGTAACTTACTTAATAACTGGTATGATTCTTTATCCTTTTTGCATTGATTAAAAATGTCTAGCATTTTATCTATCATTCAATTCATATCTAAGTATGTATTTTACTTTTTCTTTTTATCGTAATGGTGCGTCAGACGGCCAGCCTGCATATCACAACTTGATTTCAAAACAGAGGTAGGAATAAAAAGTCCGTTCTTGATTTTTCATATTATGTTAATTAGCATAAGGTTGAAAATCTTGAATCATCGTTTTCTACTTAAGCCTTTTTTCCACCGTTGGTACGATGTTTTCTTTTTTAATTAACACAAACCACGCTGCTTTATTCCTCGTGGCTGTGGTGTTGTCGAACTAATTAGTAAATGTAATCTGTGGTCGCACAAATTAATCGATTATTTATACTTATGAAGTTATATGATTAGCTCTTAGTGGAGAGTTTTCTTTTGCATTTCTTTATTATAGGAATACTTTATTATTTATTCAAGATACATTTTACGTTTTTTTTATACTAGGTATTTGGGTAGCAAACATGCATACGGCCCGCCTGATATTTAGCACTTACCGCAACCTATGGACGCTTGCAATACCAGAGGTATCACTTGCGTGTTGCCAACCCATTTTTTTATACCAGGGCTTTAAGATGGAGTATCCCTAGGATAGGAATACGTTTCCTTTAAAACGTATCCCTAAATGAGCGCTGAAGACCTATACTTACACACAGGAACACAACTACACTGCTGTGTGTGGTTATTTGGCTGTGATCTTCTGTAAGGTGGAGATCCTTCCCCAGTCGGGCTTGCTCGCTAGTATGGTACCCTACCTCTCTTAATGGTTTCTCCAATGACGTGCATTTGCAGTGGTATTCAATCAAATCTTATTCTAAGATCTATTACATTTACGTCACGAATACAAAGATATTAATAGATATTAGACTTTGAACTATTATTATGGAGACGTCTTAATATTTTATAGTGACTCATCATGTTGTTTTGGACTTTAGACAGATAAGTATAAGAAAAAAAATTGTATAACAAGCCTCTTTACACTTGTGTGTATAAAGTTAAGCCACTAAGTGTATACAAAATCTTAGCTACATAAACGCAGTACCATAGTAAAGGGAACACTGTATGACTGACTAACTGCCTCGGTGGTCCAGTGGCCGCAGTATGCGCCTGCTGTGAGGTTGTGGGTTCGATTCCCACACAGGACAAAACTTTGTGTGACCCACAAAGAATTGTTCTGAATCTGGGTGTAATTCGTGTCCTTGTAGGTTTGTATTTGTATATTTGTAAAGTCCCCCGCGACACAGAGCTTGTTCTATAGTGCGGGAGTTGTCTTTTTTTAAAGAACAAAATAAAACAAAAGGGCTTTATAGTGTATCCTATGACTTTACAACTTTTGTCTTTCTTAACCTATAGGCTTTATAAGTAAATAACCACCAAGTGGTATAAAAAAAAACAAAGGAAATTTAGCATTTATATTTAGGCTTTATTTTTTATGTCGTCTATTAAGCAGTTCTCTTTTTTTTGAGCATTTTCTATTACAACTATAATATTATTGTAAGTTGTATAAAAATATGTATATATCTTGAAGTCAATAATTTAATTTTAAAGCTTTTTATTTAATAAATGAAAGTAATCTGTATAAGTAAATTAAGAAAAAAATGGTATTAAAGATTTGACAGTCAGGTAATAAATATGTGAAATAATATCGGTATCATAAATGTAATTGATGTACAATAAAGAGTTTTCTATCTATCTATCTAAAGGTGCTATTTACTACATTTTCACGGAAACATAGCAACTAAGTTATTGGTTATATTCTACGAGTAATACATGAGTGAAAATCAAGTTTTATTTCAGAAATTAATTGTATTACTTACAGGTTTAATGTTAAAGTAAATTATGGATTATTCAAAACGGCCATAACACAAAACCGTGGTGTTATAAGTTTTAAAGATATCCTTAGACTGCGATAACTGCTTACTATCTAATGCACTTTAATGTTTGCCAAACTTACTGATACTAATAAAACAATCTATGATATGTATTTAATGCAAAATTGATATTCAGAAAAAATAACCTTTTCAATCAAGCTTTTAATTAAAAATCCAGCCATTTTTACATGTTTGATTACTCATTAAAATACCTATATAACATAGCGCAGTATAATAAGCTAACTCGTCCTTGAACAGTACTACTAAGCCCGACATTTGATTTTATTGTTTGCATATAAATAAAAACATATAATGAGGTTCAACAAAAAAGGTAGCTCGTAATAAGGCTTTATTGTATAAATAGACTGCAAAATATGTATGCGAATATTTTTTTTCTTTTAGTTGAGGCTAAAAACAGATCTGTTATTATTATAAAAAAGTCAATTTCCTTCTTATTTTGAACATGATTCAAATTTTTTTTTTTAATTGGCTATTGTTAGGAACTATTTTACTATTACGAATTATATGTAGAAACTATGACAAGGACGAGAAAATGATGGTGTTCTAAATTTGACTTTAGGACTGGCAAAAGTTTTTGTCAATTAGTGTCTCAAAACAGACACAAAAATATAACTGTTTTTTTTTGTATATCAATGTTTTTAAGTATGTGGTAAAGACAATTAATGTTTTTACCTCCTTTACTTTTCTGTCACAACTTATAGGACTTTTTTGGCACACATTTTATAGATTTCATAATTTCATTTCAGTATTGGATTATTAACTTGAAAATAAACGATAATTCTCCCCCCCCTCCGCGCCCCCTCTTTCACTATTTTAAAGTATTTTCTATCAAACCGATGACCTATAAATATACATATTACTAGTGGACCTGGCAGACGTCGTCCTGCCTGAAAAAGCTGATATACCGGCAGCAGCGCCACCTACCGGGTCCAATTGTGAATCTAAACAATCCGGAGCCCTACCCGAACACACACACACACAAAATTTCATCAAAATTGGTCCAGCCGTTTAGTAGGAGTTCAGTGACATGCACACAAGAAATATATATATAAAGATATATCTTACAAATCTATAGAATAATATGTATATTTTAAGCTATCATAACACAAACCAAGTTCACGAACACTAATATTGATATACATATCGCAAATCGGAAGTACAATACGAACATACACTTGAGGTCAATTCGTTACATTTATATGCGCACAGTGTGCTATGACCACTCGACCCATGTCCCTACATAGTGACAATGATACTAACACCATGAGGTCACTCTATTGTGTTTGTTTGTTTAACACATGTCACTAGCACCTGACGAGCTGTCATGTGATTAGTGTGTGTGAGTTGACATTTCATGTTACGAAATATTAATTGCGAATAATGGTAGGCAGTGGTAGTGCGTACGACTGACGTACTATTGATATTTCGGATCAGCCGGCTGATTCTCTAAGAAACAGCGATGGCAAACTGACAGTTGTGATTGCTCGGTGACGGCACAATCTATTGACTAAACGTCAAAAAGGGTTCTTACGGAATACCGATTTTCAATCTGACAGCCAAATTTTGCTCGGTTTTTGCGGCGGATCGGTTTTTGCTCTTACGGAATACCCCTGTGGGAAACATCTATGGTAAGATATATCAGGAAAAGTCACAACATTCTATATTCTGTAGAAGTATATTGGTTTTTCTACGGAATTTAGAGCGATGTGACTGCCTATTGTTCACTGCCTATTTCTTAGTGGTCATGATGCTATGATATCATAGCATCATGTCCACTAAGGAATAGGCAGTGGATTGTATCTTAAGCTTCGTTTTGCAGCTCCGTGAATAGGACACATCTTCAGGTTTCCCTCAAACTGATACCGAGGAACTTCTCGACAAAAAATCTCTCTATATATCTGCAGCTGCAACCCAGTCGAGAACAGAAACACTGCACCACATTACTGTGATAGTCAAAAGGTTCAATAATTTCTTATTTTGAAGTCGGAATTTTCTGTTCGTAAAATTTCAAGCAATTGCTTTGGTTAGATAGTAATTGTAGTCTCATTCTTCATTGGGACGACAATCTGACCAAATCTAAGAGATAAGGTGCAAGACCAACGGTGTGGGTTTCCGTGCTTTCCAAGGAATGGGATAGTTTTCAGCTGTTTCTTTAGTGAATGGCCATCCATCTAAAAACTAACCGCGGCAAGTTTACTTGACCATGCCTATCGACTATCGGCTATATTTTGGCTCTTTAACAATTACCATTTCATTGTTTCAAATTTGACTGGCTTGTTAGTCTAGTAGCTAGTGATCCTAACTGCTAAGCCGGAGGTCGCGGGTTTAATTTTCATACGGAACAAAACTTTGTGTGATCTTTAAATGTTAGTTTCAAGTCTGGATGTAATTTGTGTCCGTGAATGTTTATAAAGTCACCATGGGCTTGTTCCCTAGTTTGGGAGTTGTCTTATAAAAGAAAAACTATAATTAAAAGTACTAAAGTGCGAATACCAATAATTGTTACAAGGTTATAAGTTGTCACCATACAAATTACATTCTTTATCTTTGTAGGGTATCGGTTGTCCCATTGACTCACCTTACAGTCAATACTTCAACTTTTTTTAATTGAGCAACAGTGAATCGGCATTATTTTATCTTGTTAAGTAATTATATATTAAATGCACAGATGAGTCAAGGCTACGGACTTTTTCTTTGAAATAATGCAAACGCTGGTTATTAACACGATAGGTACTTGCACGATAGGTAGGTAAAACCGCACTGAACTTATATTTGTTTTATTTTTGACTGCATTGTTGGTTCAGTGACTTGGTTCGTTGACGCAACGTATGGTGGGTTCGATCCCTTCACGGGACATACATTTAAGTGTTTTATAAATGGTTGTTCAGAGACTAGGTTCTTGATATTTTGGTTGTTCGCCGCAACTCTACGTTGATACTGCGTATTTTGCGTGCGAAGTGTAACTTGCGTTAACTAATTGTATATTTTGTGAAGTCTTTGGATAAATAAGCGAGATATAATACAGGCATAGGAAACAGTTATAGCTACCAACATTCCTACTAAGCTGGCGTTGGTCGTATATACATATGTTCGCGTAACATTCGACTGGTAATCTGTATTTGCGCTACGTAACAGCGTAGCGTAGCATATAATATCGTATGCGTGATCTATTAAAGTTGTATATTTTAACTCATGATAATGAACTACAAAATAAGACTTTTGCCCTGCAGCGGGACAATAGGTATAAGCTAAAAATAAAATATAACAAAAATACGCTATCACGTAAAGTGATTCCGTTATTTCTAAGCTGTCATCTATCTATCTATCTGCTATTATAGATTAGAAATAACGCCATCCTAAGACGATTGATCATAGGTTGTTAATTTATAAAGTAATTATAAATCCATTAACTAGTCGTGATAAGAAATGGAATTCATTTTAAATCATTTAATAATAGTTACATACAAATAACAGGTTACAAGCACTTTGTTACCTACTTGTTATTTGTAACTGTAATAGGTTATAACTATACTATAAATGAAGTGAAAACTGACAGATAAACAAATGGTTTTTTAATTAATAATGAAATAAACAACATATTTATGCTAATTGTATTAACTGTTTTTATGTTTAATTGCTCGACTTAGCATACCTAGCTGTCCGCGGTTAGATTTGCATAGCAACTTGCGCTGAATGAGGCATCAGCTAATTTACTGGCAGGTTCACTGACTGAACCCATAGTGGTACCTATTGTGGAGGCTGTCATATACCTCTAAAAAAACGGGAGGATCCTCTGACCAGGCTAGGTGATCGTGCCTAGCAAGCCGCGGCTCAACGGATAGTCGCTAGGCGTTGTATATTATACTGAGTCTGTGTAAACTTGGATAGCGCGATTCTTCTTCTAACATTTGTTCTACGGTTGCGTGTTTTCTATGTTGAACTTCGTTGCTTGTTGCGGCGCTATTCTATTGGCTTGGTAGATGGCGCTACACCTATCTTTAGGCTAAGAAAATAACAGCTGCAGCTTCTGAGAGTTTTAGACATAAAAAAACAGTAAAACTACCTGATTTTGTCAGTTATTTAAACCACTAAAGTTATATTTATTTTAAAAGGTTCTTGACCAACATAAAGATGATACATATGTATGCAAGGTTGCAAAAAATACTATAAATATGGATTGGCAACACGCAAGTGACACCTCTTGCAAACGTCCATGGGCTACGATAACTGCTTAACATCAGGCGGGCCGTATGCTTGTTAGCTACCCAAGTAGTATCAAAAAAATATATAATAAAAAAGTATTGCAATCGTATTTTTAAGTCAATTTCAGGAGTGATGAAATTAGAAATTAAATGGCGTATTAAATGGTTAAATTGTTTTTCTACATTTCGCCCATGACTATTAAAAATGTCGGATGTGAAAAACAGCACGTTTACAGGAGAGCGATGCAAAGTGTTAATTGCACGCTACTTTGTACTTATTTTAAGCAGGATCATGAAAGTTTAGAGTGTTGATGTACAAGTCATTTATGTTCAGGACATTATTATGAGTAGCCAATATTTGATGTGTAAATATGAGAAAAGTCACTTGTAGCCTTTTTAACGGGCTATAACTAATATTGATTTGTCAGAAGTACCAAAACCGACATTGTTGCTTGTACGAAACTGAAGATTGCTTGTTGGAAATGCCATTTACGTCATTGTTAATTTATTATTAGTTACTATAAGTGTATGTCGTATGTTAAAAATACTGAAAAAAACTTTGAAAATCGAAAGAAATTAATATAGGAAATTATTAGTCTTTTATGAAAATTAACAAAGAAAATTTAATGGAATAATCAATACTTATGTAATAACAATCACAGCTCTTGGTTTCATTTATTAAATTCAGATTACCTAATTATTTTAATAAGTCTTGTTAGTACTGACTAATTTTCTTTGTCGATTGTCAATAAAAAGAAAATATAATGGAATAACTAAAATCAAGTAAAAAAAGTACAAAATCTAATTACTTAGTATTATCAAATTAATTTCTACCTCTATAGATAATATGTAATTTAAGTAAGACAATTACAGTTTTCGACTTCATTGAATACTTATACATATTTATATTTTTTGATGAATTAATAAATTAGTCTTCTTCATCACAGATTCCTTCCGATCATCCATCTCAACCCATAAAGGTTCCACTGCTGGGCACGGGTCTCCTCCATACATTTTGCGGGATATTAGCCTACTACACCACGCTAGCCAGACGGGTTGGTATAGGGTTTTGTTTCGAGTTTTCCCTCTCTTGAAATGGATATTGTCTGCCTGACTTACTCCCTTAGTCGACTGCTACGACACCCTCGGGATATAACGGTGTGGTTAATAATTCTTTTCGATACATATTTTTTTAAAATAAAATTTGTGATATTTTCTCACTTCTACATAAACTAAGTAAATCTTTATGTTTGTTGCGACTTATAGAAAGTTCTTCCTCATTCGCCTGCTTGATTGTAAATTCGCATGATCGGGCTGTATTTCGGGTAAAACACAGCAAGATCCCAAAACAGCAATTATAGCTTTAGGTGCGTCCTCTAAAACATATTTATATTCAATGCTATCAAACGTGTCCACTGTATTTTCTCATTATTTGTATCTTTATTCCATTTTTTATTTTCAAGGATTCAAAATCCAATATTTCTGGAGTAGTCATCTCTTTAACTTCATAAGGTACACCTTCACCTTTGGACCAGTGCACGTGGCAGTACCATTCCTCTAGTACGTATATCATCTTGCGATCACTAGCGCACGCGATGTCCTTACTCCATGAAACGGTGAGTAATCGAGACTCCGAATTCTTTTGCTGCAAAACAACTATAGAGAAAAACAATGCGGCTCCTATTCTAACCCGTGCAATTTTCTGATCAAAATTTAAAGACTTTTAAACCTCAAAGTGCGTGTTCTCTTACATATTGATAAAGTCAACTGGAAACTTCATTTGACCCAAGTACTGCAATAGCTTCATGTGGCTTAAAACATGTAGATTTTGTGTTAGCCAAATTATATACTGTGAGGTTTAAGGTAGACAACTTTCTTTTATAATAAATTGTTTAATTCATCGGTATGTCTTTATCATCATTGAGTAAATTATCGCCGAGTAAATCAAGGAATTGAATTAATAGGAGACTCCCGGAGGAACTGAAAAATAAAACACAATGAATGGATTAGAAATTAACTATTCTATATGTCTGAACACCTTTTTTATTGTTATTTTAAAAAGTATAAAATTTAAACATTACTAAATGTAGGTGAGCAACGAAAACCTTAATTTTTATTCAAACATGGATAATTCTAGGAAAACCTTAAATTTTCATTCAAACACGGCTTATTCTATAGTTTTCAAGATTGCAAAGTAAGTTTGCTATTTTTTTGGATGCTAGTTTGGTATGTACGAGATCGAGATCAAGCTAACATATAACATTAGATCGAAATTGAAGTCAGAAAAACATAATATAAAAGAGAAAACATATAACTTCAAACATCTAACACTGCATACTTGATAGTACCGACATTTTAACCCATCTGAAAATACGTTAACAACATCGGATGTAGCGTTACCGACATTTAATTCATTTAAAAAACGTCGGATAAGGTACTTTCGACTTTAAGTCCACTTAAAAAACCGATCATAAACGTCGGATATTATACTACCGACATTTAATCCATTCGAAAAATCGATTAACAACATCGAATATGGTACTACCGTCATTTTAATTCATCTGAAAAACGTTAAACAAGGTAGGATGTAGTACTACCTACATTTAACCCATTTGAAAAACCGATCAACAATATCAGATGTGGTACATCCTACAATTTTAAATTAAATGTCAGGAAATGCTCATATATATTAATTTTAAGATCGCAAAAGAATTAAATCATGAATAATACTGTTAAAGATGGTAAAAGTAACATAATAAATAACAATAAATACCTGTTTTCGCACTAGGTGTCAATTTAGTCAGATTGTTTTTATCGCCATTTTTACTCCTATCATAATTATTTCTTCCTCACGTCCAGTAGCTAATTTGATTAAATGCACTGATCTAGTAAACATCGTAAATGATGTTATAAAGTAAAAGATTAGCTATTAACTGTCGTAAAAAACAAGTAGCAACGTGTTATCCGCTCATCCCGCTTACATAGTCGGTACTGGGAGATCGCGCGCGCTCACCCGTCCCCGCGCCCCATTAAGAACGTTAGTAGTTATTATCCGACATTGTTAACGGGCTATCTATGAAATATCCAACATTTTTAATGTAGTAATTTCAAAATCTATGCATAAAATAATATTTTTCTTTTCAGCTGATGATAGATATGGTTATTTAGGCACGTTTTATGAAATAAACAAAAATATGCGATTTTGCAATTCCGACAATGTTAATAGTCATGGGCGATTTATTTTATTAACCGAGTTAGCTGAATTTAAAAACATGTAACATACTTATTGGTTGATATTTACATAGTTATCTTTAGCACATAAATAGGTAGGTATATTATGTATCTACTTATTGTCCAAATTAATGTCGTTAGTCAAGCGTTTGATAAATTAGTAGATATACTAGAAAGTGTTTATAACTAAAATTTAAATTACAATTAAATAATATGATTTTATTTCTATTTTTAAATTTATAGTAATATTATAAATAAAAAAGTTTTTATGTATATTCTTATACTTTCTACACGTCAATTAGAACTATAAGGCAGATAACACACTTGACTGCTTCACGTAACTAAAAACGCGCTACGCCACAATCCGCGCATAAAATGGCATACAGAGCTCGGCCCCTCCGGACAAGTGGCATAAACGGTGGTCGAATCGAAAAGTCAAAAAAACAAAATGGGATTTAACGTAACTTTGCGACATCATTATTATTTATTATTAAATAAATAAATAAAATAAATAAATTATAACATAAACTTACGTCAAATTCCATACATTTGCTTTTTTGACTTTTCAATTCGACTACCGTGTATGCCACTTGTCTAGAGGTGCAGCTCTGCTCTCAGAATAGCAGATTTGACGTACGTTTACGACATTGACTAGCCTGTTAGTCTAGTGGTTAGTGACTCTGACTGCTACGCCAGAGGTCGTGGGTTCGATTCCCACCCAGGACAAATATTTGTGTGATGAGCACGATTGTTTGTTCTGTGTCTGGGTGTAATTTATCTATATGTATGTATTTAGAAATATATAAGTATGTTTATCAGTTGTCTGGTTACCATAGTACAGGCTCTGCCTAGTTTGGGATCAGATAGCGATGTGTGAGTTGTCCCGAAAATATTATTATTATTCTATAGTAAACCTACGTTAAATCCCATACATTTGCTTTTTATACGATTAATGTCACTTGTATGGAAAGGCAGTGTGTTATTCGCTTATGCCGAATTATAAACTGGCGATTTGCTTTTTTTTTAATCTAGGTACTAAACAGTTACCGACGCCTATGGTCGCTTGAAACAATTGCGTTGTTCTTTAAAAACCTATTAACTCCTCTTTTAAAGAACCTTATCCTATATACCTCAGCAGGAATTCGGTTGATAGTGTCACGTTTATAATCACGCGATTCATTAGCTTTAATATTCTATTAATAATTGTTTAGTACATTAACGTAAGTGTGTAACAATGTCAATTAGTTAGGTATCATGAGACGTCCTATTAACACAAGTGGTACTTTATTAAAGTGCAGTATTCAATATTTATTTTAGGTAACTTTTTAATACCTATGACTTTGTTGTATAATATATGAGATGTATTTTCAGCTGTTGTGGGAGTTAAAGGTATATAAAAAAAACTATCTTTGTCGACGGTTTTTTTATACTACTTGGGTGGCAAACAAGCATACGGTCCGCCTGATGTTAAGCAGTTACTGTAGACTATGGACGCTTGCAATACTAGAGGTATTATTTGCGTGTAGCCAACCTGTTTTTTTACACTACTTTAAGATGGGAGTGTCCCTGGGATAGGAATACGTTTCTTGCAAAACGCATACCTAAATGAGAGCTGGAGACCTGTACTCACACACAGGAACACAACTACATCGCTGTGTGTAGTTATTTAGCTGTGGTTTTTTGTAAGGTGGAGGTCCTTCACCAGTCGGGCTTGCTCGTTAGTATGGTGCCCTACCTTTCTTTAACGACGGAGCTACAGATTGTAAATAGATACGTTTAGTTACATTTTCCTAAGTAAACAAAAGAAAGAAAGCACATATTATAGTACACAATCATGTGCGCAAACACAGATGCACACTCGAGGGACTGTTATAGAATACATACATATCATCACGCCCGTCTGCCAGTGGGTTAGGCAGAGACTATGGTACACCAATTGCTTCGATCCAAACATACTTCCTTCGCCTCCTCTACATTCATTAACTTCTTCATGCATGAACGTCGATTCTGGGTACCTACTTTTAATTTGGCCTTATTTTTTAGCAAATCCCCTACTTGGTCGCTGTATGTTCTTTTACTGTTATAACCTACTATGTATTATCTATACTAGCTGACCCATCGAACTTCGTACCGCCATTATTTTTTTCTTTTAATCCTTACTAATATTATAAACGCAAAAGTTTGTACGAATGGATGGATGTTTGATTGTCACTCTTTCACGTAAAAACTACTGAACGGATCTGGATCAAATTTGGCACAAAGATAGATTATGATCTGGAATAACACATATGCCACTTTTTACAGCGATAACCGACATCCACGCAGGCAACAGCAAGTTTTCTTCTATACAAACCTTGTCCTGACAATAACAAACACAAAAAAAGAATTAACTAATTTGGTGCAGTCGATCGGAAGTTATGCGCGTACAAACATCTTTGGGTTTCATTTTTATTTATATAGATAAGACACAGTAGTCTAACTCGTCAATTATAATTCCGGAAACACGCAGTTCATTTATACCGCTTTTGAAACTGGACATAAAATACCCGGAAAATTATTAGTACTCCGCGGTATCTAATGATCTTAATAGGTTTCAATATTGACAGAAGGTTCAATACTGTTATAGTTATGCAATGAACAAGTTCTAAGTAACTTAGTCGTGAGGTGTGTAGCCAATTACTGAATAGAGGCGAGGTTGAATCCAGTGATGCTAAAAGAGTATTAACGTTTCTATTTTTTGTATCTACTTAAGACGTTTTTATACAGAAGCATTAGGTAATATGTAAAGCTTTTATATGTTGCTTAATACGTAGGTTAGTACTAGAAATTAAATAAGAGTATTTATATGAGATGTGGATCTATCTGTTATTTAAAATGAGAAGCTCGTGAGGCTAGTGCTAAATGAGAATTTTGTGAACTGGGCGCGGGTCTCCACTACTTTGTCATGAGAGCAGTGAGGGTTCAAGACGGCCTGAACTAATTGAACAGACATTGCAGGGAGTCATTCCTTTAGGATTTCTTCTAAGACAATTTTTCAATGCTAAATATATCTAAGTATATAAATAAAAATGAAATCCTCCAAATGTATGTATATGCATAACTTTCGATCGTATGCACCAAATTAGATATTCTTTTTTTGTGTTTGGTATTGTCAAGACAACGTTTGTTTTTGAATAAAAAAAATGGCTGTACAAAGTTCGCCAGGTCAGCTAGTAAAAAATAAATACCGAGTGTAAGTGCTTAGTTAGCAGATGGTAAATTATTTGAATATGACGTATAATTAACACTGGTACTTGATCAATCGATTTTGATTCAATCTCCACACGGGACTAAAATTGTGTAACCCACAAATGGTTAATCCGAGTGTGTGAGTGTAACCTTGTGTCTGAGTTCTCCTTCACCGGGATTTTTCCCTAGTGAAAAACCTGTCTCTTATATATATTTCTTCCAGATTTTGCGTAAAAGGTGCCCTGACTAATCATAAAACTGACTTCAGTCCTGATGTAGTAGGCATAGATAGCAAATAGTGATTCAACGATAAAATATCGCGGAACGTACTGACTTAAACTAGGACATACCAATCAAATAAATTTTACAAATCAAGTGTGAGGAAAACTTGAGAACTGTTATCATTTAAACTAGTATTGGTAATGGAATACGATCATGTATATAAATACTTGAAACTTTAACTACTGGTGATTACGGAAAACCCCTAAATGAGGTTTAACGATATGTTACTTTTATAGGGCATAAGCTTGTAGGTAAATAAATATATTATAACGATGGTAGCTGAGTGTAAATGTAACTGACTTGTTACTTATTATGTGTGAGTTCAATTCCAACCAGTAGTGCCAATGTGAATTACACCTTGTGGAATTTATACGTACTAATCAAATGACTTAAGTACTATCTGCTAATGGTCAAGGCAAACATTGTGAGTAAACCCACAAGTCTTCTAACTAACTAATCGGTATGTGGAACTGCTTAACTCTCTGATGGACCAATACCCAGAAGATGAAACCTTGATAAAGGGCACCCAGGTACCCAGTAAGTGGGAAGAAAACGGAATACTTTCTGGGTTGAAACCGGAAAAATATTCGTGGGATGAAAAACGAAAGATGAAAACGGAAACACACTGGGTGTTTCCGTTTTTATCCTACGTTCGTTTTTCATCCCACGAATATTTTCTTCCTTTAATAGGACTAATATGTAGGTAAGATAGGTAGCTCTTGTTATTATTCCCACTTTTATAGGTCAAAAGTTTATAGGTAAGTAAATAAACTAGTATTTAGAACACTTATTTTAATTTATAAGTTTACCACAAACAATACAATGTTTGTTACTTACCTACTGTGCAAATAATAATGCTATTGTTCATGTTTCGTGGTTTAAGAAAACATATAGGTAGTACAGTAGTACAATAAGTAAGGTAAGTAAATATGTTCCACTGCTAGGCATAGGTCTACTCTATCAAGAGCGCAGACAGGGTTAATGCCATTAATATTTCTTCTAAGACATGCGGCCGGCTGATTCTCTAAGAAACAGCAATGGCAAACTGACAGTTGTGATCGCAAACTGACAATTGTGATTGTTCGGTGACGGCACAATCTATTGAGTAAACGTCAAAAAGGGCTCTTACGGAATACCGATTTTCAATCTGATGGCCAGATTTTGCTCGGTTTTTGCGGTGGCTCGGTTTTTGCTCTTACGGAATACCCCTGTGGGTTTCGTCACGTTATTTTTTGTTCACCTTTAGCAGATATCTTAATCCAATTATATGTTACAAGCGGCCCGTCCCGGCTTAGCACGGGTGGATATAAGATTTTTTACACCTTGGGTTACGTTACTTAAGTTTTAGTAAGGATCCCTAATCTTTTCTAGCAATAAATATAGTAGACTTGCAACGAATAGTATATTCGGCAGTATACCGAATATACGGCGAGCCCCCTGACCGAATAGCCGAATATTAGGCAAAAGTATTCGGCTGGATTTTAGCGCCAAAACTTGTACAGACGTGATTGTTTCGCACTCGTTCGGCCGAATAATATGTAGATATTCGGTATTCGGCCGAATATAATAAAAGCAGCCGAATAGGCCGAATACCGAATAGTAACCGGATATTCGTTGCAAGTCTAAAATATAGCCTATGTCACTCAGGGTGAATGGCTACATTGGGGAAAGAATTTTTGAAATCGGCACAGTAGTTTTTGAGTTTATTCATTACAAACATACACACACACAAAAATACAAATCTTTCCTCTTTATAATATAAGTAGGTATAGATAGAAAATTTGACTGTACAATTGGTATTTTACCTCGCCTCTTTCTACTGTGCGCTGTATTGTGGGTTCGATTCCCACACAGTACAAAGAAAATTAGTGATCTGTAAATGGTTATTCAGAGTCCGGATGTACATTTTGTCCGTTAATTGTATGTTTGCGAAGTCCCCCGCGACTTGAAAAGAAAGAAAGAAAGAAGAAAAGAAAGAAATAATGTAGTTTGTTTAAGATGTTTACTTCGAGTATTTTCAAATTTAGAGCATGTGACAGATAATTGTAACTACAAATAGCGCTTAGTTGACTACAATACGACTGAAATATATGATTCAACACGTGTTGTCTATACTTATTACTCCAGAAATAAAATATCACGTGATCACTATGAAGAAACACGATGAACTAGGATTCTAGAAATTACTAGATGCACAGCAACTCTTTATTTTTAAGTTCAAAAGACAACGCCCGCACTAACTAGAGTAAACGACCTATTCTCGAACATAAAGCACATCCAGACTCGATTGTTCCGAGTGGGGATCAAACCCACAACACGCTGCGCAGTAATAAATAATAATAGCAACCCACATATGTCCCACTGCTGGGTTTAGACCTTAATTCACACACGCTGGCCTAATGCGGGTTGGTGAATCAGACATGTCTTAGTTTCTATAAGTCATGTGGGTTTCTTCACTAAGATTTTCTTCACCGTTAGCAGATGGCGAATCATTTGATTAGTACATATAAACTCCACAAAGAGAAATTCACATTGGTACCTACTGCCACCCGGGATCGAACTCGCACCTCTTGCGTGCAAGTCGGTTACTTTCCCACTAAGCCACCACGGCTTTAGTAATAAATGGTACCTATACGTAAAGTATTAAATATAGTAAAAATACAAATAATATTTGTTTATGTACCTTTTAGTATACTAAAAAATATATACTACATATAGGAATATTTAAGTTATAAAACCAAGAACTGCACAGTTGGTTTTAGTGGCTTAAGTGGTTACCTCGCCATTTACCACTGCCCCGCGGGTTATGGGTTCGATGCCCACACGGGACAAAAAATTGTGTGATCCATAAATTGTTGTCCCGAGTTTGGGTGTACTTTGTCCCCACAAACAGGGCTGTGTTCCGTAGTGCAGGAGTTGTCTTTTTATAAAAAAAAAGCCTTTTAGTAAAGATTATGGCAAAATTATACAATATACAAGAAAAAGACACCAAAAAACCGGCGCCAATAAATTATTAGCAACAAGTGTTGCTTAAAGGCCATTAACCAGCAAACAAGATGTCGATAGTCTATGATAGATAACGATAAGTAAACTGACCAAGAATCATTTGCGAAGTTGCGACACACGCTCACGATACGATTGAAGTGTGTCAATAAGTTACGTTTACATTTTCATTTAGATTAATTACTTACATCCTAAGACTATATACTGAAAAACGCAGTGTGGGACGACCTACCACTAGATTTTTTTTAAGACAACTCCCGAACAAGCTCTGTGTCGCGTGGGACTTTACAAGCATACAATTAACGGACACAAATTACACCCAGACTCAGAACAACTCTTTGTGGGTCATACAAATTTTTGTACCTGTGTGGTAATCGAACCCACAACCTCGTGCACAACAGGCGCATACTGCACCCACTGGACCACCAAGGCAGTCAAACTAGACTAGATGGACTGATGACATAATCAGAGCTGCAGGAAACTGGATGCAGGCAGCTGAAGATCAGCCATGTGGAAACATATGAGAGATGCCTATGTTCAATAAAGGACATTATCAGCAGGGTTGCATTTAACCTATGCACCTCTGAGCACTGAAAATATCGCCACATTATACATAATTATCATTAAATCCTTACTAATATTATAAATGTTAAAGTTTGTGAGTATGGATGTATGGATGTTTGTTACTCTTTCACGCAAAAACTACTGAACGGATCTGGATGAAATTTGGCACAGAGATAGATTATAGTCTGGAATAGCATATACTTTATATCGCGGTAAACGACATCTACGCGGGCGGAGCCACGGGCAATAACTAGTTTGTTATAATTTTGTTCTCTTGATAATGAAAACAACAATCTTATTTTTTTTTAATTTAAAGAAGTTTTCACCACAGTGGCAGGTGCGGTAAAATTGGGAGCGTAAGTGAAAAAATAATTGTTGTACCGTAGCCTATAGACGCTTGTAATGCCAGAGGTATCACTTGCGTGTCGCCGACCCAACGGTTTTAACACCAAGGTTTTGTATTGGATTATCCCTGGGCTAGGAAATCGTTTCGTTCTGGAAACCTGATGATATCTCGATTACTAAAGTGAAATTATGTATTTAGGGATTTAAGTATTTATTAAGCTTTTATTAAGTTCCTTGTGATATCCCTGTATCCCTTTGCTAGGAAATCGTTTCGTTCTGGAAACTTTTTGATATTTGGATTACTAAAGTAAAATTATGTATTTAAGTATTTATCAAGCTTTTATAAAGTTGCTTAAATTTCTTTCTTTGTTTTATACACAGATATAGATACACATAGATAACGCAAGTATCACAGTTTGTATTGAAATCAAGCGTGCCGACTTTTTAACACCTACTGTGACGTCACAGCCGAAATTTAGTGACGAGAAATCCAAACCGATTCAAAGACACTGATGCCGCCAATGCTCCTCCGGCCGCTACGATTCAATCGATTCAACTGGAGCCGCCGCACTGATTATCTCACTCTTACTCATATTTTTAATGTCGTTACTACTTGTTCTGAGTCTGGGTGTAATTTGTGTCCGTTAATTGTATGTTTGTAAAGTCCCCCGCGACACAGAGTTTGTTCTCTAGTGCGGAAGTTGTCTTTTTAAAATATATACAATATACATATACCTAGATTGTTGTGATTTTGCATATACCTATATATCACTTATAATTTTTATTTTTATTTAATTTATAATTATTATATATTTCTCATAATAATTACTTCTTTCTAGACCTCACACTAATATGCACACACTATGTTTCATCTCTGCATTACCCTATACCTAGGTTGACTGGCAGAGAGAATGCCTTTGGCATTAAGTCCGCCTTTATACATGTTCTGTATATTAAGTTCTAAATAAATAAGATCGTTTGTCACTGCCGCCACTAGATTTAATCAATTCACGTAGACCATTTTTCTTTTATATGTCACCATTTTTCTTTTATATCATTCGTCGGTCCGATATCGATTAAAATCGATTATTGATATATGTTGTAGAACGAACAACACTAGTCGCTAGATTTGACAGACGAATGATAAATTGCCTGTATCACGAAGTCGAAGCGATGCGCGACAGTATCGCTTGTTGTAATATTCATCGTCTTTTAACACACAACGTCAGTTCCAACGCTCAAACCAAACACGTCAACGTAATGTGAATATTGTTTTACTTAACGTTAATCTATAGTTACTTAGGTATATCCTTGAAATCACAGCTCTAAATACATAAAAAATAGTTTTAAAATGAATTTACGCATAATATAATGTTAAAATAACTTACCTGTGATAAGAAATATGTTCCTGTCTTTGGGTGCTCGAAATTTTTGGGATATTGCAGTTAATTATCACGCAACGAGGCATTTTTTTAGTTTTTGCGGACGACCGGCAGCGACAACAGACGCGCGCGGACTGTAAGTTGCGGCGCCCAACCTCGACGCTTTGTCGGGGTTCGGACACGCGAAGTACGTGCATTTGCGTTATCTATGTGTATCTATATCTGTGGTTTTATACAATATTATCTATAGAAAGAATTGTTAAAAATTATAAATTGCGTCCACTTCGTTAAATTCTTGTTTTACCTAGCACACAACAAGCAAAGATCTTTGACCAGAGTCACGAAGGCATTATATACAAGACGTGTTTAAGTACCATTGCTCGGGAAACCCCTATTTGCAAAGTAACATGTTTGTATTCTACACGTACTAAGTAAAGAGGTTTATGATGTTTATTTGAATACAAGAAAAGCATATTTATATGTACGTATTTTAATATTATGCACCTAGTTTTAAGGGACAATATTTTTTTGTTTATTTACGTTTTTATACTAAAAATAATGAATTACTTTAGATTTATACTTTTATGATATTTATTTTATAAATAATAATAATAGCAACCTATTTATGTCTTATTGCTGAGCGCGGGTCTCCTTTATCAAGAGAGAGAGAGAGAGAGAGGGCTGAGTGAAGTACCTGTTACGTAGTAACTATTTAGTAATCTGTGGTTTAGGCCTTAATTCACATACGCTGAGCTGAGATGGGTTTATATTTTATATCTAGAAAGAATAAATAATTTTATCGGTTTATTGTATAAAAAATGCTTAAGTATAATATGTGCTTAGTGTTCCATTTTTACGCGGCTTTTAATATGCCTGTGTAAGAGTTCGTCTAAAAATATTGTATACTCTTATGATATGAATGGACTTAACTATTATTACGGATAATAAAATCCATTATTAATCCCAAGGTTAATAAATATAATAAAGCTATATTTTTTGCTAAATTATGAGAACATTTTTAATTGTATGTAGCCTAATGAATGATTCTAATTATAGTGGGTACATACGTGCGAACGTTGAACGACGGAATGGCAATACATTTTCGACGTCTTTAAGAAATAATAAAACTGTATTTTATGTTCTTGTTATTCTATTATTTATTGAAACAATTACAACTACGTCAATACTACGTCATAAGTGACTCCAATATAATGTAGTACTTGGTAATTAATCAACTGATTTATCACCTGCTAATGGTGGAGTGGTGGTGAAAACATCTAGGTAACACCAAATATGTGTTAGAAGAACGTGTATGGATTAAGGCTCTCTTACTTCTTAATAACACTGTACCTTTTAAAAAGAAAAATAAAATACTACATAATAACACAACAATAAATCATTTTATCATTTTAACGAGAAAACGAACGTCACATTGATTATATAATATGTTCATGTCATATCAGGAGGCGCTCAAAGCCAAGTGCAATTGCTGCTCAGTAAACAATCAGCGGGTTGAACTATTAAGGGCAAGGTTACCCATTGAATGGGTGACCGCATAATCGTATTTCATTTGAGAGTCACCGTTAACAATCAATATCTTTTTACCCGAACTTGCTCACTAGTATGGTGCCCTACATCTCTATGTAGGGCACCATACTAGTGAGCAAGTTCGGGTGGGGAAGGACCTCCATCTTACAGAAGACAGCCAAAAGGGTTTCGAGAGCTTCATTTAGGGATGCGTTTTTAACGAAACTTTTTCCTGTCGCTGGGAAATTCCATCATAAAACCCTTATGTTCATTTTTGGGTTGGCAACACGCAAGTGATACGTCTGATATTGCAAGGATCCATAGGCTGTAGTAAGCTGCTTACCATAAGGTCAGCTTTATGCTTATAAACAACTTAGGTGACAAACAAGTATACGGTCAGCCGTATACTTGTTTGCCACCTAAGTAGTTTATAAAATAACTCCTACTATCACTAGGTTGGCCACAAACCATTCTATAAAAAGAAATCTCGTTAGAGTTACATTTCCTTTGTTTAAAAAAACTTCATACATTTAACACATTATGTAATCATCTACGCAGCAAAACAGATAAACACAGAAACAATCGTAAACTACTATTGATACAATAAACAGTAAAACCAACAAAGCACTCAAATAAGAAAAAAAATCTTTACAATCATAAGCCTAATCTCAGTTCTTAAGATTAATTCTATCTTAATTAGTTTACCTTCAATTTGACGCATCAGTTTGTCTGTATGCGTGTGATAAGAGCTTGATATATCTGATAACTAAACAATAGAGATTCAAAATGAATGATAAGTTACTATTTGTTGTAAACAAGTGCATGAAACATGACAATCTTTTTACTTTGTGTGTATATATTGTGAGGTTCAAAGAACGACGCGCTGTGGTCGAATAGTATGTGATCTTTCTATGTTTGCCACAATGCGTTTTGAACTGTTTTTTCGCTCAATAGTTATTTTCGTCGTTTAAGCCTAATATATTAACTTACAACTTATAGACTAAAAATATCAAAGCTTCAAATTTGAGATTAAGTCACACTCGGCAAAACTTAACTTATATTTTTAACTTTTGAATCTACAAAGTTGTACTGTCTGAACGTACCCTAATACTCAATAGTGTAGCTCAATAGGTACTTATCATTATATCGGTTACACTTATTTTTTTATTATTTTATAGGTGTATGTATACCTACATTATATATTAAGTGCTTTTATCATCATAAAACCACGTTGATTATGATTATTGAGGATGATAATATGTGACGTCAAACGATTCACAGAAATTGCGATGCAAAAACGTGATCGACTTACGAGATGCATGCATTTCTGTTAGATTAATATTCCGTTGTATTATGACCACACACAGTCATCTAAGCTTTGCAAAGTTGTATTATGAACTAGCCGTTTCATTTGATTTTCATTGTCATTGCCATGTTTTTCTTGGGCCATAGCGCAACGATATATTAAGGCAAAATTGTAAAAGTTTTCATAGTTTTTGTTAATCAATTTTGAAAGTTCTGTTCTTTTATAAGATACCTTACAGAAGACCACCACCAATAAAGCCACACCACGTTGTAGTTGTATTCCTATGCGTGAAAACAGAAGCCAAAATATCATGTCGTACTTACAGTGATTCTTTTTATATCTTTTTTTTAATTTCATACAATGACAACCTTATAGCTAAGTAATAAAGTTGCCATTTATTTTAAGCCTATTGATTTTTTGCCATTTAAGTAGCACAAAAAATACTTGAAAGAACAAAGAACTAAGTAGAAGTATAGGAAACCCTTAAGCTTGTTTGGTAGTATCGAGCTACTATAAAAAAAGGATTTGTGCGATGTTAATCTATTAATGATCAAAATGATAAACTAATTGCCTTCACACTACTACTACTTACTTCATAAGTCTTCGCTTATGTTTGAGTTTTTGAACATATCTGACGGCGTTTTTATAAAGCTTAAAATATAATTTATGTATGTATTCGTTTCGCGTGGGTATAAGTTATTATAACAAGTGTGACGGTAGATTTATCTGAGTATTTGGTAGGTACGTAAGACCAGACAGTCTATGACTTTGCTTAGATAGATTAATAAGGTAGGTTTTTTTTTCTTGTAAACCAATAAAAGGTTAAATATAAAAAAGTCTACACTTTTTCTTTTAATCATAGATATCACATCAATAGTCTGTCTTCATTTAAAAATTATATGAAAATTCTTTCTGATTTATCTCTGATATTTTATCGCCCCTTAAAGATTGAATGGAGAGAGGATAAATCATTTTGATTAATAGTTATGTACAGTACATTTTTATTACAACAAAGAGCGATATGGATACTGAAATAGCGCAGACGACATGAAAGTCCAGACCATACTGACAAGGACAGGTGCCTGCGGGGAGGTAGGGAGGCAATCGGCCGGGTGAATTCGATCATGCCAACCTAACGATTGTGACTGCACAGTTACAAAAATCGGATAATAGCAAGCAAATTAATGCAGTTAAATACACCAGACAGGTTAAAAACAGGTTTATTTCTCCAACACCTTTTTTGTGAACTTACTAATTAAATAGGTACTGTATATCTTAACATAGACTATTATTTTTATGATTACATTTTATTATTATTCTTCTTCTTATCGTATGTTTAGTGGCCAACCTGGTGACAGAGTTATTAAGGTCGCCCATATCTAGGCCTCTGTCGTGATCTAACGACTGATAACAGTCGAGACCAACTATTAACGTGCCCTCCGAAGCACGGAGACGCTCAGGTGAAATACAACTATGCGGTCACCTATCTATAGGGTTACCGCGCCCTTGGTAGCTTAACTCGCTGATCGTTTAGCAAACAGTGAGTGCACCTAGCTATGAGCGCCTATTATGGTCGAACTTTTAACTAGAGTTTGGACTTTATATATTTGGGAAAACCACTAGCTCAAATTATACTATTAATATCACACTACTCACGATGATCGTTCTATTCTTAACCACTCATCGAATTTTAGACTTTGGATACAAGCACTTTGGACATGGATACAGGGACAAATCAATATATATCTACGCAGTTGTAGGTAGGTACATAAGTTACAATGAGTTGTGTAAATATTCTTGTTTAACTTATTATTTAGCAGTAAAGTAAACTCTAAAGACATTTTTAATTTTACCACAGTAACAGCCAAGCGTACGGCAAGTCTGATGGTAAGCAGTTACTGCAGCCTATAGACGCTTTCAACACGAAGAGTATCATTCGCGCGTTGCCGACCCTTTAAAAACCTTATAACTCCTCTCTTGAAGAACCCCATGCTATAGTCTCTCGGGAAAACCTCGCCAGGGAGTCATTTCACAATCTAATCGTACGTGGTATGAAATCCCTCTGAAACCGTACCATCCCTTTTTTTATGAATTATACAAAATTTTGTTTCGTGTGGGAATCGAACCGATGACCTCTAGCTTAGCAGTCAGTGTCACTAACCACTAGCTCAACAGGCCAGTCAATATATCACAATTTTAAGTTGTCATTTGATAACAAGTAGCTCATAAAAGCTAGCTTATGCCTGTATAATGTGTAAGCACCTATAAGTACTATGTGAACCCTATCGACATTTCCCTCCCTCCTGTCTGGAAGGGTGAGTCGCCCCTTTGATTATGTACCTACGTATACTCCCTAGCAAAGGGACTAAAATAAATTTAAAGGTTATATTCGTACATGTGAGAAAGGAAACGTAAGTATGCAGTTAGATACTTGTTAGCAAGGTATTGTTTATCAAATAATCTGAGCTTTACGTATACGAAAAAGTTTATTGGGTATTTTTAGTTGGAATTTTTTTAATGGCAGCAAGTAGTCAGGGAGTTTTATGTTATTCACTATTGTCTCTGCGCCTGATCTATCTAGACTATGATTGATGGGACTGCTGAGGGAATAAAGTGTCTCTGTGTTTACGTACATACTTATGCATGATGCACTATGTAAGTTTGGCAAGCAAATATTCATGCCATCTATATATGTATATTTCTCAAAGAGTAAATTGTGCTCTAAGATATTTGTAAAACAAGTGATTTATTAGTCAAATAATACATACATGAACGCACACATTCAAACTTAGAATCATTATTCATCACTATTAAAATAACTAATTGAAAAGAAATAAAACTGAATTTCTAATGTTATTAATTAGACCAATAAGTCTTTTACTTGATCACGATTTTAATACTCACTTTTCACCATATGAAACTGGTTATAATAATAATGATATGAGGCACTGTTACTTTATACATTTAATAAATATATATTACTAGGGGTCGCCCACGACTTCGTCCGCGTGGTAATTTGGAATATTTTCCCCGATTTTGCAACAAACCTCACTACTGCTCCGCTCCTATTGATCATAGCGTGATGTTATATAGCTTATAGCCTTTTTGGATAAATGCACTATTTAACAAAAATAGATTTTTTTAAATCGAACCAGTACTTTCTAAGATTAGCGCGTTTAACCAAACAAACAAGAAAACTCTTTAGCTTTATAATATTAGTATAGATTAGTATAGATAATACTAGGTGTTGCCCGCGGCTCCACCCGCGTATATGTCGGTTATCGCGATAAAAGTAACAAACATCAATACAGTCTTACAGACTTTTGCGTTTATAATATTAGTAAAGAATATAATATCACGCAAAATGCGCATTTATACTTAGAGGTAGAGTTGCGGAAAACAGTCCAGCTATCTGTCAACAATACTTGTAAAAAAGATTTATATTATTAGTCATTTATAGCATTAAGTCACATACTGCTTAATAAATTATTATCATTGAATATTTTAGCATACTGTTAATATATTTAAAAGTGTTATTTTATTGTTGATAATAAAAATAAGTTGAATCAACTTTTTTTAACGCACGAATAAAAAAATGAATTTATTATTTCGGTAACACAAGTTAAATAGACGAAAATATATAAATAGTCAATTGAAAACTAATTTTATTACCTACGTATTTAGTATGTTTTTCGAACGAGTGAAAATTTATTTTGAGCGCGAATTCCAAAGATAGAAAATAGTAGCTTCAGATTTTTTTGCGTTTATTCTTTATTGCTGACAGTATAGCAACAAAAACATAATCAACAAAATTCAAAACTGTTAACAATACTGAATCACGATCCATTTCTGTAAATATTAATTAAGTTCTATGCGGAAATAAAATCAGTGGACTCTTAATAAAATCATGCGTTTAATATTCAATAAAACTTAAAAATATACATACGACTAAAACCAATACGTGGTCATTCACAGAGACTTGTTTCAAAGACGATGTCCTTCTATTTTCGATAGTAACGAAACTACCCTTTCAAATATTCATGTATTGTGTGCCTTGAAAACAATTAAAAACCTTGATATAGAGAAAGGGCTTCCTCCCTTCACGATAGCCTAAAAATACAAACCGCATGATCAATTTGACATTGTTTTTTTAATGCGACGATTAAAAATTATACATTTTAAATATCAAAAGTTTCAGATGACTTGAAATTGATATTATTTATTTTTAAAATTAATCTTAAAAATATAGTTGACAATTTATCTCTTAGTCACTGATTAATTGCATTATTTTAATACAGTAGGCATTTATATTAATTTTAAGAATCACAAAATAAAATGCTGGAAGCTTCAATCGATCTACATTTTCTAAATATAAACAACTAGTTATTTCGTCGGGATCCATTTTTTTAAAAATTAATTATAGCTTAAACTTATTACTTAGTAATAATATTATATTGTATTTTACTGGTAAAAGTTTAATCCTAACTAACAAAAGTACAAATCTTTATAATGCTTGTTAAGATGTATTTGGTTGAACTAATAGTTCGTAGTCTAGTTTTAGTTCCTTCTATAAAACTTATATGCGTACCTCGGAAATAATTTTTTAATTCTTGAACTAATAATATCTCGAAACCGATCACGATACTGACAGTCGGTCTTTAACAGAAGATATGATACTGTCTGATAGCACAGTAACTGGACACTGCATGAGATCAGACATAGGACTATTGCCTTCACGTGTTCTCCAAGGCTTGTTTATGGGCGTGAGCATGGCAAGCTCACCTTAACCTTGCAGATCTATCGTCCATTACTTAGTTACAAGCTAGGAGAGCTTAATTGCCAATCAATAAATATGATCGTTCACTAATATAGTTTGATAAACGATGGTATAATGTATTCCGCGAAGGAAAAATATTGCTGAAAATCACGAAGGCACTTTCCGTGTATTTTGTCACACAGTGGTTTAATGCACAAGCAATAGCGTTTTTTATTTGTAACTGAAAACATAAATTGTTTAACAATTTTATTTTCACAGTGTGAACTAATTAAGTTCTTCTAAGTAATGCATATTTACAATTGTTATATTTCTGAAGATTGCCGTTGTATATAATCCCTTTCCTTTCCTAATCGTCCGACCGGATCATAATGATATTTGGCAACAAGAGAAGTGGTATCCTCATAATGTCCTTTTGATCGTGATAACCGACCTCTATGTGAAGGGAACCGCGAACAACATCTAGTTTTACTAATAATTTTTAATAATAATATAAGAATATTTAAATTACTATATGCTAAGTATTTGTGTGAAGTGAAGTTCGAAAAACATTTTATGAGATTGTAAACACCTCATAAGCTATTTTATGAGTGTTTATGACTTATCTTAGTACATTTGGAGGTTATGATAGTCATAGGAAATACATAATAAGTCTTCACTTCTAATAAATTGACGACTAAGTAGTAATTTAATTTTTATAACGGTATTTAGGTTTTTTTAAATTCACATTTCACATGATATCTAATTATATTTATTCCATTACATAGGTGTGCTCATTTAAGGGATTTTTAAAAATAATGAATTTCAATACTTAGGTATGAAATCATATGTTACATAATGTTGATTTGGCAATGCGCGAGTAATATTCCTTAGAATGCAATCGTCCAAGTCTAAAGGCTATCAGACGAGTAGTCAAATCATATAAAAGTTGTGTCATTTTACACTCAGAAAACCAGCCCTAATAATCCGAACCAATGTAATGCGTAGAAATCTCTTTTTATGTTCCGTACATACATAAATACTTACATCATTATCTCGAATGAATATTTTCTTAGTGCTATGGTCCCTAATAGCAAACGTATGTAAATATACGATACTTGTCTTGTTTTAACAACGTGGTGCGCATTTTGTGATTTTATTGGTCTTTGTGATCGTCAGAAAAAATTCCGACGATCGCATATCTTAATAATATTATAAAAAATAATAATGATGAATTAACTTAAAACTACTTTACCGATTTTGAAAAACATTTACCTATAAATCGTTGTATTATTATATTATTGAATAACTAAGACTATTATTTTTTTAAAGAGGGCCTAAATTATATAAGGTTTAGACCCTCTGCTCTCTTAATACATGAGGGAAGACCTATGCCCAGGAGTGGTACATATATATTGCATTTGTTCTTCTTCGCAATAGAAAAAGGTTCACTGTTGGACATGAGTCTCTTCATTGCTAATATTATTAAATAAATTCCTATCCATATGAAACGGGACGTGCCGCAAATTTCTTGTATATTGGACCACTGAAAATGCCGCCTTAAAATTACCAACCTTTTAACCTTGGTAAGCTTTTTCGCAAATTGGACATTTGCCTGTTAAGTGATAGCTAACAGTGACAACGCCCAGTGACCTACACTAAGTTTCAATTATAGTTATACCTACTCTGTATAAATGAATAGTGGCTGAAAGGGCATGGTATATTAAGAGTGGAATGACGTCATAGGGGTTTATTTTTACATGGATATTGTGTTTTGAATAACAATATCTACGACCTACCGGAGTCCGTACCTACGACGACTAAACCGGTCATGGCAAGGGATCGGACTCACCGGACACAATTCCTTGCCATCTGAGTTAAGATTATGATCATTCGCGTGTTGCCAATCAAAAAAAAATGTAACACCACTTCGAAAATGAATCCTAAAAAAGAACCGGAGACCTGTAACAGGACAACACTATGTGTAGTTATTTGGCTGTCACGTTCTGTAAGGTCTTTCACTAATCAGGCTTGCTCGCTTGTATGGCTCCTTACCTCATTATGTATGATAAAAGTAAGATAAAATATATCGCGATCAAAGCAAAGGTAAAAGTTTAAAAAGCTATAAATTACTTAAAGTTTTAGTACATACAATAATTGCTGGGTATACTAGATTGCTGTTCACAAAAACTTGATGCTTACCTGGAACACAAAAACAAATAAAAATTAATATGTATTAGAGATATCCGTGAGGAACAACACGTTTAGTTTTCATACGCATTATACGATTTTATCGCACATAAGCGAATAATTGTTGCATAAATGCTGTAATTTAAGGAATTACACGGAATAATAGCAATAGTTATTAAACTAGAAGCTGAATACTTGTGCAAGTCGACACGTGATAAAAATACCTACCGGGGATTATTCTCCATATCGCAATAAGTCTTAGAAATCATGAAGACCAAGAATGCCCATAATCTAAACAATAAAATATAGTTCCCTTAATTTTTCGTTCCGAATGGGGATCCAACCCACAACACGCCCTAGGAGTGGTAAATGGTACCTAAGGCAAGGTTGTTTTAAGTTACAAACAACTTACAAAATTAAGATTAAAAATAAATCGCTATAATAACAACATGGTACGGCATTCATATTGATATTAAGCATTATTCAGTATTTACTTTTTCTCCGATGTAGACATAAAATGATGTGAAAATTTTGAGAATTAGGTAGGTATAGTAATTTATTCTTAGAATTTCGCTTCCTATCTAATTTTTACACACTATTGCTACTAATCAACAAAAACAGAAGATGAAAAACTAGTAAAACTCGTACTGATTTGAATATTACCGTCAATAACATGTCCACATAAAATGCCAAGTGTTTGCAAATACTGCTTATACCACTTCGTTTTTTGCACTTAATGATATGATAATAAGTCATGATGTAATCTAACGGTCGGTTTTTTGTCATCAATGATGACAAAGGATTGAAAAAAATGGTACTCCGATTAATAATGTACTTGTGTTATGTAATTGTTTCCTGAATGATCTGACTGGAAGATTTCTTAGGTTTTTTTATACTACCTGGGTCGCAAACAAGCATACGGCCCGCCTGATGATAAGCAGTTACCGTAGCCTATGGACGCTCGCAATACCAAAGGTATAACTTGCGTGTTTTTAACCCATATTTTACACAAGGGCTTTAAGATGTAGTATCCCTGAGATAGGAAAACGTTTCTTTCAAAACGCATCCCTAAATGAACTCTGGAGACCTACTCAAACACAGTAAAACAACCACACCGCTATGAATAGTTATTTGGGTGTGGTCTTCTGTAAGATAGAGCTCTTTCCTCAGTCGGGCTTGATCGATTAATTGCTTGTTTTATTGTTATCAAAACGTTCTCGGTTTGAAAAAGTGATATTGGAAATTATTACCAGACTGTACTGTAGTAGGCGGAACAACATGTATATGTGGGCTTCTCAGACGGTACCGTTATATGAAAATTTTGCCTGATTATGCGATGTAATGTACAAACGATATTCCACCACACATTGTGCTAAGCATACCTTAATACCTGGACGTAAGACAACGAATTCAATGTCACGGTGGCTGAGAAAACAACAAACAAAATAAATAATTGTAACAAAGTTTATGAATTATTAATACGCTAAAGGAAAACTTCGGATTCCTCTTTAACCGCGCAAGGATGGGTCTAAAATTTGGCAAAAGAGTATCCTTACTAATATTATAAATGTGAAAGTTTATAAGAATGGATGGATGGATGGATGGGTGGATGTTTGTTACTCTTTCACGTAAAAACTACTGAACGGATCTGGATGTCATTTAGCACAGATATAGATTATGGTCTGGAATAACACATAGGCTACTTTTTGCAGCGATAACCGACATCCACGCGGGCGGAGCCGCGGGCAACAGCTAGTACTTTATAATTTAATAAAGGTTGATTGTTGGCGAGTCGTAAGAATACAAAATATGGTTAGGTCCTATTCTGCGTATGTAATACAAATGTTTACTTAATACCTAATACTAAAACCCGGACGTGGCAACGTGTGAAAACTGTCTTGATCGGGTTAACGTCCGATGCCTTGAATTTTCGTGAACCGCTTGCTTCACAACCGCGTTATTTGGCAATAATTGAACATTTCCTCTGAGCGGCCATCACTACGAACTACAAATATAAACATTAAACATACATGATGATTGCTTGTGCTGACATAATGGTTGAATAATGACCGGTTGTGTTTTAACTGTACCGTGAAAACTACAAATAGCCTAGCATTTTTGCGGTAAAATATATATTTATTTATCATTTTTTAATTAAATGTATCATGTTAACGTCTGTCCAGGAAGACAATAATATATATTTTTTTGTACTACTCAGAAGGCAAACAAGCATACGGCCCGCCTAATGATAAACAGTTGCCATAGCCTATGGACGTTTGCAACACTAGGGGTATCATTCGCGCGTTGCCGATCCTTTAAAAACCTTGTAAATCCTTCCTTGTAAAAAAAATGTACTCATCCCGAATAGTGACACACAATCTAGACTTAGCAGGTTTATTGAATATGTAAATTAGAAGTGAAATAAACACAGTTTTGAATATTGTATATATAGCTACAATATTTTGTATAGCAACAAATATGTTTCTGTGCCGGTCGACGATCTACAAAATCGAGGGTTTTGATAATAATAACTATAAACGACACGAAACGACGGCCTGATAAACGACGCACAACTGAAGACGAATAAAAAAGCGGCACTTAGTGTAAGTTTACTTTTAGAATATTTATTTATATAATCGAATAATATTAAATACACACAGTGATGTAGGTGTGTTTCTTAGTGTAAGTGAGAACATGTACCCAGTACTTATTTATTTAAATATGCGTTTTTAAGGGACCATTTTCCTACTCCAGGGAAATCCGATTGTACTAGCCTTAACTTAGTAATTTAAGTTGGAACAATGAAATTTTATGGTGTACAATAAAGTATATTGTATTGTATTGTATCATGAAATCTCATCATAAAACCTTGAAGTACCAATTCTTGAGCCGGTAAAAAAAGAAAGAAAAATATTTATAAGATCTAAGCACAGTAATCTAAGTACGGTGACATCCGAGTGCTGCCCTAGGTATTATTGCAAGCCCCATACAGTTACTTCTTATCATTAGGCGGGTTGTATGCTTGTTTGCTACTTAAAAACTGTTAGTCAACTAACTGGGCCCCAATTCTGCTAGTTTACGGATGGTTCAATTGAATCTGAATTGATTCTCAATTGAATTTCAGTAGCATTTTTGGTATTCTGCTAATAAACTTAAGACCATTAGTTGAAAAACCATTGGTTTGGTATTAAATTATTTGTATTCTGGTAAATCATTTAATGACCAATGCTTTTCCAACTACTGGTCTTAAATTTATTAGCAGAATACCAAAAATGCTACTGAGATTCAATTGAGAATCAATTCAGATTCAATTGAGCCATCAGTAAATTATCAGACTGGATAGGGAAGGGCATAGGGCACGTTTTACCGCGATGTCCACACGAGTACAGTGGCGGGCAACAGCTAGTTAACTTGCAAAGGCAGGGTGAACTTTTGCCACTGTTTAACACGAGTAACACGAAGGTCAACAGCTTATTAGTCGAAGACACCTGGTCACCGGTCGTCCTGTACTGATTTACATAATAAATTGACGATAAAAATCATCTTTTTTGCTCCAAATGTATGATAGTTTGGTGAATATCAATCAAATAAACTACTCGTATCATGTTTTAAGAGTTGGGAGGTTAGGCAGTCATTATTATTATTAAAAGACTGGCCTGACTGACTGAGTGCTACGCCGGAGGTCGTGGGTTCGATTCCCACCCAGGACAAATCTTTATGTGATGAGCACGAATGTTTGTTCGGTGTCTGAGTGTAATTTATCTATAATATGTATGTATTTAGAAATATATAAGTATGTTTATCAGTTGTCTGGTTACCATAGTACAATCTCTGCCTAGTTTAGGATCAGATAGCGATGTGTGAAAAAAATGTTTAAATGTGTAAAACATTGTGAAAACTAAAAAGTTACTAACTTATTACTGTAAGCTTCAAATACAATTTTTTCTCCAAATTTCCTTAACTTCGTTAACCCTTCGATTGCTAGCTTGAAAAATCTTTATGTCTGCATACTTCCCGTACTTTGTAGTATTTATAATTATGTACAAAAGTAACTTGCAAAACTAACCGTCAAACTTGAAAGGGTGCTACGAAAATGTCTACACCCTATTGGTGATTCTTAACTGGCAAGTGATGAGTCACCAATAGGGTGAAGTGAAAATTCAAATGCAATAAGGGATACGGCAAAATAATATGTTTGATGTAGAGCTTAAACAAAGCAAAGAAACACTATGTAACTTAAGATGTTTTACGTATTCACGTGCTCAAGGCATGAATTAAAGTCATTGACTGCTTTTTCAATTGCTTGACACGTAAAAAAATAAATAAAAATTAAAATTATGCCAAATTCTAACAGTATTAACTTTATACATACTTAATTAAATTCGGATTTTAATTTTAAATTCTTTTTTTAAATTCAGCCACTGTTAGCAAAATTCTTGTAGCAGGTTTATAATTAAGAGGGTAGAACATTGCCTTAGCAAGCAAGCCCAACGTATAAACATAAGACATATTATGTATCTACCCCCATACAAGAGTACATGTGTCTAGTGTTAATATAATGAAATAGATTTTAAAATAACGTTTATCACAAAATTACAGCATAATGTTACAAAATTTAGGATCAGGACATTAAAATACCATTTATATATTCATTCGTAAATATAATTAAAAACAATGCACAATGATGACGTCGTACACGTCAAATAAATAAGGATAATTTATCATGTGAACAAATTAAACAAAATAGGATATGAAATCTTCAAAGCACCGTTTTTAACAAACAATAAAAATATTTTATATAAAGTTATAAAGTTATTTGAACTTTTGTACACTTTAGTCGAGTCATAAAACATGAACTGCCACAATCTGTAGCACGAATAGCCGCATGTGATTAGTCTCGACCGCTATAAAGGTCAATGCTAATAGACTAACTATGGCCACGCGTTTATAGCACTATTATGTATTTCGGATATCGCGATAAAATGTAGCCTATTTGCTACTCTACACTGTATCTATATGGCAAATTTCATCCAAATTTGTTTAGAGTTTTTACGTGAAAGAGTAATAAACATTCATACTTAAATCGATCCATCCTCACAAACTTTCAAATTTATAATATTCTTTGGATAATCTGACGCCTGTTTTCTGACACTTGCAAAAACATAACTTTTGTTTTTTGTTTATAAATTAATTTTAGAAAGAACTCCCGCACTAGGGAACAAGCCTAGTGTCGCGAGGGACTTAACAAATAGGTATACAATTCATTAACACAAGGGATTTTCTCACTACCTATTTCTTCACCCGTTAACAGACAGTAAATATTTGATTAATAAGTAGGTATAAACCACAAAATAATGTTTTCTTTAAAATTTTCTTTCTTAAGATGACAACTCAACTAGAGAACAAGCTCTATGTCGCGGGGGACTTTACAAACATACAATTAACGGACACAAATTACACCCAGACTCAGAACAATTCTTTGTGGGTCACACAAAGTTTTGTCCTGTGTGGGAATCGAACCCACAACCTCATGCACAGCAGGCGCATACTGCGGCCACTGGACCATCAAGGCAGTCGAAAGTTCACATTGATATTGCCGGCTGGGATCGAACTCATACTTCATGCTACAGTTTCCACCGCCTTATCTTTTAAAAATTCTATTGTGAAAGAAGCCTTAGCGCTAAACAGAGGTTAATAATCGTAATTTCCAGATTACATCTAAAATACAGGCTTTTAAAAGTGTCCTTCAACTTAGGTTAAGTAAAAAAAACCTTTAGCCGTTTATGTTAATTGGTTCAATAATAGGTCTCTTGTACCTACAGTAGTTATTATAGTGTTGTATATTTCCTTTTTTTATACTACCAAGGAGGCAAACAAGCATACGACCCGCCTGATGCATGATACACGCACCGGGGATATCACTCGCGCGATGCTGACCCTTTAGAAACGTTATAACACCTTTCTTGAAGAACCCTATGCTACTCGTATATAGTCTATCGGGAAAACTTCAACAGGGGGCTCCTACTTATCGTTCGTGGGAGTAAATTGCTCTGAAATTGTACTTATTATGAAATTAACTCTTCTATCGCAAAAAAGGTCAACTTATATACCCACGATTTCTCGCAATGATCCAGGAAATACCTCAAATGATAGCAAATCTCTATATTTTAAATATCCTATTATCTGGTGCTTTGCAATCTACCTACGATGTTCGCAAAATTCCGCTTTATCCAAATATCTTTCGACAGTATATAACGGCGCTGATGAAACTATAGGGAATAGTTAGTTCGTAATAAAAAAAGACGTGTGGCACTTGGGGACTGCCGCGGTAAAGCTATTGCATATTTTTTTGTATGAATTCTTTATCGAAACTAATAAAAAAATACTTTACATAATTATCTAAATCATTTTATTTTATTCTCAATGATTCATAAAAATATATAATAATAAAAATGAATACTTGTAATAATTCCTTAAGACTCCTTGTACTATAATCTTTTTCACATTAATATTTTCTTAGATCAAAACCTCCTTACACAAATTTGACATATTATTATTGCCCGTTTAGAGAATTCGTCATTAAAAAAAGTATCGACGCTGTGCCGGTCGGAGTGGGGGTGTTAGGTTTATTATTTTCGTTACGGAATTTCTGGATTCGGTCTCCACGCCCAAGGCCCGCGATAGAAGCTATGCAATAGCTTAATAATAAAATATTTCTTTTGTTATTCAATACACTATTGTATGAGTAATAGGTAGTAACTAGTAATATATCTTTAAATATATGCAACATATTATGACTAGGAAGTGTGACAAAATGTAGTAATTTAATCTATATTTTGCATTTTGAATAGTATAACCCTGATTTAACACATAAACACGTGTTTTCTCATGATATTTTATTCATGCCAGTTTAGAACTATTACATAAGCATACATTATTTATTATTAATAATATATACAATGCGTATGTGGACGTAAAAGTACGAATTGTGGCTCACGCGCAAAGCCTATATGCTAAAAACAAGTTTGTTTGGTAGTAAACGATAAATACGGCCCTACGCCTGATATTAAACAGTATTTTCCTTAAAAAGACAACTCTGCACTAGAGAACAAGCTCTGTGTCGCGGAGGACTTTACAAACATACAATTAATGGATACAAATTACACCCAAACTCAGAACAACTTTTTGTGGGTCACACAAAGTTTTGTCCTGTGTGGGAATCGAACCCACAACCTCGTGCACAGCAGGCTCATACTGCGACCACTGCACCACCAAGGCAGTCAAATAAGTTACCACCTTATAAACGCTTGCAATGCATAGGTAGGTATTACTTGCGTGTTGCTGTCCCAAAAAAAATAACATCAGTTTTGGGATGGAGTTTTCCTAGTGAAGGAAAATATTTTTTTTATTACGCATTCCTGAAGCGATTTAAACCAGTACTCATACACAAGAACTCAACTACACTGCGATGTATATTGTGGTCTTCTGTAAGGTGGAGATCCTTCTCCAGTCAAACTTGCTCACATAATATATGGAGCCTTCACTTCTCTAAATGATAGCGCAAACTTCATCAGAATCCGTTGCGCATAGATCTTAACATAAGGACTTTGTTTTATACTATGTAAAGATAATTTATGTAAATTGAACACAGTATGCTATTATTTATGTAGTAGGTATATTATTTACATTTGCGTGTGTGCATCTTCACGTGTTATTTATAATAATTGAAGATGGTAATCCGCGTTAAAATAAGATACATACGTTGTTTTGTAGTGACGATACAAGGTTGTATTATGAAACAATGTTCGTAATAATGAAATGTATGAATGGATATGTTAATTATGTTCAAAGATAAATGTAAAAGTTACACATTTTCCAATCATAAAATGATTAACGCCATGGATAAATGTTAGAATATTATTAGGATAAGAACAAGCTTCCCTACATTGCACGTGATATCTGTATCTATTATGTGTATCTGTAGTATCGCACAGAAACACTACTACACTGCTATGTGTATTTGGCTGTGGTCTTCTATAATGTGGAGATCCTACCACAATAACAAGTTCAAGAAAGAAGTTATAAGGTTTTAAAAAGGTCGGCAACAGGCGAGTGACACCCCTGAGCCTCTAGACAAGTGGCATAAGCGATAGTCGAATCGAAAAGTCAAAAAAGAAAATGTATGGGAATTGACGTAAGTTTACGACAATAAATCGTAGACTCACGTCAAATTCCATACATTTTCTTTCAGACTTTTCGATTCGACTATCGCTTATGCCACTTGTCTAGAGGCTCTGGTGTTATAAGCGTCTATAGGCTACGGTAACTGCTTACCGCCACGTAGTACATATTATTAGTTTACATGTAAATCAACTGAATCTTACCTGAAAATCATATAAAAAATTGTAGTGTCGGTATTTTAATGAATAGTTAAATGTTTCGCCCAAGTCAAGATTGTTTTGACACTGATTAGTACAAGTACATTGTGTGATAACAACTCGAATAAGTCAATAGTGATATTGAGGCAAATATTTGTCAAAGAATTTATGTTGTCATATTTCTACGAAGCAATTACACATTTATGTTAATTTTCAGCTAGTTTGGTGGTTTGGTTTATTTAGACAAAAAAGTCATTTAAATGATCTTCCTCTAATGCGTTATGAGTGTATGAGGCATGCAGTTGGTAAATCCTTTTATCCGTTTGGACTTTTCCCGCGTTGACTCAACACAGTCAACACCACTGTTTTTTTTATAAGACCAGCTTGAATTCTTATATAGAGTTTATGTTTGGATAGTGGTTGTTTTAAAATAGCATAAAGAATTTCAAATTATTAGTATTGAAATACTTTTTTTGTTTCTATAGAGTTTATGTTGCGTCATTTTCAACGCTATTACTAATTGTAACACTATCAAATTATTACTATGCCATGTTACTTGCCGGTTATTTTCTTAGGCTTACCTGTCTGTTCAATCAGCTGACAAGCAGTCAAAATAGCTGACGTTTTATTTGGCATTTTAATCGACCTACGTAAATGTTACAGAGTGACTTATATTATGAAATAATTTTATACTGCTCAACCGATTGGCAAAATTTTTCTCTATCGAAAATAACCTGCAATTTTTTCGTCGCTCGATAACTTTTTTTTCCAAGACGTAAGGCAAAGGCAAACGTTTATACAGCCTATGCATGATCTACTGTTACATTTTTATACATTCTAGAGCACAAGTTACTGTTAATGGATCATTATTCAGAGTTAGTACAATAGTTGGACCAAGTCCAAGTTCAATGTACCATGGAACAGTAGAAATTACCGTGAAGGACCGTACTTATAATAAATTATTTAGTAGGTATACGAATATGTTCTTAAAAAGTTAAGAGTAATTAAGTATAATTTAGGGTAGGTTAATTCATTTCAAAAGGCATGTTTATCCCCTGCATTAGGCCATTATAGAATTAAGGCCTGAACTTCTTAGCTATCTTCATAAAGGAGACGAGATATTATTATTGGGTTGCCATTATTCTTGATTTAATAAAAATCTTGATTTAAAAGACAACTCCCGCACTAGAGAACAAGCTCTGTGTCGCGGGGGACTTTACAAACATACAATTAACGGACACAAATTACACCCAAACTCAGAACAATTCTTTGTGGGTCACACAAAGTTTTGTCCTGTGTGGGAATCGAACCCACAACCTCGTGCACAGCAGGCGCATACTGCGGCCACTGGACCACCGAGGCAGTCATTATTATTATTATTATTAGTGTAAGTTATGTTTTTTTTAAAGTAATTTGCATCGTGGTCGTTATTTTATTATTTTAATGGCAATAAGGACAAAAAAAGTATTTAACACAAGCGTAATGGCCAACGAACCTAAAAATAAAAAAACAAAAGAAAAACATGCAAATAAGTATAGATGTTCTCATTCATTCTGCAAAAAAGAATTTCAATGGCAATGGTAACAATTTCATACAAGTTACGTATTAGGTAACAAAACAAAACATCAATTAGCAGTAAAAAATACTTTAGCAAACGAATAGCTGAGACAAATGTTACTCATTCCGATCTTTGTTACGTTCAAGAATAGAGAACAAATGAAATTTAACGCTTTTGGAATCTTCGCGAAGGTTGCCATTTAAAACGAGTCTTTTGACATTTTGTGTGTTCCAATTCCAAATAAAGTGATCAAAAGCCCTAGATAGGAACCTGTGTCTCAGTAGATTACAATGTGCGGCCTGAGCTTCCATCCAGACATATTATTATGAATGTATTTCATAAGCTCCTAGATGCACGTGTCTTACCCATGAGCTATCTCATTTATTTTACCTTCAGTGGAACAAAAGTAAAACATGAGAAATATAAAAAACTACTCGAACAAGCCATTTATCGTAGGAAATTTTACAAACATACAATTTACAGACACAAATTTATATCCAGACTCAGATCAACTGTCTGTAGATTAAACAAATATTTGTCTTAAGTGAGAATCAAACACACAACAAGTTAGACATAACACTAAAAATCTGCAAGTGTAGTCTAAATACTCACTATGTCGTAGGTCGTTGGTTCGATTCCCGCACGGGACAAAACTTTGTGTGATTTATTAAATGTTTCATCCGAGTGTGGGTGTAATTTGCAACCGTGAATTGTATGTTTGTTTATGTGATCTTTACGTACCGCGTACGAACTAGTGCGTTGTAGTCGCTGTAATGCGAAATATGCCATATCGTAAATTAGCCATTAACATTTGTTAAAGACAATAAAATTTATTGTTTTCCCAAGAAACGACAATATAGACATAGTTATTACTTATACAAAGAGTTGTGTGACTTCATTAAATTACGCACAAGAGAGGTAGGCCACTAGTGAGCAAGCCTGACTAGGGAAGGACCTCTACCTTACAGAAGACCACAGCTAAATAACTACACACAGCGGTGTAGTTGTGTTATGAGAGAGTACATATTATGTCTCTAAAATTTCCTTCAATATATCATAAAACCCTAGAGTTATATTTTTGAAGAAATAAAGCTAAGAGATTTAAATTATTGAATTTTTATACTTTTTACTTAAAATTAATATACTTAAAGCCGATTTTAATACTTTCACCTATAAAAAAATATCAAGTTACATAGGCTTAATTTTTTTTTATTTAAAGAATTCCTACGAAAACTAAACAATGACATGTCGTACGCTAGTACATACGTTTAATGAATTCCAGACACAGAAGAAAGAACCGTGCTTATCACGCAGAGAATTATCATTTACCTTGGTTTTTCCTCTAAAATGATTTAGCTATAGTCATAATTTGTTGTTATTGTAGTAGATATATTACCCACAACACGGTTATTCAGAGTTCTTCATTGTTATGTATATTACAAACAATAAAATAATAGTATTTTTTAAGGTAAAATGTGTATAGTGTGGTTTAGAATGTAAATATATGACGTAGATGCCTATTTTGTGGTTTACTTACTCAATACTTTGTCACTTTCGTTTTAAACCTAGGTAAAGTAATAATTAAAAACATCCATCCTGAAGTAGGTCAATCAAAATCAAGAGAAATTTTAACAGAAGGCTCCATGCAGTCTAGCAAGCCCGGCTAGGGAAATACCTCCACCTTAGAAAAGACCATAACTACGCTTACATTATATCCTTCCCATGTAATTGTATTTTCATGCGATGGCCAAGTCAATCTATTTTATTTAAAACATTTTTTTATATTGATAGGGTCACTATAAGATGGTATTAGGTTAGCTAATTACGTAATAACTTAAGTTCATAATTTTTTCATACTACTTGGGTGGCAAACAAGCATACAGCTCGCTTGAGGGATAGGAACCAACTTGGTATTACTTGGATCTCACAATTTTGTACTTGGTTCTTTTTTACAAGTTTTGTTTTTGATGGCATGTATCTTTTATCTAAATGATTGCACGGTTGGTCCTCGCCATTTATCACCACGTGGCGTATTGTGGGTTTGATACGGGAAACAATTGTGTAATCCACAAATAGCTATGCCGTTTCTAGGTGTACTTTGAGTCCGTTAATTGTAAAGTCCCCCGCGACACAGGACTTGTTTCTTAGTGCGAGAGTTGTCGTTAAAAACTTCCTATTATTTTCTGCCGAATATAATTCAATTCAGTATCTACCTTTTCTTCGTCGTGACAAAAACAGACTTCTAACTACCGTACGACAAAAAATACGTACCTATACATACACCGTCGCAATTCTAAGTATGGAGAGACATTAAGGAAAATTATGCTTAATGAAGATTATCATTCAGATTGTATGACAAACAAACAACATAATATTTTGTGTAAACCGTGGTTACATTACATAGTATTTAAATAAGTCTACATTTATATTTGGCTATGTGTCGCTCGAGGCTCCGCCCGCGTCAATGACGGCAATCGCTGTGTCTTTTTCTATGATACCATGTATTTCTTTGCCAAATTTATTTAACGTTCAGCCGTTTAGTGGTGAAAAAGTGACAAACAAACACACAAAAGCAGAATTACTTTCGCATTTGCCTTCTATCTGTTTGCCAGTGTATATTTGAATAAATGCTTTTTCAATCTCAAAAACAGCCAGTGTTTTGATATTTTAGGACGAAGAAAGCATATCGGACATTAGGGACGGCTTAGGATATTTTTATGTAGGACAAAACTCAGTGGGCCAAACAAAGAATAATTCGTGTTTTGATGAAAACGGATAAGTATTAAAATACCTGCAAATCTCAATTAAAATAACCACAAAAACCTAATCAAATATCGTTTTAGTCAAATGCTTGGTAAATGTTAGCATTTTTTTACTACATTACAAAAAATGTGGATAAAGAAGATTTTGTTTGTAAAAATGCGGTCGTCAACCAAATCCGGCATCGTTATGGTGAAAATTGTAATATAAAAGATTATAAAAAACAATTCCCTTATATGATCAACATAGGCTAAGAAATGATCTTCAATGCATTGTAAATGATTTAAATGTACTATTTTTTTTTGAAAACTTCTTAGGTGGCAAATACCTGATTGTAAGCAGTAACCATATGGACACCTGCAACACCAGAGGTGTCACTTGCGTGTTTCAGACCTAAAAATAAACAACCCTAGGATAGGAAAAAGTTTCGCTAAAAAAGCTGTCGAAACCTGTGAAAACAAATATACCACTGTGTTTGTTTAGGCTGTGGTTTTCTCAAATGTGGAGGCTCCCCACTGCGGCTAGCTCACTAGTATTGGGCCCTAACTCCTTTAAATTATTTTGTATCTTCCTGTAAAAAGGGCTTATACTACTAATGAAAAATACTATACCTAAACGTATCTTTTGTTAAGGTCCCTCACCTACTCAGACAAAAATATACCATAAAAAAATCACTGTACATTTCAAGTGCGCATACAAATTGCACAATTAACGCATGTTTAAGAAGGTAGAGGTGAAAAAGGGGGAGGTAAATAAGAGGTTTTTATTGTCTGAGTCCACCGAAGCGACGATAACAAAGCACTTGATTTTAATTGAAATGTGGAAAGGGTGAAGTAATGGTGAAAACAACCCTCGCTGATTTGTCTATTTATACAATGTATGGAAGTTTGTTAGCTTACGCCAAAACGGCTACGCGAATCTGGATAAAATTTGGTTATAAATAGATTATAGTCTAGAACAACACATAGGCTACATTTTATTTCGATAAAATCACAATCAAATTTATACTATAATAAATTGTGTAATTTTTATTAATGAGTAATTCCAACGGTGCCCAAGACACGAGCATAAACTTAGTTTGGGGCCTAAGAAAAGCTCAGTATCAAAACATGTGCACCTACATGTTTTGATACTGAGCTTTCCTTTGGCCTGACTGTGAGCGTCCAAGTTTATAATATCTATACTAATATTATAAAGAAAAAATAATTGAATTTTAAAAGTTTGTATTGAATAAACTTAAAAACTGCAAGACTGATTTTATGAACTCTTTTACCTATAGAAAACTTAAAAATAAAAAAAGATTAAACATCATCAGCGAGGAACATAAGATATATTTATATATGTTTTAATTAAAGGGCCTACAAAAATTAAAGTCCACCCATGCGGAGCCATGATATATAGAGCCGAATATTATAATAGTATTTAATATTTGTACATGAGCAGAATGTGATAAAATCGCACGCTTCTAAAGGTTCTACATATTGGCCAAACATACGCCAATATGGACCACAGTATACCCATAGCATAACAATAAGATTGCGCAAAATGACAGTAGTTCAATGTTTCAGTGATAGTCTTAAATGTACTGTGGCCTGCATTGGCCTTATGTTGGCCCAATGCGTAGAAGAGGCTTAAGACCATTTACGTTATATAAGAAGACATAATTTATTCATTACGTGGTTATATTTAACAAAATTCACCGACTTTGACGTCACACAGAAGAACAATGCAGATAATATGTGTGAGCGAAAACGCTGGCTACATAACAATGTAAATTCTAACTATTGATAGACGTATACAACTGAAGATTTTATATTTGTTTGTTTGTTAGCCATTGACGTCAAAATTACTATTTGTAATTCTGTAGAAATCTGCTTAAGAACAAATCAAGGAGAATTGTAATATCCTTAATTCGCAGTAACCTACTCATTTTCTTAAAAAAATGATGGCGAAGAAATAATAACTTTGAAAATTTTCCTGCACAATTTTTGTCTCACGCTGCTCTTTGTTTTTCTTTTAAATAAAAACCAACTTTAGCTTCCTCCCGCGACTTCGCCCACGCGTACATTCCCTCGGGAACACAGATTTTTTCCGGAATAAAAAGTAGCCAAAAAGTAAAATCAATCTCTATGCCAAATTTAATCCAGATCCGTTCAGTAGTTTTTGCGGGACAGAGTAACAAACGTACCTACATCCATACATTCTTACAAACTTTCGCGTTTATAATATTAGTAGGATATAATGCATAATAATAGGCGGGTGTCGACATCACGAGGCTGCTACGCGAGGAATGCCGCGCGAGACTCACGATTTGGAGAAGCGTTTGCCTCGCGACAATTAACTGACTGACTGCCTGCTCAATGCGAGCACCAGGTAAGCAGCCTCGCGAGGCAAAGCTAATTTGTAAACAAAACGACGGTACAAAATGTGAATTATTTGGCATACTGCCCGCTATACAACTGAACTCGCTCTTTGAGGAAGAAACGCGCATTGAAAGCTTATTGTATGTAGTTCGTACAAGGCTTGTTACTTCGTACTTACTTAGTATGATTCACTGCGAGCATAACCTTATATTTGAGGATATTAGACAGGTAGCTCAGGGAAGACGGAAGTTATTTGTCATGTGTGTGGTTAACGTCACCATGACCTGGGCCTTAGAATGAATTATAAAATATATTAACTTGAGACGTATGTGCTATTCATACGCTACGATATTTGTTTTTTTTATATTACTTAGGTGGTAAACAAGCATACGGCTCGTCTAAAATAAAGCAGTTACCGTAGCCTATGGATGCTTGCAGTACCAGAGATTATTTTACACCAGGGCTTTAAGATGAGAGTATCCCTGGGATAGGAATACGTTTCTTTCAAAACACTTCCCTAAATAAGCGCTGGAGACCTGTACTCACACACAAGAACACAAAGTAACTACACGTATGTAATTATTTGGCTATGGTCTTCTGTAAAATGGAGGTCCTTCCCTAGTTGGGCTGGCTCTCTAGTATGGTGCTACCTCTCTTTGCTTTATCTTTTTTTAAATTATTAAACTCTTAACGGCAAATGGCATTGTGTCTGTTGGAGATGGTTTAAGTAGGTACCTATGTCTGGATCGATGTAATCAGCGTAGAGACCATAGTCTCTGCCTACCTCAATGGAAGACGAGTGAGATAATAAAATATTTTAATTAATCTATTATACAATGATTCCTCTCCCCCTAATGTTCAAATCTGGATAGAAGAAATGTGTATTTTTCCAGCTGCTACGCTTGCAAATGGCGGTCTTCTTCGGCGGGCATTTATATCATTCGAAAATGTTACTTAAATACATTTAATATAAATATAAAGCACATAAATTGAAGATTATTTATAAAAATTTAATAGCACATTTGATGTGACACCCTTATCGAAACTGTCCCACTAAATTTAAGGCCGTTTTCCTTTAGCAGCCTTATTTGTGCCTTCGAGGCCAAGGTTCGTGTGTCACAGTCCTAAATATCTATCAAGTAAACAGGGAAGTGCCTTGACGGCTGGATACGAGAATTTATAAGGTAAATAGCATAATTTGTGAGATAATAATGTTAAAAGAAAATATTTTATTCGAGTCCTTCAATTTGAGCCAAACAACCTAGCGTTCTTGTTTATACTACTAAAGAGGCAAATAAGCATACGGCCAGCTTAAAGGCAAGTGTGTGGCGAGTCTATATAAAATGTAAGAAAATTACGAGAAATAGGTCGGTGGCCCGTATAAAGCCACACTTAGACACAACAAATAATAGTGCTCATTACACAAAAATTTAAGTGATGGAAATGGAATCCACAACCTCCGCTTAGCAGTCAGGGTCACCAATAGGCCAGCCTAAATTGAAAACTATAATAATTATTTCCTTAAGTATACAGTTTTCTGAAACTAAAATCTATTGCTATCTCTGTCCTTCTTGCTACTTAACATTATACAGCATGAACCATAAGGCATAAAGTAATGAATACTGTACCGTTATTGAAAGGACAGTGCCAATGAAAAGTAGTTTTCAATTGTAGCAAAACCAAAAAGTAACTGTTTGACTCAGTAACGGGAAAATTGTAAGTTTGTCCGCCTAAATTAATTTCATACATACATAGTGGAGCAAAGAAGTTTTGTTGTCGGCCTAATGTGATTCTTACCTGAAAAGAAAATTATAATTAGTATGTTTCTTCGGTCGTAAATTACAAGACTTTTTAGGTTTCAATGTACATACATACTCTTACATACATATTATCATTACGCCCGTCTCCCATTTGGGATAGGCAGAACCTATGGTATGCCAACGAAGGTTGAATTGTTTTTTTTTTTAAAGACAACTCCCGCACTAGAGAACAAGCTCTGTGTTGCGGGGTACTTTACAAACATATAATTGACGGGCACAAATTACACCCAGAATCAGAACAACTCTTTGTGGGTCACACAAAGTTTTGTCCCTGTGTGGGAATCGACCCACAACCTCGTGCACAGCAGGCGCATACTGCATCCACTGGATCAACAAGGCAATTTATTTTACTGAAAGTTGACAATGTTATAGTTTTTTTTTTTTTTTTTTTTTATACTACTTGGGTGGCAAACAAGCATACGGCCCGCCTGATGTTAAGCAGTATCCGTAGCCTATAGACGCTTGCATTACCAGAGGTATCACTTGCGTGTTGCCAACCCATTTTTTTACACCAGGGCTTTAAGATGGAAGTAACCCTGGGATAGGAATACGTATCTTTCAAAACGCATTCCTAAATGAGCGCTGGAGACCTGTACTCACACACAGGAACACAACTACACCGCTGTGTGTAGTCATTTGGCTGTGGTCTTCTGTAAGGTGGAGGTCCTTCCCCAGTCGGGCTTGCTCGCTAGTATGGTGCCCTACCTCTCTTAGATAGTTTTTAACATAGGCGATATTTTATTATATAAAACGAGGGACACGTGAATAAAGTCGCGGACAAAACTTACACTCTGGCTAACATCGATTTCCAAACATTTTACTAACTATCATTAAAGCAAATATTCTTAAAATTACGATTCAAATATTTAAAATCATTGTGAGAGTAAAATGAAAACTTTAATCTTATTTTCAATCGTAAACATGAGGTGATTCAAATGTCGAATGTGTTTTACGCCAGTCATTGTTTTAAGCGAAGTACCTACAATGTTGTTTGTGCTATAAATCAAATAGCACCGTTACACTACACTTTACCTACCTTTAATCCTTCAATAAGCTGATTTGCTTCAAGTGTGTAGCTTAGTTTGAGGGTTGTTATGATATGATATCATACACGTTTTCCTATCATAGGTTGCTTGTGTACTGCATCATGATGATGATGATGCAACAGATAACAAAGAGCACAAAGGAACTTTTCTCTCCTGCGCATCAGCGGCCAGTTAAGTGCTCCGCTACTACTACGGGCTCTTGACATACCTACGTTTTGCCTATGGACTTACTACCCTAAATGTGTTCTCTTGTTCTATGTAAATAATATGTAATATTCTATCAGTGTGTACAATATTATATTTTCATATTGTAATTAGTGTTTTCTTTGGAGTGATCCTGACCGGCCACGCGGGACAACTCGCTCACGTGGACCAGTAACCTACCTAAAACACTCACTACGTTACAGTGGCTTGATAATGATATTTAAAGAAAGATAAGTTACCATCATACTTAGCCGTATTCAGTTTTGTTGCCATATTTTTACGCGTACTCTATATCGAGTAAGAATGCAATAGGTAATACGGAACGTAACGATACAGAAATAAGTAGCTATCAGCCGAAAGACAACGAAGAGCAGCTTTTCTTGGTAACAATCTTTGTGTGCTAGTGCGATATATCTCTTTCTTACTATATTATATTCTTTAGATATGATTTTTATACTATTTAGGTGAAAAGCAAGCATACAGCTGACTGATGGTAAGTTATTACCGTAGTCTATGTAAGAAAGTAATATCTGGCATTACTTGCATGTTGCTGATTCAATAATAATTGGTAACAATAAGTGATGGGGATAGCGAAACGTTTCTTTAAAGACGCATTCAATAAATAAGCTCTTGAGAGCTGATTCACCACTGTGTACCTACAGTTATTTGGCTGTAGTCTTGTGCAAGGTAGAGGTGCTGCTACAGTCAGGCTTGTAATTATGCTGGGAAGATACACAGTGTCCTTAATATCCTTAATAATAATATTAGGTATGTCCTTCAAAATAATATTTTCCTAAGGTTTGGTCGTTTAAAAGGAAAGGAAAACTATGATCCGAAGAGCGGACAATTCGTTAAAACTCAGATAGGTACTCAGTTGCAACTGAATTGATAATAATAAGAATAATAATAAAGTTATTATTGATTCTACGAATCTAGCATACTGATTGATTGTTGGTTTATAAATCTAAGATTAATAGTCTCTGTCCTTTCAATTTTACTTAAATGCTAGGTACATTTAAGTAAAATTGAAAGGACATTTATTTTAGGATATTTATTTTAGATCAGGACATTTACAAAGGTAATTTAATAATATAATAATAACATCATCAATTTTTGGATTCCTTTTTATGCGAAAATCATTCTTAATTGATTAATTGTATTATACTTAGTAAGGAGAACATATATGTTTATAGCTATATTGCTTATTTTTTATCTCTTGAACAATGAATGGGATAAATATATCATTTAAGGTAACACACGCACATTAAACATCAAGAGCATTAGACAAAAACATTATAGAATAGGTACACGTTTAGTTGTCAGACAACGTTTTAAATAGATACAAAATAAATAATGAAGTGACAACAAAAAACTTAAAGAATGACAATGTATTCATCAATGATGACATTATTAGCTACAATGTACTTGAGGATTTCACGGTTAAAGACAATCTTTAGTTTAATACAAAAGGCTTGAATACAGCAATCAGGTTGAATAACAGTTGTTAACTGTCAAATTAATGAATAGATATATTACTTTAATATGCCTATAAAGTCGTAGAACATTGTAAATTATCTGGATCTAACAGAAGTTGGCTGAACGTTGCCTGCCGCTAAAAAAAAGCTAGTAATAGGGAATTTTAAAAATACTATAAATTTTAAATTGGCTACAACGTATTGTGTCACTGAATGTATTGCAAATATTGAATGACGATGTAGAAAAATAAATAAATAACAGTATTTCCTTCTTGATGGAAATAAATTTATCATTTACAATAGTTTAATACTGGTTGGAAATAATTACAATGATTCTCCTAATTATATTTAAGTTTTAGTTTATTCTAAACCATAATTTAAAACAGAAACTATAATGACAATAAAATTATCATAAGGAAAAATATGATTCCACAATTCATAAAGACGAAAATGTTAAACCTCGAACAATCGTTCCAGCACAAGCTAAGAAACAAACATAAAGTGTACTCGTAAACCTTAAAAGAAAAAGACAGAAGTATAAACGTTGGCGTTATCAACGTTGCTTGAGTATACAAACTACACAGGCATCTCGTCGAGTGCCTTGTGATCATCGAACCAATCAAGGCTAAAGCGTTCATGATTATAAGAATAATAAATACTATAGATAATTGTGACGTGCATTTTTCAAGCAATTCATTTTCTATTGTCATTTAAAGTTCGTATATAATATTATTCTAAATCAACTGCCTTATTGTGCTAGTGGTTGTTGAGTGGGAATATTGATCCTGAATTCGATTACCGAGTTGGACTAAAAATAGATGGTTTTAGAAATTCACAATATATACTTGAAATTGATAAGTACATGGCACAGTTCTTTCTACGCCTAAACTCTTTCTGATAGTGACGGATTGCCTTCCCATATTGGACTATGGGAAAAATCAAGAGTGCGTCTGTGTTCGCACAAACTCTCATATAATATCTTCAGAGCAGATAGTTAGTCTCCATTAAGATTAGCCGCCGTAACCGAAATTTGGTTAAAAAGACCATTTATTATTATTATTCTGATTCATATAATTCAGAACATTTTTTTTATTTCACATTATTACCTTATGTAGGATATACTTTAGAAAACATATACAGAATAACAATTCAAGTTACTGTTTTTATTATTATTATCATTATCAACTTTCTATTTATTTTTAACGAAAAATCTTGCGACAACCTTGCAAAAGATATGGAAATGTAGGAAACTGACAAAATCATCTGATTGATAGACCTGTTATCAGTGAGGCGTTATCAAAGGCACATACATATTATTTTAGTGAAGTGATTTGAGACCTTCATCGAGAATGTACTATTAAATAATAAATTTCTATTAAAGATCTAAAATCACATACTTTAGATACATGTTTAAAATCAATATATATATTTTTAAAATCAATAAACATTATTTAAGAAGGTCTAAAATCACTGAATATACACTACTAAACAGTACATTTTAATTTTGTCTCTCCAAAATTTAGCTTTGTTTCGTTTCAGATTAATGTTACCAAAAAATGCATTCAGTGATTTGCTACTTAGAAAGCAACAGAATCTAATCGGTATCTTAGAGAACTTTTATTTATTTTAATTTAATACATGCGTATTTACAACGTGACAACTGACACGATCTCGATACTTTGAAGTAAGTACATGCTTTGAATTTTCATCATTTTCCTTATTAACTATTTCCTAAAGCTTTTTGTAATGCGTACATTGTCGTATTACAAAATGGTCGGAGGTAAACAGTCATATTTGTTTAACATTAATGTATGGATTAAGTCTCATTGGAGGATAATCTCATTGAGTATCGATACTATCTATCAGACGTTTAATGACATGCACTTTTATAAGTACACTAAAATGAGGTATATGTTTATAATGTTTAACTTCACGCAGCAATCCAATTTTTATTATTACTGTTAGGCAAAGGGCGCCTCTGCTTTTTTTTACTTTCGGTGTGCTATTGAACGCGCTGCTTTTTCGTGTTATATTTTTGGTACAGATGGTTTAACTTACTCCTATTATTCTATATCTCATCTCATGTTATATTTTAAAATTCTTATTAAAATTATTAAGTTAGCAAATAACATTTTCTATTTTTGACCTAACATTGTTTTTATTAGCTTTTCATCAACATAAATTAAATTACATGACTTAATATTCTGTAAAATAACAAGTACATGGTGATTACCACACGTTATACGATTCTAGTAAAATTACACATCATGGCATTAGTATGCGCCAAGGTGCTCACGATGATAATAAATAAAGTTTTTTTAAATCACTATTAAAATGTTCGTATATTTTTGTAATATGTCAAGTGTCTCATCTTGGAGTTAATATATTAGATAGATTACATAATAAATAACTTGCTTTGACTAAAGACGACACCAAGTCATTGATATTCCATACAACTTCCAGACAGTAAAAATAATATACTAGTCTTTCTATATTATGTGTTATATCGTTCTAATCTTTGTATTATCTATACGCATCATTAAAGAATTTTAATGCTCTTGGACTTTTAATAAGAATTAAAACAAATATTTTAATTGTTTGTTGGATGGAACAGAAACAAAACGCATTCCCCAAATAGCTTAGAAATAAATACACACACACGCACACACGTGGAGATGCAATCAAAAGACCTTTGCATCCTTAAACGATGACTCATATTGAACTTGATAATGAGGTTCAACAGATCAAGGACTCTTTAAATAGGAACCTTCCTGTTTATCCTTACGTGGTCCAACGAAAACTGGACAAACTGAGTGTTACAGACGTAGAAACAGATATGCAAACTAAATTCGAACTAATGGCTGTTATAATAAAGATTATTTTTGTTATGTTCAATGATAAAGTTGAAGCTATCGGGGGACCTTGTCGTATAGTTATGATGCGAGTCACGTATCGAATTATAGTAATCAAGACGAATTTATTAACTTGCATACGACATTAATAATTGTTCATTAAATTCGCACTGTTTGTGAGATACCTGCTTAGAATTCGCGTGAATTTAATTGATGACATACATTTAAATTTTTCTCTAAAACTGCAACGAAGAAGATTCCCATAGGGGTATGATAGACAAAGACAGGTTTTCAGTGCTGAGAATGTTTCATATTTGATAAATATTATTGTATGAAATCCAATCTGTTCTTGGATGCAATTTATGAGTCTGTCAGCGTATCATATTAAAATTAGATCAATAAATCTCGCATCGAAGACCTTACATTTATTTGTTTTAGTTTTTCATCGTTTACTTAAACAATCTGTTTCCTTTCCTTGAATATTATTATGATAATCTTTCACATTATGCGATATGTTAAACGCTTGTAAACAAGTGCAATAGTTACTGTTAGTCTCGCCATTATCGTTGGTACTTTAAGGACGTAACATTGAAACTATGACTAAATCAGCTGTTATTTATACTGTCACGGTTTTATTGTTAAAACCATCAACAACTGTTTATTTTACTATGCTACAATCAGTTGCACTTAGCATTTCATTTCAATTACATATACCTGTATGCGTGTATGTGTATGGAAGTGTAATGTCAATGTCAAAGTCACACGCTTTGAATTTTATTCTCGGACTGTATCAAATCATTTAATTATGTGAATATATTTTGTTATATTGTGTAAATTTATTTGATGTAAAGACAAAAATTTGACTGGCCTAATAGTCAAATGGTTAGTAATCCTATCTGCTAAGCGGTCGTGGTTTCGATTCCCAACCAGGACATGATTTGTGTGATAAGCACGCTTATTTGTTCTGTATCCTCATCATTACTAACATAGTTTTAAGTTTTTAATACTAACACAGGATTATATTAATATGTACGTTAGTCTGTAAGGTATATACTCGTATCTATGCGTTGATGACGGTAATAAAATGATTAATTATTATTATTACACGTATGTACGTTCTTAGAACAGTATTTTAAAAAAGTAAGAAAATGTTACGGTCTGTAACATTTTCTTACTTTATTTAAAGAATAGTTATTGCATTAGGTGCCATGTGTCACAGGAGATTTTACAAACATAGATATTCACGGGCACAATATACCTACACCTATAATTGCAGCGAAAACAATAGTGACTTTAGTAGTATTACGCTTGTCTACCATCTAAGTAGATGGTATGTTAGTAGTAGTATACTAGAGAACCGACCCCCTTACGCCACAAGTACAATCAATATTTTTGTACAACACTCAGAGGATATTTTCTTTGTTGTTTTGACCAACTTCGATATCTTGAAATATGTTGTATATTTTGTAATGTATATGATAAGCGCTGTCAACTTAAGCAGGAACTATACACTTAACATGTTATCGAAGCGTTAAAACCCAGACGTTTAAGAAAAAATATTTAATTTGATTGATACTTCGTAAATATTTAAGGATGCTTCACTTAACTTTACCAATAATTTTAAGATTAAACATTTTATCTACGTTATTATAATCATCGTGATTTGTGGGTTTTATTAAATCAGTGTAAGAATTTTTACGACTATTTTCATTTCTTGATTTTTACTCTTAGACACGAGTCTCCTCTCCTCCAGTAAAAGAGCTGAAGGAGTAAACTCTAAAGTCAACCTAAAGGACTAAGGCTTAAAAGCCTTACCTGTTACACTATAATAAGGTCCAATATGGGTTGGTGGATCAGACATGCCTTTAGAATTTCTTAGTTTGAGGAAATCAGAGCAGATGGTGCAAATTCCACAAAGTAAATATTATATGGATACTACATTCCGGTTGGGATAGAACTCACACTTTATATGTTACACATCGACTACTTCCCCAATCAGCTATAAAGATAACTATTGTTAATTTTCCTATAATTTATCAAATATTTATCCTCCACAAATAAATTCATAACTTCAGATTATAACTACATACATATATGTATATAATCTAAGTTCATAACAATACATTGAATCGCAACAATACATTTACTTTCAATGTATAAACAACAAATTTTATCTAAGTTAAAGTTAATAGAGGAAAGTGTTTATTTACAAGAGCATTAGTTGGAAAATTTTCCACGTGTCAAATCACATGACTTGTCGCTAGGTAGGTACATTACGGAGCGTCCATCCATCACGGTTGGTTGGCTCTAAACAAATTCGCCAATGATACCTATATGACTTACAGTTTAATGAGTCATTCAGTGTAGATAACAAAAAATGTTTTAAATAATGTTACATTATAATAGTTGTAGCTTATATAAACGTGGTGATAGCTGAGTAGAAAAATCGACTTGCAAATATGAGGTGTTAGTTTAATCCCGATGATGACATACTAATGTGATTTTTATTTTGTGGAATTTATAGGACACTAATCAAATAATTCACTATCGATTAACGATGAAGGAAAACAAAGGTCGTCCACCAAAACTCTTTGGTATTAGACCAGCATGTATGGATTAGATGTTAACCCCTCTCTCTGCTTTCTTGATGGAAAGGAGACCCGTGCCCAGTAGTAGGACGTATTGTATGGGTTGATATTAAAACGGCTGGCAATACGTGGGTGATGTACATCTCTACTTACCCTGGATAAAAGGCGTGATGATGCTGTAACGTACGTATTCGTGGCTGTTTAGTTACGGAACATAGAGAGATTTATCTCAGAGATGAAGATAACAATAATGATTGTAGCTGTATTGTATATAATTATATACAGGTAGAATAATTTGTATGTACAACATTATGTATGTAAACTATGTATAATGTATTATTATTTACTACCTCGCTATTTTCATGTGGTTTAAAGTTGCATTTTTATTGGAGTGTGATCGTGAGGTTCCATGTTCTTTTCCGGGTACGGCAAAATCTTTCAGGATGTTCTATTGAAAAAATCTTAGTAGTGACATGGAGTCTGGCATTATAGCAAACAGCTCGTCTACTATAGCTTAATCTCTGTCTACCTTCTTGGAGTGTGACGTAAAACAATGTTACCTAAATAAGTTTTATATTGGTGGATGCCTGATCAAGTTTATACCCAACTGAGATTCTTAGGACACCGTGACTTGGTCGTGTCTAAGAAGTAAAATGCTTATTACACCGACCTAGTTTTAGATATCATAATCATAATTTTAAATAGAAAACACCCAATAAAAATATTGTTATTCATAATTATAATTTATTAACCGAAATCAATCTATAATTTGCAATTACGTACTTTAAAAAGAATAAACTATCCAATTTAATTTAATTTTTCTCAAAAAATAAATGTTCCATTTACTGTAAAATGACAAACAATGAGTCAGTACCATGATCACCTTCAAATTCAAGTGTCCAGTACTGATTTTATCTTTAATACTTTACTAGGTGCTTTAAAACAACAAAACAAAAAGTAAATTTTGAAAGCAGTCTTACCAGTAGCTTAGTGTTTAAAATAAAACACCTACAATATGATTATGATAGGTATCGGAGGCATATCTTAAGTAACAGGTACTCTAGTGTCAACTTGACCTTGTACCAAATCCATTGGTTGGTCGTTTAACAACTGATCTAAATGTTAGTCGAATTAGCAGACAACGGCCTTACGCTAAGGGACACACCGTCGACCTCATCAACTAACAAATTTTTTTTTACAAATTTAAAAAGTCACGTTTTGATTTTTTAATTATTTTAGATCATTTTTATGAGCCATGTTATAGATATTATGTCATTGATTTTTAAATTAACTTAAGTTAGTGGCTAATATAGTGACAGAGTTGGATTTCTAATCGGCCTTTGTCGTGATCTAACTACTGTTATCACTCAGGGGTCCCGACAGTGTGTTTTGCACGTTGATATGTATTAACTAGTTTTATCCTACTGACGGTTTACCCATCAGTGGCCGGGACTATGAATACCTTTTTTTAGTTATTTTTAAACTAACTAAGTAAATAATTTGAATAGAATGTGCGTAAACCTGGAAATGTATGCACGTTGTCTGGAAAAGCTGTTACTTTAATATTAACATACAATTACGTAAATGAAGGCTGAGCTGTCGTCGACGCTTCCTGTGAGCGCTTGTTACGTGATTAATTACTGTGCTTTACTAGTTTACTTATTAAAACGTAATTTTCTCATTTACTTGCTTGCTTTATGCCTATACAGTCATGTATGGGTAAATTTAGGAAAGCCTCTGATTAACACGAGGTCATGTTTTTGAATCTTAAGTCATAAAAATTGTCCTGAGAATTCGTCCATCAATGGAATCTCTGTAGAAACTAGGCTACTAAAACGGTCCTCAAATATTAAATTATTCCTTGCTGTAATAAAATCCTAGTAGATATGGAAATTAAGCAATTTTAATTATTTGACCAGTGGGGAATGAAACACCAAAAAAGGAACAATTATTAAAACATTTTAAAATTCAGATTTAATGAAAACGAATGAATCTTTTTCAACGCGTTTAATTTGTAACGAGAACCGGTTTCTATAGCCATCGGTTCACACAAAACAAGTCTGCACTATGGGAAACTTCGCAATCGTTCAGAATAGTGGCACTTTGCAATTCATTAAAACCTTATAAAGGCAATCGTGTCATTTACGGACTATGCTCAAAAGCAATGACGAAAAAAATGACTAGCGCTATGTATGAAGACTATATATTAATATCTTACACATTCATAAAATAAACTTAATTAGTGAAACAAGGAAAATGGCATCAAGGCTAAAATAATAATAATAAAAACTAAGTATGATGTGAAAATTCACATGTCTTAGAAGAAATTCTAAATACATGTCTGATTCAGCGTGAGTGTGTATAATATAAGTATAATGAAGTCAAAAACATTATTTACAACAAAAGTTTGTTTTTTAATACTTAAAAGTTGCTGTTACACGATTTTTTTTTATAAAATCTTTTTTAAGAGTTGTAACAGTTTTCATTGAAGCCAATTTCCTCAATTCAACAAGCATTGAACTAGACAAGTCCTAGAATGTCAATGTTAAACATGTTATAAAAACGCACACACAGGTAAAATCTATGTATAGTCTATTGTTAATCAATTAATCAACGCTATCTACTTGACGTTTTGCGTGCTACTAATTGTTATATAACCCGGCCAAAATAGAATGATGGATCGCGTGTCAGTCGAACATCTAAGCTGTGTGTATATCAACCTTGATGGGGTCGGCGAAATGGCCCATGGGATAGGCGTTGACGCAAAGAATCAAGGTCAATCGTATACCATTATAGTGGGCGGTCTCATCGTTCAACTATTGTCTTTAGACAGAGCAAATGTATTTTATGAGTGTATCAATTTGTTTAATGGATGATTTGTAAATTGTCTTTTTATGTGCTAGAGATAGTAGAAGGGAGTGGTGTTGATAGTCTCTCTAGGTTTTTATAGTACTTATCTACTTCTGACCTAAATCGTTTGGCTAATAAACACTGTTATTAAAACTTGATTTTTATGGGAATTACCATATCAGCATTTAACAAATTATATAACACTCAGATTCAGTGAATTCTTTTTACACTGGTCATGTGTGTGAAATGTCAAATATATAGGACTTTTTTACTATATTAAAAAAAAATATTTTCTATACGAAAATGTAGCTTTGTCTCTATACTAGATAGATAACTCTTTATTGCACCTACACCAAAATGTCGAATGAACCATCAAACTTTACTACTACGCGCAATGACAACCACACAATTCTTTGTGTGATGCAGTTGGGGTGGAAATCGAACCCACGACCTCCGACTTAGCAGTCAGGGTCACTAATCACTAGAGCTACAGGTCTTTCAAATAAATCAACAATTTCTTATATGTACGGTCAACAACGGGGTTATCTGTACAGAGCCTCTAGCCAAGTGGCATAAGCGATAGTCGAATCGAAAAGTCAAAAAATAAAATGTATGGGATTTGACGTAACTCTACGATATAATGTCGTAAACTAACGTCAAATCCCATACATTTGCTTTTTTTGACTTTTCGATTCGACTATCGCTTATGCCACTTGTCTAGAGGGGCTGGGCCGCTATATGAAGATTAGTTTTTTAGAAGAACCATTGTATGAATTTGTGTGAAATATATTTTTATCTGTAGGTTTAGTCTAATTGTACACTGTAACCAAATTCCACAGAAATATATACAATGGTTTTCTTAATAAACTAATCTTCATGTAGCGGCCCTGTACAACTAACTCCGTTGCCGTGTGTACATCCTACACGAAACATCACTATGTTAATACCTTATTCATTTCGACTGACCTTTTGGGCTTGACATTTAGTAACTTCTAATCGATATTACTGGAATCTACCATCTCATGCAGCCCAAGTAAGAGGCACTGAATATAGCAGCCTACTATTTAAATTATGTACCTATAGCAAACCTTTGAAGGTTGGGCCAAGAAATAAATGATGTTGTTTGAAATTAAGTTTAATTGAAGCGCCATAAGTGAAGCTAGGTGAAATTAATTAATTAACACATATTTATTTAATTATTAGCAGACCCGCGCCCACTTGGTTGGGTGGTAAGCGTTTTTTTTTATACTACCAAATAGGCAAACAAGCATACGGCCCACCTGATGGTAAGCAGTTACCGTAGCCAATGGTTATTTTTACTTAAGCATTTTTACTTGTTATAAAATTATTAGTGTGGTTTATTATAATTATTAAATTATTATTTATTTTCTTTAAAGTTTTTCGTGTTAATATATAGCCTATGACACTTACAAATAACGTGGCTTTCTATTAGTAAAATATTTTTTTAAAATCGGTTCAGTAGATCCAGAGATTACCCCCTACAATCACACAAATTCAAAAACGTTACCTTTTTATAATACATATTAGTATGGATATTATAAATAGTTTAGAAATGGCACTGCGTGTTATGCAAGAATAATAAAGAAACGATGTTATACGTATATAGACTCAAGCTAGTTTGCCTGATGGGTAGGCAGAAACTACAAATGTTCACTTGCTACTATAATGTAAAAGAGAAAAAGGAATATGACCAATATGAAAATGTTAAGACTAGGGTTTTATAATGGAATTTCCCTGAGATAGGAAAACGTTTACATATTTTAAAACGCATAATAAACACTACACCGATGTGTGTAGACATTTGGCTGTGGTTTTCTGTTCTTCCCCAGTAGGGCTTGCTCACTAGTATGGTGCCTTAACCTCTCTTTTACTTTGTGGATCTTTCTTTGACGAAGCACTGTATTTCGTGTGTATATTGTTTAGATACAAAATATCCAAATTCTACTAAATAAAAAAATACAGTTACATGAAAAGTCCATAGGATGTTAAGATCAACGATCGTATTATCACAGGGACGATATCAGTCATTCACTTGTTTCATCTTGCAAAACTAGATATCATAGGAATCATTGCTGTGTGATTATGCCATAATTACGGATTGCAGCAAAAAGAGTATTGACAGTATTTGATTGCTAAATATATATAATATATGTATCTATCTAATGATTCACTATCGGCTAAGGGTGAAGGAAAACAACGTGAGGAAACCCACATGTCGTAAAAGAAATTTCAAAGACATGTCTGATTCACCAACCCGCATTAGGCCAGCGTGTGTGAATAAAAGCCTACACCCTCTCTTGATAGAGGTGAGAAGACCCGTGCCCAGTAGCGGGACATAATATAGCTTGCTATTAATAATTACCAAGACTATAATATATTTGCCACATAATATAAAGCAGGTGGTAAACCCGTATTACTATGAGATACTGATATGAACACACCTTGCCTTCAGACTTGTTAGGAAACTATTAATCTTTAACCTATGTTTAATGTGTTAGCCCTTAAATTTATTAACTATGAGGTTTATATAAGTAATTATTGCAGTGAGTATTGCGCTTGCGGCTGTACCTATACTGCAGTTTTTAATAGGTATCATTCTCATGTCAGTTTTTTATACTGCTAAGAAGATAAATTGCGCGAATGGTCTAGTGGTGATAATAAAAAAGTAAAAAGGTGATGTTTGTCACAGTAATAGCGCAGTCTATGGAACTGTTTCATCAGAGTTAAGAGTCCTTTACAGTATGGTAGTAGTATAAAAAAGTACCTCTGACTGCTTTATTTTTTTTTTATAAATTTATACTATTTTATACATCTTACAATAAAACTATATATGCAATAAAACTTTGTTAAAACAAATTTAAACATATAAGTCAAAAAGGGAGACTGCCATAAAATTACTCCACACCGATGTATACTGGAAACATGTCTAGAAGACTGGCAGCATTGCCAGTATCTTTCATTAACATTTTTTTATCAAGCAAAGGCAACAAATATTCAGCCTTTACGGGGAATGATAAGTGTTTATACTACATGTAATGCGTCTTCTTTCGACATCATCACTCACTAACAAGGTCACAATCCTGTGTTTATTGCGAATACGTTTCTTACAAGGTTACTGAAGAATATCCCGTAACCCAATTTAAATGCGAAAACATTGCATTACAAAGATTTATTTACTTATTTTATGTTTCATTGTTGAAGGATATAAATTCTACCTTTGTATATATAAATTCTGTATTTATTGATGATAATAACTATAAGTACTATAGATACTAGAAACAAACAGAGACAATGAGATGTATATGAGTTAATTGTTTTCTAGTTTCCAAGCGACTATTTCGATTAATAGTGATTTTGCAGTTCGGAAATCTATTATGCAATAGTAAATATGTAGTTCGAGTTGATAGGTTAGTATTAGAATCCATTAATTTTATTTGTAGAAGAAAAATACTTAAAACTGTCAATATTGTGTTAGACTATTGCTTCGATCTATCTAAATAAAAAAACTGCTGTTTGTTGGTAATCACATCATTTGAGAACGGCTGGGCCGATTCGGCAATACTGCCTACTTACATATTATAAATGTTTTGGTAAAATGGAAAATTTTGCTTGGAAAATAGGAAAATTTTAAAAACTAGAAAGCATTTTCTGTTGTATTTTTATTTTGTATGAACTAAATTCTGTTTTTGTTTTTTTTTTTTAATTTTGGTCTTAATATAACAACGTCGGTACAGACTGAAAATTTCAAAATTCGAACGCAAATTAGAAACTTCTAACGTGAGCGTACTTCATTATGGTACATGCATCAACAAAAATAATCTCTTTTCCATCAGCAATAAGATACAAAAAAAAAAGTATTATCAAGACGTTACAAAAAAAAGTGTGTCTATTCAATCATAAATGTTTTATACAAGGTTGTATATAATCAGACGTGCCTAGACTGCTCATAACTTTATATCAGCAGGTGAATTAAGAGATGAATGAAAACTATAAGTACGTGGAGGTATTCATTTTTTATAGCGTTAATGGCTATATCATGAGTCTTGGCTGTTTTTTTATTTATTTAGACAACCTTTGCTAAATCGAAATAAAATACTTTTATAAACAGAGTTGTGATTTTTTTTCTTATGACCACAGAATAGATAAAAGGATTCTTTAAGCAAGCAAGTTTAATGCCACATTGCTCGATGAACCGATAACCGAGATGGGGAAGAAAGGTTCTCGCACAGAAAAACGCAGCGTGAGTGTGTACAGTAAGGACATTTCTATTTATCTTATAAAAATTGCAATGTCATACATTGTATAAAGCCGTATCGGCTCTATATTGCTATATGGCGTCATGATGCGTCAGAAGTGTATCGAGTTCATGCATGTGTGGTGACTTCTGACAAAATGTCATTGATAGCAGTGTAGGTACCTAATTATGCCATTAGTCATATTCTATTAATAACCAAATATTTATAGATTTACTTATTATACTCATATTTAAAGTCCAATATATTGTTTTCTTTCAAATTCAAACGAATCGATTCTCGTTTTTCGCAAAAATCGAATAAAAATACTCGCTAAACCTGTTCTACCATCTTCGATAATTAACGTCTAGAATTCGTAAAGAGGACATTTTTTGCATAAATGGAACGAATCGACTATACGGTATTCGTATACTAGAAATTGGCATAACGAAACGTTTTAGTAAATTCCTCAAGTTTAGTTAGAAATGTGTTGGATAATTAGCTTTATTACAGTATTGGTGTGCATTAGTACTATTGATTGGCAATTGGTAATTGGAGCCAGTTTTTAATCGTTTGCGGTGAAGCCAAAAGAAAGGGCTATGATTTTATATGCCGCTAGCACGTAACCGCAACTACTACATCGGCATAGATACCTGTGTTTATAAGAACAGGAAAATACATTCTTGTATTTCATAAGTAGTATTTAATAATGATTATAAAATTAAGCAATCAATGCAGTAAATGTTACCACAATGATGCTATAGCTTTTGTCTAACAAAAACAATGTGAAAGTTTTTGTTCATGTCCCGGCTTCATCGATATTTATTCTATTAAATAAATGTCCACCTGTGCGAATATGTAATAAATAAATATTGTTCAATAATATATAGAGTAGCCTATATTATATTAAAAAATATTTATTTGATAATGTAATTTTTTAATAGTGAAAGAATTTTTGTACAACCGTCCAGTAGTTTTTGAGTTACATCGTAACAAACAAACAAATCTTTGCTCTTCGTTATAGTAGTAATAGTAGTTTAGAAAACTATAATTCAATATTTTATACCATCACGGTGGTATCATCATCTCAGCCAAAAGACGTCCACTGCTGAACATAGGCCTCCCCCAAGGTTTTCCACAACTCTCGATCCTGAGCCGACCTCGCCCATCGGTTGCCCGCAACCTTTACCAGGTCGTCGGTAAATTGGTCTTTTTTTTTTCACCGTTCAAGACCGGCCTTTTTGGAATCGTGAAGGAGACGTTTGTTAACAGGCTGTCAAAAAGAAAAAGCAAAAAATATTTTTGAAAATTTACGGTGGTATACATTGTTCTTAATATTTCATTTCATATTCAATATCTTAGATTATGACTGTCTAGTTTTGACACTATATTTTTTTTATCACATTGCCAAGGGTACGCCATATTTGGTGTTTGCAAGCAAACACGAAAAACAAAAGAAAATTCTCACTCCAAATAGAGTTAAACACGGAACTGAATGTGTATCGAAGTAATTATACTAGTGCGACGGAAACTCTTAATGCATTTATCAATCAATAGCTGTTAACACATGCCGATAAAGGTAAACACAGTTATTTCGACATGTAAACCGCAGATAGATCACGTAAGACGTGGACCATACAAGATCACATTTAAACCTCGTGCTTGACGATGATACGGCGAAATATTTACTGTTTACTGACTAATTTTAGAATAAGGAACTTTGATATTAATGGTGATGATGGTTAATCTGACATAGGTAAAACATGGCGCCTTTTATGTCTAAACTAGCTGTTGCCCGTGGCTTCGCCCGCGTGCGTGTCGGTTATCGCTGCAAAAAATAGCCTATGTGTTATTCCAGACCAAAATCTATGTCTGTGCAAAATTTCATCCAGATCCGTTTAGTCGTTTTTACGTGAAAGAGTAACAAACATCCATCCATCCATACTCACAAACTTTCACATTTATAATATTAGTAAGGATTAAAAACAATCTTTTTTTTTTCACCGTTCAAGACCGGCCTTTTTGGAATCGTGAAGGAGACGTTTGTTAACAGGCTGTCAAAAAGAAAAAGCAAAAAATATTTTTGAAAATTTTGACTTTAGATAGGCACAAGTAACTAAGTAGAACAGCCACCACAAACTACAGACTAAATAAAATAGGCCGATAGTTTAGTCGGTTGCCATATTAGTATGAAGAATCAATTGTTACGATGTGCGCACTTGCATGCATCTACATACTGATTAAAAATCTAGCCAAACGATCAGCTGATAGTAAGTCTTCAGTCTGAGAAGTATAATTCTTAGAATAAAATAATTAAAACACTATGGAAAATTATTGCAGACTACCTCACGATATAAATTTCTAACGTTAAATCGACTACAGAGTCACGTGTCATCCTTCACTCGATCACTAAGCTTTTCCTTACCTATAAGATATCAAGAGGCTGTGGTTGGTTTTCTTTACCTGCGTTGAATTTGGGTTAAGTGTCACATTTATTGTTACTGCCATGCTCCCTTTTAGTCATAGCGTAATGTTATATAGCCTTTAACCTTTCTTAGTGAATTAGCTATGAGATGCAAGAAGAGTATTTCAAATCGGACTGATAGATCCTGAGATTAACGCGTCTAAACAATCAACTTCATATAAATCTTTTTTATATAATAATTTATTAACAAAATAAAATTTGTTTACGTAAAATATATAAAAATAAAATATAATGCTTCTTACAGATAACATAAATTATAATATGTAAAACAGCATAGCACGTTAACGCTACTTACTCGAAAACATCACCGTGTCATTGTTCTACATAATTATAAACCATTCCTAAGTCACCTTGCCTTGACTACAGTATACACAGGCCTTAAAGTGTCAGGAAGAAACAAAACACTAATTATGAACACTCACCGACTTCAATAGGGATGACATCTGTTGTCAGCTGGACGACAACTGACACATCATACGTGTCGACCTCCAGTTTTTCTGCACCGATTTGCGACAAATAAACTCACGTTAAAATTGCAGACGTGTCATCGCAAGTCACGCTGTAAGGGTGTTTTTGTCACTCACACAACACAGAACTATTTAGAACAGTCGATCAAACTGATCAAAAGACACTGATATTTTTGCCGTGATCCGTCACTGTAACAATTTAAATTTCCTCTTCCGCCGCCCAGTCAATTGTTTGGCGTGATAAGCTAAGTTCGTTGATGTCGTTCGATCAATCGTTTCAAGCCGATTTTATCGATGATCTAAAAGAGAAAAATAATTAGTATTTTATTCGATATTATTTATCATTGCAGTGTTTTGAGTGGCATTAAATTTGCTCCGTGTAATTGCGAATAAAAAGTTAGTAGTAAATTTATTGTGTCCGTCTTAGTACGCTTGAAGTTTATGATTTATTAAGTTCAAGCCGGTCTAAGGTCGGGAACCTACAACTGTTATTAATATTATCGCTGTTACATAGCCATTTTATTTGTTGTATCGTTGTTATAAATCTGGTTTTATACACCTGGTACCTATTAGTATTGAAAATGTTTAATCTAAGCATTAAGTATGGTCAATTTTGTTTGCGGATTTATTCATTTTTGTTTAAAATTTACCATATATTTTTATTTATTTACGTGAAAAATATTAAATAAAGTAAATGATATGGTTTACTAAATACTTTATAAAAATTATGCTTTTAATGAGACATTGTATTAATATTTATGAAGCGTCCCTACATGTACCTATATAAGGTAAAACTTTTACGATGTTTACGTACAACTTTTATCTTTATATCATCGCTTAACTCTTTAAATAGTAGGTAGGACTCTGTTTTATTATTGCCCTATTATAAAAAAAATATATGTTATATCTTCAACGCTTACGATTTTTTTTCTTTTAAAGTTCACAATGAAGGTTGGACACGAAATTTGGGCATCACAGTAGCCTCGAGATAATTAAAACAAAGTTTCAACATTATCTAAACTCACAGTTGACATAGTAAGACGTGTGATGAAAACAAATGTTTAAATGTACACAAGCAAATAACTTATCTGAAATACGTCAACCACATAGTTTTTGTCACATGCTATTTATTTAATTATATCTTGCTGCTCAGTCACTGTTCAAAAATAAAGCGTCGAGATGTCATGAATAGAATTCCTTTGTAATTATTAGCTACATAATATAATAAATTATGTTACTAATGCTAATATTATCTTTAAAAAAAACAATAGGTTTTCAAACTTGGAATAAGCTCAGAAGCTGTTTTATTTTATACTGTTCATTATAAAATTTGTTTAAATTGACTCGAACTCAATGTAGTTTCATTTAAAAAGAAATATAACGATTTATTTGAATTTAAAATTAATGGAATATTCAAACTCTTTTTATTTTTATTATTGTAACATCTGGCTTCTTTTAAAAAGTGGGAACTTTGATATTAGGTACTTATGTTAATTATGATTACACATTTTTGAGCACATTATGTATAGGTAACTAGTTTCTCTAGGTTTTATACTTATGAAACTAATTAATATAAATATGTATATTTAAAGACAATTTGTAAATAATGAACTTTTGGTAGAATAATTGTTAAGATTCAAAATATTTTGTTATTGTATTTTGATTCCAAGATATAGAACCTATTACAAATATTATTCATAGTCTACAAAGTGACCCGCAAGTAATCATGAGCCATCGTCGAGCGCGAGCGCGATTTTGTACTCAGAGCAGACGCTTCACTATGCACGTGACCGGCGGAAAAACGCGCGCTGTCACTGCCTTACCCTTGAAATAAGAAAAAAAGTTGTCAAGCGAATATCAGCCTACAATTTTATATACATCGTTTTCATTTCAAAATGTACTAATTGCCGTAATAACATGTTATAGTAAGCGTACAAATATTAGTTACACCGATAACTACTTCTTATGTACCAAAAGAAAAATAGGCACATTCAACATGACAAGGTAATTGAATAGTTATTTCCGCTAATCTCCACTCATTTTGCGCTGTTAACGCGTAACAAGCCTAACGTCTAGAATCACCATAACAATGATACCAACAATAAAATGCAGATAACAAATGAAGTTTTCAGTATAAATAATACAAAAGTATGAATATTTATATTTTACTGTAACTAATTGTCGGGAGCACTGCCACTCAAAAAACATGGTCACAAACTTACATCGAAGATTTAGCCGTCAATGTCAAGTGCATCCGCAGCACTATTTATATATCACTTTGAAATGTATACGAAGATAAATGCATCTCGTTCGAACAATGCTAGGGAACTCGCGATAAGGCTGAACGTACGATCGCCGTCGCCTATACCTGTTTCGCACGGCGCGCGTGCGACGCCCGCGATGTTCAACGCACGAATGCCGCCAAACGACTTGACCATTGTTTACTTCGATAATTACATTTTCATTTCGATCGAGTTTACGGGTCGAAGGCTTTGCAGGCGGAAAATCTCGGCACGATACGTCATTACCTGCGTTTGTCGACGGCAGATTATTCGAATGAGGAAAGTGAATGAATGCCTATGTATGCGTTTTTGGCGTGCATACGTTTATGAGCAGGAACTGTGTGGCTTTATCTTGTTATTGCTTGTTACATTTTGTGTTTTTGTTTTTTGTTTTGAACATAATGTTGTTTTAAAGGTGCTTATCTCAATTTTAAAACATTTAAGCAATATGTTTTATAATAGGTACCGGTTTTGTGCTTGGCATTATTTTACGTATGTACAATCTATGTAGAGTAGTTAAGAATATTATCTTTTTGTGCCATTATTTACTTCACAAAACTAGAATGAAATAAATGTAATAAAAATAAATAAATGATTCCGAACACAAAAACATTTTCGTCCATATTTTCAACGGGCAAATTATTTAATTTATGATTATTAACTAATAGTTATTTTAGCGTTTTATTTTAAATAAAGGTACTTTAACATCGTGATTAATTTTCTTAATTAATGTTTTTAATTTAAACTGCATGTGACGTGTATCTCATGATGAAGGTGTTGCCTCGCCGAGTGTTGTAGCCGATTCGATCGCCACATGGGACAAAAATAGAAAAAGTGTGATTCACAAGGGATTTTTCCGAGTCCAGGTGTATTTTGTGTCCGTTAATTTGTACGTTCGTAAATTCCCCTGGGACACAGGGCATGTTTCTTAATTACTATATTAAATTACCTTTTTTATTTATGATAAAAACTAGAACAATCAACATATAATTATTTAGTTGATGGCCACTTCACTTCTTCTTCTTTCACTTCTCACTTCATCATAAAAATGTATGTATTTATTATACCTCAATATAATTATATATAATTGCCGTCTTTTAATTTTAATAAAATAATCAAACGTCTCATTCATAACAGCAAGGTCTAATGAGTAACTTAGATACGTATATGTAGGTTGAAGTACTAGACTTGTATTGGATTGTAGACAGGTTGCTACCTTGCTTTTGTACCTACGTTATCTACGATATTAAATTATTATAAATAGGTGCCTATATACTATGGCAGTTACTCATACTATAGTGTATTTCACATAGCATGGGTACAGTGACGTTCAACATTTTACGATTTAGATCAAATCAATTTATTTAAATAAAATACATTAAATACATGTTTCAAAACTGAGTTTTTCTTTAGCCAAGTCTTGGGCACCGTTGGAATTACTCAGTTGTCCAAGCTAAGTACTTGTGTCTTGGGCATCGTTGGAATTCCTCAGTTGTGTAAATTACATAATATATCTTTTTTTTTTTTTATATATATATAAATGAATCCCTATTTCCCTTGGTCACGGCATCGCGCGTGAACGGCTGGACCGATTTCAGAAATTATTTTTTTGTTGTGTTAGTTATTGTCAGGAGAAGGTTCTTATGTTACCCGGACGAAGTCGGGGCGGGCCGCTAGTATGATTATCAATACAACTTGGGTTGACAAAAATTAAGAGCCTAATTGATTGATCAAGAGGCTATAGTATTCAATCGATAGGTTTAAAGGTAATTGTTTATCATTTTCATTGATATCTTCAAATGTCAAACTTCACAATGCTGCGTGAAAAATACTAAAGTTGTCATAATTCAGTGCAATATTTGAGGACATTAATTTAAGAAAAGGATTATTTATTTATGTTAAAACGGTTTTACAAACCAATTACAATAACATAGATTGTAATTCTTGTCTTCGGCTACGGAGATAGTTATTCGAAGTGTAAAGGCGAATCAGCTCATTCCATATTGTGGAGATCCGGAGCATCTGTTGTTCCCCGAGTTATTTTCAGGATTACCTTCTGGCCTGACACTGGTCATAGGCTCTCCTAGTCTCTAACATATTATATCCTAGACATCCTACGAGAAATTTTGTTAGATATAAATATGGGTAATATCCTAAAATGACTTTGTAAAGAAATCTTAAAAAGGCTTTTTGGACCTTTTCAAGTGACAAGTGCGTACTTAGCCTCAAATGGATTCCAAACACAGGAGCTCACTTTTAATTTGTCTCTGACAAGCGTACTGTACAGAAGTTGTATAACATTACCGTTATATGTACTTAAGCACCAAAGAAGTTATACTACGCCTATAAGTAGAGAGGTATACATAATTATTATAAGTTATTAATTATATACCTATATATTGAGAGATAAAACACCATATAAGTGAGCTGATTCGACTGGTGAAGTACCTCCATCTTACAGAACCACAGACAATAATAAACATAAACACATTGATGTAGGTAAATAAGTTTTCCAGAGGCGCTCATGATTTCTTTTTTCGTCGATTGGCAACACGCGAACTATGGTATTGCAAGCGTCCATGCTAACCGTCAGGTTGGTCATACATATGCTTGTTTGCCACCTATTATAAAAAAATACTTCCTACAGTTAATTAAGTAGTTATGCAATAATACAAAACGATACAAGTTAGTATCAACATGTTTTATATTAATACACCTAAGGTGATGATGAATAAAAATAAGATGACCTCTGTGACTAACAACGAGGTCATCCTGATTGTAACCTGTCTGGTGACTCGGGTATGTGACTCTGACTTCTCGACCTATCAATGCCGCACAACCTACTACATATATTTGCGGGGTAGGTATTATGCCCCTGTAGACAAATGGCATAAAAGGTATTCGAATTGATAGAATAAAAAGCAAATGTATGCGATTTGATGTAAGTTTACGACTTTATAAATATCGTATACTTATATGTCAAATAATCACATTTGTGTTCTATTCTATTCAATTAGACTGCCGCTTATGCCACTTGTCTAGACGGGCTGTTCCTCTCTATTATTATTGCTAATAATTACAGAGGCCTTTCGGCCTTTTTGATACGAAAAACATTATATTATGTCCCACTGCTAGCTACGACTCTCCTCTCCTATAACAAGGCAGCAAGGTTCGGCAAAGAATCCTCACACACTGGCCTAATGCGAGTTAGTAGATAGGAGTAGTAGACATATTTTTAAAATTTCCTTTATAAATAAGGAAGAGATACTATCGAAATATATAATTTAAGGTTGGTACCTAAGTTCCCAATTCAAAATATAAAAAAAGCAGACCGCATCGTTTAAAAGCCACCTCGGCTTACGCTTAGTCGTGACGAACGAATTGCAGACGGCATTGCCAGCCTGTAATTTTATTATTACATTTAATTTTGCCGCCAATTTAAATGGGTGCTTTGCGAATTAAATATAACAACCTTCTTTCTTTAGGTGTTATTTAGGATAAAGATTTCGTAGAATTTATTGTATTGAGAAAATAAGGTTTTAGAAGGGATCCAAGGACCTTTGAAAAGTTTAAAGTAGATAAACGAGTAAAATATTTTCATTTTCATCTACAATGTGCATTTTGTGTTGTATTAAATACTGTTTTTAAATAATAAAGATAGGAATTCATGTAAATTGTATTTTTTTCTTGAATTTCCTCTTAAGGAAAGGAGTTAATAAAAACAATTCTAAATGCAAATAAAGCAATTACTATGATAAAGTGTTCTACTTCTCGTCGCAGTAAAAAGTAATGTTTTTAACGTGTTAATTCTGCAATTTCTTTGATGTCGCTAAGAGGGATGTACCGTACCTAATGGCGGTTTCACACTAAAGTGACAAGCAAGTACTATGAACCTGATGCTAGCAGTTTTTAAATGCTTTTAAACCTGGTCGAACCAATCTATGGGTAAATATTGCAATATTATGGTTATATCATGCAATGCAATGCATTAAAAATTATACAGAAAAACTTGCGATCAACTTTTTGAGCACTGAAGATATATACTATGTGTATCTAATATTATTTGGCCTACATATAGCCTCTTTTCCCAGGTTGGCTAAAGTGCCATACTTATTTGAAATTTTTCGAGAAATGCTTAGTATCTTAATGTCGGTGGCTGACTATGTACCTACCTACTAGAGAAATAGTCATGTGTCATAAGAAAACTTAAATGTTTCGAATAATAACAAAAAGGAAGAAAAGTAAATTTCAGCTCGTAATTTTTTGTAAATATTGTTTATAATATTATCATCAGTAAAACTCGTAGTTCTGTGAGACAAAATTACATTGCCATATCCAGTATTTAAATCTTTAGGAACCGGAATATAATCAAAACCATTTCCGGAACTAGTAAAATATGGGCGTTTTAAGTGAATAATAAAATATGTAATAAAGTAATCGTAAATGTATTTGTACAAAAACCGCTATGGCATTGGTTGCAATCACTTGTATTTTTATCGGAAAGAAAGTCTACAAGTTTCACAACAGTATCGTTCGTCGTGTCAAATTTCGCCTTGATACTTAAAATATTTTAATTGAAATATACAGACCGGGCACACATCGTGCCTTACATGCTCTAGCATCTTCACGCAAGAGGACTTGATGCCTACCTTTGAAAATGCAGGCAATGTGGTTGCATTTTGGACCGTAGCAATACAAATCCATACGATGTTACCCGTCCAAACGGTAAGAACAAGAAGGCTAACGGATCCTGATACCCCGTATCCTCGGAGCTGTTTTTGTCCGCGCCCGGTTCCGGAAAATGGATATCGCGCACAACATGATCAAGGTGAATGATACTCTATGGGCGTTTGCTCATTTTGGACACTACAAGCTAGCGAGTTTTACTAGCGAAGGAAGCCGAATAAGAGACCAAAGCTTATGAAAATATGCATGGACAGACATAGATGACAGAAGTATGTCTGGATCGAAGCAATTGCCGTACCATAGTCTCTGCCTACCACAGTGGCAGACGAGCGTGATGATTTGTATGTATGTAGATAGAAATGATCTGATTGGAAAGTAAGTAAGCACCCAACACAAATGATTGATAAAAGGATGCCTTACAGAAAACTAAAACCAAGGAACTATACACTGTGATGTTTTTGGGTATAGGTAAGGGTGTAATGGTGTGCTGTGGCGTGTGTAAAAGGCCCCGCGATACTGGGCTTCCTAGTGCGGGAGGTGTTCTATTTAAAAAAAAAAACAACAACAAATAGGCCAAAGGAGTTCTTTTCTGTGATCTTTTTAAAAAAAATTGTTTCCAATACCTAAGTTACCTATACCACGAAATTTGCTGTTATAAGTTTTAAGCGAGATAAGACTCTTAGAATGATCCTGGCATTACAAACATCCATAGGCTACTATAGCTGCCCATTTAGACAAGTGGCATAAGCGATAGTTGAATCGAAAAGTCAAAAAATAAAATGTATGGGATTTGACGTAAGTTTACGACATTATATCGTAGACTTACGTCAAATCCACTACATTTGTTTTTTTGACTTTTCGATTTGACTGTCGCTTATGCCACTTGTCTAGAGGGGCTGCTTACCTATCAGGTGTATGCTTGTGTGCTTCCAGAGTAGCAGAATATTATAATTTTGTTGTTATTGTCGCACAGTCACGTTTAGTGTACGCGTCTTGCCGCATCGCTGGTTTCTTTAACTGTCTTCATCCTGTCCAACAGATATCACGGTAACATCTCTTGTATTATAAGAATAAAACCAGAACCAATTAGCATATCATTTAATTTAAAATACTTGTTTCCTCACGCAGTTTTTCCCACGTAATTTTAAAAGTAATGTGATATTGTTTAGTTCAATGTATTTGGATTTGGTTGTCCATGTGGTGACGGATTAAGTGTCCGTGTTGTGACGGATTAAGAATATAAATGTCACCACCCCGTTCCATCCCGAGGGAGTCACAAAAGTCGACTAAGGGAGTCAGGCAGACAATAAGGCAGCCACTGCAAGAGAGGGAAAACGCGAATCAAAACCCAATATTAACCCGTCTGGCCAGCGTAGTATAGTAGGCTAATTTCCCTCCAAGTGTATGGAGGAGATCCGTGTCCAGTAGTAGGACGTTTATGGGTTGAGATGATGATGAATATATTTGGTAGACCTGCACGAATTGTTTAGTAGCAGTAGTGGTTTGAATTCCTCACAAAGTTTTGTGTTATTTTTCCGAGTTTGAGTGTATTTTGTGTCTGTGAATTGTAGAATTATACTTTTAAGTTCTTTGCAACACTGGTCTTATTGTAGTTCTAATAAAACTAAAGCATACCTGTGAGTATGTGTAGTTATTTGGCTATGATCTTCTGTATAAGGAATAGTAAAAAAGTACTTAATTCTTAATCCGCTACGGGTTGAAAATTATTATGGTATAATTATTTTAAATTTGCAACCATTTTAAAATAATTACGACATTAATCGTAAGATAGATAATATTTATATTATTTACAATCACATACCTACCCAAATAGGTATGCATGTGAATGCACAACATAATAATGTATTGTTAAGTATGTAATATTTATTACTTAATTGTAAAAAAAGTACGTAAGTAAGTGGGAAAGCAGGTACTGACTTACAAGCAAATTCGATTTTGGTCGAGGGTATAAATTAAATCTGTGTTAAATCAATCTAAATGATTTACCATAGGCTATCGATGAAATAAACTGAACTGTCTGATCAATCAACCCGCATTAGGCTAGCGTATGTGGATTAAGGCCTTAACCCTTTGAGCTTTCTCAAAAATATATGGAGAAACCCAATAATGAGAGTATTATTTGAATAAATTATAAGTAAAAAATATTTTTAAAAACAAGCTTTTATTTAAATGCTCTGAAAAGAAGGAAATAAATTTTGAAGAAAATAAAACCAAAGATTATGATATAAAAAGCTTGTCGCGCTACATTTGTAAGGTTTTTTTTTTAAAGAAATACGTTTTCTATTTTAACCTGCTTTTAAAGTTCGCGACAAGCTTTTTATATCATAATACAACTGTAAATTTTAAAAAATATGAGTTTTCTTTGGTTTTATTTTCTTCAAAATTTATTTTCTTCTTTTCAGAGCATTTAAATAAAAGCTTGTTTTTAAAAATATTTTTTACTTATAATTTTTTTTTTTTTTTTTAGAACGTAAATAAAAGACTGTTTAATAAAAGTGCAAGATATGTATATATTAATGTATGAAATATACACAATTTTAACAGTTATTGCTAGACATGATGTATCTAAGCCTGATCATTTCTCTTAATGCATCATTGTTACACGGTCGCTTGCCTGTTAATTTAGTACAATCAAGTTCCTCTATAAGCAGACCTTCTAGAGACTTAAATCTGCTTAATGCAACATATGCTTGGTCAGCCGCGAAGAGCTTTGAGCCCAAATAGACAACGGCGTGGTCGAACGCCCAACATAATATAATTGGCAACATTCTTCTTTCAGCAGTACCGTAACTATATTTTGCCGGAAATTGCACAGATTTTGACTGAATAACGTGGACATTCTAGCAAAAAAAACGTAAACTTTTTACAATATTTCAATCGAATCTAAAAATACTGCATGGTTGGTTCAGAGGCTTAAGTGGTAACCTCGCCACTAACCACTGAGCGGCATGTTGTGAGTTCGATCCCAACACGGGACAAAAAATTGTGTGGTCCATAATCTGGCAGGCCCGAATCTAGACGTACTGTGTGTCCGTTTATTTTATGTTTGTAAAGTCCCCCACAGCACAGGGCTAGCTCAAAGTCACTAACCACTAGACCTACACGCCAGTTAATATTCTTGTTATGTTGAGGAGTTCCTATAGCTATCTTCAGACTTCATCATTAGATAGGTGCTCAGGGTGTAATACCCTGAGCACCCACCCTGAGAACACGGCTATCTTGTTTTGTTCAAGAGTTGCCATGACCGCCTTCCGACTTCATAATCACGTCCTGAACACCCATCTAAGAATATAGTGCTCGACATTTTTTTTTATACTTGAGTAGCAAACAAGCATACGGCCCACTTGATGCTAAGCAGTTACCGTAGCCTATAGACGCTCGCAATACCAGAGGTATCACTTGCGTGTTGCCAACCCATTGTTTTACACCAGGGCTTTAAGATGGGAGTATCCCTGGGATAAGAATACGTTTCTGTAAAAACGCATCCCTAAATGAGCGCTGGAGACCCGTACTCACACACAGGAACACAACTACACCGTTGTATCTAGTTATTTGGCTGTGGTCCTCTGTAAGGTGGAGGTCCTTCCCCAGTCGGGCTTGCTCGCTTGTATGGTACCCTACCTCCCTCAAAAAAGATAAATTCAAAACACCCAAATATGACATGGCTATCTTGTTTCGTTGAAGAGTTGCCATGATCGACTTCCGACTTCATCACGTCCTGAACACCCATCTAAGAATATAGTGCTCGTCAATATAAATTCAAAACACCCAAACACGACACGGCTATCTTGTTTCGTTGAAGAGTTGCCATGATCGACTTCCGACTTCATCATCACGTCCTGAACACCCATCTAAGAATATAGTGCTCGTCAATATAAATTCAAAACACCCAAACACGACACAGCTATCTTGTTTCGTTGAAGAGTTGCCATGGCCACCTTTCGGCTTCACCATCTTGTCCTGAACACCCATCTAAGAATATAGTTCTCGTCACGATTAATCCAAAACACCCAAACACGACATGGCTATCTTGTTTCCTTGAAGAGTTGCCATGGACACCTTCCGGCTTCATCATCACGTTCTGAATACCCATCTAATAATATAGTTCTCATCAAGATAAATCCAAAACATTCAAACCCGATGCGGCTATCTTGTTTCGTTGAAGAGTTCCTATGGCCATCCTCCGACTGCATCATCAGATCAGCTCCATGGTACCATATTATTGCATTGTCACCGAAGTTACGTAGGTATACCAAATTTTAGCTCCATCAAACACCGAGAAGTACTTCAAATCTAGCTTACAAGATTTGCTAACATACAAACTAACTAACATACATTGCAAGCTAAATAAAAGCTTGTAAAAATCAAGGGAGCTGGGTAACTTATACGTTCAAGCAGTAAAATCCAGTAGACTTTTCCTAACCTAGAACTATATAATTACAGAAGATTAAATATTAAAAAAAAACAACACGTAAATCGCCTTCTTCGGATTAAAAGCACGCTCGTGACAATATATAGAGATAATACCACATATATTATAAATAGATAATATATCATCACGCTCGTCTTTCATTGGGGTAAACAGAGACTATGGCACGCCACGTGATTCATAAGTATAATTAATAATATGAGGAAATAAAGCACAATACACAGATTAATAAGAACTTTAATTAAAACCGTTGTCTTCGCTGATGCTCAATAAATGCGCAAAGATATGATTACGCACATCTACATTAATTCTGACGTTTTACGTATACCTACATAGGTTATATAATGTACTTCCACGTAATCGTGCCGTGTATAATTTGATCTGTTTGTGATAATTGAATCAGCATCACGAAGTTATTGGTATATTAGATTTACTTCGGCGTTATAACCAACCAAAGCACTCTTTGCTTTGGTTGGTTATTACGCTACTACTGCTTTGGTTGATTATTAAAGTTGATACAGCCGGTCGTTTAGGGGTTGAGAAGATGATGATAATGATTATGTCTTAGAAGAAATTTTTAAGACTAGTCTGATTCACCAGCGCTTAGGCCAGCGTGTGTCAATTAAGGCCTAAACCTTCACTCTCTCTTGAATTGAGGAGACCCTTACCCGGCAATAGGACATATTAATATAGGGGATGCTATTATTATTATTATCTATATATAAATTTGAATCTGAAGTTAAATTACGTAGGGAATATAAATCTTATTTTATAACTTCGCAGAAGTTATACCACCTAGGTTATAGCTTTTGCGAATTTAAAGTATTTTTTTATACTACTTGGGTGCAAACGAGCATACGGCCCACCTGATGTTAAGCAGTAACCGTAGCCTATGGACGCTTGCAATACCAGAGGTATCACTTGCGTGTTACCAACCCATTTTTTTGACACCAGGGCTTTAAGATGGAAGTACTCACACACAGGAACACAACTACACTGTGCTGTGTGTAGTTATTTGGCTGTGGTCTTCTGTAAGGAGGGGGTCCTTCTCCTTCTGTTCGCTAGTATGGTGCCCTACCTCTCTTATAATATAATAATAATAAAAATATAATTTAAAAAAATATATTTTTTATTAATTCAAAATTTTAATATTACAGTACCTATAATAAAGTAGATATTATATACTGTAATAATAGAAAGGAAATCAATACTTTGTGTCAAAACATTTTCCAAGTTACATAAAGCAATAGTAGATTGTCCGCCTAATAGCTGGCAGTAGGAAATGTCTGCAAGATTACCGAGTCATTTTCCTCGTTGTAAAACAAAATTATGTTGTAATTCATTTTACTAGCCTACATTTATAAATAGGTCGGTTTTTCTTTATTAGATGTAATAAGGATAGCCTCATTACATCTAATGAAGAATAAAACCTATCCTAAAAGTCACATAATTAAGGAATAATAAAAAAAATCCTGCCGCGTACGATTAGGGTTGTGGAATGAGCTCCCTGCCGACGTTTTCCCGAGAGACTACAGCATGGAGTTCTTGAAGAAAGGAGTTATAAGGTATTTAAAGAGTCGGCAACGCGCAAGTAACACCTCTGGTGTTGCAAGCGTCCAGGGCCGTATACTTGTTTGCCACCTTGGTAGTATGAAAAAATGCAAAATTTACAAACAGGTACTTACTAAATATACATTGCAAGCAAATTAAAAGCTTAATTATTTCAATCACAAACTAAAGTTTGAGACCATAACTTTTTCATACAGGAATGAATTAAGTGTTCAATATGCGTTCGTCATACAGGCTACAGGATTAGTGTGATCATTTTCCTATAAATCTTTAATAAGTAGGCTGCATAAACATTACGACGGTTATAATTTCTATACAGGTATACCTACAGAAAGTCGTAAACGTAATTGTATAGGTAGATATGTCAAGTAGGTTATTATTATATTCATTATTTGCATTTCACAGTTAAAATCACAAATCTTTGCATTGTTTCGTTGAAATAATTTTCTATGAAACAAAAGTTCTGTCACTGTAGTGTATTGACTAACTAAAGTGTCGAAGTGTCAACGATCTTGAACGTTTTAGCAGTTTCAGTTTGTTCCGATTGGTCATCAGTATTCAACGGCAGGTAAGTCAATGAGTACATTGTTCTAGTTTCCACCGCTAGATGACGTTAGTTGTCACATCACGAAAAAGCCTATTGTTGTGTGTGAAGATGTTTTATGATATAAAAATATACGTAAGACTAGCTGTAGCCCACGGCTCCGCCCGCGTGGATGTCGGGTATCGCTGCAAAAAGTAGCCTATGTGTTATTGCAGACCATAATCTATCTCTGTGCCAAATTTAATCCAAATCCGTTCAGTAGTTTTTACGTGAAAGAGTAACAAACATCCATCCATCCATTCTTACAAACTTTCACATTTATAATATTAGTAAGGATGTAACAAATACCATTAATAGACAAGAGAATTTAACAGTTAAGCTTTTAAAGTTAAAATGTAGCTATATAACTTGTGAAAATGCAATGATCAGTACCTATAGCCATTTTGAAACTTTAATGAGCAGAAAGGCAAACTGATAAAAAAATAATTACGGGTCTTACTTTAAGCGTATAAACGACTATAATTATCGAGGATTTAAATTGTTCGGCATACGTCGCGTCTCTGTCGTTGTCTGTGGCTGGATGTGTCACAAATTCGTAATATGTCAGACTGTTTTTAAATTGGCTCTGATTGCCGTCAGTTAAAGTGTCGAAGAGAGAATAATTGTCGTGGGGTAATAATAATTATCAAATTTTTAACACTACAATTTATTGAAATTACGAAATTTAATGACAGACAGACACCATCAGTTCGATATTAGCTACCTACATGTATTTTTTTGCCTCATATTATTGGGTATACTTAATAATATGTGCTACTAAAAAAAGTAATAAAATTATTAAAATTATAGTCTCGTTAGAAGAAAATAATACGTAATACGTAAGTAAGTAAGTAGGTACTTAAGTAATAAATCTATAAAGAAGTATCATGTTACAGAACATAAAGAAACAAGTGAGAAAGTAAACGATTTATTAGTTATTTATTACCGATAATAAGAAATACTGTTTTATTGTGTATCGTGAGGTTCCGGGTATTATTTCAGAATGGAGTTTACAGCTCAACTTTACTATGGGAACAACATATACAGCGCCCCTAGCGGTAAGTAGTTAAAACTATTTTCTTTTTGAATTGGCCATGGACGTTCGAATTTTATATTGTTGTGTACAGCATGGTATAGAGGCAAATTTGGCTCCAAACCGTTTTTTTTACCTGCAAACCTAGTGCGGTAAAATATACAATTGTGAGAAAATTAAAAGTGTAAAAACGGTAAGTAGATACTGCCTATCAAATATAAGCTGTATTAGGCATCAAACAATTTTCAAAATGAGAACGTTATGATGATTTCTAGAGACGGCATGAGTATAACTTACCATTCAAGCTTTGTATAATAAATCTATAGGTATAACTCGTGTACGATGACACGATCGAGAGATTTACTGTAGGAAAACTTATATTTTTTTGCTAGTGTTATTTGTTTAATCAATTAGTATACGATACCAAACTTACAAAGTAAATGATAGGACGGTCATCTTCATACACCAACATTATTTACCTGAAACAATAAACATTTGAACGTGAAAATCTAATTTTATTAGCTTTTAGTACATCTTATTCTATTAACATTCAATTTTCGAGCACTCAAATGAATCGATCAGGACTTCAGTTTGACGTTGGCAAAATATTTACTTTAGTTATTTTCATTGGCTTTATTTGGTGTAAAGTCGTGGAGCACGACTGCATTATCCTTTTTGTTTGCAGCACCTGCCCCTAAATTGTCACGTCAATAATGCGTTTGAAAAATAAATCTCACGTTTAAGAGAGGAAAGGCACCATACAAGCCAGCAAGCCCAACTAGAGAAGAACTTCCACCTTACAGCAGACTACCTATAGCCAAATTACAGTTACACCGTAGTGTAGTAGTGTTCCTGTGTGTCAGAACAATTCTCCAGTGCTTATTATAGGGTTACGGATTTTAATAACGTATTTCTCGTTCCAGGTTCCAGGTAATCTAGTTGCAAGCGTCTATAGGCTACGGTAGCTTGTTATGATGAACGAGTGCTTGATGCCACCATAGTATTTCAAGGCTGTGCGTGCTGTGTGAAAGGTAGGGGCATTGAGTCATTCACCTTGCACCGTTTTGCGGAGGGACAGCATGATTCCCAATGCACCACTGGAGACGGAGCCACTGGGCTAAACACTGATGTCATAATAGGTTCCGGTGGTCTAACCATCCATAAAGGCGAATGTAGGAGCACAGGGGGATTTTTTGCCTATAAAAAAGCTGGTTACGATCAGACGAGTCGTTCGCTTGTTTGTCATTTTAGTTGTTTAAAAAAAAACGTTTCCCTACCTAAGGGCGATTGCACGCTTCGACTTTTTCATCATCATCATCATCTCAACCCATAAACGTCCCACTGCTGGGCACGGGTCTCCTCCATATACTTGGAGGGATATTAGCCTGCTATACCACGCTGGCCAGACGGGCTGGTATAGGGTTTCGTTTCGAGGTTTCCTTCTCTTGCATTGGATATTGTCTGCCTGACTTACTCCCTTAGTCGACTCTTACGACACCCTCAAGATGGAACGGGATGGTGACATTTGTATTCGTCACCACGCGGACTTCGACTTATTACATCGATGCAAATACGTGTGCCTCAAACGCGGTACGATATCTATACACTTGCGATTTCCAGGCATTAACACCGCATCTGTAAAGTCTCCACCTGCTCAGAAGGACTTGATCGCGTGTCGCTGCAATTTCGGCCATAAAAATATAGATTTTAACGATATTTGCCATTGAAACTTATTATTTTATTTTATTTTATTTTTTATTTTAATATTTTCGGAAAACTTACAGCTAGAATGTGAGATGTAACAAAATGTTAGTGAGCTGAAGGCCAATTATAAGTTTTCGCTATTAGATAGATGTAAAATGCCACATTGTTTCAAGATTATTGCTGTGAATATTTTGCATTTCCTTAGTAACAGTATTGAAATTAAAATAAATAATATCTACATTACAGGGCCGAAGCAGGTCGCGTGCAAAAGAGACCTATACCCAGCAAGGGTTGGAAAAGAGTTGGTGATGATAAAAAAAATAATATCTACATTTAATTAAAAATAGGTACTGACAATCAGCATTGTTCTTGGAAGATACTTACTTACGGTACTTCCAATAAGTGCTTACACGACATTGAATAAAACTTAATGTATTAATAGATATATCGGTATAGCAGTTTATTTATATTTATATTCCAATTAATATGTTGTATTTATTTAATACCTCTACCTATTAATTTACAACTCAATGTCATATAATAACTTATGTACTTGGAGTACATGGCTACTGATTTCCAAATATATTTCGTGTATCTTATAGAAGGTTTTAACAATTTAGATCGAATTTTGTATTCAGATAAGGTTTATTTTTTTAAGTTTATAATATAGGTGTCCCTTTTTAAAAATGTAATTTTACTAAAAAAATACCCTTTACCTACATGTTGAAGAATCAAAGGTAAATTGTGGTTACGTAATATTGCGTAATCAATTAGTATTTAAATGTATATTTGTGTATATACAGTCTAAACTCTGTTTTGTATACATGTTCGTAAATCGTGTCCTGCTTATGTGTATATCTATACTAATATTATAAAGCTGAAGAGTTTGTTTGTTTGGTTGAACGCGCTTATCTCAGAAAGTACTGGTTCGATTAGAAAAAATATTTGAATAGTGCATGAATGAATAGTGCATTTATCCAGGAAGGCTATAGGCTATATAACATCACGCTATGATCAATAGGAGCGGAGCAGTAGTGAGATATGTTGCAAAATCGGGGAAAATATTACAAATTACCACGCGGACCCCTAGTCTATCATATAAGTTCTTGTCCCGACTGACTGATTGATTCATCAACACAGAGCCTAACGAGGCTAAAAACTTGATATTTGTACAAATTTTCCGAAAGGAAGAAGTGATTTTTTGAAATTTCATCCTGAACTTGACCTGACTTTTACTTTAGGGGTTGAATTTTCAAAAACCTTTTTCTAGGGTGAAAAAGGTTTTTGAAAATTCAACCCCTAAAGTAAAAGTCTGGTTAACCCAGACGAAGTCAACCTTGTGGTGCAACAAGGTACTTAACCAATACTGACATTGGAAAATAAGTATAGAAATAAGTCCCTACACTATCTTAATCTATTGTTTATTGTACAGATTGTTGAGAGGCTGATCGGAAAATACCTTCAACTTGATCATTGTTTGTGCTGTAGTCTAGTCTAGCAAATATTTGTACTGATATTGGTGGAACTTTTTAGAAATGAATGAAATGAAAATTTACTTTTTAAAGGTGAATTTACTTTTTGTAGGTATTATCTCATCAAAAAATCAAATCTTGACTGCACGGTTGGTCCAGTAGCTTAAATGGTTACTTCGCCATTTACCACTGCGCGGCGTGTTGTGGGTTCTCGGGAAAAAAAGTGTGTCCATGTATCTATAAATGGTTGTCCTGAGTCTGGAAGAAGAACTACACATTCTTCTTCCAGACTCCGGACATGAGAAATTTATTAACTTAAATTATCTTGCTTAACTTTATGTAAACAGCGCTTTAATTCAATTTGAACCCGCCAAAATTCTCTCTCATTATAAAATAAATGATAGTAATTCGTAAATGCAATTTTTATTGACATAAAATAAGAATTGAAAGGTGATACATGATATATTATGATTATACAGGAGTTTTAACTGGACTTTAAAGAGCAATGTCTCATACAAGGGTATATTATATTCACATTACTTTAAGCTTGTTTACACAACGATAAGTTTTTATAAATAAATCTCATGCTGTCTTTATTTATTTTGAGGGAAAAATAAAGATAGCATGATTAATATCGTAAAGTGCAAATTAACCCTAACGGGGCTATAAAATTCGCGAGTTGGAAGTTGAACGAGTGTGGTGAAGGGTAAGGCCCTTCTCCGGTACAATACACTTTTATGATTAGAAATATGACGTAAATAGAAGTACTACACGGTGAGTAATTGTTTATTTTGCTTTCATGTCTCAACAGTTAACCAATCAGGATTTAATTATCAGTTCAGAATGTTGAACTTAGTATTGTCATGTCTTCTACATAAACCACATTCTACAAAGTATGCTGTAGTTAATACTACAGCATACTTTGTAGAATGTGGTTTACACACTCGTATACTAATGTATAGTAGTAGTAGTAGGCTCGAACCAAACGTTTATAGATCAGACAAAGTTTGATCCTGTCTGAGAATCGATATATCGTATGCCTACTTAACGTCTCAAACAAATTAACACTGCCGATAGACCTGTATCTGACGATCATAAATTAAAAATATTTAATTATTTTAACATTCATACCCAAGTATTAAGTTATTATAATCATTTATAATTCGAAGGTAATTCACATTTTATAATCAAACAAAGAAATGCCTGGAGCTGTCAATTAACTTTGCATAAATTTAAGTTATGTGACCATCATTGATGATGTAGATATTCTATCGTCCTTCAAGATATAAGTGATTATGAATTTGAATTATTTGAAAGATAAACTTTATCATGTAAAATGTCATGGTCATCCAATACGTTTACGATGTAGGCATCAATATTTGTATTATTAGCTTTTGAAATGCTTGATTAATATTCAGTAGTTCTATATTTCAATTATTTTGCTATTTGAAATATTTATTTTAAACGACTTAAAGGAAGAGGTTTTCTATTCGGTTGTATAATTTTTTATGTTTTTGATATTGCGACGTCTATTTGTGTACCAATATGAAAATACCTTTATTGGTTTCATTTTCACCAAATTCAGTTATGATGATGGTATCTATGACGAATCGAGGGATTTCCTCAAATATTTTTTTTTGCGTTTTAAGTTATATTAGGTCACATGAAATGCGGACCACACTTCAGAAGACCGCATAGCTTGGAGACGCATCGTATGTAGACGCGATCCTCAGCAGTGAGGGAACGACGTAGAAGAAGAAGTAATGGGAGCAAGCCTCTTGACAAAATATACGTTGCATAATTCCAGACTACGAAATAAAAAACTTTTCAAACCCGAAATTCTTCGATGAATTCGATGATTTTGAATCGAAAGATTAAAAATCTAACCCGTGACTTCGGCAGTCGTACCACTACACCATTGAATAAGCCATTTATTGCTTTGCATAGGTCACTACGATACACGGATTTAGTCCTAATTATTCGCTTATTTAGGTTCTAGAGTGGCGACCACGAACTGGTAGACGACGCGGTGGACCGACGACCTGGTAAAGGTTGCGGGCAACCGATGGACAAGGTCGGCTCAGGATCGATGAGATGAGATGATGATTCGCTTATGCAACTTCATGCTCACAAGTACCAAGGCTACCCAGATGGGTAGCCTTGGTACTTGTGAGCATCTCTGCATCACCATGGTAGATACCATGGTGATGCAGAGATAAACGAAGTAGGTGCTATTTAACGGTGGGTCTATTTACAGCTTGTCAATCTAGATAATCTTAATCAAAAATAAAACATATGCCAGCATCACACTCTCATATCCGCATAACCGCTCGCTTCATGGCCACGCACCAAAACGCCTTGTGTTGCGCACGCGTCGCCCGAACAACTAGGATGCATGATACTTCCGGTAGAAATTCACACTAAAGCTCAATGTATTATATATTCATAGTACGTACAGATATACATGTGTTATGTATGTTAAGTACTCTTGCGCAATCTTTAAATAATATTTTGTTGTTAATACGAGTGTACCGAAGTTAAAACGTGAGTGAACTAATTTGATATTGGAATTTACTTTGCATTTGGTATTGTAAATATGCTTTTATGCTGTGTAATATATAAAAATAGTCACTTCTAGTATAATTATCAAAAAATTTTAGAAATGTGTCAAATGAAAATGTCTGAAATCTACTAACACTTTCTGAAAAATTTGGCCCTAATTTTCCATGCTTCAATCAACCTATCAAGTTTTCTCTCTGCATCACCCAAAGATTGTTTGACCTTTAGGATAGGAAAACCGTTTCTTTAAAAAACGCTCCCCTAAACAAGGAAACTGGATTTGACTATTTAGTTATCACCTAATCCATACTAATATAACGAATGTGAAAGTAACTGTTTCACGACTAAATGGCTGAACGGCCGGCTGATTCTCTAAGAAACAGCGATGGCAAACTGACAGTTGTGATCGTAAACTTACAGTTGTGATTGCTCGGTGACGGCACAATCTATTGACTAAACGTAAAAAAGGCTCGGTTTATGCTCTGATTTTCAATCTGACAGCCAGATTTTGCTCGGTTTTTGCTCTTACGGAATACCCCTGCCGATCTTAATGAAATTTGGCAAGAAAATAGATGGTATCCTGGGAAAGGACACTAGATACTTTTTATCGGGAAACTAATGTTCACTGCCATTGGCAACAGATAGTTGTCAATATAAATTAGACATTGTTGCTTTACTATTATTGGTAGAGATGATTGCCTTTATACAAAAGGCCGTTGTCCGTGTGGTGACGGATTAAGAATACAAATGTCATCACTCCATTCCATCCCGTGGGTGTCGTAAGAGTCGACTAAGGGAGTAAGTCAGGCAGACAATATCCACTGCAAGAGAGGGAAAACTCGAAACAAAACCCTTTACCAAACCGTCTGTCCAGCGTGGTATAGTAGGCTAATATCCCTCCAAATTAATGGAGGAGAGCCGTGCCCAGCAGTGGGAAGTTTATGGGTTGAGATGTATACAAAAGGCAAAGATGAGTTGACCTTGAAACATTTTACTTCTTAATTGCGAACTACTTCCTCGGATCGGAAGATCGGATTGCCATCCCATCGGACTATGAGAGTTAAGGAATGGAGAGTGCACACACTTGTGCACTCTTTTCTCTTCTCACCTTTGTTGAAATTGGCCGCCATGATAGAAATCGATCTATTATTACAATGCTGTACCGATTTTAATAATAAATCCCACACACATAAAACAAGATACATTAAAATAATAACAATAATATGTAAATTATTTTATACTGCAACAATTATTAGAATAGTCATAATTAAAACGAAATAGGTAGTTCCGGCACTCGGTTATTAAATAACATATTATAACACATCTAAATTACATCCGTAATAGACAAAAGTTTTCTTATTAATAGGTAGTATGTGCCACCAAGCGGTGGTGGCCGAGTGGGTAAGTAACCAACTTTCACGCATGAGGTGCGAGTTCGATCCCGGGTGGCAGTATCAATGTGAATTTCACTTTGTGGAGTTTATATGTACTTATTCAATGATTCACCATCTGCTAACGGTGAAGAAAAACACATTAGAAGAAATTCTAAAGACTGTGGTTGTGGTGATGGTGGTGATGTTAATCCGATTCACCAACCCGCATTAGGCCAGCGTGTGTGAATTAAGCCCTAAACCCTCTCTTTCTCTTGATAGAGGAGAGGAGACCCGTTACAGCAGTGTGACGTATTTACTGCTGCGTATAGTTATTTGGCTGTGGTCTTCTGTAAGTTCCTTCCCCATTCAGGCTTGCACGCTAGTATAGTGCTCTACCTTTCTTTTTATACCAGGGTTTTAGAATAGTGTCCCTGAGATAGAAATCGTTTAGTTATATTTGCATTCATTTATAAACAGTAGCATAAAAAAATGCTTTTTGTTCAGCACTCCAATGGCTTCTACTTCGAAAATATTATACAACAATCAATCAATCAATCAGCCTATCGCAGTCCACTGCTGGACATAGGCCTCTCCTAACACGCGCCACAGCACACGGTCCTCCGCCTTCCGCATCCAGTCCGTCCCAGCGAGAAAATATTATACAACAGGTAATAAAAATTATCTAAGTGTTAATTAAATAAGATCGTGCAATATAATTTATAATAAAACGTGATATCCCATTTACAATGATAACTGTATCTAATTAATATTATCAATTCAATACGCGGATGCGGAAAGTACCTATTTAGTAAGACAATCATATTGTGACCTGGGGCTATCTAGATCTTGACGCACTAACTAAACTAGCTTGGATAATATTCTATGTGTAGCAATGTTAATTATAGTAATCGGAACTTTAAGTGCAATTGTACTTAAACGGAGCTTAGAATAAAAGCTATAATATGTGTAAGGAGTTATAGGTCGTTTCGCCCGCCCTTTGTTCGGGCGAACAAATGGCGGACGAAACGACCCATAACTCTGTATAAGATGGGTCATGATTTTTAATACTTCATTAAAAGGCTATATACAAAATACCTAGAGATGTAGGGCACCGTACTAGCGAGCAAGCCCGTCTGGGAAAGGCTCTCCGGTTACAGAAGACCACAGCCAAATAACTACACACAGCGGTATAGTTGTGTTCCTGTGGGTGAGTACAGGTCTCCAGCGCTCATTTAGGGATACAATTTGAAAGACACGTATCTCTATCCCAGGGTTACTCCATCTTAATTAAAGCCCAAATACGGGTCGGTAACACGCAAGTGATACCTCTGGTATTGCAAGCGTCCATAGGCTACGGCGGGCCTTACGCTAAAGTCTAAAAAAAAACCTAAGTTTTATACCTAAAGTCGGTACAAAACTTTGATTTTTCTATGTACACCTTTTTATGACCCGATTCTTATTAAAAAGAAAAGATTTTCCCACCAGTATCTCTGATGGCTCTCCCATAGTATAGGAAATAATATTATGTAAGAGTCTTCCTTACACAATGGCTCTACTCTTATCAACAAATTGGCCTAATAGGTAAATTGGCTGACATCTTTCTGGCTCTCTTGTTATACTTATATTAATGACTTTATATATATATTTTTTTGCCAATTGAGGCAGACGAACCAATGGTCCACATAAGAAAGTAAATGGCAACTACCGCTCATAGACTTCAGTTACTTTGTAACCTAAATGAATGATAAGTTTGAGTCAGTTTGACTGCAGAGTTGGTTCAGTGTGTTATGTAATTACCTCGCCATTTACCACCGGCGTGTTGTGAGTTCGATCTCCAAATAATTGTGTGATCTATAAATAATTGTTCCGAGTCTGGGTGTACTTTGTGTCCATTAACTGTATGTTTTTAAAGTCCCCTGAGATACAAGGCACTTCCCTACTGCAGGTGTCTTTATAATAGAGAAAGAGAGAAGAGTATTTCCGATTCTTACGTAAAAATATTGTGTTGTAAGTGAAATTCCTTTACAGCTGCATTCTACACACGTATCTAATCAACTCCTCAATAGCCATAGAACATTCTTCACGCATTAGTATATACGTAGACTATTATACTTTTATAAGGCAATCAAAATAAATCGTAAAGTATGTTTGTAGTTTTCCGTATGAGTGAGTACAAGCAAGTCCTCTTAACAAGATTGACCTAGGATAACAGTTAGGAAGTGGCCGTTTTTGTGTCATTTTCCTCTTGACTTATAGAAGGGGCACCGTTGATGTAGTATTACTGGATGTGACAATCTAAGTAATGTTTGTTTGTTTTGTAAAATATTATTAGTAATAGTTATTTGATAAAATAAAAATAAAAAAATACATCTATTAAAAACATTGTTAATATGTACCTATAAAATTTAAGGGTTGCCCTCGATTGCCCTGGGATTCCATCATCAGATCCTGACTTGGTGCCAATGGGACCACCTGAAGAATATACTCTTTCAAATAAAACATAATTTCGAGAATCGGTCCACAAATGGGGGAGTTATCCGTGAACATACATAAAAAAATACATACAGTCAAACATAGCACCTCAACTTTTTTTAAGTCGCTTAATTTATTATTTTAAGTACCTACATTATAAGATCAAAAATCAAAATATTTCTTACATTATTAACATAATGATAATCAAATTAAAGTAATAATTTAAATAATATTTAATTCATTTTTTTAAACTACCAACACATACTACTAAGTCCCCGCGACACACGAGATTGTATTTTAAAAAAAGAAAAAAAATACGTACGAATTTTGCGTTGCAATGCAAGTGACTTCCTGAAATCAAAATTCTTGGGCACAGAGTAAACCGACCCAGAGAACATCATCCTTTTCTTTAAGCCTACAACACGACAGCTTTGATGCCTGGAAAGGTAACCATTGAACTATTTATGCAGTGTTGATTCGACACGTGATAGTTTACTATGGCACATTTTCATACAACATAAGGCGATAAAGTCTCAGATACACAAAACCTTAACGACTTATAATACCACAACGTGTCAGACCACGTGTTGTATTCACATTACACATTATTATTGTTGTTTGTTTATCATATTTGTGCATGCTTTTATGCGTGTGTGAGTGTGAACATGCATATAAAGGTCAATCCTGACTGAGAAAGGACCTAACAAAATTTCCAAGTAAATAATGATGTTATAGATTCTTTGACTGCCTCGGTGGTCCAGTGGCCGCAGTATGCGCCTGCTGTGCACGAGGTTGAGGGTTCGATTCCCACACAGGATAAAACTTTGTGTGACCCACAAAGAATTGTTCTGAGTCTGGGTGTAATTTGTGTTCGTTAATTGTATGTTTGTAAAGTCCCCCGCGACACAGAGCTTGTTCTCTAATGCGGGAGTTGTCTTTAAAAAAAAAAATAGATTCGCTCCTATTAAAAGGGATGTAACATAGCTGGCAAAATGCTATTGTTATACACGTTTGTGAACTCCTGCCGTGATGCTTTGTAATCTCAAACTAGTCAGAGCATGTACCTTATGGCATCCAGACAACTAGTGATAAGAGAGGTAAAGCACCATAGGGCAAGCCCGACAGGAGAAGGCCTTGTTACAGAAGACCACAGCCAAATAACTACACACAGCGGTGTTTTATGTTCCTGTGTGTGAATACAGGTCTCCAGCGCTCATTTAGGGATGCGTTTTAAAATAAAAGATTTCCTATCCCAGGGTGGATGCAAAAAAATAGGTCGGTAAGTATAGTATCACGCAAGTGATACCTCTGGTATTGCAAGCGTCCCGTAACTGCTTTATCAGGTGGGTATGCTTGTTTGCCACCCAAGCACCCTTTAACCGATATGACTCATGTTCGAACTTAAAAATTATTTATTAATCGCTTACCAAATTCCACGACGTTCGAATCAACAATACTTGAGTTATCATCGATCAAACATCTATACATAAATACAAACAAATGGCGGATTGTTCCAGTACCTAGTCGAAGAACTTCACTCGCTCGTTCAAATATACTTGTATTAAACAAGAAGAATTGAACCCAATCACAAAACAAATAATCGTACAAAGATTTGACCTGGAAATCTTACTCTCTAAACACTATTAACAGACCAGTTACATTTTATAGAAACTTTAAAAAAATGATATATTATTGAACTAGGGGTCGCCCACGACTTCGTCCGCGTGGTAATATGGAATATTTTCCCCGATTTTGCAACATATCTCACTACTGCTCCGCTCCTATTGGTCATAGCGTAATGTTATATAGCCTATAGCCTTTCTGAATAAATGCACTATTTAACAAAGAAAATTTTTTTTAATCGAACCAGTACTTTCTGAGATTAGCGCGTTCAACCAAACAAACTCTTCAGCTTTATAATATTAAGTAATATTATATAGAATATAGATATAGAAGTATAGATAAATGATAGATTTTTATAATCCAATACCTTAATATTTATTATAAGTACCCAGAATTTATATATACAAGCGGTGGTGTCCGAGTGGGAAAGTAACCGACTTGCACGCAAGACGTGCGTGTTCGATCCCAGGTGGCAGTACCAATGTGAATTTCATTTTGTGGAGTTTATACGTACTAATCAAATGATTCGCCATCTGCTAAAGGTGAAGGAAAACTCTCTTTTGATGGAGAGGAGACCCGTGCCCAGCAGTGGGACATAATATGGGTTGCTATTATTATTATTATATACCCAGAATCGACGTTCATGCATGAATTGGTTGATGAATGTAGAGGAGGCGAAGGACGTATGTTTGGATCGAAGCTATTGGCGTACCATAGTCTCTGACTACCCCAGTGGGGACGGGCGTGATGATATGTATGTTATAAAATCCAATACGAAGTCACTTCCACACAATCTACATCATTGTAAATAAATATTCTCGAACAGTGGCCGTGTCCAAGGCGAGAGGGGTTCACCTAACGAATATTAAATCATATAGAAATGTCATACAATATGTATGTATGTATTCTAAAACTACCATAAATGAAATTTAAATGTCTTTTTGTAATATAATAATAACATCTTTCTACTAAAGGAACATACATTTTTAAAAATTATCGTTTGCTAATCTGTCTGTTTCAGGTAATTTCCGTAACGGCTGGACCAATTTCAACGAGACTTTTACTAGCAGATATCGGATGTTATGAGGAGTAGTAGTTAGTAAAATATAGCCTAAGCTATATTTTATTTTAGAAGAATAATTAGGGTTCCGCGCAATAGAAATGAGAACCCGGGAACGGAAACGTATATCCAACTACGCCACAGCAATACGTAGTCGGGTTTAGATAGTCCTACTAATAATATTATAAACGCGAAAGTTTGTAAGAATGTATAGATGTATGTTTGTTACTCTTTCACGCAAAAAGATGTGGATGAAATTTAGCACAGAGATAGATTATAGTCTGGAATAGCATACAGGCTGCTTTTTATTGCGCTAACCGACATACACGCGGGCGGAGCCGCGGGCAACAGCTAGTAACTTATATCTATATATATAAAAGAAAGTCGTGTTAGTTACTTCACTTATAACTCAAGAACGGCTGAACCGATTTAGCTGAAAATTGGCAGGGAGGTAGTTTAGAGCCAGGAGAAGGACATAGGATACTTTTTATCCCGTTCGACATCATTCCCGTGTGACTTGACATGTAACGTCAGTCACATTATAGATATATAAAAGAAAGTCGTGTTAGTTACTTCACTTATAACTCAAGAACGGCTGAACCGATTTAGCTGAAAATTGGCAGGGAGGTAGTTTAGAGCCAGGAGAAGGACATAGGATACGGGATTTTTATCCCGTTCGACATCATTCCTGTGTGACTTGACATGTAACGTCAGTCACTATAAAATGTGCGTGGGCCAACGTCATTTGAGTCACTACGAACTGTTAATGGTGTAATATTCCCAACATATCGTGCTGCATGTGAAGAATTGAAGTTATTAGAAAACGATAGTCATTGGGATACGACAATCGCTGGGGGCGGGCGAGAATCTATGTTTTTACGGTTGCACAACGACATGCTTTTAGTCGGGCCTTCTGCCCTACTCGCATGGTAGCATAGATACTCGCCTACTTTGTCCACTCACGTAGGAGGGACAAGGGGGTACGGTTTTAAGGGTGAGCGCTACAGTCGTGTAGATCCTTAAGGCAAGTCTGATGGATATCCTTCCCGAGGTTACCAGCCCTGTTCTTGGTCTAGTTCATAAGAAATAGACGTAACTGAAACCATCAGGCGCATAGGCAAGCGCGTCTCACACACAGGATACACAACGCGCGACACATACATGACACCACACACAACAATGACACACAAGTAAGGGCGGCAACGGCAGCGGGCGCGCGTAAACACGTGCACCTGCCGCCGCCCCCTTACACACACTTCCACACCCACACAACAATGACACACAAGTAAGGGCGGCAACGGCAGCGGGCGCGCGTAAACACGTGCACCTGCCGCCGCCCCCTTACACACACACACACACACACATCCACACACACGTCCACACCCCTGCCGAACCGTGGCGGCATATCCACACAAGGGTCCTCACAAGGCCCTGGGGCCCAAATAACCCCAGAAAGTCTGTTCCTTGCGGCCCTGGGTAAGCCGCAAGCGTATTCCTTCCCAAAAAACCTTCATGATGAGCTCGATTTTAAAAGTTAGTCCCCAGGGCGGTCCTACTCCTCGTAGTGGGGAATCCGCCCCCGAGCCTGTCTCGGGCAGCCCTCCGTACTCTGGGGTGGGCGAAATTAGCTCCAAGGTCGATTTCGACCTTTCAGGCCTTAGGGAGGCCATAAACACCCCATCCACAAACCCCGTACCAACAACAGACCAGACGTACTCCGTTACGAACTGGAAGATCCCCGTCCGCTCCATCAAGCCTCGTGTACGACACCACGAGGTTCCGGACACAAGAAACCCAACCACCAACACCACCCAACCCGAAGGCGGCAACCGCCGCCGCCGGCAGCAACACCGACGTCGTTCCAACCGGAACCAGAGGGCGCGGCGACTAACAGCCCCCTCCGTCGCGGATGCTAGCCCGGCCCCCCCAACCGAACCGTCAACACAGGAGTCTGCGGCTGTCCAACCACAGCCCGACCCTGTTCCCCAAACAACCTCGGTGGTCACACCGAGCAACACCGCGCCCAAAAAAGGGCCCCCCCAACAACGTCCAATGGTTCGACCTGCTGAAGGCAGCGGATCCTCCCAAGCCGCACCTCCTGCCCCAGCAAAGGGGCAGTCTGCGACCGGTAAACGGCCGCGCCCTGACGACACAGTGTCGCCCAGGGGAGGACGCAAGCGCGCAAGGGAAGACACACGCACGAGGAGGCCGGTGAACTACGCAGATGTGACACAGTCACACCTGCGGCTAGTGATTACCACCGTGCCCCCACAGGACTTCAGCAAGGAAGAGGCCGAGCAGCTCCACGTATCTATCAGTGATAGACTTATCGCGGAGCTCGAGACCGGCGAACCTGACGACAGACCTGCACCGTCCTTCCGCGGACGACCCTTCCTCTACGAAGGGGGACTGGCAATTTGGTGCGAAGACCAGTTGACTCTCGACTGGTTGGAGCTCAACATTGCCCAAATACCGTCTCCAAGAAAGGGGACCAGACTAAAAATGATAAAACAATCGGAGATGGCTAAGAAGGTCAAAGCTGTTCTTCAGCTTAAGTCCCCAGTGGCCGACCCCGAACGTATCCGGAACATGCTGTACCGCCAAAACTCCCGCTGGTACAAGGTAGACTCCTGGGCTCTATACGGAGTCAGCCTCATAGAGGACGAGTTCCTTGGGCAGCGGGACCAAAACTACCTACTTAACCTTGGCATCCCTGAAAATCAGGTTGATGCCATAATGCAACGTGACCGCCGGGTCAATTTTATGTGTGGCAGCGGATATATCCGCTTCTACAACCCGCCCGGAACGCAGACAGACACGGAACCACCTGGCACCACAGTGCCACAACCCACCTCGGCCGACATGGCAAAGAGGGAGGAGCGGCCGCAGCCTATGGAGGACCAACCATCGGCCTCCACACCAGCGGCCGTCCCAGGACCGTCGCGGACGCAACGGGATGTAGCCCCGAGCGACCTGTCTGACGTCGACCTCGACCTGTCGGACGACACCGGAGGGGAGCTCAGCACGGACGAATAAATGGCGTCGTCCGTGCCCAGCCACAGCCCCCACAATCACCAAACACACGCTACCACCGTCATCCAGACCAACCTCCAGCACAAGCAGATCGCGTCGGCCACCTTGCGCAGACTGCTGGAGGAGGCTAAAAGCCCGACGGTTGCCCTGATCCAAGAGCCTTGGATCAGGAAAAACACCATCTGCGGCCTAAACAACATTGGCGGTAAGTTACATTACAATTCCACAATCGAACACCCAAGGACATGCATATACACACCCAAATGTCTAGATGCATACCCAATAACGCAATTCTGTTCTAGAGACATTACTGCCATAAAACTCGCCCTAAAAGGCCCTACAACAATAGTACTAGCCTCAGTCTACATGCCCAGCGATGGGGACCCGCCACCGCGGGAAATGGAAGAACTAGTGCTATACTGCGAGACAAACGGCTGGGAGATCATTATCTCGGCTGACTGCAACGCGCACCACCCCCTATGGGGCAGCGCCACAAGGAATAAAAGGGGTGAGTCACTGACTGAGTACCTTTTCACCACTAACCTAAGTGTCCTAAACAAAGGTAATGAACCCACCTTCGTAAGTTCCAGGTACCAAACCATAATCGACATAACGCTAGCGACGGAAGGCGCGAGTGAACTGGTGACGAACTGGCAAGTGTCACCAGAACCCTCGTTCGCTGACCACCGTCGCATCGTATACAACCTTCAACTAAAGATTCCAGAGCCAACACCGCACCGCAACCCCCGCAAAACTTTGGTGCCCAAGTACGTTGGTTTATTGACTGCAGCACTGGATGACTTCCACCTGCCGGAAACCATAACAAACACCGCCGACATAGAACAGTACTGTGGTGCAATAACGACAAGTATAATCACAAACTACAAAGAGACGTGCCCAGTCACGAGCACTCAAGCAACCAATAGGGGGAAATGGTGGGGGCCAGAACTCGAACGGTTGCGTAGAGGGCTCAGGAGACTGTACAACAAAGCAAAAAACACAAGGAAAGACACTGACTGGGACAACTACAAGTCAGCACAAAATCACTACAAAAGACGCATCCGCTTCCGCAGGAACGAAGCATGGCGACGCTTCTGCAGCGGCATAGACTCAACAAACCAAGCGGCCAGAGTGAAGAAAGTCCTAGCCAAGGGCAAGCCGATAGAGCTAGGGTCACTCAGGAAACAAGACGGCCACTTCACAAACTCAGACCAGGAAACCAGCGAACTTCTACTGGCAACCCACTTCCCAGGATGCCAGATAGTAAAAGATATCAGCTGGAACGACGTCGAACCACATACACCAACATCCTCAGACTGGGAACTAACCACCAACATAATAACAAAAGACAAAATCCAATGGGCAATACAGAGCTTCCTCCCGTTCAAATCACCGGGCCTGGATGGCATCTTCCCCGCCCTACTACAATGGGGACCACCAAGGATCATCGACCACCTTGTGGCGCTCTTCAGAGCTTGCATAGCGCACAGGTATACACCCATTCCATGGAGAGAGGCCAAAGTTATCTTTCTGCCTAAACCCGGCAAAGAGGACTACACGCAAGCAAAGTCCTTCCGGCCCATAAGCCTGACCTCGTTTCTTCTTAAGACCCTTGAAAGGTTGGTAGATAGATATCTAAGAGACGGCGCGATCAAAACCAAACCACTACATCCGCAACAACACGCGTACACCCAAGGAAAATCCACAGAATCAGCACTGCACCAAGTGGTCTTTAAGATAGAGACGGCCATGAGCGCCAAACTATCATCACTGGGTGCGTTCATAGACATTGAGGGTGCCTTTGATAAGACACTCCACAACTGCATTAACCAAGCACTAACCAGGTACGACGTCAACCCGACAGTCAGGGGCTGGATAAATAACCAAATAAGTCAGCGAGCAATACAACTAACGGTAGGCAAGACCACCAGGGCAAAGGTGACAAGAGGCTGCCCACAAGGGGGAGTTCTGTCACCGATCCTTTGGAACATGGTAGTCGACAGCCTAATCAGGCGCCTCAATGGCAACGGCTACTTTACTGTAGGCTACGCTGACGACCTAGCAATCATTACCAACGGTAGTGCAGAAAACGTACTATGCAAGGTACTGCAAACAGCGCTAAACATCGTAGAAGAATGGTGTGCCGAACAAAAACTGTCGGTGAACCCACTGAAAACGGAGCTTGTCCTTTTCACTAACAAAAGGAAGTTACCCGAAATGACAACACCAAAACTTTTTGGCACCAGGCTAGCACTGTCGACGGAGGTAAAATACCTGGGCCTTACCCTTGACAGCAAACTGAACTGGGCCAAACATATGGAGCAAAAAATTAACAAAGCCGGCATAATCTTTTGGCAGTGTAAAAGGCTCGTAGGCAAAACATGGGGCCTAAACCCTAAGATAATGCTTTGGCTATACACATCGGTCATAAGACCCACTATCACCTACGGCTCGGTAGTGTGGTGGCCCAGGACACAACTAACTACAGCCAAAACTAAGTTACAAAGCTTACAACGCATTGCATGCGTTGCGACGACTGGATGTATGCGAACCACTCCCACGGCCGCGCTAGAGCACATCCTAAACCTCAAACCACTACATTTAGTAATACAAGAAGAGGCCACCGCCGCGGCACTCCGGCTAAAAGGCTGCGGACTGTGGAAACAGGCCGCAAATACGCCACACACAGGCAGACTGACCGCGGCGCTAAACAAGTTTCCACTGCTGGAAGCACCGTGCGACAAGATCCCCTGCACCTACACCTTCGACCGCCGCTATGCAATAGAACTCTCAGCAGAGACAACCGACAGCTCTGGAACCAACGAAGTAAGGATCTACACCGATGGCTCCAAGACGCTGTCCGGCACAGGAGCAGGCGTATACTCGCAAGAACTGAATATCAACATATCCACAACACTGGGCAAACACAACACCATCTTCCAAGCGGAATGCATAGGTATCACCAGAGCAGTGAGTGCGATCGCTAGCAGGAAGGTAGGTAACCTAGATATCAGAATCGTCTCTGACAGCGCATCTGTACTAACTGCCCTAAAAAGCAACAAGAAGACATCCAGTCTTGTACTAGAGTGTCACCTGGCGCTACAAGACGTGGCAAACACCAACAAAGTCACCGTGCAGTGGATTAAAGGACACAGCAACTCAACCGGTAACGACGCCGCGGATGCACTGGCGAGACAAGGTGCCGCCGCTGCAACCGCGGGCCCGGAACCGATAATCCCCATCCCACACAGCCAGGCTCTCACCTGGCTCAAGGAATGGACAGCACAACTACACAGAGAGGAATGGGAGAGCAACGGGGGCTGCAGGCAAACCAAGGAAGCGGTACCAACCGCTACCCGGAAGCTCTCGCGCAACCTCCTAACACAAAACAGGTCTAACCTCAGGACACTAGTGGGCGTCCTTACAGGACACTGCCCACTCAACAAACACTTACACAGGCTAGGCCTGACCGACAGTCCACTCTGCAGGGGCTGTATGGAGGCCGAGGAGACACCCGCCCACGTCCTTCTGGACTGTAGGAGCGTAGAAGACCATAGGGTGCGGACCCTAAAGAAAACGGGCTCTCTGCCGGAAGCCTGCGGCCACCTGGGTCGCCTGCTGGCTTTCTGGAAGAGGTTGGGCTGGATGGAATAGCCAAAAGGAAAACACGTACAAAGGCCCACTTGAGCGGCCAAGTGCGGATAACGCCCCGACAAACTAACTAACTAACTAACGACAATCGCTGAAGCCATTATCTCTGCATCTCCAAGTCAGATACGCACATTATTCGCTATCATAATTTCGACATGTTTTCCATCAAACCCATGTAACCTGTGGCAGAAATACAAGGATAATATGTCAGAAGATATTTTACATCAAATTCGTGTCAGTTCCAGAAATCACGATATTGAGATGAATGAAGAGATACATAATCGTGCTTTACTCTTGATCGAAGATATGTGTTACCTCATGTGCGGTAATTTATTAATCAGGTTAGGAATGCCAGCACCATATCGTGAAATGAATGACGCATTTAATCGAGAATTGGAACGGGAACGTGAATATGATCACCAGGAATTAGATTTAGTAGTTCAAACGAATATACCCCTGTTGAATTACCAACAAAAGGAAGTTTATGATACTTTAATGAAGGCAATCGATGATGAAAATGGTGGTTTATATTTCCTAGATGCCCCTGGTGGAACTGGCAAGACATTCCTCATGTCATTAGTTTTAGCAACTGTTCGGGCGAGATCTAACATAGCGGTTGCAGTTGCTTCTTCTGGAATAGCAGCCACATTGTTAGAAGGATGCCGTACGGCTCATTCAGGATTCAAATTACCGTTAAATCTTCAAACTATTGAAGAACCAACGTGTAATATTGCAAAACACTCAGCAATGGCCAAAGTTTTAGCGGTATCGAAAATCATCATCTGGGACGAATGCACAATGGCGCATAAACGTGCATTAGAAGCACTTAACCGAACATTAAAAGATTTACGCAATGACTCGAGATGTTTTGGAGGAGCAATGATTTTACTTTCTGGCGATTTCCGCCAAATACAGTAATTCCAAGATCTACGGCTGCCGACGAAATAAACGCTTGCCTCAAATCGTCAAATCTATGGCGCCATGTGAAGAAACTGCAACTGACAACAAACATGAGAGTTACATTGCTTAATGATACATCTGCTGAAGATTTCTCGGAGCAATTGCTGACTATCGGTAATGGTCAAGTACCTGTCGATGAATCGAGCGGATTAATATCATTTCCAAATAATTTCTGTAATTTTGTCTCATCAAAAGACGAACTTATCAACAATGTATTTCCAGAAATTATTTCTAACTACAAAAATTATGAATGGATGAGTGAGCGAGCAATTTTAGCGGCTAAGAATAAAGATGTAGATGACCTAAACTACATAATTCAAAATAAGATCATTGGAACAATGCATTCATTCAAATCTATTGACTGCGTCACAAATGAAGATGAAGCCACCAACTATCCAATTGAATTTTTAAACTCTTTGGACGTGCCTGGCTTACCACCGCACAATTTACGCCTAAAGGTTGGCTCCGTAGTAATCATGCTTCGAAACATAAACCAACCAAAACTGTGCAACGGTACGCGCTTGGTGGTTAGAAAATTGATGAACAATGTAATTTACGCTACGATAATGATAGGAAAATTCAAAGGTGAGGAAGTTCTCATTCCGAGGATACCGATGATCCCAACCGATATGCCGTTTGAATTTAAAAGACTTCAATTTCCGATACGTCTTGCATTTGCCATGACCATCAACAAATCACAAGGCCAATCCTTAAAAGTTTGTGGTTTAAATCTAGAACATTCATGTTTTTCCCATGGTCAATTATACGTGGCATGTTCACGGGTCGGAAGACCATCTGCGTTGTTTGTTTTTGCGCCTGATAATAAAACAAAAAATGTCGTGTATCACAAGGTACTTAAATGAAGAGCAACCTATGTACTAAAATACAGAAATAATTATGAATGATTGATGTAGAAATTTTTTTTTGTATTTTTCCAATAAAAAAAAAACTGCTTATTTATTGACATTAAGGCGGAACAAAGTTCGCCGGGTCAGCTAGTATAAATATAAATCAATGTGTATTATGTGTAATATATACATATATATTCACACCGCATGTGTTACAACATTTCTATTCACACATATTTCTAATCCAGTCTCGACAAATATCAAGGTGTTTTATACGTTAAATCTCGATAGGAACTTTAAAGTCATTTCCTGTACATTGTTTATGACCTGTCACGGAATTAATTATAAGTGTAATGAGGGTCATAAGCCCAAACTATTGATAAAAGTGAAGGCAGGTTACATCGGATTGTAATCAGACTGCATGATTCGTTCAGTACCTCGCCATTTTTATTTTCTTTAAAAACACAACTGCTGTACTAAAGACTAACCTTGTGTTGTGTTGTGAGTCTTTAGATTTTTGAAGTGAAAACTTCTTTATGCGTGTTGAGCACTTTTTGGGTAATCAAAAATCGTTATCGTTACCGAATGCTTTCCATATTCAAAAGTAATAATCTAATAGCTCGAAGATACAATTCCCAAGTTACTTAGTTTTCACTTCTATCGGCAGTCCTCAAAGACTGCCCCACATGTTTTTTTTTTAAAGACAGCTCCCGCCCTCGGGTGTAAGCCCTGTATCGTGAAGGACTTTACAAACATACAATTGACACAAAGTACATCCAGACTCGGGTACCATTTATGAATTACATATTTTTTGTCCCGTGTGAGGATCGAACCCACAACACACCGCGCAGTGATAAATGGCGAAGTAACCACTTAAGTATAATAACATAAAGTTATGTCCCGAGTAGGGATCGCACCCACGACCTTCAGCTTAGCAGTCAGACCAACTAGACCAACAGGCCAGTCAAATCAAGATTAACTACTGCGCAGCATGTTAAGTCTCCTGAAACACATGTTTTGTTTTCTAGTGAGGGAGTTGTCTCACATATTGCAACGCAGAGAAAAATGGCGAGGCACTTAAACGTGCAGTCATTTAAAACCATGTTTATGGTCTTTTTTTAATTAGACATAAATGGGATTTTGTTGTGCAATACCAAACAGTCACAAATTTTGCACGAACAAGTACAAAGAAAGTTTTAAGAGAGGTAGGGCACCGTACTAGTGAGCGGGCCCGACTGAGGAAGGACCTCTACCTTACAGAAGACCACAACCAAATGATTGTGGTCTTCTGTAAGGTAGAGGTCCTTCTCAGTGACAGTAAATAAAATGCTGGAAACCTGTACAGAAACACAGAAACAAAACTACACCGATGTGTGCTCCAGTAACTTAAAGTCAGGACCCTTCTAAATTTCTAAGGTTGCTTCATTGGAAGTAAAGAAAAGAAAAACAACTATTTAATTTCACTTAGTCACGTTTTCCTTTAATACTTCAAACGTGAATCGCAGAAAGAAAATGCAATGTAATAATTATTGCAATGGCGTTAGAATTCTTGTAACCCATTAAAATACTGTAGCCTAGAATACTGTCGTAGTGTTGCATAATTGAACGAGCTAACATCTATGTCGTAACATTAACATACATTAATTCTATCATAAAGTAAGTTACCACTAACCTGTTCAACGTTGATGACGTGTAAAAGGAAAACATTGTAAGTCCAAACTTTGATCAAATCAATTTCTAATTTACAACTGAAACTAGCAAAGTTGCAAGCGTCCATAGGCTACGATAACTGCTTAATATCAGGCGGGCCGTATGCTTGATTGCCACCTAAGTAGCATAAATAGTTCTACGGTTTATGCACCTACCTAGTATTCTCTCTGCATCACCCAAAGGTTGACTGGTAGAGAATGCCTATGGCATTAAGTCCGCCTTTGTACACTTTTTTTTTTTGTGCAAAATTTTTAAATAAAATAATACCAGCCACTCTGTATATCTATCTCTTATAAGTTTCGAATCCTGATTCGGGCTCGTCTTTTTCCTCATTGCTTTAATATATAAGTAAAGTAAATGACAGTCGTTACAAACTTAGAAGCCCGTTTTGACATTTCTCGTTAACGCCGTTTAGCTATCCTTGAATGAACTTAATACCATTAAATCAAATACTCGAATACTTTTAATCACTTTGGAATTATTTTTTTCGCCTATATTGTTACTGTTTGGCAAAGGCCTTTCTTTCTTTCTGTCAAGTTATTTGCAAACCAGACCAATGATCTTAAAACAAATTATATTTTATATGTTGCCGACAAATGTCAAATCGGGCTTCTTATTTTTGTGACGATGAAATGAAACCACGCCGCTTGTTACCAAAGTTATGTTCATAAAGTCCCTCGCAATACAGGGCTGGTTTATTAGAGTGGGAGTTGTCTTTAAAAAAATGATGGCCGTGTGTCACCGTCCCAAAATATATTATTTCATAATATTTAGCTCGTTTTAGCTACCTACTACATAAATGTGTTCATGACCTCTATTTAGATAGGCATTGTTTACAAAACGTTCATTGCAATCAACAGACATTAAAATATCATTCGATCTGATCCTGATAGTAATACAAACTTGTTTTTAAAGGTGAACAGATGTACTAATGCAAGTTGATATTCAATAAAATCTTTAGCCTGAGAACTTTTTACGAATTCATGAAACCGGGTGGTGCTATAATTATTGTATAGTAGCAATAATATATAAGTTTTTACGACGCGACTACAACTAACGATACAGCGGCCAATAGCAGAACTAAATAATTATACCTGAATTACGATTTTGAAGCTTGCACGAATTATAAGGATTGTAGTTATAAATGAAGTCATTATGAATAGTGTATAATTTATTACAGTGTATTAGACTAGATTATATGATAAGCTTCTAAGTAGACTTAGATTTATAATTATTTAACGTTCATAAATACTTTAAGAGGTAGGGCACCATAGTAGCGAGCAAGCCCGACTGGGGAAGGACCTCCACCTTACAGAAGACCACAAAATAACTACATACAGCGGTGTAGTTGTGTTCCTGTGAGTACAGGTCTCCAGCGGTCATTTGGGGATGCGTTTTTAAAGAAACGGGTTCCTATTTCAGGGATACTTCATTTTTAAAGCATCAATGGAATAATAATGGGTGAGCAATAACAATAACCATATATATTCATCTACTTTGTATACTCACCGCAAAGTGCTATCCTCCGCATTCCACACAAGACTAGCTAATTACTACCTAACCAGTTCACGACTTTGTTCAATAAAAAATGTCGCAAGTTATCTGTTACGAGAGAAATCGCGACAGTAATTAGTATTAAGTGGGTTTACTCTAGGTGCATACGTCTACATAGCGTTGTCGTAAAACATGAGGTAGGTAGCACGATGGTAAACAAAAGCTTGGACAAATTAACTTTCATTAAACAAAATTTAATGTTTAATATTTTAAGAAAATACTTGTTTGATTCCGGAGTAGTATAAAAAATATAACATCATCATCATCGAAACCTATAAACGTCAAATTGCCAGCAGTTGGACGTTTTTGGGTTGAGATGATGATTGGTCCCTCCAAATGTATGGAAGAGACCCGTCTCCTTCATTTGGAGGGATAGCCTACTTTACAACGCTGGTCAGGCCGGTTGATATAGATTTTGGTTTTGAGTTTTCCCTCTCTTCTCTCGTTTCTTGTTACCTTTTCACGACTAACGGCCGTATGCTTGTTTGTCACCTTGGTAGTATTAAAAAAAAATCTTAATGAAATTTGGCAAGGAGATAAATGGTATCCAGGGTAAGGACATAGGGTATTTTTTACCGCTATAACTGACATCAACGCGGATGCAGTCGCGGGCAGCAGCTAGTTATATTATATAGAGACAAAATTAGCATTATTTGAATTGATTTTTAAATATTTATAATATCAATTTAATGAAAAATCTAGATACGAATCTAAATTATTATTAATCATTATGCCTTCAAAACAACATTTAAAGGACTTTTTTTTTTTTTAAAGACAACTCCCGCACTAGAGAACAAGCTCTGTGCCGCGGGGGACTTTACAAACATACAATTAACGGACACAAATTACACCCAGACTCGGAACAATTCTTTGTCGGTGACACAAAGTTTTGTCCTATGTGGGAATCGAACCCACAACCTCGTGCACAGCCAGCAGCAGGCGCATACTGCGACCACTGGACTACCAAGGCAGTCAACGTCAAGTCAAAATTTAGAACGAATATCTGAAGCTAATATATAACACACATGCAAATAAATAATTTTATAACAGCGTAATTTGGACAAATGTTGAGTTACATGCCCTACAAAACGATATTATATAGTGACGACAACTAGCGCCATAGCGGCCGATAGCAGAACTATTTTTTTATAATTTATTTTTATTATCAACTATGTAACTTGCTTAGCTTTGATTTTTTTAATCTATGTATAACATGCATGTAATATACATATAAAACTTACTCTTGAATTACTCTATCGATTGCTGAGTTAAAACCTAAAATCGGGGAAAATATTCCAAATTACCACGCGGATGAAGTCGCGGGCGACCCCTAGTTTTTTATATATGGAGACACATTATTGTAGGCAGAAAGGGTTAAGCTACATTATCCAGACATGTACCTATATTATACTTATGTATAGAATATAGATATAGTGTTTTATTTTGTTAAAATTAAGATATAAATATTAGGTAAGTAGGCCACTAGTTTATCTGCCACCTTCAACGAATAAAAGAAAGATCCATCCATATTTATCTATTTGTATTAAAATAATGTAATGTAATCTGTGCACTCACAGGAATAATTGGCGAGGCATCGTAAGGCGAGCTACATCAGCCTCTTCCACATTAAACAATCATCGTGACCACGACCGCTCTGCCAAGAGCGAAACGAATTAGAAGAAGAAGAAGATTAAAATAATAGAAAAACACTTCATTGCTTCACAGGCGTAACTTATTTATTTTTCTTATTCGTAATCTCTTTACAGCAATCAGTTTACGTAAAGAGAACATCGTTGTTAAGTAAACTTCCTTGTCAAATACATAAACAAATTGAATTGTCTGGGTCAAATTAGACTAATGGTTAAGTAGTGCATTTTCTTGTCTAAGGCGATTAGCACACTTTACGCACTACGCAGCGTAATGCGGGAGTGCGTGTTTATAAAGCGGGTATCGACATCAAAAGGCTGCCTCGAGATGTAGAGGCGTGTTTGCCTCGCGAGCCAATTTGAATGTTGCCTAATTGACTGACTGCCTACTCAGTGCGAGCAACATAATGAGCTCACTCGCGAGTTAGCCTCGTAATGTCGATACCCGCCTTTTAGCTGGGTTTATACATATAGGCTGCTTTTACGTTGCTTGAAAGAATCTCTTTGCGAAGTACAGCACTCTGAAAACGCATTAACGCACAGTGTTTTTGTTCGATCGCCACGCAACCCGCAGCGTGATACAGTGCAGTGAGCCATGGCGCTTGGCTCTCTGAGCCTCTAGACAAGTGGCATAAACGGTAGTCGAATCGAAAAGTCAAAAAAACAAATATATGGTATTTGACGTAAGTCTACGATATAATGTCGTAAACTTACATCAAACCCCATACATTTGCTTTTTTCACTTATCGATTCGACTATCGCTTATGCCACTTGTCTAGAGGTGCTGCACTGAACCACGCTGCGGGGTGCGTGGTGATCGAACAAAAACACTGGTCAAGTAACTCAAGAAAGATTTTTTCATACCTAATAAAAATGTATACGTATCTACTAGGTTATAATAATTTCCTGTTAATAGGTTAAACGTAATACCTACGGCAGAGTCGCCAACTAAATATTTTTACTCGAAACAAAACAGGCAATTGTTCTAAAAATAAACAGCATTCATATGTATAATATATCTGTTTTCAAGACCGAAGTAATGTTATACGCGTGAAAAATTATGTTATCTATTATTATGATGGATTAGGTGTAGGAAGTTTGTACAGCGATATAACTAGGTACATAAATACAGTGTGTATTTTTTTGACGAAACATCGTTTTTGAATATAATAATTACAACCCATATATGTCCCACTGCTGCAATTGCAGCAAAACATAATTTTTAAGAGAGGTAGGGCACCATACTAGCGAGCAAGCCCGACTGGGGAAGGACCTCCACCTTACAGAAGACCACAGCCAAATGACTACACACAGCGGTGTAGTTGTGTTCCTGTGTGTGAGTACAGGTCTCCAGCGCTTATTTAGGAATGCGTTTTGAAAGAAACGTATTCCTATCCCAGGGTTACTTCCATCTTAAAGCCCTGGTGTAAAAGAAAGGGTTGGCAACACGCAAGTGATACCTCTGGTAATGCAAGCGTCTATAGGCTACGGATACTGCTTAACATCAGGCGGGCCGTATGCTTGTTTGCCACCCAAGTAGTATAAAAAAAAAAAAAAAAAAAAAAAAATGCCTCAATTAAGTGGCAATAGACAGGGCCCATAGCTCGCAAAACCGATGGTCGTTGAGGCAGAAAGGTTAACCACAAACTGGAAGACGCAGCGTGGGCAGGCCTCCAACAAGATGGACCGACGACCTGGTAAAGGTCGCGGGCAACCGATGGATAAGGTCAGCTCAGGACCGAATGATGTGGAAAACCTTGGGGGAGGCCTATGTGTGTAATAAATAAATATGTCCATCAGTGGACGTCTTATGTCTGAGATGGATGGATATATGTCCCACTGCTGGGTACGGATCTCCTCTCCTCTATCAAAAGAGAGAGAGAGGGTTTAGGCCCTAATTCACACACGCTGGCCTATACGCGTTGGTGAATCAGACATGTATTTAGATTTTTTCTAAGGGTTTCCTCACGATGTTATCCTTCACCATTAGCAAATGGCGAATCATTTGATTAGTACATATAAACTCCACAAAGTGCAATTCACATTGCCACCGGGGATCGAACTCGCACCTCTTGCGCGCAAGTCGGTTATTTTCCCACTCGGTCATCACCGCTTTTTTCAAATATACTTATAACACATATTAAGTGAGATGGGGTACCATACAATTAAGCGAACCCGACTGTACCGTACATTCCCTTCGGGAACAGAGTTTTTTTCCGGGATAAAAAGTAGCCAGTATTAGTAGTATGTGTTATTCCAGACTTTAATCTATCAATAAAATGAAATCCAAATCCGTTCAGTTATTTTTGCGTGAAAGAGTAACAAACATCCATAAATCCATACATTCTTACAAACTTTCGCGTTTATTAATTATACTAGTTGTTGCCCGCGGCTCCGCCCGCGTAGATGTCGGTTATCGTGATAAAAAGTAGCCAATATGCTATTCCAGACTATCTCTCTCTATTCTATCTATATCTGTGCAAAATGTCATCGATATCCGTTCAGTAGTTTTTGCGTGAAAGAGTAACAAACATCCATAGTCACAAACTTTCACATTTTATAATATTAGTAAGGATTAGTACAGATAATGAGCTCTGTTCGTTTTCTTGAATATCACTTATTTATGTGTAACGTTTAAGTAATGCTTTTTTCTGTTATTGGGTTGGCAACGTAATACATAATTAAAAGCATAATAATAGTAAGAAAGAGGTAGAAGATATCGTACTACCGCGCGGAAATTTGTGCAAAATTAGAACAAAAAAGGCTCATTGTTATCATTCGACTAAAACCTATCTCTTTATGTTTAATTTTGTTCCGTATTATCTATCGCATTCATATTTAAAATTTATAAGCTAGTACGTAAAAAATGTAAAAATATAGCAACAAAACTAATCGCCGTTAGTATGAATGTAGCTTATCATACCTTAATTAATATAATTGTATACGCATAATGCTTCTGGTAGTGCAAGTGCTCTAGAGGATTTGTATTTTTGTTTTTCTATACTTATATTTTTAAGAGGAAAGATTTGTATTTTTTTTGTTACTATTTAAATCAAAAACTACTCGAGTGATTTAAAAAATTCATTAAGAATTAGAGAACTACATTATCAGCGAGTAACATAGGATATATCTTTTTTTTTAAACAAAGTAAATATCCACCGCACGGGAGCCGAGACATACCGCTAGTGCTATAATATTAGAAAGAACTTTAGACAGTGACCTACTAACAGCCATACAACAAATACAACACTTAAATTTGTATAACTAACTTATAGAATTGATGTAGTTAGGAGCCGCAAGACCTTATAGTACCAATCTTTTGATTAAAATTGTCGTTATTTCATCGTAAAACTGTGTTATTACCAAGCTTACTCGCAGATATAACAGCGTATGGCAGAGTCAATCAAAACACTAAATGCACCGTTAGTCCAATTACCATTCTGGTTTTGTTGCACTCCTGCGCATAACATTGTGCTATGTTGACACCAAAACTTAAACGATGCATCCTACTAATGGTTCTCGATAACCATTTGAACAATTTATAATTGCATACTTATTTATTAGGCATCTGATTGAGTAATACATAATATATTCACGCATGTCTCTCGTTTGGGTAGGCAGAGACTATAGTTTGCCAATTATTACCATTACGACATTTTTCTTTTAGCACATTCCCTACTTGGTTATCAATCAATCAACATATTTGTTTATGTAACTAAAACAATAATAAACTTGACATCCATTTAAATTATGATAATTATTGCAGACTTTGTACAATATATTCAACACACTAATCTAATACACTGATCTCGAGTAACTTTACAGATAAATTATTCAAAAACAAATTAATAATATTATAATATGATTTGAATTATCGAGTCGATCCCATGCATTCTTATGCTTCTTCTTCTTAAGCTTTCTTTTTCTCGGGCTGGTTATGTCACATTTCAAACTTATTAGATATTTAATAATCGTCGCCTAAATAATCGTCAATGAATGTTAACGAACTAAATTAATACGTTTTAAAGATACATATTAAGAGAGATTAAAGTGAGTTAGCCCAACTCGAAAAGTACCTCCACTCTACAGTAGAGCATAGCCAAATAACTACACACTCTGGTGTAGTTTTCAGTAACACAACTTCGCTTAAAGTGAGTGCGTGAGTACAAGTTATTATTTAAACATGCGTTTTTAAATAAACGTTTGTAACTCCCAGGACAACACGCGAATGATGTCCATAAGGTACGGTAACTGGTTACCTTTAAAGTATAAACAGACGACCGAACTTGGTTCGGATCGAACCACGAACATGGTGCGCTCCGAACCATATTCGCACGTGTGGTGCACGGTCCGCCGGATATTATTAATCTTAATATCATTATAATATGGTTCGGAGCGCACCATGTTCGTGGTTCAGCCCGAACCAAGTTCGATCGACTGTTTATACTTATTATATGGGCTGTATGCTTGTTTGCTTGCATTTGTTTTTCATATTTTCAATGTGTAAAACAAATGGTAGGGCCAAAATGCCATCACAAAGTATACTTAGTATAATACTATAGTATTAGCAATTGAAATAAAGATCGTGCGTAGCTTACATTGAGCAATGGGGTAGGTCAAACATGCGAGGTGATTTAATTCGATTGGTTCGTACCTGAGGTATGAACTACCTAGTTATGAACACCATACAACTTTTAAATTATTTAATCAACTAGCGGCCCGCCCCGACTTTGGCTGGGTTAAATTATCGAGATATAAAGTATTCTATCTTTTAAGTTGGATAAAACAACACACAGTGTGCATAATTTTATTAAAATCGGTTCAGTAGTTTAGGAGTCCATAGCGGACAAATAATGTTACACGTTATTTATATATGTATAATAAGATTATATTACTATAACCATGGGGACCAACTGTCCACAGACTGTATCGTGAGATATCTAAGCATTAAGTCAAGTCATCTCACGATCCTAAGACTGGCCTTTAGTTGGGTCAGCGTATTAGTGCGATCCAGCGTGGCAATATGGCCAGTCTTTTGACCTCAATCGGATTTTGTATTTAAAGGTATTAATAGTTTTGAATAAGGACCGAAGCGGCTGTAGATAGAGGAAGGAGCATAGAAATTAGGGAGACCTGCTTTGCCCTGCTATCTCTGGGACAAAACGGGCAAGCAAGCATCCATAGGCTACGGTAACTGATTACCATCAGGTGCCTCGTAAGCTTGTTTGTCATCTAAGTAATATAAAAGATGCTCGTGTCCTTAGAAAACACAATGTCTTGTTCAAAAATTTAATGCACTAAGTAACTCCCGGCTTAGCAGCCAGAATCACTAACCAAATACTAACAGGTGAATCACCTAAACCTATTACTCAATTATAAATTCACCTTTTCCTGTATAAAACAATCAGATTATTAATCAATACATATTCAACACGCATAATACCCACAAAGGGAACTAAATTTCTTTACATATTTCATTATACTACATAATTCAATAGACCTACTAAGTTTTTACATAATAAAGCATGCGGTAATAAGAGAATTAATATTACCGGCGCATACCAACATTATGTCAGAGTAATAAAGTCATCTTATAGTTTATGCGAGTACTTATGTCACTTACGCATAATAAGTAAAAGTTTTCTTGAATATCGAATAGCAATCGTTTAAGACAGAGACAGTATCGCTTGGGACTAAGTTGATAGAATGACAAACAATATCGTGACTAATACTGGTTACACTCTATGACTTTATGTATCGTTCTAAACGCGTGTATTTAAAACGCAATAATACAATCATCATCATCATCATCATCTCAGCCTGATAACGTCCACTGCTGAACGTAGACCTCCCTCATATTTTTTCCTCATATAATTCTTTCAGCTATATCGAAGTTAGCCTTATGATTATTTGTCACCATTATACAATGAAGGAATTATTAAAAGTAACCAGAATTGAGGTTCATGCATGAAGAGGTTGATAAATGTAGAGGAGGTAAAGGAAGTATGTTTGGATCAAAGCAATTGGCGTACCATAGTCTCTGCCTACCCCAGTAAGAGACGGGCGTGATGATTTGTATGTATAAAAAGAAAATCGTAACAAATAATATGCTGTGATTCAGATGAAAGTATCCACGTCATCACGACGTTCAGTTTAAGTATTGAGTTGTGAAGCTGACACCACAGATGTTAGTGTCACTGTGCAGCGTTAAATATGTCACACACACAATGCATATTGGTACGCGTAAACAACATACGAAAACGAACGTTAAGAGCAAAGAATAAAGAATAATTTGGTAGAGTCAACAACTAAATTCAGTTTGGCAACATAAACATTTTTGAAGTGAAAACTTCTTTAGCGCGTTGAACACTTTTTGGGTGAAGAAAAATCATGTAACTCGCGTTGTCGTCACCGAACGCTTTCCATAATCAAAAATATTAATCTAATAGCTCGACGATACAATTCACAAGTTACTTAGATTTCACATCTATCGGCAGTCCCCAATGACTGTCCTGCATGTTTTTTTATACTACTTAGATGACAAACAAGCAGTTAAGTACGGTACGCCTAATACCACAGGTATCGCTTATGTGTTCACCACTCTATTTTTACACCAGGGCTCTAAGATGGAGTATCCCTGAGACACTGTGGTCTCGTTGTTGTCTTGTGTGGGGTTCGAAACCACTTAAGCCAACGTGCAGTCAATATTATCGCATAATATATATTTTATTGCATTTTTTAATAATTTTGTGTAGCTTTATTGGTGTGTAAAAAAGAATATTCTTGCTATTTATTTACGATAAAAATATATATTTCGGTAAAACCCAAAACCACTCCCAATAAATCAATCAAATTCTAAAATTAACTATAATACTACATCTACATACATGTAAATAATTATAATGTAACAGTAACTTGAACATATTAAATTAAAAACGCAATAAGAAAACATCACAAAAAATTAAGACAAATGGCGATGCATTTATAGGTCATACAGACTGGGCCAGACGTGATTAAACAAAAAAAACATAAAACAGTTAGTTCTGCATCGTTGAGTAGTTCATCTGTTTGATTTATTAAAGTAACGTTGAAATGTAGATTTATGTATTAGTCTAGCCAGCTGCCTTGCAGTAATTACTAAAATATCACTGCCGGAGTCCTTTTTAAAAAAACGTAATTTTAAAATAAAATAAAATTAAAAGCCCTGGTGTAAAAAAATGGGTTGGCAACACGCAAGTGATACCTTTGGTAATGCAAGCGTCTATAGGCTACGGATACTGCTTAACATCAGGTGGGCCGTATGCTTGTTTGCCATCCAAGTAGTATAAAAAAAAAACGTATACAATCTGAGAATTTATTTCGTAAAATCGTAGAGTATTAAAAATCATTTAAACAATAAACTGATTTTATTTCTATTATTAGTCATAATGTTAAAATTAGTTTGTTTATTAAATATTTCTGAAGTTGCAACACAGAAATAAATTAAAAGAGTACAATTATGAATTAAAAGAGTATCAGATCTGACACTTTATAAGAAAGACCTCTCGTAGCACTCGGGCAACTCTGCAGCCACATCCAAAAGCATATATTATATTAAATCCGTATCTTTATGAAATATACCAGTTTATTCAAGTTTAATAAAAAATCTGTTTATTTGCTAAAATTGAAGTAAAGACAAACATACGATATGATAACAAAATTAAATATAATAGTAAAGGTTGTAGATTATAATCTCCTGTCAGTTTCTAATGTTTAACAGCGTTCTGTTGAATGTTTGCGAATAAATCTGTCAAGGCACCGTTATTATTTTTGCGCAGCCGTTACGCTCGCGGTAACTTATATTAATACGCTGTAATTACTATCATCATAGTGTATTTATAACCTTTACTGCTTTGTTGGTCTAGTAGACGTTAAATGTGACTACAAACTTCGAAGTCCCGGGTTAAAATTCCAGGTCAGACAAAAAAAATATATTGGGTTATTATACTAAAATCCAATATTTATGAATGGATTGCCGAAGTTTAAAAATAACCAGCATACTCCCCGTGCCTCAGAAAGCACGAAAAAGCTGTTGTCCTGCGCCTGATCTGTCTTAGGAGTGAGATAATGATTTAAGCACCTGTATTTGCGCAGACACACATAATTTTTAATTTGTTCAATATAATATTTATCGCACAGATGCTTAGTCTCCATCGAAATTCCTCCATCGTAAAGCCGCCTTCGCGTCGTGACCGTAATTCGGTGAGGACAATGAATTTAATTATAAGTTTCCAATACATTACAAAATTACAAAATTACGGTTGTTTCTTGTTTACGTGCTCAAGAGCTGAGAATATCTATAATTTGATATTAGAGAAGACAAGCCTTTATATACATTCCATAACAATTGATAAATCGTGAGTTCAGAGCTTTACCCATTCTGAACTATTACAACGAAAAGTACAGTATTGGCTCAGTATGATTGATAACATAGGCTCTTTTAATACTACATTATATATATCACATAAATTCACGCCTGTTTACCAAAATAGCAGGCAGAGACGATGACGACGACAATAGATTTCCACTTCCTACATTGTTAAGATACCTTTTTCGCTTTATTTCAGGAATATAAGTGTAAGGAAAACCAATAAATCCTGTAAAAAAAGTATAAAATAACTTTTATTTCGAACACAGAATTCATATTATGTTAGTAACAATAAACTTAGGGCTATGTTAGTAAACAAAATTAAAGAGCCACACAACAATTATTTTGAAACCAATTGTAAGGTGGACATGCATCTACGCGTACAATGGTTCAAAATAGGCGAATCATACCTTTCAGCAATCATTCGCAGAATACTTTATAGGCTGATTGTTGCTAATTCTTTTAGATTATTCGTAATCCATTTATTAGTAGCAGTGGACAAACCCGTATGTTTACATAAATACTTACAAATAACAAAAGAAAAAGCGTAACGGACTATGCATATTAAAATAGTTTTGAAGTACATAATACGGTCTATTTCTTTATCAAGTTATCTTACGTATGTATCTCATACCACATTGCCCTAAAATCAAGTGTTGTATAATTCATAAGTTAGTGGCAAACTGACGAGTTCTTCGTACCCGCCAATTAGGACAGCGGCGCATACGAAAAATTACATACCGTTTATGTTAATATACAATTGCGTAACCCTAAGAATGCTTGCAAAAAATCCAAATGCGTTAAACGGGTTTACGTTAAAAGTTTCGTAATCTTTGTCTAGTATATCATGGCGTTGCGTTGTTGCGTAATGCGTAAATATGAAAAAGCGCACAATTACGCGTATGAGTATATGTATATGCACGCAATCAGACGGATTGTTGAACTATGAAAGTGGTTGAATTAAGCGGACATTGTTTTCTTCTTAGCCATAACAGTTCATGTTTAGATTCTTTAGTGATCTCACTATATATATTTTTTTGTTACCACTAATATTCTAACTCATACCAAATTGTAAATGTTATACTCTGGCAATTAAAAAGAGTGGCCCGAGTTTCTTGCCATATCTTCTCGAGGCCCAACCCTAGTCAGCGCATTGGCCGTAGAAAAAAAGTATGCTGGCATTTGTTTTTATGACGTTCATAAGTATTTGATCTAAATGAATAAATGAGTTTGACTTTGACTTATATACATACAATGACATGACCAAAATAAAAGTACCACTGGAACTTTTAATCACTGTTCTTATTAGTTGAGACTCAAGAAAGATAAATTGAATTTAGATATTAGTCTGCACCGCACTGCATGTAAAGGTATACCGTCCATGAGCATAAATAAGCATATTTAAGACTAGTCTTGGAGTAGTGTACCAGGCAACATGAAAACAGAAGATAGATATATAGAAAACTCTTTATTGTACACAAATTACATTTATGATACAGATATTATCAAATTTAACTTAATTTTAGAAGAAGTTTAAATACATTTGCAGTCATTCGAAGCCAAGTTCCCGCTATATTATGTGATATCTAAGCGTTTAGTAGAGTCATCACACGATCCTAAGGCTGGCATTTACACAAGTAAAAGCCAGACTTAGGATCGTGAGATCTGGATCGGATCTGAATCCAGCGTGGCAATGTGGCCAGTCTTTAAGGCACCTTATCTCAGAACTGCGACCTAAATCAGATATTTCATTTATAAGAATACTTTTACATACAATATCTGAAAGTTTGTTATTAGTTTAGGTTAGTAATTACTTTTATTTTCATAACTACTATTCGCATAATTAAAATAAACTTTAAAAATACAAACAGATTGGTAGATTCTTAGCTGGGATGGACCGAATAATCCTTTTTAACTATTCGCACGCAAAATACGCATTTCGACGTAGAGTTTCAAAGAATGACCCCTATACCAATACCAATAATGCTTGCAGGTTTCACCTTTTCAATTGTTAAACAATAATGAACGAGTCTTTAATGATGTTATAAATAAATGTTTTCCAAAAACAAGTTTGCACTACACCTCCACCGACCTGTTAAGAATCTACTTAACACTTTTGGTATCATGACCAACATATGGCCATTCAAAACAAGTTCGGTGACCAAGTATCGGTGTCCGTACATCATTTAAATTCACAGAATCCTCGTAATAGTGAAAGTATGTGAAGATGTCAACACTAACTGCACTATACGTCCTACTATTGAGTTATCTGTTTGAAGCTTTTTTTTGCAATACTTCGGTAGCAAACAAGCATAAGGTCCTCCTGATGGTAAGCAGTTATTGTAGCCTATAGACGTCTGTAATACCAGAGGTATCTCTTGCGTATTCCGCGTATTTTAGGAGGATAGAAAATTATAAAGCTTTGATCTATTCTAAACCTACAGCAATCAAAATTGCTACTTGCCCTGATAGTAAGCAGTTACCGTAGCATATACAATACTGAAGATATCACTTGAGTGTTGCCGACCTATTTTTTTACATCAGATTTTTAGGATGGAATATGCCAGGGATAGGGAAACGTTTCTTTCAAAACGCATTCCTAAATGAGCGCTGGAGACCTGTGCTCACACACAGGAACACAACTACATCGCCGTGTGTAAGGTAAGTATGGTGCCCTACCTCTTTTAAAATCTTATTGTGACGAAATTAAATAATGTAATAAATAACCTGTGTTGAAACAATGTCATGCACCGCAAATAAACAGCGGTTATTTTTTACCAACATTGCATCGCTTATGAGACCATTATTACGATACCAAGCATAAAATTTATGACAACCTTAAAGAACTGAACTTCATATTAAATAATACTGATGAAATTGAACTTAAACACAACGAGACTGAAGCTGATACGATAAATAAAAAGTTTTGTAATACTTGCTTTTACGTTACATCATCAATGAAGGACCTTTACAATATTATACTTAATAATGATATTAAAAACACGTTACAAAAAAATACGAGAAGGTACGTATTTTTCTGTTAAGATTCTATGGCCATAATAAGCTTTATTTGATTTGGAGATAGCTTGTGTAAAGGACTAATATCATCGCCATGCAATTCTTAATCCTAGCTAGCTCCTAGATTCAGATGTTATTATATGCCTGATATTTGAAAAGAGAATTTATTGATAAGGAGTCAACAATACTTATATTCAGGCTTTTTCAACCAAACTGCGAATAAAACAAAAGAAATATAATGTATGGATCTCGTGTTGAACAATAGTAGACAAACAGTTTTCTGTTACTCAGTTATATTCCGTTTTCAAAACTTTTTGCATAAAATCCATAAAGCAATTAAATAGAGCACTCAAGATAAATTGCGAAGTTTTCAAACCTAAGTCTAAATTTGTACTAGCCAGCAAATACAATACGTTTTGAAATTTAAATCTCTACTCAGAAATCGTGATAATACACACAAGTCTATTTGTCTTTCTGTCCAGTTTCTTAAGCTATTGTTTTGGCATAACTTTCTTCATACAAACGAGTTTTGTAAGGCCCTAGCTAGTCTTGGAATATAAAAGCAATGTCACAGTAACTGATTGAATGGCTATGTTTGAACAGCTTCGTGTGTTGCTCTTCGTGACTTGTTCGTTGCTAAATTAGTGGAGCTATTTCGTTTTGCAATTTTTTGTCTAGATTTGTATGATCTATCTCTTTGAAGTTAATTTGTTTAGTTAGTTAGTTGAAGTTTAAAAAGATTTTTCATTTATAATAATAATTATTACTGTTTATTACGACCAAGCTCAGAATCATATTTAAGTGTTTAAGTTCTCAAGTCACAATTTCCTTTGACTTACGTCATGGACGATTTAAAATTCAAATTCAAAAATGTTTACTCAGTAACTTATGGTTTACAGTTTTTATATTAGGATGGAAGTATCTTTTTAAGTTTAACTTAATTTATTGTGATTCCATCGTAAGTAAACTTTTTTTGTTTTATTAAAAACAGCGAAATCTAAGTCTAACTAATCTAAACGATGACCTAAGTTACAGACTTCTGAATATAAGTAGCGATTATGTTGATTTGTTTATAATGCATTTAGTAATAATATATATTTTAATAAAATTTAATAAGTAACTATATCCTCGTAATATACACTCTATTACCAAAGTATGGTTACAGAGTAGTTTCTTACTCCTTAGAGGTTGGAGTCATTTTAGTGAACATCATTACAAAAGTTGTGACTTTTGTATCTTAGTAGACAACAAAGAATAAATCTCAATATTCACACTTACTCGCCAATTATGAGGTAGAATATAAATACATATATTTGTTTTACACGAACAACACAAAATTTTAAAGTTACTGGTTTTTAGACAGCGCAATCCAGAAACATCTTCATTATAATCAAATAGTTGTGCAAGACTTTGGTAAAAATACATTGTTTAATTTTCAAATGGCTACACGCTTCATATAAAACAGCGATATGTTAATATTACAGATTTAAACCAATCCAAAATCACTTCATCACGAATAGAAGCTTATGAGCTTACCAGTAATGGACTTTGTAATATATTTTGCAAATCATTGCCTCTATAACGACTATGTAAATGTACTTTTAATTTAAAAAAACTATATAAAAGTAAGGCTTCTTTCCTAAAGCGGAGCTCGTCTTTGAACTCCATGATAACCTTGTCTCTGAGACTACGCTATTTTTGTGGATTCGGTTCTCACACAGGACATATTATAGTGGTTGTAAAGTACGGGCACTAGAAATTAAACTCCTAATGCAGCAGTGTGATATAAATAGGTTGCTATTATTATTATACACTTTTGGTTTGACTCTATGTGTACTTGCTTTTGATGTATTGAGCAATAAAAATAGCCAGATCTTGACTGAACAGTTTTCATTCGATTCAAGGGGGTAATTAAAATCTAGTAATTCTGCCTTTAACGTATCTATTATAATTTGTTTTGCAACAGCATTGTTTGAAATTTGTATGCCTAACTTCATATTTAAAACTAATATGTATGAAGCACATGGTTGTAAAAAGGATGTGAGGGCATTGAAAATATTATGGAACGACATTAGACTCTGTTGTACGCTGTGAAAAATAATTGTAACGTTTTGAAGAAAGGAAGTGGTAAACCAATAATTCACTAATTCCCATAATATTGTAGTAGTTTATACACATACGTGGACAGTTTGCTATGATATTAGTGATCCCACCTCAATCCTTGTTGATAGGACATAATAAAAACTTTTATGTCATCATTACTCGCCTGCTCTGTTTTAGCTAAAACTATGTTTATGATGAATAAAATGATTTTGACGTACCATTTATAATGTGGGCTTATTTCAGGTGGTTGATCTTGTTAGCTAAATCAACCAGTTTTGAATACTTGCCTAATATGAGGAAAAGGGTATTTGAGGTGTATGTATTTAATCTAAGTATGTTATTTTATAGACCCAACCTGTAATCTGTAAAACAGTCATGCAATCTGCATTTGACTATGGAGGCAGTTGTTGTCTGTATAGGTAAAATATTTGTAGGTACCTACTCTTTAGCATAAAAGGGAACAGGAGATATAAGAGAGAGAATGCAGCACGGTGGAAGAAGTAGCGATAATCGAGAAGAAAAGTGTTTTTTAGAATGTCTCAGTGATAGTGTATATAGAGACTATAAATCGGATCTATCAGAGTTCAGAGTCATTACTAATGTACATTATTAAAAAAAGTAGTGACTTTAGATGACCTTTAATACTTATTTCCTTTTGCATCTGAAGTCTTTCTTCAATTTATATCAATCTTTTAACTTATGCCGAAATCATGCGGTTGATTACAAATGTATGACTTCGTAATATTTGATATTTTAAAATTAAAGATAAGCTTATGAGCTTACGGGCAAACTTCAACTTCATAATTTGTGGGTGGTGGTACAGCTGGTTATGTTTTCGCCACCAGACTAGCTGAGGCAAAAAAATACAAAGTACTACATAACGAAGCAGGAGATGACCCGCTCTATAAAAGCTGGGTAAGTGTATAAAATATATATTAAAATTAACACTTTCAATACATACAACTACTGTTCGAAGACAGGATGAACAAAGTACCTGTAAACAAAGCATAATTATATTAATTAGTATACATAGTAATTAAGTCAAATGTCGTTACCATTAAAACAATAATTTGCCTCCGTATGCACATAAAGAGTACTAGAGTAAAGTTTCATTAAATTGTTTTAATCTATTACTGGTCACGAGTTTAAAATACTCATCTGTAGACTGGAACTACACTGCAGATGACGATGGTTACACTCAGTAATTCCACAAAAACAAAGTTTTGGACAAGGTTCAGGCTTTCTTGAGTCATGTCAAAAGTAAACACATATCTGACTTAAAGTTTGATGAAAATAAGAATGCTATTACAGTAGAAGTAATCAATGGTAAAAAAAATAATCAATACTTGCTTTTCTAATTACATAAAAGCAACAAAAGAAATTATTATATCAGCTGGTGCAATTAAATCGCCACAACTCTTAATGTTGTCCGGTATCGGTCCAAAATTTCATTTACAGGATTTCAAAATCAAAGATATAGTGGATCAGCCCACCGCTGGTAGAATGCCAAGTAGAAATTACCAAGATCATACATTTGTTATTTTAGTGCACAAAACTAACAAACTACAGAAACCTAGACGGTACAATTTAGATGACTGTACACCTTTATATATTGTCGGATATGTTGCACTGAACGGATATGTTGCTTTTAATAGTCAGCGATTGTTTATTTTTAAAGCAACTTTGTTTGTTAACATTTACATTCAACAATCAAATAATATATTAACTCTTTCAGTACAATAATAAAAACGGAGTTTTAGTAAGTATGATCAGTAGTATGAAAAGCAAATCACTTGGCCGAATCACTTTATAATCTTCAAATCCGTATGATCCCCCTAAAGTCTCTACCGATACTTTTGTTGTAGACGATGATTTGGAAGCATTAGTTGATTATATCAAAGTATTAGGATTAGGATATTGTTTTTTTTAAGGAAATAGATGCTAATTTTTATGATCTTACATCAGGCATATGTGATAAGTATAAAAAAAGATCAAAAGATGACGATGTTACACGTTGTGTTCAGGTAGTAGTACGGGTCACGTCCCTGGTACTTTTGCAATGTGTACTATTCTTACTTGGCGGAAACGCGCTCGAGAAGTTCAACTAGGTAACAAGAATTTTCACTTGTTTTAAAAGAATTAATTAAAATGACAATATATAAATATCATACAGATACATCCTTGATGTAATACTTACATTAATCAGTTTATTAGTGTCTTCCTTGGCGGAAATATCAGATCTGTGTCTTACTTATCCCATGAACCTTTCCGAACAATGATCTCTTGTTTATACTTAAAACCAAAATGGCCGTACAATTTATTATATCGCATTGAAGTTGAGCGATTTGTAGTTGGTCCTGGTGATATAAGGTGCATTCTGATTTATCTTGACTTTTATTTCTTAAATTATTATTGTATAGTCAGTTTCAAAAGTTGGAAAGAACACTATTTCATTGATTTATAAATTTAAGTAATCATAAAGTCAATTAACTTTATGATTACTTAAATTTATAAATCCCGACGCAATGATTTGTTTAGAAAAAGAAATGATGAAGAAACAAAAATGAAAAAAAAAACTCAATATATATTAGGTATATTAAATGAAATTAAAAAAATAAACAATAGTATAAGTTAAACAAATAAAATTCCTTATTAATGACTTGTTCAATGTAAACATAATAAATTGCGAATACAATTCTGTACCTATACAATCTGCACGACATTTTATTTGACCGTTATGATTAATTTATTCAGCTGATAAATTAACTACTAAAATAAAAGCAGAGTAGGATTAATTAATTCTTTTGCAATATATAAAATTAGACAAGACACACTCTGCGATTTTGTAACCAACTAAATAGAACTGTGATGTATGTTTGCCCAAATAAATACAATGAAATTGTTCATAAGTTTAATGGGGCCCCAATATAAAAAAGGAATCTACCTACCACTTTACTAATACCTCGAATGCAATCAACATATTAGTTTGGCTGTCAATCGATGAATGTTGTGCCTAAAACTAAAACATGGATGCGATTTTTTATTTAATTGAAGTCAAGTTTGACGATATAATCATGTACATAAGTAGCTAAAATAAAACATTAATAATACAAAAATCAAAATGACCCAAGCACCCAAAATCTACCATCATATAAATATCTCAAACATTTAAACCTCAATAATTTGTATAAATATCCGGTGTGTTCCGTTACTTTTACCTTAAAAATAAACAGTTTTGTGAAATTTAGTCCGTACGAGGAGCAAAACCTGCTTTTGGTGAAGATATATTCAATAACAACTGAGTTGAATTTCAATGAAGTTTACGCATTAAATGTTATATGAAATTACACTTTATCGACATATCGCACCTGGATGCGAGACGTCGAGGATCGTGCTAAGTGGCGTACACTAGGACTGCGATAGACTGAATGCTGAATATGATGAACATTATATTTTTCGTTTGGTAGAAAATAGCAGAGGAGAGATAGATCACTATACAATCAAGCAAACCTGACTGGGGAATAATTCTACACCTTACAGAAGACCACAGCCTAAACAAAAAGAGGCAAGTTTTATTTTTTTTATTTTATTCATTGTATATTGTTTGTTTCCTTATTAATTAAATACTCTTTACCTAAATTTCATTTTGTACGGTATATTGGTTTCCGTCCCTTTTTGTTACCACAAATATTGTAACTTATACCACATTGTAAATTTTATACTCTGGTGATTAAAAAGAGTGGCTCGAGTTTCTTGCCAATTTTTCTCGAGGCCCTTCCACTATCAGCGAATTGGCTGTAGGAAAAAAATATGCTCGTATTTGGTTTTATGTCGTTCATAAGTATCGTGCATTTTATCTAAATTAATAAATGAGTTTGACTTTGAAATAACTTCACACATTGGTGCAATTTCTTTAATTATAAGTCATCGTTAGCATCAAAGGGAAATAAATATACATATCTACAGGTAAAAAATGTCCCCAATAACAAGACTGTTTAATTGCATACCGTGCAATCATCCAATATTGGCACAGCTAAGCACTCGGTATTTCCATACATTGAATCTATTTGAATTGGCGAAAGCCCCTTTCTCTAACCCCGTGTGGTGACATTGAAACGGAACTTTGTCAGCAAGTCGTGATCGTCTTAGGGTATAAATTATACTGTTTTAGATTTACTTACCTATTGACGAAGTGTTTTCAATTGTGGCTGTAAGAATATTAGATATATTTAAAAGAAGAATACATTCTTATAATAAGAATACAACTTTTTTAAGCCATTTAATTTTAAATTAAGTCGTTGTTTCGCTATATTGACGTTACCAAAATCGTTAAAAAACTCGTCGTGTGATCTATTGGTACCTAATTGTACCAATAGATCACACGACTAAACATACCTAGATGTTGTGCCCGACAAACATCTTGAACAATTGCACAGAAAGCTTTTTAGGTCTATTTGGTGGTATGTGCGGCCCGCGGGGGACGGGGCGTGACAATGAACCAATCACAAGATTGAAAGATTCGCGTCATCGCGACCAAGTATAAGACATGATCGAACTACGCCGTCCATTGTTTAAGAAAATCTTTGCCGGCTACTTAAATTGCGATTTAAATTTTATTCATGTTTATTTTATTATATAATTTACTTAACAAATTCAAATTATATTACGTATTAATAATCATCATTCTCATTTCAAATAGATGATCGTGGTCAACCGTCATCATATGTGATCGTATCACACTTTAACTGCGTTGTAAAACTAAAAGGCAATTTTCTTTATCTGATTACTTCACGGCTCGATGTGACAGCTTTCTCGGTGACATAAAACTGCTCTTTTCACTCTTGTAATGTGCGATTGGATGGGCTTGATAGACGGGGTCAAATTAAATTAAAAATTATGAGATTTCCTTACGATTTCTTTAGGTTCACATCAATCTTTTGGTATTCTACAAGATTAAAGAAATGTACAAATATATATTGACACATAATTCAGCAATTCTACAGGAACTTAGGCTATGTGTACCAGATAAGAGCGTGGGTCGGCGCCGGCGACCACGGCTGCTGGCGGTGCCAACCGCGCGCACTAATCTACTGCAACAAGCTCCTTTAACACGCGCGTTGCGAACGCTAAACAAGGTCGCTGAAAATATTGATTTGTTTTCTTGTTCGTTGAGCGACTTCGCAAGGACCACTTATTGCATAACATGTAATATGTAATTAAATAGAGTTAAGTACTTAAAGTTAAGATAATAGTGTACGAGTATAATACTATTTAGTTATAGAATAAGCTTTTCTGTCCTAATAGGTCTTAATGTTCCTGTAATGATAGATATAAGTGTGTGATTAAATAAATAAATATTTGAAGAGGTTTTGCAGACACAAAACTTTAACATTTTTATAAAGTTTGGTTTCAACCTTCATACTTTGATTTTAGAATAACAGTCTATAATTTTTCATTTTGCCAAATCAAACATTAAGTATGCAATACACCTGAATTTTCACGTGAATTTAAAGGACCGATCGTATTAAAATATACTTTCAATTGACACTGATATGCAATTCTTACTGAAAAACATTAAATTATTCTCAATGAAGTTTATTTTTTGTTTGTTCCATTTCGTTTCTATTCTGTGAAAGTTGGGATGATCTTATGCATTCTAACCGTACCTTATAGTTAGGCAGAACTGTCAACGTTCTGAAACACAATCATCTCTACTAGCAAATGGATTATTGCGGTTGCCGAGGTTACGAATTAGATAGCCTAACATTACCTAAAACTATTTTACATGTTTGTTGTTAGTGTATGTTATTTACTAAATAACATACACTAACTATGCAAGATTGGTTTGTATTTTCTTTTTTGGGATTTTATTGACTGCTAATAAATATGTCAATATTGTAAAAATGGTGCTTTAATGACTGGTGCCATGCGTGGCGTGTTGTGGGTTCGATACCCACACGGGACAAAAAATTGTGTGGTCCATAAATGGTTATCCTGAATCTGATTGTACTTTGTGTCCGTTAATTGTATGTTTGTAAAGTCCTTCGCTCGACACAGCGCTTGTGTTCCCTAGTGCGGTAGGTAGGTACGTTTTCTACTTTTGGTGTATATGCTATGAATAACATTGTAAAGTTTGTACAGAATCCGTCAAAATTTTGATTTACAAAAATATCAAACATCCTCACAAATTCCCAACTTTCGCCTTTATATAATATTAGTAGGAATGGATAAATGGAGAATTGATCAAAGCGACATAACACTGTCCTATGCTAAGTTAAAAACAAAATGACAATTTCACATGCGTAGATATTCAGTAGTCACTCAGTTCAAAAAGCATAAAATAATACTAAACGAGCAGTTTACTGCAAGTTAACCAACCAATGAGTGCAATAAAAAAACCAATTCCATATCAATTGCGTAAATAGCCAAAATTTTCTTTTACATAATTGAACAATTTATCAGCTAAGTAAGTAAGTACATCAGTTTGGAGTTACGTCATTTTACCGTTCCCACGCAAAATGAAATAACAGTCACATGAGCCTATGACTCGTCAAAATATTTTCAATCGCATCAATGATCACTTCGATGCGTTTTACGTTATCAACACGGTCCAGTTACTGTGACATGTAAAGTATTTGTGATTCATAATGGAAAAACGTGATAATTCAGAATATTTGCATGTGTTTTTTCGCGATAACAAAATAGTAGAGAGGCGTGGTAAATCGGAACACCAGCAGTGTTGCGCTGTGGCCTAATAACGTGATATGGAATGTGGCTTGCTTTACGACGATAAAGAATAACTTCTAAATAGTGATTAAGATGGGACTACGACTAAGAGAGGCAAGGGGCACCTTACAAGCGAGCAAGCCTGACTAGGGAAGGGCCTTCAACTTACTACAAATAACTACACACAGCTGTGTAGTTGTGTTCGTATGTGTGCAAATAGGTTAATAGCCCTCATTTAGGAATGCAAATGAACGAAACGTTTTCCTATCCCAGGGATAGTCCATCACAAAACCCTGGTGTTAATTTTTTTACTGGTACGGTAACTGCTTACTATCATGTGGGTCATATTCTTGCCATCTAAGTAATATAAAAAAGAGAAAAGAAAACAGGTATACTTAAGTGATTAAGCCCGGCTGATGCAAACCAACTACAAGGACCGATTTTACCACTGAAATTGATGTTCAGCGAGTTACAGCCCGACTAAACTATTTCGGAACAATAAACAATCTAACATCAAAAGTCATAATAGACCGTCAAAAAATACTATTTTGTTTTTTCCTCTTTAACTTATAGCTAGGGTTAGGTACTTACTTATTTGGTTATTGACATAGCCTATAGGGAGACTGATATCTGCACTAACCCTACAAATGATATCTACTAATTTGACTTGGACTAGTGTTCACTAAAAACAACGCTCCTCAAATACATGCGATAGGTATCTAAACAACAAATTTGCCAAAATAACACTACGACCCTGAACTACGAAAGCAGTTACGCCTCTTCGCAATTACAATCGTCTAAATCAAAACTAGTACTATATTTATGAATAAATGTTTTTACAGCCAACATTACAGCACATAAATTAGGTAAAGATTGTAAAAATATGGTAATAAGATTGCTTAAGGCTTTGTGTGTAATATTAAAATACAGTAACAATACAAATATACGATGTTGTATTCAAGGATATTATTAAGTGCCTTTAGCTTAACTTACATTCTCAATAACATATATACAATATAAGAATACTTCGGGTAACACGATCATGCATTATAATATACCTTGTAGTCAGGTAGGGCACCATACTAGCGAGCAAGCCCGTCTGAGTATGGACCTCCACCTTACAGAAGACCACAGCCAAATAAACAAACTACACACAGCGGTGTAGTTTGTTCCAATGTGTGAGTACAGGTCTTCAGCGCTCAATTAGGGATGCGTTTTGAAAGAAACGTATTCCTATCCCAGAGTTACTCCTAAAGCCCTGGTGTGAAAATACGGGTCGGCAACACGCAAGTGATATCTCTGGTATTGCAAGCGTCCATAGGGTACGGTAACTGCTTAACATCAGGCGGGCCGTATGCTTATTTGCCACCCAAGTAGTATAAAAAAAAAACCTACCTTTATTTCTTTTAAAGACAACTTTTGACTGCGTCGGTGGTCCAGTGGCCGCAATATGCGCCTGCTGTACACGAGGTTGTAGGTTCGATTCCCACACAGGACAAAACTTTGAGTGACCCAAAAAGAATTGTTCTGAGTCTGGGTGTAATTTGTGTCCGTTTATTGTGTGTTTGTAAAGTCCCCCGCGACACAGAGCTTGTTCTCTAGTGCGGGAGTTGTCTTTAAAAAAAAACCTGCACTAGTTAGTTAACAAACCCTGTATCCGGTGACTTATAATAGCATATTTTATATCGCGGTAAAAATAGCCCTGTCCTACCCCGGGTTACTTTCTATCTCCTTGCCAAATTTCATTAAGATTGGTTCAGCCGTTTAGTCTTAAAAAGGTAACATATAAACTAACTAACAACCAGAGTTACTTTCGCATTTACAAGAAAAGACCTGTATACAAACCAATAAAGCAAAAAGGTCGTGTAATCATTTCAAAAATGCAGTACAAACTCTGCTAACACTAACTAATATTCCACAGCTTCATTTATCATTCTTGCGGTAACCAATTCTTTGACATTCACGTCTTTACTAACCTGTACAACGCAGATTTATTACTTTATACAAATTCGTTTGGCATATTACAATGCATTCCTCATTGTAAACTTTACATTCGATATCAATTGTACTTTTGTTAGCAATGTTTTGAGTTAACTGAGCATTCAGACATATTAAAGACTAGCTTCCACACGTGGCTTTAGTCGTGTGGTATGTCGATTACTATATGGATACAAAATACACCTAGACTCAGAATAACTCTTTGTGGGTCTCACAAAGTTTTGTCCTGTGTGGGAATCGTACCCACAACCTCGTGCACAGCAATCGCACACTGCTGCCACTGGACCACCAAGGCAGTCTTACATCTAAAATCAAAGATTATGATCTCTTTATAAGTACCTATAGATAAAAGTAATAGAGTAAACAGTATGGACAGGATAATAATTAAATACACTCATCATGTCTCAATCTATTATAGTCTATTTAGAACCGTAATATAAATCTAACAGTTATACGTTACGATGGATTTACCGATTAACAACAAGATTGATAAATTTAAACACGAACAGTATATATATACGAAAAGATAAATGAATATAAAGGAGACATCAAGGTCACTGTTGCAATACGATTTGCACATGGCATTCCATGAGTAATGGCCTACATTACCCATGGAATGTCAGGTGCAAAGAGCCCGCTATGATCTTTTACACTAAAAACATCATTCGACTTTTTTGCATCGAGTCAAAAGCTATCTTGTCGCTAGCTTTCAGCTTTTACATGCAACTGATTTTTAAAACTATACAAACTAGTAAGTATATTGATGCATTGCACAATAACATTTAAGGTAAAGCATATTTTTTGGTAGGTAAATACTAGCTCTACTTTTGGTAGATAAATAAGCATTACACTCAATAAGCACAATAAATTGTATATCACAATAATTCGATCAATGTAGAATAATTGATATATACGTACTCTTCTCCCACCCCTATTCACACAGTGAGTAGTATTAAAAATATACCTATCTATCTATACACCACGATACCTGTCTATCCGAACGCATCAAACAATCGGTAATTACAATATTTATGATAGAGGCTACTTATTGTTTCAAACCTGTTTTGCGAACGACAAAGAATTGCTTTCGAGAAGTACACCTTGGCCTAATACTTGATACTAAAGCGTCTAACAAGCCAACGGTTCACCTAATAGTAAGTGGTAGCCGCCACTCATGGGAGTATTAATTCAGCATTGAGCGCCAAGTTTTAGAGATTTGTTCAGCATTCACCTCACGAAGTTTTGCGCCACGTAAAAGAAACCGTAATCGTCCTACATTTTATTCCTTTTTAGCCCAAAATATATTACATTTGGGGCTATAAAGGCTCAAGCCAGAGCACAAAGAAGAAAAATCTTTTTTTATACTACGAGTAGTGTATAAAACATGTCCAACCAGAGTGTGTAGAAATTGGTAAAACTCAGTTTGCGGCCGATAAAGCCATGGGCAAAAGCTATTTTAACGTGGGCATGAAATATAAAATGAGTAGTATTTCGTATAATATGAAGTTAAAACTTTAAACACATGTACTAAAAATTTGACCAGGCGTATTGATTCAGCAGTTTGACCAAAGTCCCCCAAAAATCAGGGTGTGTCTCCTAAAGCGAAGTTGTTGATCGGTGGTTAAATTATATATTATTTATCTACAACTAAAAACAAGTGACGTGTGACAGCCCTACGTAAATCACAAATGGCAGTAGTAATAATATTATATTTAAGCACAATGGATATTATGGTTAGCAAGCTATTATCAATGCACAACAGATTGTAATATGCGATAGTCCGTACCTAGTTTAATATAAGGAACTATTATCTGTATTTCTTTATTCTATATAAATATAGATGGAGAAATAGAAAGCTTGTATTGTACACCAATAACATTTATGACATTATTTCACGCAGTTATGTACAATGGTTATCGCTAATTCATGCCAGGCAACCTTTGGATGAACAGAAAAGAAAGTAGAAATAATAATATAAAATATGTAGTAACATCAAATTTTACACATTTATGGCTTCTGAGTGAGCATCAAAGCACAGAATAAATATATGTAGTATTTATTCTGTGATCAAAGCGAGCAAGCTCGACTAGGGTAACTTTTTTTCTATCTTTTGGGTGATTTTTGTATACTATGTACCTGTATACTATGTACGTCTGTTATTTTGACTGCCTCGGTGGCTCGGTGGTCGATATGTGTGACGATCACGAGGTCCCGGGTTCGATTCCCAGATCGGGCTAAAATTTATATTATCGTTTTTTCAGTCAAGAAATTCACAGGAGTTTGAAAATTGGCGGTGTTTACTTAATTTCTTATTCGAAATCGAATTTAGATACGTAGACGATAAAATCTAGTGCAGCGACTTAATTAGTGACTTGCGTAATTCACCCGGTTTGCCTGTCGCAGTGCAGTCATAAATTTAATATTAACCAGTATTAGCTCATGCAAAAAAGTATCCGGTTATGTTAACCTACTTACCCCTAACCTACAGTGGTTCGCAAAAATACCAGTTACAAAATATTTCAAGATTTGAGAGCTCTTTGCGGCTTCGAAGTAATTCGTTTGACATTATTGAAATGACTGCGCGTACCTATTGTATAGTGGTTAAGGTGGTCACTTTGTCATCAACACCGTGCCTAGTGTTATATGTAGGTTCGATTCCTACGAGGTATAAATCTTTCATAGTAAAGGTTGAGTCAAGGTTTCTAAAGGGTCGGCAACGCGCGAGTGATACCCTTGGTGATGCAAACGTCCATAGGTGTAACTGCTTAACGTCAGGCGGGCCGTATGCTTGTGTTGTAGTATAAAAAAATAGGTTGCACAGAGGGGTTTTAGTCGGTATGCCTGCCGCCTACTATCTTTAGGCCGGAGAGTCCAACTTATCCGCTTCGCTTCACCGGGCGGGGCGGTATGTGGGCATTTCCAATGTACAAAAAAAATTGATAGGTTGATAAAAAAAATAATTACGGCCTACTTTGTGTCCGTGAATTTTATTTTGGGACACAAAGAGTGCTGGAGTAGTATTTTATAATTAAATAGCCAGTAAGTCCTTATTATTGTTAGCCTTATTACTTTTTAAGCCTTAGTACTTATTTAATAACTTATTTTGTGCAATTGATTTCCTGTATTTAATTAAAAATAACATGCATATCTTTGAATACAATAGCAAAAACTACAAAAAACATTTCCATAATAAAATATTAGTTGGTAATGATATAAAAAATGAGCAATAATAAAAAGCGGGTAATTTTGCCGTGTGTATTTTTGACCAGTATCAAATCACTTCAGACCCTCTAGATGAGTGGCATAAACGGTAGTCGAATCGAAAAGTCAAAAAAACAAATGTATGGGATTTGATGTAAGTCTACGATTTAATGTCGTAAACTTACGTCAAATCCCATACATTTGCTTTTTTGACTTTTCGATTCAACTACCATTTATGTCACTTGTCTAGAGACTCAGTTGTTTAAAAGAACAACAATTAAACACGTTTCGTTAAAATGAGCGCTGAAAACTTCCTGAACTCGCAGGAGCACAACAACACCGCCTGTGTGTAGTCTTCTGTAATGTCTCCACCTTACAGAGCCTGAGGCTTGTTTGTTTGTAAAGTACCTAACCTTTCCTAAATTTAGTTGACGTGCCATGAAATGAAAATTACCTATATATTTAAAGTTATGTTTAAGTGTTTAATATAATTAAATCGAAATAATAGAACGTTTTAAAATATGTCTTAATCGCTAAAACAGAAAATATTACGTATTACGTACGTTACGTATAGAACGTATGTAATAGGTCTATTTAAAAATAAATTATCTAATACTATATGGCAATATTTCTAAAATAATTGCCTCACTTTGTCTTCGTCATAGGTATTGTTGTATATTGTAGAAAAGAAAGCTTCTTAAAGAATTATTAAGGTTCCGTTGCAAAAAGATCAGTAGAATCAGCAAACAATATTTAAGAATTTTTCTAACTAATGAACTTTTTGAAAAAGGTATGTACTACATATTAATATAGGTACTTAAATATTAAAGCAATGTGGAAAAAGACGAGCCCGGAGCAGGATTCGAACCTGCGTCTCTCAGATCGCCATTTGGGCACAGTTGGTAGTGCGCTTGGCCGGAACCCGAGAGACGCAGGTTCGAATCCTGCTCCGGGCTGGCTTTTTTCCACATTGCTTTAATATTTAAGTATATTTGAGCTGATTGCATAGCAAAAACGAGTAGCACAATTTCAGTCATACAACTCATTTGTCATCGCAAATTTTCCTTTAACTAAAAATATTAGAACTTGCTACTAAACATATGAACTCATTATATAAATTTAATGTTATGGTACATAAACTTACCCTACAATTTACTATAATAGTAATTTAAATTTACATAACTAGGAACCACAAGACGATTTGTACGATTAGTGATCAAGTTACAACATTAAAGCAAGATATCGCTTGTATTTCCTGCGGAACCTTACGTTTTCAAATCCATTACATAAGTTAAAGTGGTTCTAAACGATTTGTCCTGCCTCTGATCTTTGCCATTTCGTACGTTAGAAAGTTATGAAGATCTATAGTTAGCTCTATGATCGATTGGATAGGCCGCCATGACAGTGCTACACTAATCATTCATGCTACACGAAAGTGAATTTGACTATTATATAGACACTTTTTATTTAAACTAAACCTATTTAAATTTAAATGGGCGCGGTGCTAGTTAACTGACTTATAAAAAAATGCAGAGAGACATTTAGAGAAACAAATTGATTGTTTTGTAAAAAAACAAACCATGCGATTCGGCGCATTTTTTAAATTATCATCTCAGACGTAAGAAATTCACTGCTGGCCATAGCCATTCCCCAAGGATTTTCACATTATTCCATCTGGACACATTACAAACATAATTATAATTTAGATGATTGTCCATCTATACCGTGTGTGGGAACCATATCCACAACCTTAATGCCCCTTATAATAGCAACCCATATACATATGTCCTAATGCTGGGCACGGTTTTCCTCTCTCTCTCTATCAGGAAAATCCCACCCACATGCCCACCGTTGTGACTCCTGTGAGCCAGGATTAACAGCAGAGTAGCCAACTGATACACCGATTTTTGACACTCGTGCATCCCGTGGACAACTCTCTATCAAGAGAGAGAGAGAGAGGGTTAAGGCCTTAATTCACACACGCTGGCCTAATGTGAGTTTCCTCACGATGTTTTTCTTCACCGTTGCCCCTTAACAGTATCAAAGTACTTACCTACTGTATATCGTTTGGTTGGTTAGCATTACTCCTAATCCTCGATGTTTATTGCATATTTTATAATGCGTCATATCGTCGTTTCATCTAAGCATAGTCACGTGTGATATCAAGTAATTAACTGATCGGATCGTAAACCAATCAACAGTATACCAAACTTAAATAAAATTAATATTTAGTTCCGTATTTTTTACATTACGAATGCCTGTGATTAAAATCAGCGTCATCGAGTCGCCTTCAATCTATTTTTTGTTGTGTTATGTATTGTGTTGCAAATTTTGAACCTCCATCATATAAAATGAGTTTGAGTGGGGTTTACTACGAAATAAACTAATAGTACGATAGTACTGAATATAAATTCGTTACGACTCTGTAATATAAGGCTCCTCGTCAATTTCTATAAAGCACCTATACCCGAAATTTCTCATGCAAGTATGACTTTATGTGAGATTGACTTTATGAAAGTTTGACTTTATGAGTAGAATTTATGCTCAATACCCAGTAAAAGACATTGTCGTGACTGATTATTATTTTTACAAATGTTTCGGCTACACTGACGCCTCGCGCCTCTGAGTTTAGTATAAATATTATTATATGTCTCTTACACAGGATAAATGCATATTTTATTAATTCAATGCAAGAGTTTTAAATCAGCACACATAATGACTTTGTTGTTTTGAATTTTGTACTCTATTGTAAGATGTTGATGAATTCTTAAGTGACACACAGACAATTAAATAAGCTAACCAAATTACCGATTACACAAGTTAACCTATCAATTTATGATACAAAAATAGTTTATTATAGAAACCTGTATGTACGCACCTATTTATATTCAATCATAATATATATCAAAATTAATAATGATAAAATTTTAATTAAAATTACGTTTGCATAATAAAGTTAGCCTAGATTAATAATTTAGGTAAACTACTTTCTATTTTCAAAGTCGTGCTGTCGCATGTAAAATTTGTTTGTGTAAATTTGACTTCAAAAATCTCAATTTAGCCACATCTAGTTATGGTTTAGATTTTGTAATATCACTATAAATAGCGTCACAGGTAGTTAACTCGTATTAAGACATCAGAATAAGAACTAGTTTTCTGTCCTTTATGAAACCTATGTCGAAATTTGAGCTGTCCACAAAAATAAAAAACTAAACTAATTTACAAGGGGTTTAAATTGTGTTAGTATAATTTTATTTGGCAATATGTTAGTGATAAACCTTAGTCTCGCAAACGTTGATGCTCTACGGTAACTGCAAATAACGTGACAATAGAAATGCGTATTTGCACTCTTTGCTCCAATATTAGTATAAAACAGCTGTATAACATATGTATCTGAGACTGATCAACATATTTGTTGTATATTGTTTATCTTTTTAAATAGATTTTAATAAAAACTTCATATAGGTACACAAAATGTATAATCGCGGACTCAAATCACTACTTGTGTAATTACTGTAATATTTCCCTGGGTTCGTGGCGCCTATAACTTTCCTCAATTGGGCTATCAATGAAATATTATTTTGAATTCGACTGATAGTTTCAAAGATTAGCGCGTTTAAGTAAACACACTCTCCATCTTCATTTCTCTGTCGCAATGAGTCTAATGTTTCCAGTAATTATAAAGTGTGTCTGTGTATTATTGAATAAATAATAATTACAGATTAGTAAATATAGATGTTCTTTTAATCTCTGAAAATTTCAGTTAGGTAACATGAACTGGAGTTTAATACTAAAATATTATTCTAAAAAATAGGTGTGGTACATATTTGAGACGTTGCTTGTGCCATTATTTTTTTATTATATTCTTTGACGTCAAAGGTTATTTACATAAAATTTATATTATAATATAGTAATTAAATAAGTCATGAATAAACAAACGATATCGCATATCCTCACATCATTTAAAACAGATGTTTGATGGATGAATATATTATCCACTTGATTAACTGAATATGTATTTATCATTTACCGGAATAGTACTTATTGCACATTTATATTAATTTATCAATAGATTTATAATATATGTAGATATGTGAATCGAAAACTTCAGATTCCCTTCATTTTATTTCATTCCATTCCCGAGTATGAGATTAGGTATAGTTAAAATAATATACAAGTAAAAAGTAAAGTTTATATAAAGAAACATATTAATAGTATCTATTATACTAATTAAGTATAAAATATATGCAATGATATAATTGTGGGAAGTATACATACTCTTTAAGAAAAGAACTTAAAAAATAACATGCAGAGTCTTTGGGCACTACCGATAGAAGTGAAAACTAAGTAACTTGTGAATTGTATCGTCGAGCTATTAGATTATTATTTTAAAATATGGAAAGCGTTCGGTGACGATGACACGAGTTCCATGATTTTTGTTTATCCAAAAAGTGCTTAATGCAGCTAAATAAGTTTTCACTTCAATAATTACAGTTAAACTTAACTTTGAATTACAAAATCGTTGTCAACTTCCAACCGTTCTATTTCCAAAACAAAATGTGTTGTTGGTCTAACTAATGATCCGTGTGTCATCGAATTCAATACCATGACAAACAGTATTCACTTGCTCACCTGTAGGTACGGTGAGAATATCATTGTTGAACTTCATAATGAACTCATTACACGACCAAAAAGAGAGGTAGGTATGAAGAAGTAATTTGTATGCTGTAAAGGTTAACACTTAAATTGGGCGGCTTAATTGTGTCTGGGGCTATCTCAGCCGGAAGTATGGATGTAAAATTAAATAATAATTATATACGACAGTGTTCTTAAGTAGTAATAAAAGTCTTTGTTTAAAGCAGCAGTTAATATTTGTCTTAAATAAAGAAACGTTTAAAAACAGGGTAGCAAGTATAGGTTAGAAGGCCACCAATTTTCAGAAGCATAAAATCACAGCCAAATAATTGCGCGTGGGCTCGATCAAATTTTTGTCCCATAAGGACAAAAAAATATGGGATCCGTAAATGGTGGTTCCAAATCTGGGTGTTTGTGTTCGTTAATTGTGTTTGTAAGGTCCCCTGTGACGCAGGGCTTCCCTAGGTTCCCTAGTGCGGACACACATATTTCCAATTGATACTATTTTTAAGTAACAAAATATTAAGGTAATAAATTTTCAGTTGTTGTAAAAGTCAATCTAAGTAGGCCTACTGCCATTCTATAGGTAAGTAATTCTATTACAAAAACACGATAGTGTATATGAAAGTTTTAACAATAATTTTTAATAATGAAAATAAAATATTGAACAAACGATTAAAATGAAACAGTTGCACTTATTACAATAGAATGTTTCTATTAAATAATTTTCCTCGTTCAAACTAGTTCAAACAATTCTGAAATGTCATACTTGACAAATGCTACGGGTTCCAACGGACTAAAGTAGTCGTTTACATAAAATATCGCAATTTCATACTGAAATAGTTCCGATTAGCCTAGTCACACACTCACTGCTGTAAGTCACATAGCAATAAAACTTCGTTCAAGCTTTTCCTTTGTTTTCTGTTTACTGTACTTACACGATAACATTCGTGTCTATTACGAAATGTAGAGGTATTATAGACGTGACGTTCTGAAATCAAAAACTTACTGCGAGCGCTGCGACATGTACTTCTTTCAACAAGGATTAAAATTTACATAAACCACTAAGGAACATCAGTAACAGTTTCAATGATTTATCCAAGCTTAGAAAATTATCACGTTGTTTTTACCCTTATTAACATACAAAATTTCCAATAACCACATTCTCGAATAAAAGAAAAAGTTAAAACTGTCGCCAATTATACATTAATAGTTATTGTACTAATAAAAACATGTTATTTTTCAAACCAGGCATGATTTAAAGTTGAATTTGTAGTTTATTGACTTGACCGACGCGATACTATTTGAAATGTCCGCAAAAATTTCAAGCAGTGCGCTAATTTTATGCACGGTTTTGAGAAGCTGATTGTGTATCTTGGAGTTCTAATATATTGATGCAGAGGCATTAATATATTAAAACTCCAAGATTCACCTCTCCAAGACAAAAGTCTCTACTTTTGCAATTGTAAAAGTAGAGACTTTTACAATACATACATACGAGCAGAAATATCAAGAAATGTTATTTCATGACAAAATATTTACCAATAAAACTAAGGATTTTTTTCTCATGTAAAATATTTTTATTTCTATGTCTGGAGTGATGTCTATCTCAATATATAAGATGTGATTTGCACTTGATCTTACATAATTAAAATATTCATCAAACGAGGCTATCGAGAACACATTGCCACCAATAAAATTGTGAAATTCATTAATTATTAATTTTTCGCCTGCAGGCGTCTTATAGATGCAAAATTATTATCCATTGACCTCGTAAACTAAATCACAGATCATGTCCGCCATTTCTTAAAAGAGTAGATATTATTCAAGGAGGGTTTTCTTCAGGCTTAATTTTATCTTAATATGAGGAGCTGGCGAACAGAACCGGACTTGTCCACTACTATTCAAAAGATGTTTTTTTTTCGAATCGTTATGTCTTGACCTAGTTTCGTCGATCCCTGTTAATATTTTCACTCAAAACCGGCTAGAAGTAGGCTAAAAAAGGCTTAAAAAACTAAATTTTCATACAAAACCGGACTAGTCCAATATCCAACACAAAGATTTTAACACACTGATATTAGTTTTTTAGCTACCGTGTAAAATTTATTTTCGTGGACTAATCCGGTTTTGTTCGCCAGCTCCTCATATGTAATCGCTCGACTTTGTACCGTGACCTACACTAGTGTAGCGTTTTTTGGTTTAAATAAAACAATATTAAGTAAGTAATAACGATAACACGTAGTTCTTTAAATTAAGAAATCAACAGTTATATTGCTAATACGAAAAAGCATAAAAGAATAGAAGCACATTTACTTGTTTATCCAATACCATGGCAGGATTAAAATATCTTTTGTTGTTGTTGAGTACAAGCAAATCTCTTGACGTAATCATTTGTCAGTGTCCGTGTCTACAACTTTGCAATTTGCATTTGAAATTTACCGAAACCAATACACATGAAATGTATGAGGGAATGTTTGTATTTTTTTTTTTTATACTACCAAGGTGGCAAACAAGCATACGGCCCGCCTGATGGTAAGCAGCTACCGTAGCCTATGGACGTTTGCAACACCAGGGGTGTCACTCACGCGTTGCCGACCCTTTAAAAACCTTATAACTCCTTTCTTGAAGAACCCCATGCTATAGTCTCTTGGGAAAACCTCGGCAGGGAGCTCATTCCACAACCTTATCGTACGTGGTAAGAAATTCCTCTGGAATCTTACTGTACGGCATGTTTGAGGTGCAAGGATGTGAGGATGAACTCCCTGTCGGTGGCGAGAGGTGCGTTGATAAAATGAGGCCGTGGGCATCATCTCGAACAATTCCTCAGAACACAGCCCATTGTACAGGCGGTAGAACACACACAAGGAGGCGAAGTCTCTCCTGAGACTTAGTGGATCAATACCGCCTGTGAGCTTGGGATCGTCAACAATCCTCACAGCGCGTTTTTGGATGGATTCAAACGGTCCAAGCTGGTATCCAGGTGCTCCCGCCCAAAGGTGGCAGCAGTACTCCATGTGGGGCCGGACTTGCGCTTTGTAGAGCAGCAGTCTTTGGCCCGCGGTGAAGTACCACTTTGCCCTGTTGAGCACACCTAGCTTTCTAGATGCCAGCTTAGCCTTGTCTTCCAAGTAATGGCGGAACTGGACGTCGCTGGAGATGTCGACGCCGAGGATCCCAATGCTCTTGGATATTGTAAGGGCTGTGTCTTGGAATCGTGGAGCCATAGCAAATGGGGCTTTCTTAGCGGTGAACGCGCAAACTTGTGTCTTAGTGGGGTTGAATTGGACTAAGTTTAGTCGTCCCCAATCAGAGACTCTGGAAAGAGTGCTACTGATTTCAGACACAAGTTTTTCGCGACTTTCATCCACAGTGGAACGAGGGATATTTGCGCGGCCTGTGTAAAAAGTATCCCCGGTGCTGTCGTCCGCATAGCAATGAATGTCGTCGATAGACAACATGTCATTTATATGCAGCAAAAACAGCGTCGGGGACAGCACAGAGCCTTGCGGTACGCCAGCATTGATGTCCAGGCGATCCGAGCAACAACCGTCAACGACAGTTTGTATGCTTCTGCTGGACAAAAAGCTGGCAATCCATTCGCATAGTCCCTCGGGGAGTCCGTATGATGGTAGCTTCGATAGAAGACTCCGGTGCCAGACCCGATCGAACGCCTTAGCTATATCTAGGCTGACCGCCAACGCCTCACCTTGACTCTCGATGGCTAGAGCCCAGCGGTGCGTGAGATACACTAGAAGATCACCCGTTGAGCGACTGTGGCGAAAGCCGTACTGTCGGTCGCTAATTAACTCGTGATCCTCTAGGTATCCCAAGAGCCGCCGGTTTATAATTCGCTCCATCACCTTCGAGAGAAGGGAGGTTATAGCTATAGGCCTGTAATTCGACGGGTCTGATCTATCGCCCTTTTTGGGCACCGGATGCACATTGGCGGTCTTCCACGAAGACGGAACTCGCCTACTGTTGTACGAGAGTCCGAAAAGACGCGTTAATACAGGACAAAGCTCAGGGGCACACTGCTTTAGCACCACTGCCGGTATGCCGTCTGGCCCACTCGACTGATGAACGTCAAGAGATAGCAACTCCCGCCGGACCTCACGCTGTGTTATGCTGATTTCCGGCATGGCGATACCACACCACGGAATCGTGGGCGGTACGGCTTCTCTGTCGTTCAAAGTTGAGTTAGAGGCAAAGAGAGCACCCAAAAGATCGGCTTTCTCCTTTGCACTATAGGCCAAGTTATTGTCCGGCTTCCGTAGTGGGGGCAAGGACGACCGACAAAAGTTTCCCTCGGCAGCCTTCGCAAGCGACCAGAAAGCACGACTCCCAGAGGGATGGCTCGCTAGTCGTTCACCAATTCTGCCGACGAATTCGAATTTGGCCCTGGCAATTACTCTTTTACTGGCCCTCGAGGCAGCATTTAGTTTGCGTTTCACATCAGAGACGCTGGGGTCCTTTTGAACTCGAGCCGCAGTCCAAGCCTTGTAGGCAGCTTGTTTAAGAAGACTAGCTTCTCTACAAGGCCGATTGAACCACGGTCGTTTCTTAACCCCTGTAACTGGCACGACCAGGTTTGGAATGTAGCATTCCATACCCATAAGAATCGTGTCAGTTACAGCAGTTGTGCAGGACTCTACATCTTCTGATGTGAAGCAAAGCTGTCTCCACGGGTACGACGCGTAAAATTCACGCAGTCCATCCCAATCTGCTGACTTATAACGCCATACACGGCGCCATTCCGTTGCCCGGGGCGGGTCAGGCAGCGCACAGGCCACAGAGGTCCGGATGAGGCAGTGGTCCGATGTGCCCAGGGGCGCATCCACAGTGATGGTATATCCATCCGGACGTGTAGTCAGCAGAAGGTCCAGTAAGGAGCTTGTATGGTCCTCGACGTCGGGTATCCTTGTCGGAGAATCGACGATTTGAGAGAATCCATACGCCAAGGCAAATTCGTAAGCAGACCGCCCCGCGGAGTCAGTGGACCGGGAATTGAGCCACTCAACATGGTGAGCGTTAAAGTCTCCCAAAATCACTAACTCCGCGGAAGGGTACTGCTCGATAACTTTATCGGTTGTCAGTTGCAGGTGCTCAAAAAGCCTGAATATGTCCTGCTCACCGCTATGAGACCTGTAGAGGCACGCGTAGATGTAGGTGTGGCCGCCATAGTCCACGCGTACCCAAATAATGGACAGGTCCCTGTCTTCAAGGCCGTGTAGACGACGACAGCAAATATCCTCCCGGACGTACATGCATACCCCGGCACGACGCACAAAAACGTGCTCGAGATTGTACCCGGGGTAGAGTAGGTAAGATGTATCGGCCGGGCACGATATTTGCGTCTCCGTCAGGAATAATAGGGTCGGCAAAGCAGTTTCTAGATGGTGATGGACTGCATTGAGGTTAGAATGTAGACCCCTGATGTTGCAAAAGTCCACTTTTATTGTGGACGTGGGTGCCGCTGTAGAAAATTTCCTTTGTTTCCGATTGGCCATAAATTAGAAAGGTTTTAGAAGTTTAAGACAGTTGCTGTGCTGACAGTGAAAGAACAATGCGCGGTGTTCACCGCCATCCGAACGTGCAGGTTGTGCAGTTTGTGGGCACGGCGCACGGAAGGGCCCCCAGTCCCCCCCCGACGCAGCAGCCGGGTCCACTCCGGTCTCCTACTCCGGCACGACCACTACGTCGGGGACTTTACACGGGCGGCGATTCAGCCTCCCGGGGCGGAGATTAAGTGATCCCCGGGTTCGGGAATCCAACAACCCGCGGGCGGTCAGCGGACAACCGTTTCACTGGGTCTCCCTGACCGCCGCGCCCACATTCCGCGCCTGCACCGTCAGAAGGCGGATTGACACAAGCTGGTCCTCTCACCGTCACCACAGCAGCCCTCCCTAGGTGAGCTCTGGAGACCTTACTCACTCGCAGGAACACAACATGATGTTGCTTCACTGCGGTCTTCTGTAATTGTCGTTATTATAAGTGAAATTAACTCAGTCTTCCCTATTCCATGGTACTACTATATTTGTGCATGACACAAACACACTACTAAATGTAATTTGTCACTGCGACACATATCTATTACTATATCTGAATTTCAAACTATATCTATAGCTTCACCTGTTAGCTGTAAAATATACTAAACAATCCACTTTCGTATGATTAAATAACTGACAAAGTAATATCAATGATGATCTATTTCTAACCACGTTGTATCAACATCAACATGCTATGATACCGCTCTAGTTACCCACAAAAGTGTAATTGTTATGTAAATCTCCGTCTGATATAATGTGGACGTGAGACAGTGGACTTGCGCTTTCTACAATACTTTCACAGCTATTGTGAACCGTTCGGACTGACGCAACCTGAATCACTACGTCATTACTACGTCACTTTGATGTGTCATAGCATTTTCGTATAAAACAAGATTGCTTGATAGATTAATAAATTGAAGAAACAATTGACTTGCGTTGTTTCCTCACAAACCAATAAAATTGAACGAATAGCTTATTAACATTTCACTTTTTATTTTAGCTGTTGCTGTTTCATTTCTTAACTTCTTAACTTCATAACCGATGAAAAGATTAAGTCATGTCTTCAAATCAACTGGTTCAAAACCGTATTCTAAGGGTGTTCTCACGTGGACCACAGAACGCCACAAAACGGCACCACCGACCTGTTTTTTTTTTCATAAATTTTATTTGTAGCGTGTGGCGGCCACCGGCGTCAACCGTGTGTAGCGAGTCCATAAAAAAATTATGAAAAATACAGAAAATATGCCGATGGCGGCGTTTTGTGTTTGTAGCCGGTTGCCTATGTGCGGCGACGCTAAAATATGTAGAATCATTAATCATCTTGGAATCATCAAAATGAACACAATTTGTAAACTAAAGATAACTGAATCGGACCTCACGCTGTGTTATGCTGATTTCCGGCATGGCGATACCACACCACGGAATCGTGGGCGGTACGGCTTCTCTGTCGTTCAAAGTTGAGTTAGAGGCAAAGAGAGCACCCAAAAGATCGGCTTTCTCCTTTGCACTATAGGCCAAGTTATTGTCCGGCTTCCGTAGTGGGGGCAAGGACGACCGACAAAAGTTTCCCTCGGCAGCCTTCGCAAGCGACCAGAAAGCACGACTCCCAGAGGGATGGCTCGCTAGTCGTTCACCAATTCTGCCGACGAATTCGAATTTGGCCCTGGCAATTACTCTTTTACTGGCCCTCGAGGCAGCATTTAGTTTGCGTTTCACATCAGAGACGCTGGGGTCCTTTTGAACTCGAGCCGCAGTCCAAGCCTTGTAGGCAGCTTGTTTAAGAAGACTAGCTTCTCTACAAGGCCGATTGAACCACGGTCGTTTCTTAACCCCTGTAACTGGCACGACCAGGTTTGGAATGTAGCATTCCATACCCATAAGAATCGTGTCAGTTACAGCAGTTGTGCAGGACTCTACATCTTCTGATGTGAAGCAAAGCTGTCTCCACGGGTACGACGCGTAAAATTCACGCAGTCCATCCCAATCTGCTGACTTATAACGCCATACACGGCGCCATTCCGTTGCCCGGGGCGGGTCAGGCAGCGCACAGGCCACAGAGGTCCGGATGAGGCAGTGGTCCGATGTGCCCAGGGGCGCATCCACAGTGATGGTATATCCATCCGGACGTGTAGTCAGCAGAAGGTCCAGTAAGGAGCTTGTATGGTCCTCGACGTCGGGTATCCTTGTCGGAGAATCGACGATTTGAGAGAATCCATACGCCAAGGCAAATTCGTAAGCAGACCGCCCCGCGGAGTCAGTGGACCGGGAATTGAGCCACTCAACATGGTGAGCGTTAAAGTCTCCCAAAATCACTAACTCCGCGGAAGGGTACTGCTCGATAACTTTATCGGTTGTCAGTTGCAGGTGCTCAAAAAGCCTGAATATGTCCTGCTCACCGCTATGAGACCTGTAGAGGCACGCGTAGATGTAGGTGTGGCCGCCATAGTCCACGCGTACCCAAATAATGGACAGGTCCCTGTCTTCAAGGCCGTGTAGACGACGACAGCAAATATCCTCCCGGACGTACATGCATACCCCGGCACGACGCACAAAAACGTGCTCGAGATTGTACCCGGGGTAGAGTAGGTAAGATGTATCGGCCGGGCACGATATTTGCGTCTCCGTCAGGAATAATAGGGTCGGCAAAGCAGTTTCTAGATGGTGATGGACTGCATTGAGGTTAGAATGTAGACCCCTGATGTTGCAAAAGTCCACTTTTATTGTGGACGTGGGTGCCGCTGTAGAAAATTTCCTTTGTTTCCGATTGGCCATAAATTAGAAAGGTTTTAGAAGTTTAAGACAGTTGCTGTGCTGACAGTGAAAGAACAATGCGCGGTGTTCACCGCCATCCGAACGTGCAGGTTGTGCAGTTTGTGGGCACGGCGCACGGAAGGGCCCCCAGTCCCCCCCCGACGCAGCAGCCGGGTCCACTCCGGTCTCCTACTCCGGCACGACCACTACGTCGGGGACTTTACACGGGCGGCGATTCAGCCTCCCGGGGCGGAGATTAAGTGATCCCCGGGTTCGGGAATCCAACAACCCGCGGGCGGTCAGCGGACAACCGTTTCACTGGGTCTCCCTGACCGCCGCGCCCACATTCCGCGCCTGCACCGTCAGAAGGCGGATTGACACAAGCTGGTCCTCTCACCGTCACCACAGCAGCCCTCCCTAGGTGAGCTCTGGAGACCTTACTCACTCGCAGGAACACAACATGATGTTGCTTCACTGCGGTCTTCTGTAATTGTCGTTATTATAAGTGAAATTAACTCAGTCTTCCCTATTCCATGGTACTACTATATTTGTGCATGACACAAACACACTACTAAATGTAATTTGTCACTGCGACACATATCTATTACTATATCTGAATTTCAAACTATATCTATAGCTTCACCTGTTAGCTGTAAAATATACTAAACAATCCACTTTCGTATGATTAAATAACTGACAAAGTAATATCAATGATGATCTATTTCTAACCACGTTGTATCAACATCAACATGCTATGATACCGCTCTAGTTACCCACAAAAGTGTAATTGTTATGTAAATCTCCGTCTGATATAATGTGGACGTGAGACAGTGGACTTGCGCTTTCTACAATACTTTCACAGCTATTGTGAACCGTTCGGACTGACGCAACCTGAATCACTACGTCATTACTACGTCACTTTGATGTGTCATAGCATTTTCGTATAAAACAAGATTGCTTGATAGATTAATAAATTGAAGAAACAATTGACTTGCGTTGTTTCCTCACAAACCAATAAAATTGAACGAATAGCTTATTAACATTTCACTTTTTATTTTAGCTGTTGCTGTTTCATTTCTTAACTTCTTAACTTCATAACCGATGAAAAGATTAAGTCATGTCTTCAAATCAACTGGTTCAAAACCGTATTCTAAGGGTGTTCTCACGTGGACCACAGAACGCCACAAAACGGCACCACCGACCTGTTTTTTTTTTCATAAATTTTATTTGTAGCGTGTGGCGGCCACCGGCGTCAACCGTGTGTAGCGAGTCCATAAAAAAATTATGAAAAATACAGAAAATATGCCGATGGCGGCGTTTTGTGTTTGTAGCCGGTTGCCTATGTGCGGCGACGCTAAAATATGTAGAATCATTAATCATCTTGGAATCATCAAAATGAACACAATTTGTAAACTAAAGATAACTGAATCCGTTTTCTAGAAACAACGTTGATGGCAATAATGTGAATATAAACCGTTACTAACCGTAGTATTGGCAGTAGCAGTAGTCTTACTTTCTCAATGCATCAACCGTGCAACCAATTATTAAATGAATGCGTAAATATCTGAGAGATCTATTAACACGGTTGTGAACAAAATCTCTGTTACATAAAATGTTAAGCCAGTTTCTCTACGGATGAATGATGTTGAGATATTTGGTAACGTCGCTAGTAGAATGCAGCTCTTGCAGCTCATAATACTGACAAAAGATTGCAATATCTCGTAAAATAAATCTATGCATATACGCCTTTTCATATACCTTTATAAAATTTATGATTTCTACTTTTCACCACAAATTTAACCTTACCTGTCCTTTTCATGGTAACTGCTTATCATCTTTCGGGCCGTATGCTTGTTTGCCTCCTTAGTAGTATAAAAAAACCAAGAAGACCAGAGGTACAAATATAAAACACAAGATAAGCGATAGGTGATTCTATTCAATAAAAAGGGGTTGACGATCAGATGTTTTGTCTAAACTTATTTATATAAAAGTTAGTATAAATAATCTTCCTTGAATAGAAATTCACTAAGGCAAAACATACACACAATAAAACATACATAATTATAATACATGCATTGATTACTTAACCTGAGAAAACTATAATTTCCCACAATAACATTTCCATGTGTCATCCATTTTATATAACTCAGCTAACAAACTGATCGATGTTCGTTTCTCGTTTTAAAACTAATCGTGTTTACTACATTTCGTACGAAGAATAGAACGCGTCACTATGCATTGTGTCTTTCTGTATCTTATTTGTACGTTTGGATTGAACACTGTCGTTGTCAACGATTTACTCACGGTTAGTTTATAAACAGAAAGAGATACAATCAAAGTTATGAATATAGCAGAGCTATAACTCCTGCAAATCGATTGATGTCATTGTTTGTTTCTGTCTTTCCATTGGAAGAAAGGAAGTGGAAAATTTAATAAGTATCTAACACAGACTAGTTGAAGGTATTAGGTTTCACTGCGTGATCGAATCTGAACTCTATGACATTCATGTGGAAAGCAAAGTAATTGATTTCGAGAAGGTTCTGGTGGCACGACTCCGTGTGTCCACGGACTGGAAAATACAGCGTGTTCACGGAAAATACATGACTCCAACAAGGTGGACCGACGACTTGTTAAAGGTTGCGGACTGAGATGACGAATAAGATCAGCACGAATTCTGTAAGAATCTTTGGATGAGGTCTTTGTCCAGCAGTGGATGTCTTTCGGCTCAGATAATAATGATGATGACTATCGAGAAAAGTAAAGTGTTGTCAAAACTTAATTGTAGTGATTTTCCCTTGTGAAGGAGTCGTTACAAAAAAAGACTAAAATGTTATATATCTGAACGACTAACGAAGAGGTCATTATGTTCCACAATATAATAAAGAAAAAATATTCCCAGTGAAAAGTTAGGTATTTATTAATAATGGGAAAGCTTAAGAAAAACCTATACTATCGATTTCTATAATAGAAGAGGCAATATACAAAATAAACCACAGTAAAATCCTCGCAAGTTGTGAATTAAATTTGCATATTGCTTTTCCTATTACATTCTGAATAAAACTACAGGAAACGATAATCCATTCAGACTCTACGCCATTATACAGTATTAGATGCTAGCAGCTAGCAGTATGTATTGCGGTTTCCAAGACCGCTACATTCCTGTTGAGTATACGCATCTTGTCTAACAAGTTTATAGGTGTTTTAGCTATCTAGGTATATTATTTAATTGTTGTTGGATCATGTATTATGTTTATATTATCATAAAGTTGTTTCAGTTGCTGTGGACGTATGAGTGACTTTGATTTGTGCAACAGTTAAGGAACAGTCACGTAAATCTTTCACCCAATTGTTTGTCTTTTTATTTTGGCTTAGAATATTATCTTTTGAAGGCCCAAGTTTAGAGCTGGGTCTTTTTATATTACTGAGTTGGCAAGTAGCCTTGGACCTGCCTAATGGTAAGCAGTTACCGTAGCTATGACATGGATACCTGCGATACCTATGGCATCACACGCGTGATACTGAACCAAAAATGTTGACACTATAGTTTAGTGATGAAGTAGATATTCTAGGGATGGAAAACTAAATGACCGTCTATGATCTGTTCTCACGTACAGTAAAACAACTGTACCACTTTGTGTAGTTATTTTGCTGTAGGCAAATGCTGTGTGGTCTTCCGTAAAGGTCCAAGTCCTTCCCCAGACAAGTTTGCTCGCTTGAAGTGTAAACTTTTTTACCAGTGTAATATAGTAGTAGGCTAATAACCCTCCAAGTGTATGGGGGACACCATGATGCCGATGAAACCTACTTTCAGATTAGATATTCTTTTTATACTGGCTACGGTATTATATCTAGTAATAATAATAACGTTGTTATTATAAAACATGCAAACTTCTATTAGGTTGTTAAACTTAACGAACTTTCGAGTCGTCTATAACCAGGTGGTTACGACAAAGTTGTAGCGGTAATAGTAACGGGAATTATTTATTTATAATTTGATTAAAAGAGGGCGTTAAGTGCTGATAGTGTCTAAGGAACGGGCGTTATTTATTAATTAATAATTACGTGACAAATAAGCATACAGCCCGCTCAATGGTAAGTAGTCACCGTAGCCTATGGAGTTTACCAACAAAGTTTCGTACCGTGACAATAATAATTAGGAATGAATAAATTTCATTTTTCCATGAAGAACTTAGAGTGATGGCGACGATTTGTTTAGTATTCTTTAGTGTACCCAGTGTAAACAGTGTAATAGATAATCGGTAGAGTACCTAAATGCATACGGACCCATATATTTATTTATCAAGGATTCTAAGATATGCCTATTGTACTTAAAACGATTCTAAAATGTATTTCTGTAAACATTCACAACAACAACAACAAAAGAATAAACAGTAATATTAAAAAAAAAACTTCACGGATATACAAAATGCTGTAATGCCTGGCGTTTGGTTTCAACAACGTGCATTACAACAAAATACAGGAACCGTATTTTCCGTATTATATTTTATATCTAGAAAACGGCTAGTTGATTGTTTACGCACACGCAGACTGCACGGTTGTTGGTGGGACCAAAATTGTCAAAATTGTAAAACGGAGAAATCAAGGCACGATAATGAACTTGGCTATCCATATGCATATGCGTCAAACTACCATAGGATGGGTACTAGATACACAACACATTGTTTCTCTTAACGCTTTACTAATTATGCCAAGTAAGTTACTTCATAATTAAGTTCATAATTATTATGTCGGCAGATTACGCACGCATGTTATACACATGCAATACATTATTCATGTATTTTATTCGCTCTTCAAGTTGAGCATAGAAATATCAAGTTTTACGTACCTACTAGAAAAAGAGTAAAATATCTCCTCTCTCTGTAAGCCTCAAAAATGTATTTTTTTGTTTATAAAGTCCTCTGTGACACAGCTGCAGGCGGCTGCGGCTGTGCGAGAGTTGTCTTTGAACAAAATACAGCGGACCCCCAGTAATCCGACAAACGTTTTGCAGGGCAGTGTCGGACTATCGAGATTATAAATTGTAATGTACTATATTATTTAAAATCCGACGAATTTGATAGTCCAATAAAAAAATCGGACTAGGGAGACTTAGGCAGAGTACTGCCTGAGACCTCCTAGGATTATAAAGTATATACGTTATAATCCAACGAATTCGATATTCCGACACTGCCCTGCAAAACGTTTGTCGGATTACCGGGGATCCACTGAATAAAGATATAGAAACGTGTCTGTAACTCAGCCGCAGACACTCTATCATTGGTTGCGTCTGGATTACATGTTACAATTGTAACATTTAAAATTAAAGGGTTACGCTATTAACATTAAGGTCCAATTTAAAAACATTTATTTTTTATATTACATACACATTGCACATTGGTTCAGTCTGGTTACCTTACTCTAATTCATATTGGGATCTCACATAGTTTGTGAGAATAGACGCATATGGGTATTTAAGTAGCGGATTTTCCATTACATGCTACCAACAGAGTGAGGGAGACGGGGTAGTTATTGCTTCGACTAGAAATTTAACTTATTAGTCTTTTGTTGTGGATAATGCTGTAGTATTTCTATGTTTTTGGCCTTCTGAAATACAGCTACAATATCAGCTTCATTAATTTTCTTATGGAAATTAATAAAAGTAACCCATATATGTCCCACTGCTGCGCACGGGTCTCCTCTCCTCTATCAAGAGAGAGAGAGAGAGAGAGAGAGAGGGCGGGTTGGTGAATGAAACATGTCTTTAGAATTTCTTCTAAGACGTCTTAGAAAAAATTCTAAAGACATGTTTGGTTTCCTCACTATGTTTTCCTTGACCGTTAGTAGATGGCGAATCATTTGATTAGTACATATAAACTCCACAAAGTGAAATTTACATTGGTACTGCCCAAAAACAATCGTATAAATAAGCTAGAACGTAATATAATGTATTGACCCAACAATTTAAAAAAAATACACAGCTACCCACGTCAACTGAGGTTATAGTACCATTACTGTGTTGATTTTGCAAAATTTAAACAGGTTTTACAAAATTATATATTGTGAAATGTCACAATGTGTTAAGAGTTTTAAGATTGACACTATATAGAATAGCAACCCTAAATAGGAAAGGTGTGTAGGATACTCTAATGCTCATTTAAGGAAGCGTTTTATAATAAAGTGCTTAGTGTTTAAATATTTTTAGTACCCCTTGGAGTACTAAATATATAGATATTATTTACTTCAAGCGTCCATAGGTTAAGAAAAGTAGGGTACCATATTAGCGAGCAAGCCCGACTAGGGAAGGACCTCCACCTTACAGAAGACGAGCGATACGTATTCCTATCCCTGGGAAACTCCATCTTTAAGCCCTGGTGTAAAAAAATGGGTCGGCAACACGCAAGTGATACCTCCGGTAGGCGGTCCGTACTTTTTGTACCTTTTAGATACCTACCGAGTACAAAAAAATCGTAAATATTATATTTCTTGAATATTTTTCCTTTTATGGACTTTATTGTACGCGAAGGAAAATAAAGGTCATGTGAAAAATTGATTATAATTTAGACATGCATGTTTCACCTACTTCGAGATTAAAAAAATATACCTACTTGAGATTAAACTTGAGTAAAAACTGGGTATAACCAAGTATAAGAAATACTTGTTGATCGAGTGGTGCTCAAATATATTTATTTAAACTTTTACATATAATATAAATTTTATAACGACGGATTTATTGCCTAAGGCATTTTCTACCAGTCAACCTTTGGTGCACAGAGATAAAATAAGGTAGGTGCAATTCTTAACAAGATATAAAAAAATATAAGTGTGTACACGCTTGTATTTTAGTTATCAACAATACTACTTCTGTTGCTATTTTAGTTATTAAAAATTCTGAAAATTTTAATTTCTATAAAAAAGCGGTGGTGGCCGGGTGGGAAAGTAACAGATTTGCATGCAAGAGGTGCTAGTTCGATCCCGTGCGGCAGTACCAATGTAAATTTCACTTTGTGGAGTTTATATGTACTAATCAAATGATTCGCCATCTACTAACGGTCAAGGAAAACATAGTGAGGAAACCAAACATGTCTTTAGAATTTTTTCTAAGACGTCTTAGAAGAAATTCTAAAGACATGTTTCATTCACCAACCCGCCCTCTCTCTCTCTCTCTCTCTCTTGATAGAGGAGAGGAGACCCGTGCGCAGCAGTGGGACATATATGGGTTACTTTTATTAATTTCCATAAGAAAATTAATGAAGCTGATATTGTAGCTGTATTTCAGAAGGCCAAAAACATAGAAATACTACAGCATTATCCACAACAAAAGACTAATAAGTTAAATTTCTAGTCGAAGCAATAGCTACCCCGTCTCCCTCACTCTGTTGGTAGCATGTAATGGAAAATCCGCTACTTAAATACCCATATGCGTCTATTCTCACAAACTATGTGAGATCCCAATATGAATTAGAGTAAGGTAACCAGACTGAACCAATGTGCAGTGTGTATGTAATACAAAAAAAATATGTATTTTAATTGGACCTTAATGCTAATAGCGTAACCCTTTGATTTTAGATGTTACATTTGTAACATGTAATCCGACGCAACCAATGATAGAGTGTCTGCGGCTGAGTTACAGACACGTTTCTTTATACAGTGGATCCCCGGTAATCCGACAAACGTTTTGCAGGGCAGTGTCAGAATATCGAATTCGTCGGATTATAACGTATTATATACTTTATAATCCTAGGGGGTCTCAGGCAGTACTTTGCCTAAGACCCCCTATAGACCGGATTTTTTTTTGGACTATCAATTTCGTCGGATTATAAATGATATAGTATTCGAATCCGAATTTATAAATTCGATAGACCGTCACTGCCCTGTAAAACTTTTATCGGATTACCGGGGCTCCGCGGTATTTTGTTAGAAGACTAGTCCAGCACAGCCGCAGCTCTTTATAAACACAAAATTACATTTTTGAGGCTTACACAGAGAGGAGATATTTTACTCTTTTTCTAGTAGGTACGTAATTTAATATTTCTATGCTCAACTTGAAGAGCGAATAAAATACATGAATATAATGTATTGCATGTGTATAACATGCGTGCGTAATCTGCCGACATAATAATTATGAACTTAATTATGAAGTAACTTACTTGGCATAATTAGTAAAGCGTTAAGAGAAACAATGTGTTGTGTATCTAGTACCCATCCTATGGTAGTTTGACGCATATGCATATGGATAGCCAAGTTCATTATCGTGCCTTGATTTCTCCGTTTTACAATTTTGACAATTTTGGTCCCACCAACAACCGTGCAGTCTGTGTGTGCGTAAACAATCAACTAGCCGTTTTCGACATAATTTTAGATACCTATAAAATATAATACGGAAAATACGGTTCCTGTATTTTGGTGTAATGCACGTTGTTGTAACCAAGCGCCAGGCATTACAGCATTTTGTATAGCCGTGAGACACATTAATCATAATAAAAATATTCATGTTTTTTTTATATATTACTATTTAGTCTTTTGTGTTGTTGTTGTGAATGTTTACAGAAATACATTTTAGAATCGTTTTAAGTACAATAGGCATATCTTAGAATCCTTGATAAATAAATATATGGGTCCGTATGCATTTAGGTACTCTACCGATTATCTATTACACTGTTTACACTGGGTACACTAAAGAATACTAAACAAATCGTCGCCATCATTCTAAGTTCTTCATGGAAAAATGAAATTTATTCATTCCTAATTATTATTGTCACGGTACGAAACCTTGTTGGTAACTCCATAGGCTACGGTAACTTCTTGCCATTTAGAGAGCCGTATGATTGTTTGTCACGTAATTATTAATAAATAAATAACGCTTGTTCCTTAGACACTATCAGCACTCAACGCCCTCTTTTAATCAAATTATAAATAAATAATTCCCGAGACCAGAGACCTGTGGCCAACAGTGAGGCGTTTATGGGTTAAAATGATGATGATAAACCAAATGCAATGATTACCAATAAAACACTATGTAAAAAGAAGTTCTGTTTTGACGTAAAAATAGTAATTAAACTCGTCAAGTAAGAACTCAAAGTCATATACTCGTAGAACAAATTCATTCAGCACAGTTACATATTTAATTACATTTGTCCCGGAAGGGGTGGGCTTAATCTACCTACCTCTTCCGATAAAATAGCGCTATGGTATGTTTATGACTCTGCTTTATATACCTTTCACATAAGATTTTTTCTTCACGTATTTATCCCATACACATCGAAACTTCATTTAAATTAGCCGAATAAAGATTTTATTTAAACGCAACTTTCGCACTAGCATCGTGTCGCGGGGAACTTTACAAACATACAATCCAATTTTAATGAAATAAAGTAAATCCAAATCCAGAACAAACATTTATGAGTCACACTAAGTATTACCATCGTGTAAGAAAGGGTCTCTCTATATAGTGAGGACATTGTTGCGAGACGTCACAATATGTTAAAATAAATACCTACTGCTCACTTACCCGCTACGTTGCCAGCTCGTACTAATATATACATATCATCACGCCTTTCTCCCATTCGGGTAGACAGAGACTATGGTACGCCAATTGCTTCGATCCAAACATACTTTCATCAACCTCTTCATGCATGACCGTCGATTTTGGGTACTTTTAATTTAGTACTTCTTTAGCAAATAACTTATTTCATCCATCCTTTTTGAATATCCAAACCATTTTAACATCCCCTTTTCATCTTTTGTCACTACATCTTCTTTCAATTCTCATCGTTCTTTACGTCACAGTTTTTCACTCTGCCTAGCATTCTGACTCCACACATATTCCTCAAAGTTCTTATTTCCACTCGTACTTATATACTAACTAAATAGGTCCAAAGCCGTAGGTATATATTTTATCAGATTGCGTCAGTGTCTTCACTATATAGAGTCTTCCTTACACTATAGTATTACCCCGTAGCGTGTGGGAATTGAAACCACAATACTCGGCGCGGTATCAAACACTTGACTGCTGTAAGTTACCTATTTTATTTATATTACTAACTACATATGGAATGACACAAGAAACAAACCAGCGTTATTAACTTTTCTTTTGTATTATAGAATTATTTTTCTGGATTGGGTATACTTACCTATATAATTCTTTCAGCAAGTGTATTGTGTGTTCCACGTACTGTGCGTATGTGTTCAAAACAATAGAAATAGTTAGAACCACAGTTCACTGTCCATTATTATATAAAATAATTATGCCTTTCTATAATTGTTTATAATTGGATATGTATAATATTGAATCATTTATTTTCAGGTCACAAAAGCCTTGGAATATTTATACCTATGTATAAATATATATAACAATCGTGGACCTTATAAAAGTATCTATAATACATAGTGCCCCCTAAATTTATTTCGTTGATTGGCGATACTACGACGTTCTTATAGCGATCTCCTTACGATCATAATTTCGTTCTGTGGTAACTTTCAAGCTAGGCAATAAAACTGACATCTTACGAATTTGATACGCCATGGGATGGTCCCAGTGCAGCTAATCTCAATAGTGGTGATCAGCCAACTGCGTGGAATATACTCGTATTATAGTGCTAGTGTGTGCAACACTGTATTCAACTTCATTCACTGTTACCAAATTCCACAGAAATACATATAAACAATGGTTTTGTTAAAAAACGAATCTTCATATAGCGGCCCTGCCCCTCTAGACAAGTGGCATAAACGTTGGCATTAAAATTGGTATTAAAAAGTTCTAAAAAGCAAATGTATGGGATTTGACGTTAGTTTACGACATGATATCGTAAACTTACGTATTATACATTAACTTTTTTGACTTTTCGATTCGACTACCGTTTATGCCACTTGTCTAGAGGGGCTGTACAGCTACGAGTAACTCCGTTGCCGTGTGTACCAAGTCATTCGTAATCACTGAAACATTACGCTATTGTCATTTTGCACGATATTATTTTTGTATAGGCATATTGTAGTCGATGTTGGCGGATGTTTGGCCAACATATGGAGCTTCAGACATCACATTGTATTATATATTTGTATTGAAGATATAACAAAAACAATAAGGAACAATGTAAGAAAACATATTCGAGTTGTTCATAATTACTTTGAAGATATATGAAAGGTGTTAAGTAAGATGTACCGTTTATTATCCATTGACACGTGTAAGATACTTATGCAATCTACACTAATATATAAAGCTAAAGAGTGTGTTTGTTTGGACGCGGTAATCTCTGTTACTACCAGTCGAATTAGATTTTCTTTTCATTTGATAGTTTAATTTGAAGAAGGTTATTTAATATCAAACACTGAACTGTGACACATTTTTTTGTCAAGGTTTTTTGTCAAGAAATTTACAATAGATGCCCGAAGTTTGGAAATTGATGGATATTGGCGGTTTTTACACCACCGTGCCTCGGAAAGCACATACAGACGTTAGTCCCACTTGCTGACGACTCGGACTCTCGACTGTACTAAACAACGATTAAAAAGAGTGACCCGAGTTTCTTGCCAATTCTTCTCGAGGCCCTACCATAGTCAGCGAATTGGCCGTAGGAAAAAAGTATGCTGGCATTTGTTTTTATGACGTTCATAAGTATCATGTATTTAATTTAAATGAATAAATGAGTTTGACTTTGACTTTGACAACTCCAATAATTATAGTGTCCGAATTGTCAGTAAAATAATTATAAGTTTAAAATATGTCAATTCGAGCACTGTGTCCGAATAAATAGTGTCCGAGTCGTCAGTCCTACACCTGACCCTCTAGACTATTGACCTAAACGGTACTCGAATCGAAAAGTCAACAAATCAAGGGATTTGACGTATGGTACGTTCACAATATAATGTCGTAAACTTACGTAAAATGCCATACATTTGCTTTTTTGACTTTTAGATTCGACTACCGCTTTTGCCATTTGTCTAGGGTCTGATCTACTATACCTAGTCGGATTGCCGCTCATACGTAGTCGGAATACCGTCTAATCGGATTATTAGAGTGAGAAAATACAGAGTGCACTTATGTTTCCGAACACACATAAGCACCATAATAGCAGATGCAGAGGATAAGAAATTATCATAATACGTATTGTTTTAGCTTTATTACTTATTATGATATGTCCGTCATGCAATTGTAGTGAATTTTCAAATACATTACAAATTCTTAAATAAAATTATATCAATTCTTATTAATAAATTGACCAATGACAATACAATAATATAAAATTACACAACAGAACATATCAGACATTCCACATACATAGATGATGAATGTGAAAAAATACTGACAATTACAAACTACAATAAAATGGAACATTATGAAATGTATTTAATGCCTACACGTAAGTATCGTGTTATAACTATTTTAAGAATAAAACTTCTATCTATCTATTTATTCAGCCAAAAGACACTGCTGGAGATAGCGTAATCGCAGCAGCAGACCTCTAACAAAGTAAACTAACGACTGACATGGAATAAATAAGTATTAATAGTCTCATAGCCAGGTGCACTCGCTGTTTGTTAAACGATCAGTAGGTAAAGCATAGTGGTACTTCATCTTAGCGTCTCCGTGCTCCGAAGGGCATGTTAAAATTCGGTCTCGACTGATAATAGTCGTAAGATCACGGCAGAGGTAGAGAATATGGACGATCTAAATTATTCTTGACCAGGTTAGTAACTAACAAAACGATAAAAAGAAGAAGTCTCAATTACACAATTATGAGTTATATGTCTACTAGCATTTGCCCGCGGCTTCGTCTATCTCGTGTATGTGCCTATGTACTATTTCAGACTATAATCTACATCTGTGTCAAATTTCACCTATATTGTTTGGCTGTTCTGTTCAATTATGTTTCTAAAATTATACGTGAACAGCAGTTAAAAATTATAATATTATTATTTTTAAGAGTATCTGTCGGTCATTTCACGATGCCGGATAAGCATAAAATGTATCTTTATTAAAAAAACAAAACATCGTATCTGGTTTGAATGTAATTGCAGAACTGGTTATTTTATAGATATCGAGAGGTCGCAAAACCGACACTACCTGTGCCAAGTTATCTATAAAAACTACGTTTTAATAGCATCCATTGAAATAAGCTTACATTTTCAACATGTAGGTGCGAATTCCAATAAAAAGTTTTTAAATATCCTGACTAGGCTTTTTTTTATACTACTTGGGTGGCATGATGTTAAGCAGTTACCGTAGCCTATGGACGCTTGCAATTTATCACTTGCGTGTTGCCGACCCGTTTTTTTACACCAGGGATCTAAATGAGTGCTGGAGATCTGTACTCACACAAGAATATAACTACACCGCAGTGTGTTTTGATTTGGCTGTAGTTTTCTGTAAGGTTCTTCCCTAGTCGGACTAGCTTGCTAGTATGATGGTGCCCTATCTCTCTTGTATTTATTTTTATGTGTATCTAACTCATTTTATCTTTAATATTCCATTTATTAATTTCTTGTAGAAATTTTAACAATTTAAATATTTGTATTCTAGAACAAACGTTGTAAAATAAAAACAAAAATATTATACCTATACATTTTCTAAGGAAACGTGTCTCGTGTCAAGTTTATTGTTAGTTGCCTTTGGGTTGTAGCATGATACTGAAATTGATAAAGCTAAATATTAGCCATAGCCTTTCTCAAAAATTGGGCTACAAAAATTAAAAAGATTTTTTTGAATCCGACTGATAGTTTCTGAGATAAGAGGGTTAAATATATAAACAAACTTTTAAATTTTATATAAATACTTACTTCTATTACTCGTAGTAGGTATACATAAATAACATCGATTAGCCACTCTATGCTACAATAATTTCTCGTCAAGATAACTGCGCCGTACCGTTTTTACGCAATTACAGTTGATTGAAGACGAAACAAGCTTACCTAGATTTCTATCTAAGACATGACAGAGTAGTTTTACGTCGCCATATTGGTAATAAACTCTAATAACGATGTTAATCAATTCTGGCCATTAAAAAATACACATGAGTCTCAATGATGATTTTTATGATGCTGTTTAACTTTAATAAGTTTCTTAACACGTCTTTAATAATATAATATTGAACTTATTGATCGGTTAACAGTCAATAAGTTGAACTACCAATGGTGCGGTTATAGGTACTATGGATGGGTGATCACATAGTAGTATTTCATCTCAACGGTATGGACATCAGGAGATTATCTCATGAGGAATGCCGCGCAAGGAAGCTTCGTAATGTGGAGAAACGTTTGCCTCGCGGGCCAATTTTAACATTGCCTGATTGCCTGCTCAGTGCGAGCATCAGATGAGTAGCCTCGCCAGGCAGTCTAGCAATGTCGATACCCAGCTTTAAGTGTCTAGTCCAATAAGATCACGTCAAAAACCATTAGATCACGATAAAAAAAAGAATAATGTAAAATTAAGCAAATAATTCCGCTATTGATCAAATTTAAGAATATTATTATAATTTTCTTTCTGACAAATTCACTGAATGAATATAAGTAACTAGCGGCCCAAAAAATTAAAGCGAAGCGAGTACGCTTCGATTTTTTTTATTTTATGTAAATAACATAGCCTTTGACACTTCATCACAAATAACGTGGCTTGGTAAAAGAATTTTCAAAATTGGTTCAGTGTTTCCAGGAATTAGTAGGCAGTGCCTTGCGCTTTCGCTGTCTCGTCTCGGCGGGGGCACTCCCATGCCCCCAGATAAAATTAATTTACATTCAAGCGCTAACAGCTGCTAGTTACAAACGATACGAATGACGAAGTTACCCGACAACTCTATCTCTTGTTACACTTCTGTCAGCTAGTATTTAAAGTAAGAGCTCAGTAATAAATAAAATCAAGTAAATTGTCAGTGTCCATGGGTGTTATTATAGGCTGGGAGACAGCAACATTTTATCTCGCGCAATTACATGGAGCACTATCCACTTAATTACTTAGTATGAAAGTGAAAAACAAACATGGCAGATGACAAGTGTACGGTCTAACGGTAAGCAGTTACCGCAGCCTATGGACGATACAAAGGGCATGACTTACTTACCTGCACAAAAAGTATACGCTTATAAATGCTTGTAATACAATAACTGGAACTGGAAGATGAAGACAGCGTGGGCAGACCTCCAACAAGGTGGACCGACGACCTGGTAAAGGTCGCGGGCAACCGATGGACAAGGTCAGCTCAGGACCGATCGATGTGGAAAACTTTGAGGGAGGCCTATGTCAAGCAGTGGACGTCTTATGGCTGAGATGGATGGAATACAATAAATTTGAATTTTGTGTTATGGGCAGTCGTTTCATTTTTGTTAACGCATCCTTAAATGAGTGCCAGAGTACGCACAGGAACTTAACTACACTACTGTGTGTATTTGTTTGGCTTTGGTCTTCTGTAAGGTGTTGTTCTTCCTACTCTTACAATCCTGTTAATATTATAAACTAGTGGCCCGCCACGACTTCCTCCGGGTTAAACTATTTTCAGCTCAACTTTTTTTTTTTTTTACATAAGAACCTTCTCCTGACAATAACAAACATGGCAACACATTCAGCGATTCATTTTTATAACACATAAGCTACTTTTAATACTGAAAAAAAAAACTGTTTATTTGTACGCACAGGCGTACATTAATTTGTTTTCTGTAATAACCAATCATTGTAATTAATTTGTGTGAAAATTATGATAAAGTGTGTTTTGATTTGTTGCACCTGTTGTATTAAAAAAAAAAAAATTCAGAGAGTAAATATCTCCATGCCATCCATCGTGGCAATGCCGCGCCGCGCCGTCAGCCTTCTGTACACGTTCCCAGTAGACAGAGACTTAAAAAAATATTTTGCACCTAAATAACATCTCTCTATTTATTCGTTTCTGTATATTGTATTTCTTATTTTAAAGTTAATAATTAATTTTGTTCAAAGTATTAAAAAGTATATATCTAATTATCTAAATTCAACAATCATTTGAACAAGCAAAATCGATTATTCGCAATGTACTAACGATGCTAACATTACTCGGCGGTATGTAGCAATAATATCGCATTGCTACACGAAGCTATTTTGTTAATGACCCGCATTTAAGATATAGTAAGATAAAGCAAGGTTTGTTACGCAACTGGCATAGTAGAAGAAAGTACCCTTTCACTTTCAATAGGGCATTTTTGTCCTCGGAAAACATGAATGAGTGTGTGACGTCATGATTAGACTGTTGGTCTAGTAGATACTAAATACACTAAACCTAACTAACCTCATGTCAACCAAAGAATTCATGCTTATATCTTAGCACCTCAATCGTGTCGTACTGTCCAGTTTCATTGAAATTTTCTACCACATACGATTAGGTTGTGGAATGAGCATGCTGGAGGTTTTCCAGAGTAAGATTCTTTAAATTCAAGAGTTTTTTTTAAGGACAACTCCTACACTAGGCAACTAGCCCTGTGTCGCAAGGGACTTTTCAAACATAAATTACACCCAGATTCTGGACAAACATTTATGAATCAAACCAAGTTTTGTCAAACACTAGACCAGCAGGCCAGTCAAACTATGGGTGAAATAAATAAATTACGGGTAATGTTACATACCCGTAATTTATTTATTTATTGAATAGAGCAGTACAAACTCCACTTATACTATTTACATTCATTTTAAAAGTTTATAATATATTTTATGCAATGCAATTTATGCCCAATTCTGTTAGTAAATATAAGTGTTTATAATGTTGTACACTGTAGGTAATTTTTCTTTTATACTTTCCTGTTTTATATAAATGTTATTTCGAATTTAAAATTCAAAAGACATTTTTTATTGTTTTTTTAAAATTTCATTAAGCATTCGAGCAAGCTTCGATCGCATTTTTATTAAACCTATTTATTAAAACAAATTTGCTTGTAAATTATTACGTTTATACGTACAACTGTCTCTTAGACTATTTTTTTTTACTTTTAGCTGCCGAAGGTTAGAAAAAGAGGTCGATAATCATGTTCTGTTCAAATGAGTGTTGGTAAACAGATTTTATGAATCATGCTTCATGGTCATGCAATATTTCTGTACCTTCAGTGAAAAGTGATACATGTCGACCCAGATCGGTTTTTATATTCTCTGATTAAACTTATTAAAAAAAAATTAACTTAATTTCTATCTTATCCCCGTTGTTATAAGATTAAAAATGAATGAGATTTTTTTGTGTACATTGATATAAGTAAGCAATTTTTTATTGAAATTATTGTGTAAAATAATACTTTTTGATTCATACCAAAGTGCTCCGAACCGATCTATATATTTCTAAAATGTATTTTAATACGACTCGAGTTACCACATCTTACGCGAACCTAAAGCTTTTACTTCAATTAACCCAAAGTGATACAAATGAAATCCTATCACAAAACATTAAAAAATTGAAACAATACATTCTAGTGAAAAGTGTTACATTTGTACATGAACCATACAAACACAAATTTATTTTCATAAAAATATGTGACTAATGATACAACTGCTAATCAAACAATTTACACGTAATTTCATACTCGCAATTACAGAGTGCATCAACTAGAACTAATAAATTTTCAGTATTTGAAATGGCGGGTACAGATTTTTACGATTTTGCCATGTTTGCTAAAAATAATTTTACAGTTAAAATAACTAATTCTACGGGTGAAAAGTTTATATGGTTGAATGTAAGAGGAGTTATTAAATTTAGTAAAAAAAAAAACGGTTTTTGAATATAAAAAAAGTTACGTAGGTGATGATTATTATGTGATGTCTTACGACAAAAGGAATAAAGACTACAGTTTAGTTAGTATTAATGCTATTCCAAAATGTTACCCATTGTAACATTTTGGAACCGATTCCTATAAGTGTTTTAAAGAAAAGGGATATAATATCACTGTTAGAATACATTGATCCAAGTGTTCACGATTTTTATCATAATTTGATAACAAACTCAAATTTGCGTGACGCAGATCCTGATATTGTTTCGGATAATAAATAGTTGCAGTGCTACAACATATTATCTGTTGTTCGATTTTTGGAGACTGATTTTATACAATTTAAGACTGTTCAAGATTAATGATAATAAATCGGCCAAGTGCATGTCGGGTCACGCACAATGTAGGGTTCCGAAATTGCCAGTCCCAATAATGCGGACTAAGAATACGGTATCTGTGGTTTCAGCATTTATGACTTTTGAGAACATAGGACAGTGGTAACAATTTTGGTACAGTCTTGAAATAAGTCGCATTAAAAAGGTCACGAGAAAGGAGGTGGAAGAGGAAGGGGAAGGGGAGTTACTCCGCCCGGCGATTTTTTATATTGAATATTGAAATTCTAAAATTTGGTAGGTATAAAATTATATGATACCTAATATGTTTTTTTTCTCGTTCGTATGTACCTTAATATTAGATTCTGCAGGAGTCGCAGTTCTAACCTAACCTAACTTACTGATCAGGTATTTCTGCTGGTCCGTGTGGTAACGGATTAAGAATACAAATGTCACCACCCCTTCCATCCCGAGGGTGTCGTAAGAGTCGACTAAGGGAGTAAGTGTTAAGCACCGCAAGAGAGGGAAAACAAAACCAACCCGTTTGGCCAGCGTGGTATAGAAGGCTAATAGAGGAGACCCGTCGATGAACTCCCTGTCGGTGGCGGGAGGTGCGTTGATAAAATGTGGCCGTGGGCATCATCTCGAACAATTCCTCAGAACACAGCCCATTGTACAGGCGGTAGAACACACACAAGGAGGCGAAGTCTCTCCTGAGACTTAGTGGTTCATCCCTGTGAGCTTGGGATCATCAACAATCGTAACAGCGCGTCTTTGGATAGATTCAAAGGGTCCAAGCTGGTATCCAGGTGCTCCCGCCCAAAGGTGGCAGCAGTACTCCATGTGGGGCCGGACTTGCGCTTTGTAGAGCAGCAGTCTTTGGCCCGCGGTGAAGTACCACTTTGCCCAGTTGAGCACACCTAGCTTTCTAGATGCCAGCTTAGCCTTGTCTTCCAAGTGATGACGGAACTGAACGTCACTGGAGATGTCGACGCCGAGGATCCCAATGCTCTTGGATATTGTAAGGGCTGTGTCTTGGAATCGTGGAGCCATAGCAAATGGGGCTTTCTTAGCGGTGAACGCGCAAACTTGTGTCTTAGTGGGGTTAAATTGGACTAAATTTAGTCGTCCCCAATCAGAGACTCTTGAAAGAGTGCTACTGATTTCAGACACAGGTTTTTCGCGACTTTCATCCACACTGGAACGAGGGATATTTGCGCGGCCTGTGTAAAAAGTATCCTGGGTGCTGTCGTCTGCATAACAATGAATGTCGTCGATAGACAACATATCATTTATATGCAGCAAAAACAGCGTCGGGGACAGCACAGAGCCTTGCGGTACGCCAGCATTGATGTCCAGGCGATCCGAGCAACAACCGTCAACGACAGTTTGTATGCTTTTGCTGGACAAAAGCTGGTAATCCATTCGCATAATCCCTCGGGGAGTTCGTATGATGGCAGCTTCGACAGAAGACTCCGGTGCCAGACCCGATCGAACGCCTTAGCTATATCTAGGCTGACCGCCAACGCCTCACCTTGACTCTCGATGGCTAGAGCCCAGCGGTGCGTGAGATACACTAGAAGATCACCCGTTGAGCGACTGTGGCGAAAGCCGTATTGTCGGTCGCTAATTAACTCGTGATCTTCTAGGTATCCCAAGAGCCACCGGTTTACAATTCGCTCCATCACCTTCGAGAGAAGGGAGGTTATAGCTATAGGCCTGTAATTCGTTGGGTCTGATCTATCGCCCTTTTTGGGCACCGGATGCACATTGGCGGTCTTCCACGAAGACGGAACTCGCCTACTGTTGTACGAAAGTCCGAAAAGACGCGTTAATACAGGACACAGCTCAGGGGCACACTGCTTTAGCACCGCTGCCGGTATGCCGTCTGGCCCACTCTACTATGGTTTTATATAGCGAATAGTTGAAGTGCTACAACAAATCTGTTGTTTGATTTATTGAGCCTGTTTTAATATGTTTAAAGACTAACGATACCTACTCTGATAATCAGATTAACAATAAATACGTACTTAGGTCTAAAAGTTATGTTTTAAGTTTGATTTATAAAAATGTTTAATTGTTTTGCTACTACTTGTAATTCATAAAAAAGTGTTTATTTAAGAATTCTTTATTAAAGAAACGCTTTTTTAATTTAGTTATTATTTTATTATGATATTAACATAGTTTTACCCTTTCTATGACAAAAACGTTTGAAAATACTTATTACTTGTATCAATAAACACTTCGATGTAAACAAAATGTATCACAATAAATTCTAGCTTGTAACATTAATCACTTACTAGTTTGAAAAATACATTGGTGTTTAGGGGTACAATTGAATATTTACGTAGGAATTTTAAATAAAACAATGAAAAAAGGTTGCTGATAATCAAAATGGTCATATTAGTTTTACGACTTTTTCTCACAACAACTATTTGCAGGCAAAACATGCCAAAACACAAGCCTTATAACATTTCACACAAAACGGTAACTAAATGTGTAAAATAATTCATTTCATTATAAATTTAAATACACAAAAATAAGCAAAGAAAACTATAGTGTACGGTGATATAACTGGCTATTTTTACTAATTACTTAAATTCCGTGCAAAATATTATATTCAAACCAAGCTCTTTATAATCTTTATAATATTATCTACACGTACCACATATCGTTTTTTATTTTAGAACGTTAGAAAAATAACGAGATTTTTTTCAATCTTTAACCTTAAATTACTCAAAACTGTGATTTTTCACTTATATCACTTTTCACTGAAGGTACAGATTTATTGTTGTACTACTTTGAGTGTAGGTTTACTACTAACTGTCCTACTAGGTTGACCGTTCGCTTCAACAATGCATAATGTTAATTTTAACCCACTATATTTATGTACATGATTTTAAATGGTACTTTTGCTTTGTTTCATAGATTTTATTGTTAAGAATCATAGGCGTGAATTTATGTATATTGTTTTATCAAAAGCCTCAGTTTTCAGTTAGGTTTTTAGGTTATCGCTCATTAACATCAAAATGACGGATGCTTTAATATGCGATCCATACAAAATCGTATTTTTGAGTTTAAAAATGCGTGTTAAATATGCACATTTATTACATACTTACTTAAAATTGTGGCATTAGTCACATCAAACGTAGAAATTGTTAAACAATTGATAAATTTGTCTTAAGTTATATAATTATACTAGCTGTTCCATGTGGTTTTACCCGGGTTAAACTTCGATTTTGCCTTGTGTCACATTTATTGCTACTGCTATGCTCCCCTAGGGTTGTAATGTGATAATATCTAGCCAATAACAGCCCTAAAAATTTGACTATCAAAACCAAAAATATGTTAAGTACAATTTTTTGGGTCGGCGACCCGCAAGAAATGCCGCATTTATTCGGAAATTAAACCCGGGACCTAGTGATCAGCAGCTTACACACATCAAACTAACTATATAACTATTCCTAAATATTAAAGCAATGTGGAAAAAGACGAGCCCGGAGCAGGACTCGAACCTGCGCCTCTCGGGTTCCGGCCCAGCGCACTACCAACTGTGCCATCCGAGCTCCTACTCCAGAGTTGGTAGTGCGCTGGGCCGGAACCCGAGAGGCGCAGGTTCGAGTCCTGCTCCGGGCTCGTCTTTTTCCACATTGCTTTAATATTTAAGTGTATTTGAGCTGATTGCATAGCAAAAATGCTAAAAATATTTAATAATATATAACTATTCAACTACACTTTCTATTTTTTAAAAGTGCTTATTCAAATAACGGCATACATAAATGTCAAATTATTTCGTTCAGTAACACGTTAACAGCAGCAACCTATAAAAATCAATGCCATCTGACGTAATAATGTACTTCCTACAAAATTAAAAATGGAATGCCTTTCGACCAAAGCCACCAAAGCTTACGTAAACTTAATATGTTTTTGCATATCAATGTGTGAGGAATTAACTTTAATATCTCATAGCAGTTGTAAATTGCGGTCGTCATTATTATATCATACTAAATCTGGTGTAGATTTATATATCTTCACTGTATAATTAATAAGTTTAGTGCCCGACTGACAGAGTGACATAAAAAAATGTAAACACGCGATCAAATTATATCAATACGAATATCGATCCATAAACCTATATAGTTTGGTTACACAAACATTAATGAATAATTGCACCAACGACGCGGTGCCTACTTAAATCAAATAATAATAACAAATACTTATCATATTGTAACAAGCTACGCAATAGCATCCTTAAAGCTAGGTAATAAAGTTGACATCTGAAAATTTTCAAATTAAGATTGAAAAGAATCGCCGTGGTACAGCCTCATGTGGCCTATTTAACATCACTTGAGCCGCTTACATCACTATGAAGACAGGTTGCCCATGTCCGAAGTTCGAAATTGACAGTGTTAACACACATAATCCCTGTTCGGTCGTGTCGGATCATCGGTCATTTCTATGCCATCGGACTATAAGAGTGAGGTAATATAAAGTGCTCCTGTGCACTATAATAACAAGTGCGACACATAATTTCCTGCCATAAACAAAATTCGGTTACGTCAAATGACGTAAAAGAGTACGGACCTCTTAGTTTGCACACTCGACAGTTCTTTTTCAGGTATATAACCATTTATGACAAGAGTTGGTAAGAAACCTACATTCTGATCATTGAACTTATCAAAAACTTAAATAAAATGCATATGAAATGTTTCTTTCTGTTTTATTATGGCGAATGGCGAAACAAAGTGTTATTTTGGTTCGAATGTCAAATATTACAACTTGTGCCATCCTTATTTGTAATATTAGTATCGACTCTGTTTCAGCAATACTCTTTTTTTGAAGAGTTACAAAAATATCTTTGAGGACATGAGGAGGCGTATCCCCAAAAAATAATGTAATTAGACTTAAACTTTATTTACTTTATTTCTTGTAAAATAATTGGTACGTTACCAAAAATATCATTAAATGAAACTTCGTCGTCAGTCTACTTTTGCACTCATAGTTTATCATCTCATCATCATCATCTCAGCCTGATGATGCCCACTGTTGAACGTAGGCTTCCGTCATATGATGATATTATCATTTATAGTTACGTCAAAGTTATTACTATAAGTACTTTTGGCACAGTTGGTGCTACTAACATATAATAAAAATCAACAGTTTTAACTTTCTCTTGTAAAATAAACGCATTCTGATAATGAGAATAACGAGCGTCTGGGTGCCACACAAATTTGTTCCGAGTAGAGATCGAACTTACAACACTCTCTCGTGTCCATGGCTAACCATGTAAACTTCTACGCTATACGTCTAATTAATGTTTTCTAAACATTGCAGCATTGATTGGAATCTAGCATCAAATAACTGTGCTCTGTCGCATATTTGCTTTATGAAAGCGCATCGCATAGGTATTCAGTACCATCTAATATATAAAATTCTCGTGTCAAGGTGTACGTTATTGAACTCCTCTGAAACGGCTCGACCGATTCTCGTGAAATTTTGTGTGCATATTGGGTAGGTCTGAGAATCGGACAACATCTATTTTTCATCCCCTTAAATGGTAAATGTGGTCCACGCCTAATTATATCTAATTTTTTAGATAAAACTTTTTGTATTTATTTTTTTATGATTCAGCAGTAAAAAATACATACAACCCTTAATTGTCACCCCTCACCCCAATTTTTTAATAGCGATTTTACTATTTAAGTAGCAAAACAACGTTTGCTGGGTCAGCTAGTATATATTATAATAATTGACAGAATTTATTTTGCCTTCAGTAAAACAAATATTACAATTTTTTATCAATATCAAATAAACTATATTTTTTATACATTTTCCCATTTCAAGTTAGTTTTTTGAATAGTGCAATCGGGGCTAAGCTTTTCGGTGAGAAATTGCCTTCTAGATTTGTTTATTGATATAAAAACAAAAGTATAAATAACGCCTAATACGCACCTACTATCGAAAGAATGTCAATGTTATAAATTTAGAATAGTGTATAATTTGAAATGAGAATGAGAAAAACAACAATAATATTTTGTCATAATATCAAAGGGTAACTTATACAAGCATTTAAACAAAAACATGCAGTACTCGTATTGCTATATAAATACAGTTATTTAAAATACCTTCAGAAGACTATTCTAAATAGCATAACATTTCCCATCCTTGTGTAAACATAACAATATAATTACTCGGGGCGCGGCGTAGCGCTGTCGATCGACTGTCATTTAATGGTCATAATTATTGTTCCAACCAATCATATAAAAGTGGAGACCTATAATAATTGGCTTCATGTTGCAATTTAGTTAACATTATTATTGCTGTTATTCGCTGCTGGTCTTCCAAATAAAAAATAATAGAATTCTAGAAATATACAATCGTCTCATATTTACCTCTGTGAAATCGATATGCTATTTATAATAATAATATTTTTTTTATTTTCAGATATTCAATCCATACTGTTGACTGAAAACTAAAAACAGGTGCTTATTATTATTTAATGTATAAAAGAGACAGTATGTATTGAAAAGGTGGCTTGTCATCTAATGCCACATAATGCAACGAGGCCGTTGGAGCTGTAGCGCACTCGCCACACCAGAGCCTCTAGACAAGTGGCATAAGCGATAGTCGAATCGAAAATTCAAAAAATATAATGTATGGAATTTGACGTGAGTCTACGATTTAATGTCGTAAACTTACGTCAAATCCCATACATTTTCTTTTTTGACTTTTCGATTCGACTACCGTTTATGCCACTTGTCTAGAGAGTCAGGGAATCTATTTCTCATGATTGCGTGAAAATCTACAACTCCTGCCAAATTTATATGCAAAGAAATAGCCTTACTTTACCATACCCTATGCCAATTTACTTATCAATAACCTTATCGACTGACCTCAATATTCAATTAAAATTTACCAAGAAAAATAAACTAAACATTTAACGATCAAAAAACGATTCCTTAATTAATTTTCGGAACTATTAACTTACGATAATTGTCAATAAAATTAACTTAATATGGTTTTCTGATTGAATAAGTCAATGTCCTTTATCGGGCAATTATGTATAACTAACTCATTAGGCGATCGTATCGTGCCAAGTCCATGACCCACATAACACTTGTAACAATCTAACATTGGCCTTACATCGGTTCAATAGCCGACAACGTTGTTCAAAGCCCTTTTATTTATTTATAAAACTATATCAGTAAGGTATCTTTGATATGATGTTAGAATAAGATAACATAAATTTACAATCATCTTTTGGTTTTACAATGATAGTCGACATTAATTTAAGCAGCCAGCCAATGTCTGCTAATAAACATATTAAAAGTAGACATTGGCTGCCTGATTTCCAGAAGAAAAAATGCAGACCGAATCTATAAAACTTCGAACCATTTTTGGAACCGTAATAAAATGAGTGATGATATATTTATGTTTTATAAATATCAACATTATAAGTACCTACTTAGTGTCTTTATCATGAATTTTCCCGTTAGATTGTTTTTTTAGAAAAGTAGTTTACCGTTGCACACAAATTAGTACCTGCGTTTGTGTCAAGGCGTGGTGATTACCTTAATCACCGCATATGTATTGATAACTTCAACAAAGCAGACTTTTGTTTGCATGTAGGACACTAAAATTATGCCGTTGCAGATTTATACCCACTTTTATTCGGACACGCCACATTCACTTACAGTTAGTCAAATATTTGATATATATTTTTTTTTAATTCAAATTTTATTATTTTATAATGTTTCGTAATAAGTTAAATACTTTAAGTTGGTGGATATGAGGAGGGAATTGTTCCTAGTATATTCTCCGGTCAAAGGATTTCTGAACATCAGCCTCTTTTAATTATTTCTATAGCATTGGGTACCGAGCTGACCTGACTTAATAAACAAGCCTATTTGGTCTGATATTGGATGTCAAAACATTTTTTTAAATCTTTTATTTTATTGAGCCATTGCGTGTGTTACTGTTATTTATTATGGATAGTCATATTATACAGGTTGAGGTCGCTAACCCTTAAGAAAAGCTCTTTTACACACCTACTGTGGTAGTAAGCACAATTAATTATAGACGACTAAAAAACGTTGGCAGAAAGTCTAACAGAATTAACCAGTTTAATAATACCATCATTTAAAATGACTTTGTAAAAACTTTTCAATGTGAAACTTATTTATTTTTCAAAATAGCTCATTGAAAAACATCAGTAAAAATCGAATCATCTAATGTATAATCGAGATATTATCTATTTCTATTAAAAATCTTAAATTGTTGGATCAGAGAGTTTTCAAATTGCCGGTTGCGTTTATAATCATTTACGCAAGTAGCAGGCCACCTAGATATCTATGTAAAAAAGTGAAATGCTTTAAACACTGGCTGTTTAGGCTTCAAAAATACAACTTCTAAAAAAGAAATCGAATATTCTAGATAGACTGCGTTCTACCCATCTATACCATATTATACTGAGGTGGTAGGTAGAGAGGTAGGTCGGTGTAGGGGGGTAATATCTGGATCTACTGAACCGATTTTGGAAATGCTTTTACAAATAGAAAGTTGCGTTTTTTGTGTCATAGGCTATATTATATTGACAAACATTACGGAACGCTGGAAAATATCACCCGTGCGTAGCCGGGGCGGGAGGCTAGTGAAATAAAACTTTTATAATCTTATGATGTACAATAAAGAATAACCTAACTGAATTAAATTTCTACCTCCTAAATACTTCAAAGCTTGTAGATAATCATAACAACAATTTTAATCGGCTCCACCCACGACCTCGTAAGTCAATTACTCATAAAGGTCAAGTGCGGTGAACTCTCAATAATTCGTCTCCCACTAGTCACATGACTGCAAACTACTAACATCCTAGCTCGCGAAATACTACATCCTTTTTTCAATGGAAATGAAAAAGGGGATTGTTGAACGTAAGTAGATCAATGAGCAAGGTACATTTAACTAAGGCTTAATTTATCGTTGGTTGATTTGGATTTTTGTGTCAAGGAATTCACAACAGATATCTGGATCTGAGACGTCTATAATACCTGAGAAATCCTCTCGGATACCACCATCATCCGAATTAGATTTGTTAAAAATGTTACCATAATGAAAGTAAGTAAAAGTATTTTCCAACTCGGTTTATAAAAGACAAAGTTTTGAGGTAGAAATAAACATTTTAAAATCAACTGAATTGTGAACTTCCTCTTTTTTGAAACCGGGTAGAAAAGTGTATTATATTTTAATTGACTGCACGGTTGGTTCAGTCGCTAAAATGGTTACCTGCGCGGCATGTGTGGGTTCGATCCATAAATGATTGTCCCGAGTCTAGGTGTACTTTGTGTCCGTTAATTGTATGTTTGTAAAGTCCCCCACTACACAGGGCTTGTTTACAGTGCGCGAGCTGTCTTAAAAAAAAATAACCGCAAAAAATCTACTAGCTTACTGACAATAGGTTAAATTATAATTATTGATTATGCGCCAAAACATTAGCGATTACGATTACACTATTGTTATGAAACAAATGAGACAGTGCCTCATTAAATAAAGAACACGTGAGTAAAGCCTAAATGTTAATGAAGCATATCACCTGCCTTATTCACTGACCATCGAATAAAAGGCGTAAAAAGCTAAGGATATACGTAATCAGGACGTGCAGAACAGCACTATTACACGAGTCTTCCGTTGTATTACATTATTTATTCGATCATATTACTATTACGGAACTTTCCACCCAGTACCTTAGACCTTGTCATATGATCTACCAACACGAATTGAAATTTTCCGAGCTATTTATATATTAACTTCTATTGTAATGTAGATCTATACAACGTTGAAGGCCTCTCCAAATTCACGCAGCGTACGTAGCAAACGTATAAGCCGGCTAAAATAAATATTGCATAATATAAACAACATTAATTTTCAGTCGAATAATATCTGTGAAAAAACTGAAACAAAAAATGTTATACAAAACGACAGATTCTAAGATATAGTCTAAAATTCAGTCTCGTACGTGTGAACACTTGTGCTATGGCGAGATATAATTTTACGCTAAAATAGGTGCTGTATTATGAAGTCCTTATGTTTCGAGGCCCTACTACATCAGCGAATTGGCCGTAGGAAAGAAAATGCTTTTGCATTTGATTTTATTATATGATATTTTATGACGTTCATAAGTTTTTGCAAGCATTTGATCTAAATGAATAAATGAGTTTGACTTTGACTTTGAAATTCGTAGGATGACAATTTTATTAAGGACTAGGGGTCGCCCGCGACTTCGACCGCGTGGTAATTTGGAATATTTTCCCCGATTTTGCATCATATCTCACTACTGCTTCGCTCCTATTGATCATAGCGTGATGCTGTATAGCCTTCCTGGATAAATGCACGATTGACCATGTATGAGTAGAAAAATATTATATAAAAACAATTTAATATCAGTAATGCTTGGACTTGAATATATCTTGATCCCATGGTTAATTATAATAACTATTTAATTTCTGTGACACACACACAAACGTGCTCCATCGCACCACGTGAGGATACTCAGCTTTCCATAAATGGGAAGAAAACGTGATGCGTCGTCTTATCTAGAATACTAATTAGAAAACCATACTTAGTTTCTTAACAGAATACGAAGTAGAAAAAATCATGTATTAGATGATAAATTTGCAACGAACTAAAACAAATTTACTTAAATATTAAAGCAATGTGGAAAAGGACGAGCCCGGAGCTGGACTCGAACCTGCGCCTCTCGGGTTCCGGCCCAGCGCACTACCAACTGTGCCATCCGAGCTCCTTACCACAGATTACTAAATAGTTACTACGTAACAGATACATCACTCCCATACAATAGCGAACACACCTACGCCATAATAGCCTACAAAATCTTAATAATAGTACCTGCTGTTCGCAGCGAAAAGAAATGTACCATAAGTACGCGCACAAAGAGTCGAGATTGTGTTGCCCGCCGTGCGACTCACGTGCAAGCTCATCATCGCACGAATGCGGTAGGGTTGTCTTTCTAACTTTCTCGTACATTTTTAAGGAAGAGTACCTACACACAAGGAGCATTTTAAAATTACTAGGTACTACTAAATGAAGCCAGATAAAATGCGTCCCTACTTTCAAATAACGTAACGTACCTTTCTTCATCTTTCGGCAATGAAAAAAAGTATTTTTTTTATTTTTCTTTTGACTATGACATCCAACGACTTCACAATAATCAACCATCGTGTCGTTAGTCAAAACTTAATATACGTAGTGTACGTAAATATCGGAATAATGCGTTTTGAGCGGGAAACGTGTTGTGCGCGCTTTGTGTCGCGTGCGGCAGCCCACTGGCGATCGGCTCGGTTACGAGCTACATAGCGATAGGCACATAGCGCGTGACCTTGAGCGAGTGACGGAGGCCTGTCCTTACTCCAGAGTTCCAGTTTTTCCACATTGCTTTAATATTTAAGTATATTTGAGCTGATTGCATAGAAAAAATGCTAAAAATATTTAAAAAAATAAATGTTGTTTGTGGAATTTTAGCTAAAAGTCTGTGGAATTTTAAACCTTGTTTCATATACCGACAACCGAAATCGAACCTCCGCTTGAGTACGTAGTACGTGTAAGAGACACGTGTGTTTTTATATTACTTGTATAACTGTGAGAAAACTGAAACAAATAATGTCATACAAAACGACAGATTCTAAGATATAGTCTAAAATTCAGTCACGTACGTGTGCTATGGCAAAATCGAATCTTATGCCAAAATAGGTGCCATATTATGAAGTCCTTATGTTTCGAGACCCTACAACTAGTCAGCGAATTGGCCGTAGGAAAAAAGATGCTGGCATTTGTTTTTATGACGTTCATAAGTATTATTTATTGAAATGATTTATTGTAACTGTGCGGTTGGAGATGTTAAAATCATTAGGTTGGTATAATCAATCAATTTTAGGGCTTTTGTGGTGCGAGTACCAACAGTCTACCTAAATCTCGTCTTAGAAGAGAGTGTTCCGTCGCTTCCGCGGACAAGTGCCACACGAACGCACTGCGACATAGTGCAAGTGAAGTGTACTAACATAGTTTTAAGTTTTTAATACTAACACAGGATTATATTAATATGTACGTTAGTCTGTAAGGTATATATCTATGCGTTTATGCGACGCGATAATAAAATGATTTATTAGATTATTATTATTATATAATCTCCCACTTCCCTTTGTACCTCCCCGCAGGCGCATGCCCCTGTCAGTACGGTCTGCACTTTCCTGTCATCTGCGCTATTTGAGTATCCATATCCCTCTTTGGTATAATAAAAATGATTTTTATTTACATATCTGCATATATCTATTTTGACACTGACACCTGGATAGTTAGAAAAATTGGATTTATGGTTTTTTGACAATGTAAAATTAGGGGACCGTACTTACCTAAATGATAAAACGGAGCCCTATTCCTGTCACTCTGCTGTGGGTCATTCACGGATCTCTTTGTTGCATTATGCAAAATCACATTAATGATAACTTATTTTATTTTTTTATGACTATTTCCTGAGCTACTCTGATCCATCCTCTGCCTAAAATCTTCATCAAGTTGTTGCGTCGGCGTCGGTCTACTTCGGTCATAGGCCTGCCCACGCTGCATGATGAGTAGGATAGGATGAGGGCAACTCATGAAGCTATGGAAATCCTTGGGTGTATGTCCAGCAGTCGGACGTCTTTCGACTGACTAGATAGATAACTATTTTACGTCACAAGATTTCTTAATCACAGTATCAATATACATTTAATTTATGTATAATGACAAGATATATCTTTTTTTATGATGGTTACTTAACTTTAGATGGGTAGTCAAAATGCCACTCTACCGGTATTTTCCAGGCCTAATACATGATTTACAAATTACTTAATACATAATTAATCAAATGTAGGTACTATCGATAAAGTTGGCGCTCAACCATGTGTAAAATACTGGTTTATTCATGAAACTACTAGAAATTGGTATAAGAATGCAAGATTGTACGTGGTCTAAGGGTAACTGAAGAGACATAGCAATTCATTAAAAATCCAGTCAAATTGGCTCGGTCTGAATATAGTAACTGGGCTAACGCCAAGTTAGTTGATAGTACATTAAATAAAAAATAAACAATCCCGTTTTTAAACGGTATAATAAAATAATAAACCGTATCCATTCTTCAAATATTTAAATAATTATGGAAACGTGACTAAAAAATATACATAAATAAAGGTTAAATAATAATTTATGATGCTGGTGTTACCATGTTATAAAAGAAAAGAGGTTTCAAATTTGTAACTAAGTTAATACTTAGTTACAAATTTGAAGCCAATCTGCCAGAGGCCTCGTAGCTCCTAAACGGAGTTTATGGTTAAGTTCCTCTTTCTATTTATTAACGAAAGTATCGTTTCTAAAAAAATATTTAGCTGTATTAAAACCAGTTAGTTTGATAACAATATATTTTCACAAAAGGCTGCAGTAGATAATATATTGAAAGCGTCAAGGAACGAATGAATGGAGTAATTCGAGTATCGATTTATTAACAGTAGATATTAATCAATTAACTCGTTCATTGATAATTATAGGAAAAGATTCATAGGCAATGCGTTGTAATAAAAAACTTCACAGTTAATTAGTCCACCAACCACGTTTACCGCTTACAAAACTTACATAATAACGGACAAAGAAGAACGTAGAGACGCCATGACGCACTGCATTTATTGCTATTAATCGTTTTTATCCGCCCGTTCGGAAATCGACCATTTTGTAAAATACGTAATCGACATTCGACCAAATTAGTCGATTATGTGCCGGTTATTCGTTTGGTCAGACCAATTTATGTTCGTTGAACCAGTTACCGAAATTTTTAAGATGCTTCTTCCTTTTTAGTGTAGAATTTGAGTCCCAAGAAGTATATTTGCAACTCGGAAACAATCAAAATCAGTCAATAGGTCAATTAAGATGTATAGAAATTGCAATTTAGTTTGTATAATTTTATTTTTTTGACAGACTAGGTATCTACCTCATTTCCTTATTATTATAACTACACCAAAATCGTCTTACTTATCTTTCTTACATTTATTTTTCTTTTCTGCCCATCCAAAAGTTGCCTGTAAGAAATTGCTTTTTAGCGATAAAGCTACCCATTGTACATAACTGAATATAAATAATGTTTTTTGTCAAAATGTAATTGGTGTACAACAAAGAGTTCTATTCTCTCTTGTTTTTTAAAGACAACTCTCGCACTAGAGAACAAGCTCTGTGTCGCGGGTGAATTTACAAACATACAATTAACGGACACAAATTACATTCAGACTCAGAGCAACTCTTTGCGGGTTTTGTCCTGTGTGGGAATCGATCCCACAACCTCGTGCACAGCAGGTGATACTGCGGCGATTGGACCACCAAGGCAGTCATGTGTTTTATTCTAATCTATCTACTTTGGTAATCAAAGGTTCGAATTCATACATAGCACAGTTCGGCAGCGCGTGTCCCTGACATTGCATAAGGCCACAAGCGGCGTATACCACTTACCATTCGACGGGCCGCTGGTGGCGGACAAGTTATAAATTATTATGAGTTTCCAGTGGTCTTTATGCGTAACGTATTATGAGACGTGATATTATGAGATAGAACAGTATACGAAATTTGAAAATTTCTGACTTAAATTCATGGCCGTCAAGCATAACTTGACTGCACATTGATTGCACGATTGGTTCAGTGGTTACCTCACCATTTACCACTGTGCGGCGTATGACCCACATGGGACAAAAAAATTGTGTGATCCATAATGATTGTCCCGGGTCTAGGTGTTCTTTGTGTCCGTTACTTGTATATTTGTAAAGTCCCTGCGACACAAGGCTTGTCCCCTAGTGTGGGAGTAGTCTTCAAAACAAACAAAATAACTGATATATTTCTATACCTATATTAATAGTAGGTTATATTAAATTTTCAAAGAAAATTAGTCTTATCTGATGTTAAAAAAATTTAGTCCACCCATTGGTTCTCTACACAAATAAAACAGACAAAGGCATAAAAAATATGGTTGTTTTACTTACATGTATTTAAAAATTTAAACGGCACGTCTCGTTGACCTGGCATTTCGAAATGAGCAATTCTTGCATCAAGCACGCGACATCGTTGTATTAGCAGGTCTTTAGTTCATTTAGTGTTACTTGTAGTGACTGTTTTTGCAATGATTCGGTTCAAAACGATTTATGATAACACACACTAGTTGTTACCAATAAAATCGATTTATTCAAGCATCGTGAAATTAAAAATAAACCACAAGATTTTTGCTTTGGACTAAGAGACGGTTGAACTTGCCATGATTGCCAGCTAGATATTCAACAACTTGCTTCCTAATAATCCAAATCAGGTAAATCAATCAATCATCTCAACCCATAAACGTTTATGGGTTAAGATGATTAATTGATTTAAGTTACCGGAGACTCGTGCCAGCAGTGGGACGTCTCACTGTTTGGCCACGGGTCTCCTCCATACACTTGAAGGGTTATTAGCCTACTCTACCACGCTGGCCAGACGGGTTGGTATAGGGTTTTGTTTCGAATTTTCCCTCTCTTGCGGTGGATATTCTCTGTCTGACTAACTTCCTTAGTCGACTCCTGCGACACCCTTGGCATGGAACGGGGTGGAGACATTCGTAGGTATTCTTAATTCGTTACCACAGGCACAGATAATATAATACTAGTACAGATACCCCATCCCATACAAAGAATTGGTTCCCTGCTAACTCGGGCTAACCGTGCGGCTAAATTTTTACTATTTATACGACACTAGATGTCTATATCCAACAGATTACGTGCATACACATAAAATCAACAGATGGCGACACTTTATAACCGAATTTATTTATGTTAAAGAAATTATATTCTTCCCAAAAAATAGTAGGCATCTACACCGAACACCGACCATAAAGGGTAGGTATCGCTTATTGTCTCGGGCTCGGGCCACGTTTACTCGCTCAAGGTCACGCGCTTTACGTACGAAATATACACTTATTTTGACTGTTTGCTTCCGTATTTAACTAGCGCTCCGCCCCGGTTTCGCCCCGGGCTAAACAATTTATTCCCGTATCTTAACAGAAGTTTACGGTATAGTGTTAAGTTTTTTGTTGATGGCTTTAATTACGTATACCTATAAAATAAAATGTTTTTTTTAATTATTCGTGAAACTATAATAAACATTTTTTTTGTTTTGTCAGTTCAAATTAACAAATAAGTATATTATACCTACCTAGCATCTATCAATTCAGTACCTACGAGATGAGTCGAATTAGAGTAATAATAATATTTTCTGACAATTCACATACCATCTGAAACCAGGCTTGGCACAGCACAATAAACAGAGCTCATCACACAAAGATTTGTCCTGAATGGTAATCGAACCCATGACCCCCCAACTTAGTAGTTAAGAGTCACTAACCACTAGACCAACAGGCCAATCAGGAGTAAGTATAGCATTCTGTGGTATTCGTCCAACAGTCCCATGGTACTGGGTTCGAATCCCAGATTAATGTCCAATTTTTGAAATTTGTTTTTTGTAGATGGTTTTAATATCAGATAATATTTTTTTTAATTATTAGGAAAAATATAATAAAACTGTAATTATTAAGTATCAGTTCGAATTCACAAATAGGTAATTTTCTCACAGTAAGGATCGTCGATACCTTAGCACCGTACGGAGGTACCCGTATCCGGCCGAACCGGGTTCGAATCCCAACATCGGATACACTTTTTGTATTTTCTATTTGTTTAGTTTTTAAAATATTGAATCCCAACATAGGATACACTTTTTGTATTTGTTTAGTTTTTAAAATATTTATGATAATAAATCTTAAATTTTTGTTCATAATTTTGATAACGTAAGACATTTTTAAAGTTTTTTTGTTGAGAGAAAAAATATATATACCAGTATTATTTATTTTTAACCTAACTTTATATATTTTTATACCTAGTATGACCCAACAGTAAAATTTTAATTTATAAAAATCTAAAAATGCATACAGCGCCAGCGCCATTACTCACAAGTCACTCGCAAGTTTCAACTTCTTAGTAGTACAAAATACTGCCGCCAGGACTACGGCGACATTATTGAATTTTATAAATATATAATTATAATTTTGTTTTATGAGCCCTCTATTTCATTTTCCTATGCTAGTAGGATTTCTTAAAATATGTACGTATATGTTTCAGGCTATATTTCTTCCAGGTTTGAATTTTACATAAACGTAAATAACAAATCGATATATGTAACTCCATCTATTGGTATTTATTCGTACTAATTTTGATTTGTTCCTGATGAGACCCCATGCCACAGGTAACTTAATAAACGTACATATATTCCATTTATATTTCAGAGTCTCCTAATACAGGTGCTGCATGCTTAAAAAGAGGCTCCAATAACAACCACACAACAAGTACACAAGATTTTGGTTGTGAAAAAAAAAAAGAATTTTGAATATACCTACCTAAAAAAAAATATGTACCTACTTACCTAATAAATATAATAGTTAAGTTTTATTATAGTTAATGGAATTTAAAAAATATAGTAATTATATAGGTATACCTATATTTAATATTATTATATCTATAAATTAATCTCAAGACATGGTCAGTTCAAGACCAGGTGCTGTCCAGATCTTTTGGAGAGCCGAAAGACGTCGACTGCTGCATATAGGCCATGTGCAGTCGACGTCTTTCGGCTGAGATGATGATGATGATGACAAAATTGATAACGATGATGACAAACGAAACGACTTGTCAAACTTTAAATATTTATTTTTATCGCAACACTCAACGGCCGCCGCCTTTTGTTATTTGTTTCATTTAATTTACAAAATCGGATCGAATTTAAAATACTAAGTAGGTAGATTTAAAAAAAAGTAGGTAGATGTAAAATGTCACTTAGTTTTAAGAATGGCATTCCTTTAGAATACATTAAAATTTAAATATCGCACACCTGTTCGACGTGCGACGAATTAATAAAATTTAAAAATAAAGGTAGACATAAATCAGTGAGGTCATCAACATTTAAGTATATTACATATTTCTAGAAAAAAAAGAAAACTAATATTAACATAATTCCATACACTAAGCAGATGCTAAGTTGGTTTGTAGAATTTATCAATACGCAAAATCTAAAAGAAATGTATATTTTTGAATATTTCGCCTTAGCTTACGAAGTTAATACAAGGTCAAGTTACTTAATTTCAGATTTCCAAACACGATAATACGTACAGCCGGTAATGTATTTAGTAACAAATATTATAATCAATTATGTACGCGGACGTGAATGTGAATTTTAATTTCTATGTGTCAATCAGTGACTCGTATAACTATCATACATTGTGATTTTAGTTAGGATTAAAAAAATAATGGTGGTCGCTCAATTGAAAAGTAACTGACTATTATATTATTTACCATCTGCTAACAGTGAAGGTGATTACTAGTGGCCGCAAAACCGAAGGAGATTTCCGCAGGGGTATTCCGTAAGAGCAAAAACCGAGCCACCGCGAAAACCGAGCAAAGTCTGGCTGTCAGATTGAAAATCGGTATTCCGTAAGAGCAAAAACCGAGCCTTTTTGACGTTTAGTCAATAGATTGTGCCGTCACCGAGCAATCACAACTGTCAGTTTTCCATCGCTGTTTCTTAGAGAATCAGCCAGCCGGGCAGACCATCGGCCCGGTAATCGGACGACATAATGAGGACGGCGGCACCGCGGCGCGGCGAGAAAGCAGTGGGTGGATAAGGGTTAATAAAGAAGAAGAAGACGAACAGTTAAAGAAGACATCGTTAGGAAACATTATACTGAGAAGAAATTCTAAAGATGATCCACCAACCTCTATCGAGAGAATTAAGATGTTTTAGGCTTTAATCCACAAACACCCGTGACCCGTCTACAGCAGTCGGACATAATTATAAAAATATAAATTGCTATTATTCGTATGCAAGAACTTTATTGATGTTCTTTTACTTTTTACTTCTCAGATAAACATGATTTCTAAAGATTTCACCTCGATCTATACTAATATTATTAAGAGAGAGAGAGTGAAGTTTGTTTTTTCGGAGTTTGTTTATATGTAAAGATGTCCGGAATCACGGCACCTTTTTGAGAAAATTCTTTAACTTTTTAAAAAGTACTATATTGACATACTAAAGCTGCAGATGGAGGCGATTCAAACATTAACCAGAATTAGAGATTTGTTTTTTTTTACTATCAAGGACATCAGCAAATATACGGCCCGCCTGATGATAAGCAGTTACCGTAGTCTTCGGATGCAGAATTGAATACCATTTTTTCTTGATTAAAATTTTTATCTGATGTTGTATTTGTTCATTTTAATTATAGTACCTATATGTATATCTAGGAAATATCGTAGTTAATAATTGAAAACAGTTTTATTTTAAACATTTATAAAATGCAAACTTATGGCGATCGTAATTCGACTGTTTGTTTTTTCTATTGGTTTATTTTGATTTATTATGTTTAGCACAGTCCTTAATACGATCGTGATTGGCATTATTCTTGTTTATTTTAGTTATGCAAAGCCTTTTTTCATATTTATTTTAACTCTGCCTCGTGCGCGTAATGAATGTTTTGAAGTGAAAACTTCTTTAGGCTCGTTAAACACTTTTTGACAAAAATCATGGAACTCGCATCATCGTCACCGAACGCTTTCTATATTTAAAAAATAATAATTTAATAGCTCGACGATACAATTCACAAGTTACTTAGTTCCCACTTCTATCGGCAGTCCCTAAAGACTGCCGCATGATTTTTTCTTCAAGTATGTATTATGCGGGAGTTCTCTTTTAAAAACAAAAAAAATACAAGGAACCAAGGAAGTACGCAGTCCATTATTTCCTTATAATCTTAGTAGGATGTAAGAATTCCAGCAATGCACAACGCATGGGAAATTATTTCTTTTGTGCTGAATCAAGTTAAGTAAGAAACTTGATGTGATTGTGTTTACAAATTTAACGTTCATTGTACTTAACGGACAAATTTGCCATTCTTTACTTCAACAATCAGACAACTGAAGCTTTGTATCTATATCTACTAGTTTTACACAATTAATTTTATTATTGTTAATTACTAGCGAAGACTTATATAGTAAAAATAATAATATCACTATTAACTATTATATGTATATATATATTAGTAAGATTTTTTTAATGCTGAATCATAAAAAAAATAAAAACAACAAAGTTTTGTTCACAAATAAAAAATAAAATTTTTAGTTGGACCAACATTATTCATTTAGCGGTATAAAAATATATGTTTACCGATTCTCAGACCTACCTGATATGCACACAAAATTTCATAAAAATCGGTCAAGCCGCGTTTCGGAGGAGTTTGGCAACAAATACCGCGACACGAGAATTTTATATAGATATACTAAGAAGATGCAATTGTGGTCTATCACCTAGCCACCAACACCACGGACGAGTATACAATACCCACATTGGATAAAACCTAATGTAATCCATAAATGTTTGTATTGAGTTTGGTGCATCCGTTAATTGTATGTTTTTAAAATTCCTCGCGACAGACACAACAGAGCTTGTTGTAGGTAACAAGTCTTTTTAGAAAAAAAAATATTTCATTTGTCGGTTATACCCGACAAATAACATTTATTTTTAATAATTTCGAAGAATAAACTTTCATACATTAGTTCCCCTGACCTCCAATGTCGTGGAGGTCGGGAGAAATTAATGTATGAACGACCTCCATTTTCGTGGAGGTCGGGATACATTGGGTATGAAAGTTTAGTTTTCGAAAAAAATGGGTTGTGGATGTCTGGGAACAACCCCCGTTTATTTCAGTCTTGCATTTAAAATATACTTTTAATTATACCGATATTATTAATTATCGGTTTCGGTACAGCATGTTTCCTACCCGGATATAAGTAGCAAGCACCGTACAGGATGTGTTACAATTACAGCTTCCACCTCTTTCACTCTTCAAGTTAAACAGCTTGAGAGTGAAAGAGCAATATAGGTATATACTTACATACTTTGTGGTCTCGAGATAAGAAACTCCGTACAGATTAAAGCGATTCATTGATTACATCGTGAAAAAAAAGTATTAGAGAACCAGACAACATTAAAACATCTGCATTCTTGCCTTGATACAAATGAAAGTAAAGCCGTTGGTCCTACGCCTGATCTCTCTGTTGTGACTGATATTTATCAGCTCATCGTACAATCAGAGCGAGGGAATAAAGAGGGCTGTGTTTGCGCACACATTTATGCACTATAATGTTCAGGTGGCTGTCTTCTTCGAGATCAGCCGCCCTGACCGAAATTGGGTTACCGAAATAGGCTACAGTAACTGCTTACTATCAGATGACCCGTATGCTTGTTTGCCACCTAAATAGTATATAAAAAGCTACATTTTTCTCACAGCTTTCTTAGCATGGTTTTTGAAGTGAAAACTTTTTTGGCGCGTACTTTTTGGGTGAACAAAAATCGCGACATCGCCAGCGAACGCATTCCTTTTTAAAAAAAAAAATCTAAATAAATCTAATCTAAGTTTTCACTTTTCACTATCGGCAGTTTTCAAAGACTGCCCGCATGTTTATTTTAGTCCCAAACTATCTCTGAGCTAAAACCCAATGTACCAGTCGTAGTTCCGTCTTGAGATGAAACAAGAATGAACACACTTTCGCATTTGTATGATTAAAATTAATTAATAATATTTAATCCGTTCCACGACTTCACTATATTGGATAAGGAAATTAATCTAATCACTTTATTATTTGCACCAACAAAAAATAGAAAGTTATCTATGACATGCTGCGAAACGATCCAGTTTATCAGTTGATCAAGCAATTGATTTAACCACAGTAAAAGCAGATTATAACCTGTGTTTTTGATGTGAATATTTGCTATTCATCATTATCATCTTAGATAGGCATCCCCCAATCTTTTCCACTTTTGCTATCAATAGTTTATAAATATTCCAGATAAATTATTGTGAAACGGCAACATCCGTTGTCGACAAAAAAAAAAAACCTCGTCTTGTCGCGACGTAACGATTTAGAAATTGTTGAGGAAATTTTATTTTTTTCTTTAAGAAGGTAAAAAGGGGAGGTTATATTATTTAGATGTAATACAAACAAAACAACAGGGTTATTGTTATCGGTGTTAAGTCACTCGTCATAGCGTTTTTTAACATTGATGGTACATTAAACAATAAGGCTGATGATTTTTTTTTATTATTATAAAACCCGTCTACACAAATAGCTGAACGAAAAGCAGCTAATTCTGCGCAATTTTTTTCGAAGACAAGCCATCGACACTTTATGCGGAACAAATTGTTTGATACTACATAATGATGGGATGTAAACTGACGATATTATTACGTAAATATTTGTATTTACGCTGAAAATAATAAAATAAAAGTATATTAAATTTAAATTTATATCGAACCAATAATTTGGATTCGAATTTGTTTTATCGCATTCGATACGTATTCAAAATAAGAAAAAAAACTGAGACTTGTTTCAAATGTCATCAACTTAAGTATAGACATACTTACAACGTCAGGGATACGACATACATTATTTATTTTGTACTGGCTACAGAAAATATTAATAACATTTGTTTACATAGTAGTAGCAGACATGTGTCCATCAATTTTTTTATTATAAATAATACAAGAGAGACGTCATGACAAAAAATACATTACGACAGTCACGCGGAGTATGACTCATACAGCCTTACAAATAAAAATTTGTTATATCACATTTATCTCATTCTTATACGAGGTATAGTTATACGAGTTATAAATTAAGAATTAATCAAAAATATTTTTTAAGAAATAAAGCAGGTATAACTTTCGTATAACTATACATCCGTTATGTCAAATTGCACGATTTGGCAACAGCACCACCAAAAAGAAACTTCATAAAAAAAACGTATTTTGTCTATGACAACTGAATCTTTTTGTCAACAAAACTTTTTTCGACAGTTTTTAATTTTTAAATCTCATTGAAATTTTCCATAACATGAAGATGTTCGTTTATAGTATGTGGCATGTAAATGTCATCGATTTTTTTCTTTAATATAGACTGCTGAGTCAAACCGTGAATGTCCACAGCATCTTCTTGCACTTGAAGGAACAAGAAACGACTAGGTAGTTAAATTTGTGAAACTGATAGAACAGATTTAGTTACATGTGTGAATATCCAAATGTTCTTACCTGATTTCGTCCCCAGTATCTCAAAGCAATAATCAATTGTAGAATAAAAGGTAATCCGGGTGGATTACCTTCTATTCTCCATATTGAGATATCTACCAAATAATTTATCCAAAAACATCATACCACTTTTAGAAAACCGACATTTTATTTGACTTTTCTTGCAGCCTGTATTAAAACAATTACGTTATTTACTTGTTCTTTCTTCTATTGCTTTTAAATCCATTTTTTGAAAATATAAACACGTAAACAAGCCTGAATCGTAGTATTTTTATGATTATACTAGGTTTATACTAGGGTATGGGCGCGTATAACTTCTTAATAACGATTGTATGAACAGAAATGTCAGCGCTATACTTGGTATAAGTCATTCTTTGTTTATTTGTAGACATTTTGCTAATTCTCTGTTTATACTCGAGTATACTGTTATACCACGTTTATTTGTAAGGCTGTTAAAGTATACTGCTTACAAACAAATTAAATTAGTTGAAAATTTAATGCTGCTGCACATAAATTGAAGTTTATAACTGTCGCGATTTATAAAAATAGACTGGTTTCCTTCCGCTTTAGAATTCTCATGCGATCAATTAATAAGTCTATGAAACTCTCCATAATATCCTTGTCCATTATTCAAATTTTCATAGCTGTAAAAACTTCTATTGGAATAATAAAAAAATCTAACTGTCCTAAAATATTAATATTCACGTTAATGAATCTTGTCAAGTTCTAGAATTATACTAAAAATATATGAGTCAAACTATTAAACTATTTGTATCTACTATCGATAAAATTAAAAATCAACCACGTCTCATTGATTATGTTCAACACAAAAAAGTGGATTTGACTTCGTTTGCTTCTAAGTAATATTTTAGGATATTTTTTTTCTGTCTGATAGGTTGAGATTCTAGTTATTAATGACATGCACGAACATCATATTTTGTTATGGCAAAGATTGCCATATGCGTATAGCGACTAAAATTGTGTAAGCGGTTTCATATTCTATAACTAAATGTGTGTAATAAAACATATACAACCAATCTTAACACGACGGAATTACAAACAATAAAGCATGCAAGAATATAAACAGTAGCAAATTTGTTTTTAAATACTCAATACGGCTGAAAACCGACTCATTACAGATGAAGATACAATAATGTAGCAATATTATAAAATGATCCAAGAGGTTGGTAAGATATTGATCACGCGACGTCAAACATCTTAAAACAAGTCCAATATTTAAACCCGCAAGTTTAAAGCAAAGAACAACCTGTTTATTTACATTTTATAACACAATACGTGGTAAGTACCTACTAATAACTTCTTAAGAAATTAACGTAAGCCGAAATTATGTAGTATTAGGGTTAATTACTTTGAACGTTCTCACTAAATTCATTATGGGGCTAATGAGTATTTGTTTAAAACGAAAATCCCAATCATTATACTCGTAATAGGGATTTTTGAACACAACTTTGAGAATACGAATTTACTTTATGATAAACTCTCTATATTTAGTATTGTGCTTATACTATTAGAAAATAAATACAACACGCCAGATAATAAAACCAATATCAGTTAACTACAGTTCAAGTGTAACGCAATGACCTTTGTTGACTGAGATGATAAAATGTTAGATGATCACAATGTGACGAAAAGCATGATTTCTTTTGTAGATAATTAAATCATTTAAGCAAAAAAATACTTTGCTAAAAAGAGTAATTTCATACGAGTATTAGTAAAGGAACCTTATAGGTTACTAAAGATAACACTAAAAATTATAAAGCAATACGCTATAAGAAATACTTAAGAAGTGTAACGAGTAAAAACACGGTCAAAACAGAGTAAGATAACGAGTAAATACCGATACAATAAAACGTTTCTAACAAAGACCATGTCAATCGATTGATCCACGCAACTTAAACAAATCAAGTGATAAGGTACGCAACTATTGTTAGCATCGACCTAGTAAATTGACGCTAATTAGTGTAATTCTAAACTTAACACCTAACTTGCTTTTTTTTTATCTAACTTCACAATTCAAAATGTTGTGTTATCTACTATCATATTAAGTCATAATACCACCTTAATATGATAATATTCAGGTAAAAGTTATTTTAGGGCTTATTACATCTATTTCTTTATTCAGTTTTATAGATATGTGTTTATATTATGTCATCTGATGTATATACGGGAAGTTGAGCTCATACACTCGGAAAAGTACTACGAATGACCCTTCATTCAAGCCCCGTTCCCTCTGCGCCATTTAAATTATCCAGCGTAGATATACCGTTGATAATTTATCTAAACTAAGCGTCAAGGATACTGGTTTCAAGACCAGTTGAACATACGACTTACATAAGAGGTTTATTTACTTTTTCTTCTTTTTGTTTTCAATCACTCGGCGTATTAGCTAGGAGAATTAAATGCAATTATGCATTGCATACAATTTTCATTTAATAAACTAGAGAACCAATAGAAAGATGAAGATTTTTATGATCAATGCGAATAATTAAGTGTTGGCTCTAGAAGAGCGTGGAATATTCGATTTAAAAGCGACATTGAAAATGCAACTTTGGCAAATTAAATATTTTAATTAGCCTTCATATATGAGTTGTAGAAAATACAGAATAATACATAAACGCCGGACGAAGAGTAGAAGGCGACATGCAAATGACGAGATCTTTTGATAAAGTCGAAAATTATTTACTCAACTGTAAGGCACATTTTTCAACAAAAACAATATGATATTTGAACTAAAATTTGTAAGTATACAACACTAATGGGGGTTTTAAAAATTACTCCAAGATCATTATCAAACTAATTACCGTTAATTAGGGTGACTTTGTAATTAATTCTGCTTTTTGGAGCGCATTTGAATCTCAGCCCGGACTTGTAAGGTTAATGTAAGCAATTTAGTTATTCAATATGTCTGCGACGAGTTGAAAGAGAAAACGTTTGTTTGTACAAATATTTCGTCCATTTTGCGTCGTCAGGCAGGTTTTAAAGTCGTTCGTCCAAGTAAGTTAACAGAGTGAAAACAGTCCGCAATAGGCCGGTGCGTTGCGTGATATCTACACCAAACACCTGCCAGTTATTGCAAACCTTGTGTTTCAGCCTATTATCGCTCCTAAGTGTTGTATCCAATTTTTATTTTCATTGTACACATAGAAAGGTCAAGAACGTCTCTTGTAATATAAATGAACATCGCAACGAATAATTTACTTAATTATAATTTCATCATGAACTTCATTTTGTTTGTTCACACTCTAGCTAATATCAAAATCAAGAATTTCTGCGCTCCCCTTCCCTTGGATGTTTTGTTTGTCTCATTAATTGTTATCATTAGCACTCATCGTTACGTCTTAAACAAACAATTTCATTGTGTCTACCTCATTGTTCTCCGGTTGATTGATCGAAAATCTATTATCTTTTGATTATCTTTTGACTGTGCAAGTAAAATATTGATTTTATGACACGTCGACATACCTGAGTCTTGTGCATTTTGTAAATGATGGATGTGATGCAGGTGCGCATAATAATGGTGATGGTGTAGGATGCATTCCAGATCGGTGCAATTCAACATTGTCACGGAGCACGGGCCGCGCCGGCAGCCGTCTGCTCACTCACGCTCGGTGCACACTTTCACAAAACAATTCCACTAGCACTACGACACGTATCGCTGTCACATCACGTTATCTTCTCAAACTCCAGTACGGGATGGGCACACATGGGTCTGTTCCACCTGGAGCGGCGCCGCTCGGTCTCCCACTGACGGCGCCCACCGTCTATCGCTGCATCACGTGCACTTGTTTATGTTTCCAATCCTCAAAATATTCACACGTTATCGCGAGACTCACCCATCACTGTACGGAATTTCGCGCGACGTTCAAAGGAGCGGAAGGTGTAATCGATAAGGCGACCGATTCGATAACTACGCGAGGTTGTATTGCAGTGAACGGCTGCGTGCGCGCAACACTTGCGGCGCGCGATTGTATACTGAATGCGGTATGCGAGCGGCTGCCACCTCTCCCGAGCTCCCGGCCTCGACCGCACTTGTCGAGCCCTGGGCTATCATATCGAGCCACCTATTGCCCTCTGGAGAATAATGCAACGTTCAACGTCCGTTTCTTATTATCATCTCAGCAAGGAAATACGTCAAGACGATTGTCTCTTGGAAAAAGTTATTCAAACATTTTTATTGTTCGATCACGTTCACAAAACGGTCGCATGAAAGCAAGTGCAACGTATATAATAATTTACTTAAGTAGAATTTGTATTCTTCATACCGATATGTTCGAAGGACGCAATATTTTGCTCTAAAATTGTTCATGCGAATTTGTAAATCGCATGAACTATTTTACCAATTACGATTATATAAAACAAAAGACTTGCGATGTTCGATTATAAGGTTTTGGTATGAAATACATACATATATGAAAACGCGGTTTGCAATAAAATACCTAGACTAGCGGAGATTTGCGGAAAAGAAGAAAAAAATGAACAAGCGAAATATCCGCAGTGCAGGTCCCAAGGTTGAAGGACTTGCTCGCCGTGAGTACGTTGCATTACGAACAGACTTTCAAGTGACGATGTGTGTACAAATATACAAGTTATTGTACTTTGTAGCTATGTCAGTGCGCGCATTGTCTTCCCACATCAATAATTGTAAAATTGACGTAGTCTTGTCACATTGACGTACATACTTCTTCTTCTTCAATAATGTTGATATTTTCATGAAGTGGGATTTGTCACTGACCTCGATAATCTTGCAGCCGTAAAATTTAATTACAACAAAACTGGATTATAAACAACATCTATAATTTTATATCTTTATTGACTAGTTCATAAGTCGCTGTTTTTACATTCTTAGCTTACATGGTTAGAGCTGCATCAGAAATAATTTGTGTAGTAATATTTCTTCTGAGAAACTTGTTAATTATGAGCCACGGTTAGTAATGAAAATGTCAAGACGCAAGATACAGTTAAGACAAGCAAACGATCGAGAGAGCCTTGACTTCAAAGTAAGGGTCGATCAAATGATAATTGCAAGTTATTGTTTAACAACACATTCAAATTACAATCTTCACAGAGACCGGTAACTAATGTTTTTTCATCAATTGAGAGGTTTTCTAAAAAAAACCTAAATGAGTTAGCTTTGAGATTGGTGAGCAAATACTTGCAGTTACATTTAAATGAGCGTTTTTTATTATACGAATATGAACAAGAATTAAAACCAGTTAAAAGAGGTCAAACAAGGAAAATGTGTAGGTATTGAAAAATATATATATATATTCATTTGTCATGTACCTATATTTAAAAAAAACAGAATTATGGTTATAAAAACTATATAATTATGTATATAGAGAAAACGTACCGCTTTTTAAGCACATTGTGCGTACCGGAGAATGTTAAATTTGGCACAGCTAAACTTAATATGAAGAAGGACTGTGCGAAGAAAAATAATTAAAAAGTAATGGGGAAAAATCACCATCGAATTTCGATTGCCACAGAGCCTCTAGTATTATATTGATAAGTATCATAAAATAACACAATCGCACATCTTGAGAAACCATTTTTTGCTGCTATTAGTAGAGTACGTACAATTATAACAGTTAAAATTTATCGAAAAAAAAAACAAAATGCCTAAAGTTTTTCATTAGACAATTTTAATAAATTATTTTAGCGATTACTATAATAAGAACAACAAATACTAAAAAATCATTAACAATCGGACATGAGTTGTTTGATTCCTAGACAAAACGCTTTAAAAAATTACAATAAATTATTATTATAAAATCCGTGCTGTATTGATAAACGCCAGTTGACGTCACGATGGCATAGAGTGTACACATCCATGTATAAATCTCTTGGTACCTCAGGGGAGTAAGTATTGATATATTAATTCATATCTTAACGTAAACAAGCAAGTTTTTGGAAACTTCGTGCTCTCTCCAACAGCCAAATCGTTGCAAGCCAACTTTTGTAATTACGCTGTCACGCCTTAGGGCTTCAGATACTGACGGTTATAAATGAGCCTGTCAATTTATTGAGAAGAATAACGGTATGTGATAACACAGTGATTCTACATATTACCTATATTTAGGTCTGCTTAAAAACAAGATCTTTTTTCTCAAAAATCCTGCTTTAACGTAAAACGTATCATTTAAAATTTAAATTTAGATTGTCGCCTAAACACGCTGTGTAGAATCTACCATACAAGTCAGAGATAAGATGCCCTACCTCAATCCTCCTCTGTAAATCAATAGGATAATTCTTTTCTTTAAAGAAAAGCAACACGATAATAATATTATATCAGTAGCCTTGTCATCGCAATCCAAATTTTAAAACAACCATTCTTCTCACTGCGACGAGTACACACTCGTATTGTATGTGTGTATGTGGATATTTTCCGACTAAATATCGCAAAAATGCTGCATTTAAAAACATGGAGAAACTAGATCTATCTCAAACAATGGTACCTTATGAACTATATTATGACGTCACTAATGAATATCATACTAAAGGTATAATAATATTTAGATAAGAGTGATATTTTCTGTCTCCTTAGACAGTAAAAAGCAGTTGGATGTATGATGTATGTACTTTATTACGGAAGCGGTGACCAGCCCAACAGATTACACGTTTGACGAATTTATGACTTTGGTAAAAATCATTTTATTAATAATTTGACATAGGTACCAAATTTGACCTTATTTATGATGTGCTCATTGTTTTTTCAATTAAGTTAAATCCATAATTGCACACAAATTATAAATTTGACCTTAAAATTGACTTTACTAAATAAACGATTTATGATTATTTCTGCAAATCATACTACATTCCGTGCGAAATTTGTACTAGCCGGTGAAAACGCTGTTCTGTTGGAAATCTCTTTGGTTAGCCAATTGTCCAAAGGTTTAGAAGTCAAGTTTTATAATGCAGCCATGAAAACTACTAGTACTTATGTACACTGAACAATCACCCACCACAACCATACTTAGCTTAAATACCATATTTAACAGTAGTGCAGATTGGAGAATTCTCGCTAAAACAATAGTCAAATATTTATTTATCAACTTTTTGCCCATAAGATGTTTCCCTAGATACCGGAACCTTAGTCAATCTTCCGTAAAACACGAACTTCATGCAAATTGCAGACTACAATGCAATTAGCGTTACGGTGTCAAACAACACTCTCTAGGAAACCCGTACCGTACTGTCTTTACGTAAGCAATGTTATTATTAAGATCTTTTGCCGCTTTAATACGATCATAATTTTGGAAGCTATCTAAAGCTGTGGGTCGACACATTCACGAATCTGGTAGCGCTTTATCTTCTTCCGTAATGAATACGTCTGTGAACTTTTAACAATGTATTTCAGCAATTTATACAATCGCTTTCAAAAAGCTATGTTAGTTTTTCTGCACAGAATTCCGAATTGCAGTAAATGTAATCAGATTGAGGATGTGAAACGTTTGCTGATGGATTGTGTTCGAAATAAAAATAAAAGGGTCTATTTTTGATGGATTTAAACTAAATATGTTAAACATTGGTTCAATGCAGTCCGTTTTATCAGAACCAACTTTGGAAGCTGCAAGATATGTTCTGCATCTAAAAGTTTCTATAGTAATTTTCATAAATACTATGAGGTTGTGGAAAGAAAGAAAGGAAATGTTTGAGATTTTTTTTCTATTTAATGCATCTGCTCACTACACTTTCAGTTTCCCAACACGTTGAGAAATTCTTAATTTAAATTATTGGTATCTAACATGAAAAGAGTACACATATTTTTAAAAAATGGCCAATTTGACGTAAGTTTACGACATTATATCGTAAACTTATGTCTGTGACTATCGTTTATTAAATGGGCTGGTAAGATAAAAGCCACAAAATAAATAAAGACAAAGCAAAGCTTCATTAGGTTGATGGCAACTTATACTCAACAAAGACGCAATACAAAGTCGATAATTAACGCTAATTACAGCTAAAATTGTTTCAGTAAACGTATAATTTGTTCTTTAAAATAGTGTGATTTTAGTTTGACGTATAGATAGATAACTCTTTATTGTACACCGAATTACTTGATGACGTATGTGCGTAGAAATACAAAAGTTCTTTTGTTTATTTATTAATACGAATGTTGTGGTATATTGTTAGATGAATACCTACATAATATATTGTAGTTGGTATGAATATTTAAAATGGCCAAGTATGTTGTTATATAGATACATAATGTATTATCGTAGCCAAATAGGTATTTAGTAAGTAAATGAATGTAAATATGTTTTGAAAAATAAAAATTTAAATCGACGTTTTTTTTTTGTTAAAAACAAATTCCTAGATAAGCGCTGGAACACAACTACACCGCAATGTGTAGTTACTGTGGCTGTGGTCTTCTGTCAGTGGGTTTTGCTCGTTTTTATGGTCACCTACCTCTCTTGAGATTCTCTCTCTCTTCTAATTTTCAGTTTTCATACCTACATGTGTGACTTACTAGTGTGAAAATATAACAGTACCTCACAACCAAGTCAGTAGTAAGTTAAAAATGGCGCCACCATCAACGCCGTTAGCATGGCATTTACTGTAGTTCCTTTTGTGACCACTACATATATAATTTTGTAGCACTATACTGTACAGTTCTCAGTTTTTAGTTAACGACAGTATGAATATTGAAAAGACAACCTCTTCCGTATAGCTGTATTATCAGAAACCGTTTTGTTATTTAGTTTATCTTTATTCAAAAATTACTATCAATCTTGTCAAGTCTGTAAAAAAAAGGCATTTATATCCCGAATCTAAAGAGTAAATTAAAGCTTATTAACCGACTTCAAAAAGAGGAGGTTATCAATTCGTGTGTATTTTTTTTTTTTATGTTTGTTACCGCATATCTCCGTCATTTATGGACCGATTTGAAAAAATCTTTTTTTGTCTGACTGGATATAGGTACTTCCAGTTTGGTCCCATTACCATTAAAAGAAAGTTCTGATGATGGGATCCATGAGGAATTGAGGGAACTCCTCAAAAGTTATAGGTACACATATAGCAATTTCAATATTTTTAACAACTAATCAATCATTTGCATTCAGAAAGTGTAATTTGGTGAAGTAAAACTGATGAAGAAGACCACATATGGCCATCTGAACTTTTCAATAATAAGTATTTTACTGATGGCGATTAGATAAGTTTTGGTTATTGTTGCTAAGCAACTATTCATAAGAAATAATGACGTGAATGAATTTAGCGCGGATTGCACAGATTAAATATTGCTTTTAATACCTACTTGACCTGTGTTCAGCCCGACGCTCAGTCGATTTTATTCGATTGCATTTTATTTTATGAACTTGCCGTACTGAAGTCGGTTTTTTTTTGTTAAAATTATTTTGTTTTTCTTTACGAAATTGACAAATAAATATGCGACTAGCCTAATGGTATCTCAGTGGTTACAGTAGCCTAATGAGCTTTTGTTAAATTTCTTAGGTGGTAAACAAGCATACGGCCCGCCTAATATTAAGCAGTTATCGTAGCCTATGGACGCTTGCAACGCCAGAGGTATTACTTTTGTGTTGCCAACCCATTTTTTTAACATAAGACATTTTTTTTTGTAGGAGGGAAATGCTTTACGCATACCGCCCCGGAAAAGCGGGACGGTTATGTCGGACTCTCTGGCCTAAAGATTAAATATTCCATATTGGGCACCCGTTTTAATGGCACCTGAGTGAATGGCACCTTTGGCACCTACCGATATTTTTCGCAGGTGCCATTAGTGGAACAACACCTGCGAAAAATATCGGTAGGTGCCCAATGTGGAATACCTTAGGTGCCATTCACTCAGGTGCCATTAAAACGGGTGCCCAATATGGAATACTTCCTAAAGATGGTAGGCGGCCGGCATACCGACTAAAACCCCCCTGTGCACCTACACCCACCCGCCTTCGTGGGTGGACCACCAAAACCTAATATGACATCAGTGGTCCAGCCAGCATGTAGTATCCCTGGGTTAAGAATACGTTTCTTCCAAAAAGCATACCTAAATGTGCACTGGAAACCTGCATTCACATACAGTAACACAACTACACCGCTGTGTAGTTATTTCGCTTTGGTTTTCTGTAAAGCAGTGGTGGTTTGTTCTGAGAAAGTAATCTGTCCATTTTATATGTGCATGTTTGTGTATTACGAAACAAGGCACATGCTTACTTATTATTATTATTATAGATACTTTCGATGTCAATAAAGCACGTGTCGGTGTTGTAATGTGGTTGCTTTTACAGTTCTCTTTTAGTGAGTAGAATTTTAATTAAGTTCCTATATCGAGTTGATATTAACAGAAGACTTGATGACAGCTCGACAATATATTCGGAAATAATGTCATAATTATAATTCTTTTTTTCGCTGACAATTCGGACACCATCATTATTGAAGTGATTAGTTGTTAGTACAGTCAGAAAAAAGTTTTAAAATATAATATGTAGAAATAATACCGACTTAATTTTAGTATATTTTTTCCATAATAATTATATTATTTTTATCTGACTATACTAAACAATTTCAATAATGTGGTGAATTGTCAGTAAAAAAAAAAAAAAAATGTGTCAATTCGGACACTGTCCGAATATATTGTGTCCGAATCGCCAGCAAGTCTAAAATACAATGCAAACATTTTCTGTGTATTTAGTATTTTTAAGCCTTTATTATTGCATGCGTATGGACGCTGCAGTTACTACGGTACCTAAGTATATAACTGCTTACCATCCGTCGGGCCGTAGGTATGCTTATCTGCCACATAGAAATTAAAAAAAAATGGTAAGGAGCGAAATAAACAAATGGGTTGGCAACACATAAGTGATACCTCTGGTATTGCGTAATAAATATGCTACTATAATATTATAAACGCGAAAGTTTGTAAGTATGGATGGATGGATGTTTGTTACTCTTTCACGTAAAAACTACTGAACGGATCTAGATGAAATTTGCCACAAAGATAGATTATGGTCTGGAATAACACATATGCTACTTTTTACAGCGATAACCGACATAAAATATAAGCGTTCATATCATCAAAAAATCCATCACCCAAGTGGTAAAAAAAATATAACAACAGCTGTTATATATACATATAGCACACACCCACATTAATGTAAATAGCTACTGGACCACTGCCCTTTTACCGGCATTGATAACGCTGTTCGCGAAAAGTCGTCAAGCATTCTATTATTATAGCTACGGATATATGTATTATTGTGGGTCACTGTTGAAAGTTTACACTTATCGTCTCCTTGAACCGTTATTATAATACGAACGTTGACCAACTAATCAATTTTGCTGCATGTATAGTCTAGTGGTTAAAATGGCCAGTATCACTGGGCTGAGCAGGATTTAACGTCAGCGCCGGCCCTGGCCACTGTAAAAATGCCGCTCCTGCGCACTGTAAAAATGCCGCTCCTACGCACTGTAAACATGCCGCTCCTGCGCACTGTAAAAATAATTATCATTAAATTTCTCATAATTTTTTCGTCTAAATAATGAAAGAAAATCTTATTAACTTTAATTTAAAGAAGTTTTTATCACGATGGCAGTTGCGGCAAAATTCAGAGGGTTAGAAAAAAATATTCTCGTCATCGAAATAACAAAGTGTATTTATTTCTCTAACACTCCGAATTTTACCGCCCCTGTTAATTTGCCGCCCTGGGCATTACCCGGTTGCCCCTATATTAAATCAAGGGCCTAGTGCTGAGCATTGAATTTTCCATTCTCATATTATGTTACAAAACTAATCCCTAAATGTTTGTTACGAGTCTAGGTGTAATTTTTGCCAGTGAATTTGCTGTTTGGAAAGTACCCGTGATACAGGACTTGATCCCTAGTGCAGGAGTCGTCTTTCCATTATAGAAAAAAATATTGCTACACACGACACACATATCTGAACGCAAAGAGTAGCTAAAAGAACTAGGAAACCATAGAAGCAAACAAGCTCGATGGCCACAATAGACTACAGCTACAGACTGGTCTGCCCCTCTAGACAAGTGGCTTAAGCGATAGTCGAATCGAAAAGTCAAAAAATAAAATGTATGGAATTTGACGTGAGTCTACGATTTAATGTCGTAAACTTACGTCAAATCCCATAAATTTTCTTTTTTGACTTTTCGATTCGACTATCGCTTATGCCACTTGTCTAGAGGCTCTGTTAGTTAGTGACCCTGACTGCTACGCGCCGCAGTGCCGTAGGGCGCGGGTTTGAGCCGCAACCAGGGACATATGTTTGTGTGATCCATAAATGTATATTACGAGCCTGGGTATAATTTGTGACCGTGAACTGTATGTTTGTAAAGTCCCCCGCGACACAGGACTTGTTCCCTAATGTGGGTGTTGTATTAAAAAAAAACTTAAATATATATATATGTACTTAAATATATGTGTGGGTCATAGTGTGTATCCTTACTAATATTATAAATGTGAAAGTTTATGAGTATCGATGTTTGTTACTCTTTCACGCAAAAACTACTGAACGGATCTGGATGAAATTTGTCACAGACATAGATTATAGTCTGGAATAGCATATAAGCTATTTTATCGCGATAACCGACATCTACGCGGGCGGAGCCGCGGGTAACAACTAGTATTTTTATATTACATTTCCATTTTTATATATAATTTGACCTAACAGTGAAATTGTTTAAAGTAAGTATAGTATAAAAAGGGCCTTATTTTATAGTCTATAGTTATTATTAAATTTGTTAAAGTACGAGTATATTAAATTACATGCCATCTGCTAACAGTGAAGGAAAACATCATGAGGAAACCCACGTGTCTTAGAACTAAAGACATATTAGATTCACTAACCCACATTAGGTCAGCGTGTTTGAATTAAGGCCAATACCTATCTCTCTATCCTCTCCTCTATCAAGAGAGAGAGAGCTTTCTCTTGATAGAGGAGAGGAGACCCGTGCCCGGTAGTGGTACATATATGTATTGTCATTATTATTATGTATTTATTATATTAAATGAGTAAGTGATTATAAACGATGTACAGATCTCGCTGGAAATGTTCACAAGTTGTGTAAAGATAATGAGTTATGACCTTTTGTTTACGGTTGCTATTTAAGGACACTGACACGTTTTTGTTAATTTTGTTTTGTAAATAAAAAGGTTATATTATATCTTTTTGTTTTAAAGTTAACAAGTAATAAAGTGATTTTAAGTAATTTTGTCGCCGAGCTAAGTGTGCGAATGCAAATTTGACCTTAGCGACCAAAATCACTTAACTAAAAAACGTTATGAGGTCATTGTGTCACTTTATTTATCCGGAGACCATGTGCAATAAAGCGTTGTTTTACCATATTACATACATACATTACCTAAATCATCATGCCTGTCGCCCTTTGGGGTAACCAGAAACGCCAATTGCTTCGATCTAAATGCAGATATACTTCTTTGGCTTCGTTAAATCAATATATATCGCCATATAAATATATATAAACGCGACCCAGAGAGTATGTCTAAGGTTGGGACCTATCTCCAGTTTTTTTTTTTATAAAAGACAACTCCCGCACTAGAGAACAAGCTCTGTGTCGCGGGGAACTTTACAAACATACAATTTACTGAAAAAAATTTTGTCCTGTGTGGGAATCAAACCCTCAACCTCGTGCACAGCAGGCGCATACTGCAGCTACAGGTGGCCAATACTGGACCACCGAGGCAGTCTCTAAGTCTGAGTCTCTAAGATATGTAAGTAACTAATACAATTAGGTTTGTTTCAATTGCCGCACTTGTACCGCACACCACCAAGTCAGGTGCCAATTGGGCCGATTGGGAAATATCGCAGATATAAAATAAATCATCATCATCATCATCATCTCAACCCATAAACGTCCCACTGCTGGGCACGGGTCTCCTCCAAACTCCAAATTTGGAGGGATATTAGCCTACTATACCACGCTGGTCAGACGGGTTGGAATAGGGTTTTATTTCGAGTTTTCCCTCTCTTCCGGTGGATATTGTCTGCTAGACTTACTCCCTTAGTCGACGCTTACGACACCCTCGGGATAGAAGGGGGTAGTGACATTTGTATTCTTAATGCGTCACCACACGGATAATATACGGATATAAAATAAATAGATAGGTTTAATTTTATTTTATTTCAACTTAATCTTACTAATCAATACCAACCAATACCAAACCCCCGCACTCAAATGTGATGCGCACACAAATTGCAAAACGGTGGGCCTGGTGACCAGTGGCACAGATATTATATATCTATTTCTGGCACCAGTCCTTCACAAATGCAAAGCTAATTCGAACAACTTGTTTAACCTTACTATATGTACCTATATAGCTATTAAGATGCCTTATGTGAAGGATAATAAAGATTTTTATTATTATTATTATTACCAACAATGCGAAAGTTTTGATGACGAATGGTTGGATGGATAGATGTTTGTTACTCAATTACGTCAAAACAGCTGAATAAATCATTGGCACAGAGATAGATTATTATTATTCCCTTTATTAAACTTTTATCTCTAAATTACATTTTTAAATACATACATTATTATGTCTCTCTTTGTCACGGGTACTTTTCCACTATGAAGAAAAATACCCACCGGCTGATTCTTTAAGAAACAGCGATGGCAAACTGACAGTTGTGATCGCAAACTGACAGTTGTGATTGCTCGGTGACGACACAATCTATTGACTAAACGTCAAAAAGGCTCGGTTTTTGCTCTTACGGAATACCGATTTTCAATCTGACGGCCAGTTTTTGCTCGGTTTTTGCTCTTACGGAATACCCCTGCCGGGCCTTTGGAAGGCTTACGCGGGGACATAGGTCCAACACGCAGAGGCCCTTGGAGAATTTTAATCTAAAATGGGATGAGACACTTACTGTAGCCATATCATTGCTGCACTATAACAGTACAACCATGATACGACTAACGTAGGTGTAGAGCTATTGTAACACTGTTAGGTAGTATCTAATATTGCTGGGCTATGGGGTTGAGTGTTTCATGGGCTGGTTTAAAAAATCTATATAATAGAACGGCGCCTGCCATTGTTTCATTGACTTTAAATGTGGAAACGTAAATTAGGCAGACGGTGATTTGCCTATACACTAGATGGGCCCCTTGAAACAACCGACATGAGCAACAGCCCACAGGCACATTATTATTAGATACTAGCTGTTGCCCGCGGCTCCACCCGCGTGGATGTCGGTTATCGCTGTAAAAAGTAGCTATGTGTTATTCCAGACCACAATCTATCTCTGTGCCAAATTTCATCCAGATCCGTTCAGTAGTTTTTACGTGAAAGAGTAACAAACATCCATCCATCCATACTCACAAACGTTTTTACACATTTATAATATTAGTAAGGATAAAGATTATTATAGAGTCTGGAATAGCATAAAAGTTTTTTATCCCGGAAAAATCCCTGTTTCCGTGGAATTGTATGCGTGGACGAAACTGCGAGTGGATGCTAGTTTAAAAATATATAATATTATTGTTTATTTAACGTTATGGAGAGGAAATGCACGTGCGTTTGTTGATAGTAATATTTGATAACATTAAATTGTAACGTACTTACATCGTATAAATGTGTTGATACAAAGAACGATAAGTTTTTTACACAACACATGCAAGGTAAACCTTATTAAAATGAACATATCAAGAATGAGAGAAGAATCTAGGGATTGCAAAATCTGTTCTTTTTTTGTTTTTTCAAATCGCAAAATCCGGATTTTATAAAAATTCGAACTGTCCGGATTTTCTTTAATAAAGACCGGATAATCCAAATTTCTTATTTCAAATCATAAAGGTAATTTTATACATAACTAGCTGTTGCCGGCGGCTCCGCCCGCGTGGATGTCGGTTATCGCTGTAAAAAGCAGTAGCCTATGTGTTATTCCAGACCATAATCTATCTCTGTGCCAAATTTCATCCAGATCCGTTCAGTGGTTTTTACATGAAAGAGTAACAAACATCCTTTCATCCATCCATCCATCCATCCATCCATCGACCCATCCATCCATCCATACTTACAAACTTTCGCATTTATAATATTAGTAGGATTATACATAATTTATGAATTACACTAGAGGTCACCCGGCGGTCAAAATTTGACTATAATAATTGCTTTCTCCAGTCTTTTGAAGTTTGCACTTAACGTACTCGTAACCCAAATGTCATTCAAAGTCGTTCAGTAGTTTTTACGTGAAAGGGACCAAACATCCATCATCACAAACATTCACCTTTATATAGTAGGATATTTATTTACTTTGTGTCCGTGAACAGTATGTTTGTAAAGTCTCTAAGTGTTATCTGTAAGAGAAGGAAAAGAAATATAAATTGAGTTAATTTTAAGTATTTATCCACCACATTGAACGGAAATGTAACAAAAAGCGCAAGCATTTAGTAAGATAACAAGCTGAAACTTTCCAAAGCCGTTTAAAGATAAATGAGACTAGCAACTTGTCAGTCTCGGCAAGTAGGAGAGCTTTGTTTGTCTATATGTCACTACGACATGTCGGAAACGACTAAGTAAAAGCTGGATATATTATATTATACCTTTGATTTGCGGCGTCTTAGGTATTCAATACGAATATCTCCTCATTAACGGAGTTCCTTTTTCTTATAAACAATTGATACGATAGAAGCCAATGTCTAGCAGTAGATGTCTTTCGACTGCGATGGGGATCATGATGACAATACAAAGACGAGTTTTAATTTATCTCCGTCCCGAAATCATCAAAAATAAAGGTTTTAGAAATAATGTATAACAAATTATAGAATCAATCGGTGGTGGCCGAGTAGGAAAGTAACCGACTTGCACGCAAGAGGTGTGATTTCGATCCCGTGTGGCTAGTGCCAATGTGAATTTCACTATGTAGAGTTTATATTATGTTCTAATCAAATGATTCACCATCTGCTAACGGTGAAGGAAAACATCGTGAGGAAACCCACATGTCTTAGGAGAAATTCTAAAGACATGTCTGATTCACCAACCCGCATTAGGCCAGCGTGTGTTAATTAAGGCCTAAACCCTCTTTCTCTCTTGATAGAGGAGAGAAGACCCGTGTCCAGCAGTGGGACAAATATGGGTTGCTATTATTATTATATTATAAATTATAGAATTGTACTCATAGTCAGGCAGACTCGCTGTTCGGTACATTCAACGCATAATAAGGGCGCGATAACCCTATATCGCGCCTTATTATGCGGGTGACCGCATAATGGTATTTCATCTCAGCGTCTCCGTATTATGAGCGATCAAAATAACTCTTGTCACCAGGTTAGCCACTAACCAAACGATAAGAAGAAAAATAAATAAATTAGTAATATAGGGATATACATAGGCATAGTAGTAATATTATAAATGTGAAAGTTTGTGAGGATGGATGTATGTATGAGTGTTTGTTACTCCTTCACGTAAAAACTACTGAGCGGATCTGAATGAAATCTGGCATAAAGATAGATTATAGTCTGGAATAGTGAATTGGCTACCTTTTTATCGCGATTACCGACATTCACGCGGGCGGAGCCACGGGCCATAGCTAATTGGATATATGTACCTATATAGGTATATATTTATCAGAGGGACAGGCAGAGACTACGGATTTCCATTTATGACGGTCTTGACATACTTCTTTCGTTTCATTCACACTCATAACATTCCAATAAATCATAATATTAATAATCGATAATATAATACTGTTTAACTACATTATGTGAAAGCATATGTACTTATAACTTAAATAAATATAGGTATTCAGGTGTGTTGTTTGTGATAATATAATATATGTAGAACAAGTACTGTCAAGTACCTACCTATTAATTTTTTTTATACTACTACAGAAGCAAACAAACCTACGTAGACGTTTGCAACATCAGAGGTAGAATTCGCGCGTTGCCAACCCTAAATTGTTCAGTTATAAAACAGAGAAAAACATTATTATACTAAAGGTCAAAACATAATAATTGTTCTTTTCAATTCATATAATTATGTTCTTCTCATGGGCACGTGTCCTATTAGGAGAACTGAGAGTAATTTATGACTTTCATAAGTAACTTAAATGAATATTGTTTGAGTTTGATCTCTAGCCGATAGATTGCGAGTTGGTGGATCATAGCCTCAATCAAAAAGTCAAAAAAGCAAATGTATGGGATTTGACGTAAGTTTGCGACACTATAACGTAAACTTACGTCAAATCCCATACATTTGCTTTATTGACTTTTCGATTCGACTATTGCATATGCCACTTGTCTAGAGGGGCAGAGCCTCTTATGTAACTATACTATAGTTACATGATTATGATTATTCTTTGTATTGCGTTATCATTTCACTACAAATTATTAGGTTCTTTTAGAGATAAACGAGAAGAAATAAATAATAATAGAAAGAAAACTATCCCTCTTGCCTATCCTTGATAGATATCTTATTACATGAGTAAGTCGTATTGTTTTTCCATCCATTAATGTCATCATTTACTCTTTAACACGTATTCTCACATATAAAATAGATTGAATTTGTCCGCGGCCTCTCTATACATGTCGTAAAACCAGACATTTGCAATTTATCGATTAATGGGTAACAACCTAACAAAATCAACAAAAGTGATAAAAATCCCACTCTTAAACGAAAGAGAGGTTCAGAAATAGTCACTATAGGAATAGAAAGAGATATAGATATGAAGGCAGAAGTAGTCACTATAGAAAGAAAGTAAAGTTTATATATTACTGACGAAAGACAGGCTGAGTCATTATTAGTATAAGAAGTTAGAAAACAGTAATAAGATTGAGCATAAGGCAATAACATTAATAGAATAGAACATAAGAGCAAAAACATAATCCTACTAATACACAAAATAGGTATCCAGCGCACCGGCTCAACCAGTAGCCTGACATCGTGTCAGGCTAGCGGTTAAGGGGGTGGTTCAGTTGACTGACGATGATATTCCGCTGGACCCCTGTAGATGTTTATGTCAAGAAAATATCAGTACGTGACTGGTGTGTGGAGTTTGTAAATATAAGTATTTTGTTTTTGTTGTTCAATCTTTAGGTCTCTGTTTTGCCAGAACGTAAGCACATTAATTTGAATTGCAGCATTTTTATTGTGTGCATCAAATTCATAATTCTTTCTCTCTAGTAAAGTGTGTACGTCATTATGATGTGCGCATACGCGTTGGATGGCGCAGGTGCGGTGTCCGTTTATGGTGTTTCAATTAAATCGCTTTTGACCGGTACAGCCGGTCGTCAACCCAACAATGATGCTAAAAATATTGCTGGATGTGTTTTATATTTGGTATTTAGAGTTGTATGGTGATCGGGGTAATTATTCAACAGACTTAAAAACTTATTTGATAAGTATTAAGGTAGTAAAGTAACACTTATGAAAGTCATAAGATGTAAGTTAAAAGTGTAGACAATCTAGATTAATTGTGTTAGCCAATTTGATTACTGCCAGTTCACTGATAAGAGTAAAGTCAGGCTATTCTTTTTCATCACCAGATAATAACTTAATCAACTTAAACGTAAATTAAGGTAGTAAGCAATCTGATGCAACAGAAATATCCACTATTAGGTATTAGGTACAAAGAACTATGTAACTTGTAAGCGTGAGAAGCATTGTACTGCAACTACTTACTACCAGGAGGAAAATGTAAAACTAAAACACTGAGCGTAGTTATTTTGCTGTAGTTACCTTACAGGTAACTACAAAATCTACAGCAAATGGTGCGCCTGATGAACTTCATCAGGTGCATCATTCTTCTTCAGGCGGGATGTTTGCTTGTACAGTACATTATCTCTCTTAAAACACTTTACCAATTTCACGTTTATTATCATCACCTTTTAAATGTTTTGCAACATTGATATAATTAATAGCCACGCTTAAAATTTCACAGATATCCAATTAGTCATAATAAAACCTGCACCTAATTGACCTTAAGTATTTTAACCGTGATCTACTAGCATGTATATTCAAAACAATACGATCTTGACAAGCAATGATTTATAAACAGTCAATCATTGTGATTAATATTTTTCTCACCTTTGTACTGACATTCCGAAGATAGCCGGTGGCTATCTACAGACAACAGTCGTTAATCTTCTTCATATCTGACCCAATTCTTGTATCACATACAACAAGTCTAGTAAATACTAGGTATTGGACTATTTAAAGCTCGACGTGGATTTTTATTTCCACCAAGTTTGGAAGAAAGTTTAGATAATATTCTATTAAGAATTGTTTCAGTTGTATAAGTTTGTATGGTACTGTTAGTGAATGTTGTTACTTACAAAACATTGATTGGAAATTAAACAGAGTAGAGGTTTTTTTGTTCTTCTTATGACTCTGCCTTTGTCTGCAATTGTTATTTTCGTGAACAGGAATCGAACTACAGATCTCATTTTGCAAGTAAACAATGGTCTTCTGAATATTTGGAATTTTTGTACTGTATTAATGAGAAAATCCTGATATGATGCAATTCGTTTGACTATTATCTTTTTGTACCGAAATTCATTACCAAAGTCAAATTATTCGCTGTCTGTGGTAAAACGTCTAATTTAAAATAATGACTACCTAAAGAAGTAAATCACAAACCAACAAAAAAGACATTCGCGACGGTATAAAGACGTGTCTTGTTGATTTTTTTCAGCGACAATCTTACTTGATCCACGATATTGTATTCTCGTTGATATAAAAAACGTTGTGAATAGTTCCTAATTGAACGATTCAAGCGATTTTATCGCCATATTGTTACTACCTTGTGGTTGCCGACCACAAACATGTAGATATCAGGATGTATTGGATAATTCTGTTCTATTCTGCAGGCTCACCTGCGTTACAAAAAGTATCTGCTATTGCAAAGTGTAGACGTTGGTACTCGATAAATACATATTGAAAAAGATTATTATAGCAGGCATTATATTATTATTCTCTTTATTAAGTAAACATTCACAAAAATTACATTTTTAAATATATAGCTATATAAAAACAATATACATTTAAAAATATAAAAATGGAGACCCACCGGCATCGGGTACAGGGACCAAGCTACCGTTGGTTAGGGCTCCAGAGATAGGAACCTCCTCACGATGCGCGCCGTGTCCAAGAGGACCGCCTTCTGCATCAGGCCCATAATCCAACCGTTTAACGAGTGCCTCCTAAGGTGTTGATGGAGCCTCTTAGCGATCAGTCCATTGACCGATACAACTATCGGGACAATGATCGCTGAATCTACCTCCCACATGTCAATCAATATTATTATTATTATTATAGCAGGCAGCCGATGGTCAAGGTCACCTCAAGAAACTACTATGCTGAAGAAATTTTTGGGGTAGGTAGGTCTAGCAGCCTTTCTGATATGATAATGATATTCAATCAACATCCAGAGAGTTAATACGGTTTCCACAAACGGTTTTCTTTTTCAGGATTTATTTGGCAATCTTTATTGTAAGGCTTAATTAGAAAAATGACAGGATAACGTTGAGCCTATTTTGCAACTCAACATATAGAACTAGAATGAGCGGCATTTTATCTAGAAAACATGAGTCTAGTTGTGTTATTATCATCAAAAACATGGTGGGTAAAATGTTTATTATATGGTCGGCCATGGAAACAATTCTCCTATAATTATAATTGCATCTATTGTTTTGGCCGCTGCGTTGGTACAACAACATGTGATTATCTTACGTACTTTTGTAATTATTACATTCATTAAGATAACAAGTACACTAGTCTATCGTGCTGAAATTGAACCTATCTAACATGACTATAATGTTGATTAAATTTGTCTTCATGATTATATTGAAGTATGGCTTTTTTTTCTCTAAAAAAAAATTTACACCATATTCCTAATATATTTACACTTATTAAAAAAGGAAATATATATATATATACAGAAAATACACAAAATAGGGGAAGGGGTTGGGAAGGGGTTGCCTAAAAGGCGTCATAAAATTTCTCCGCATCGACGTCGACTGGAAACGTCTACTGGCATTTATTAGTAAACAGACAAATAGACAGAAGTAACAGACAACTCTTTTTAATATCCAGATACTTATGGGTAATCTTGTGTAAGTAACAATTTATGGTAGCAAAGTTATTCAATTTAAAAAACACAATACTCAGTAAAACAAATATATTTAAAAAGTAGTATAGTGTAAATTAAGTAATAAGTATTATTGTACATATTATTATATAATTTTGCGTTTCCTTAATCCATTGCCCAAAAATGCTAAGTCCTTAAACCCTTTCCATAATAGGCTTTTTTTATTATAGACTACGACACTAATCAATTTTATTAATGACTGTCTGTCTTATAATAACTGCAAAGTTACCTCGGAGTCGTGACCATGGTCATGTATTATTATATAATTTTTAATTTGTTATCCATTTCGTTTTAATTGTTTATCGAACACACAAAAGAATACTACAACAAAACTTAAAGAATTATTCATTTAATACCGGGCCGGGCTGGTCGCCGGGCCCTGGCCGTAACCCGGCCGGGCCCCGGCGATGCCCGGCCCGGCCCAGTGTAACGTGAATCGTCCTTAAAAATATTACATTCAAAGGCGAGCTTAACTTATAATGAGTTTTCCAGTAAACCATAGAGTGGCTGAGGAAAAGAAAAGCGAGAGAGCAAATGAAATGTATCTACATCTGAATAAGAAAAGTAAAAGAAAAACAGGAAATAAGAGTCTTCATTATTTTTTTTAATATTAGAGTTTCCAACGTATTTGTATAGTGCAAAGATCAGGTGTAAAGTTGACAACGCGCAAGTAATGCTCCTGATGTTGCAAACATCCCCGTGTGACAGCGTTGGTAATTTGTTTACCATCATGCAAGCCGTCTGGGCCTCAATTCTGCTAATTTACGGATGGCTTAATTGAATCTGAATTGATTCTCAATTGAATCTTAGTAGCATTTTTGGTATTCTGCTAATAAAGTTTAGAACAATATTTGGAAAACCATTGGTCTTAAATTATTAAGAAGAATACCAATATTTTAATACCAAAAATGCTAATAATTCAAGACCAATAGTTTTTCAACTATTGGTCTTAAATTTAGTAGCAGAAAACCAAAAATGCTATTAAGATTCAATTGAGAGTCAATACAGATTCAATTGAGCCATCCGTAAATTAGCAGAATTGGGGCCCTGCTTGTTTATCACCTATTGCTAGTATAAAAAATGCACCAACAAATTTATGATCAAGTCAGGATCTGAAACCACCTATACAGTCAGTTAAGTAAAAATCGCAAATTGTTTTTATTCGTCGTCATTTGTTATTGCAATTTTAGCTGTAGCTTCAATTCGCAATAACTAATGAATATGTAACATAAAATATTTTCATATGTTTTCCAGTTATTACCACTTTTAGATTCTTTAGATCATTTGTCTGACGGTATACGTGTCTCATCATAATCGTTAAACCTGATCGACGTCTGCCGAATTCTGGGACCGCTTTAGGGCAACTTTATAATGAATGCGGGTTTGTTTGATCGCCACCTTTTTTCTTGTTCCTTCTTTGTCGGCACGGGATGACTTTGATATAGAAAAACTATTTTAAACTGGCATAGTATCTACAAAATATTTAAGTGAGTATAATGTTTCTTGTTAAACTTCTTATAACAATAGAAATTATGCTATCTTGTATCTGATTGCAGGAACACATCAAATGATGGCATAGGTACGACTGAGTTTTGAGTAGAACTCTATATAAAGGCACTCTTTGGTTTAAGACAGTGTGCCTGAGTCAGAAGAGCTGCTAAAAGAGCAGCTAATCACATTATAAATTATTTTACAATGAAGACCAATCGACTCATTAAAATTAAAACTGCTGTAATAAGAACAAAACTATCACTAGAAAGTGATATGACTGAGATAATTGTCTGCACTACAAGCTTGCCTTAGATTTGCTCCTTATTATACAATCAGCAGTAAACTAGTCACTGTTAAAGTTTTTTCTCGGTAATATTTTATACTTACTGCCTCAGGTGTTCGAAATTACATTGACGGCTTACTTCCAACATTGCAATTATACGCATTTTTAAAATGCCTTTAATTTTATTCCTCGCACGTAATAAAAATACGGAGCCTATCAACGAAAACATTAAACCCGTCACAAAATAAATCGTTTCGGCAAAAACTGCAGCGTATAAATTCACCTTAATGAAATTGTGTTGCAAGGAAAAGTATCGTCGCCCACCTATGAAAACAATCCCAATAAATACAGAGACTTTATCGCGCAAAACATTGTTATCTACAATGCAATTTACATTACATGCCACTCTAAAATGGACATCTCACGTGAAGAGAAAGGTTTTATCACCTCTTCAATAAATCAAGCCGTTTCGTCTCGAGCGCTGAACTCTTTAGCGATTACAGCAAAAAATGAAAGTCAAGCCATTTTAAACTTAATGCACTTCACTTAAGAGTGTTGAAGGACTTGGCAATTTGCAGAATTATAATGAGTTTCACAACTGTGGGGAAGACGGCGGCTAGCTAAAGTCGAGCGATAATTTCTCTAAAAATCTTGCTAAATAGCGAGATGTGCAAATACGACATCGGAAGCAAATAGAAAGCGGATTTAGATATAGCAAATATTTTCTCATTTTGAGAAACCTGTGGAAATATGCACCTGGTTTTTAAATTAAGGAAATAACGTACATACATTTGACGTCATCTATGAGATATCAGTAATTTGGATTTCTAACACTTGCATAACTTTTTCTAGCTATTTTAAGTTTTGATTATCCGCTTGTTCTATAACAAAAAGTTGTTGTTATTGCAGTTGATTATAATTTTATTTTGATTGATTGATGTTGTTTATTTTAAATTCTTTTATTATTCGTTAATACGAATAACCATAACCATAATTGGTTTACTGGTGGTACTTTTACTATTTTGAATGCAAATTAATTTATTTTATTTTCATTTTTGTACCCAGTATTCTTTTTATTTTCGTCAAATGGTTGTGTCTATTTCATTGTACCTTATCTGCGTGAATCATCAATGATAGATACTATTTTCCCATTTTTCTTCCAGAATGTTTCTACCTCAATCGTTGCATTTTAGAAACATACAAATAAAACTTTTCCGTCTTTTATTAGGTTTATTCTACACTGAAATTAAAGAATAGAATTGCTATCCTGTAAACTCATAGGTTTAAGTTTATTATTCCCGTATCCTTATAATCGTCACCACAAGTATAACTCGCGGTAAAAGATTAAATTAGAACGATTTTCCAAGTCTAATCTGCATAGTTAATACCAGTAGTAGTATTATCATCATTATTATCATCGCCAGCCTATCACAGTCCACTGCTAGACATAGGCTTTGCCTCGGCTTCTTGCAGAAATATAATAAAACTATTTTAATTATAAAAGTTTGATTTTAAACTTTAATTTCTAATCAAATTCCTTTCTCACACGTTTTTAGTAATTCACTGCAATTTAGAACTGTCTGTGAACTTTCAAACGATAGCGTGTGATTCGGAACTACAATCTAATTCAACAATTTATTTCGTAAACAAATTTTACTACCGTGGGTTCAATCATTATTTTTCTGTACATACATCAACATTTTGATTGTTTTGAACCCGAAGTAGGTAGAAAGCTTCTGCGTATTTAGGCGATTCGCACACTGACCCCGCACCACGCTGCAGGGTGCCTGGCGACAGAACAAAAATACTGCGCGTGAATGCGTTTTCGGTATACTACACATGTTTTCAATAAAAACAGATATACCTACTTTCAAGCAACTTAGGAACACGCACTCCCGCACCTCGCAGCGTGGTGCAGGTTAGTGTGCCAATCGCCTTAGAGTTCACAACATTAGTACATGTATTAATGTAAATATAATCTAAAATAATATTATAAAGCTGAAAAGTTTGTTTGTTTGGTTGAATGCCCTAATCTCAGAAAGTAGGTACTGGTACGATTAGATTTTTTTTTGTCGAATAGCGTATTTATCCAGGAAGGCTATAGGCTATATAACATCACGCTATGATCAATAGTAGCGGAGCAGTAGTGAGATGTGTTGCAAAATCGGAAAAAATATTCCAAATCCGGCGACCCCTAGTTATATTAATATTTTGTCAAATTTCTTTGATTTATTGTCAAATTTATTAAGCAAATCTGACCGTAAAAAAATTTCAAAAACTAATTATCTGACGTTTTACTGTCGATATTACAATTCATTAATTTTAAAACATACCAACCACCATCATGCATTTAACTTGAGGGTACCATCCACTTATGACGAAAAAAGAGGACCAGGCTAAGTTAAATCGTTCCTCAGGGACCGAAGCCAAGTTTAAAGATCATTTATAAAAAAAAAATGTATTTTTATTTTAGGTGACAACACTACTGCACTGACCTTCCAAATTCCCAGAAAAATGTCGCTGGCAATATTAAAAAAAGGACTATAAACAATGACCCAGATTTAGGATTCCAAAAATCTAACCTTGCTGTTTTGATCTGCTGATGTTGTATTAGATTGAATGTATATTTTGACCGCAATACTTTAATCGTATCACTTAGTTTTCCTTCCTACATCCGAGTCAACTGCATCATGCATACATAGCCTACTTTCGCTGTTGAATCGTTAGGTGAATCATCATATCGTCCGTATTGTGGTTCTTAGTTTAATTAATTAAACAGATTTTGAACACGATTAGCCACAATCATGTAATATTTTTTACTGGAGGCGGCCGTACTATGACATGTTAAAACGTGAGTAGTTCGAGCGAGAAAGAGACACGGAGCCATATAGCCTGTACCTATAAATAGGGTATTCAAAGCGCACCCATTTTGAAACGCACCTAACAAAGCGCACCTATAGTATTCCACGAAACGAACCATTCAGGTGCGCTATGATTTCCGTAGCGCACCTGAATGGTGCGTTTCGTAATGGTATTCAAAATCTGCTTAATTAATTAAACTTTTATAAGAACCTCAATACGGATGATTTCCTTAGCGTTCCTGAATGGTGCGTTTCGTTAGGTGCGTTTCAAAATGGGCGCGCTTTGAGGAATACCCCGTATTTCTCCTGTCTCTGTCCCTCTCTTCCCTGTCCCTGTCCCTCTTTCTCGCTTAAAGGATTCACGTTTAACACGTCATGGTAATACAAAAGAATAATAGCCAAAAGAATGTACCCTGTGGTCGAAATTCAACCTTAATCACTTTCTGCTGTCCTCTGCTTATAAACTGTAACTTTGCCAAATCTCACAGTCCTACATGTGCCAAATGTGCTTTAAAAGGGGAACAAAGTTTTTCTTCACAAAAAAAAAGAAAGAAAATAAAAAAAAAAATAGAATGTGCAACTATGTTTGCACATATTAAAAATGTACACACGGCAACGAATATACATATGTATGTATACAGGGCCGCTATATGAAGGTTCGTTTTTTAGAAAAATCATTATATACCTATATTTCTGTGGATTTTGGTAACAGTGTACAATTAGGATAAACCTTCAGATAAAAATATATTTTAGACAAATTCATACATTGGTTTTTATATAAAACTAATCTTCATATAGCTTCATCTCCGTTACCTATGTAGTTGGCTGGGTAGTCTCCAGTGAGATTTGTCACCATGACCGAGATCGGTGTGGTCTATTTATCGTCCTTATATATTATCGTTATCAAAATATCTAAAGCGACACATATTTTTCAAAGCTACGTTAGATAAGAAGACCGTGAGAAGAAACAGCTAATCAGTACAAGATAGTCATTTCCAAACAGATGCATCTCACCTCACGTAGTTTTTTTTGCGTCTATAGAATGTCTATGCAAAATACCTATTATTCTATTGTATTACTAAGTAAGCAAACAACCATACGGCCTGCTTGATGTTAAGCAGTTGTCGAAGCCTATGGACGCTTGAAATACTAAAGGTATCACTTGCATGTTGACCCATTTTTTACACCAAGACAAGGCTAGGCTAAAGTATCCCTGGGATAGGAAACGTTTTCTTTAAAACTTATCCATATATCAGATCTGGAGATCTGTACACTCAGGAACACAACATCGCCGCTGCAGCGCTGTGTGTAGTTATCGGGTTTGATCGTTTGTATAGTGCTTGAAAGAGGTAGCTTTTACCAAAATTAGTTGAAAATAAAATTCATGGACATATTTTTGTCAGCTGCTCATTAGTACTTAGTAGCAACATTATTAAAAGAACATTACCTAACACCTAAACAATTATAACCAGTTCTTTAATTGCACTAACAATACATGTCATAATTACTCAAATAATAACAAATACGTAGTTATTTCAAGCACTATTAAGTGTCCGGTTTACTCGTATATATATTATGTCGTCACAATAATGTGCTTTGTTATCTCAAACGAGCGAAAACATAAATAAATTTAAGTATTTTTACGAAGATTCTGTGTGGCCTTGAATTTTGAATCAATTGAATAGAAATGTTGACTCGAATAGATTTGCATATTTATTAGCTACCAACAATTTGAGAGAAAATAATAGTAAGTAAAAAAAGAGAGGCACCATATAAGCAAAGTGTGGTAGTGGGCAGGCCTCCAACAAGGTGGACCGACGACCTGGTAAAGGTTGCGGGCAACCGATGAACAAGGTCAGCTCAGGACCGAATGATGTGGAAGACCTTGGGGGAGGCCTATGTCCAGCTGTGGACGTCTTGTGGCTGAGATGGATGGATGGATATAAGCAAACAAGCCTGATTATAGATGGACCATATAGAAGACCACAGCCAAATACGAGGACTTTTTATGAATGTCTGTGACATCCTTGTTTGATGGAAAGCACGTAAAACCTTTGATTTTAAGCCTGATTTCTCTGTCAGTTTGCCGTCCCTTCTAGACTATTTAATTCATTTTTTTTTTGTGTTTGCGCACACACTAATGCACTATAATATCAAAGGCTAATCCAAGTGAAAAGTGTTTGAGAATGACTGTGATGAATGTTGATGGCAGCTAATCTCGATTGGGACTAACCTTCTGTGTTTGAGATTACAGTGCACAAGTGTATGCGTAAACATAAATCATTATTGAATTAAATAGTCCTACGGGACGGTAATCCGATAGAGATATCAGCGTAGAATAAACAGCTATCGTACTTTTCACCGCACGAGGGTGTAAACACCGCCAATTTCCAAACTTCAGGTATCTCTTGTGAAAAAATACAGATAAACCCTAAATAATCTACCTATTTTTTGCTCGGCCCGGACTTCATGATATCAGTCCGACAGACAACCACTAGACCTACAAGGCAGTCACAACACAATACAATCATCTCAAAAAGTGTTTTTCTGAGTCTGGGTGTAATTTGTGTCCATTAATTGTATGTTTGTAAAGTCCCCCGCGACACAGAGCTTGTTCTCTAATGCTGGAGTTGTCCTTTTAAAAAAAAGAAGAAAAGAAAAAAAAAACAATACAACCAACATCAATCAATCCTAGGGGGGTGAAATTTTCCACCCTCAAAAATCGTGTATAATTAGGTACTCATTACTTTACGTAAGTATAGGAACACTGTTTTCAATAGATAAACGTCATACTTAATCTTGTTGTTCTTTCATAGATATTAATAAACAGCAAGCTTATCAAGTTAAATGATAATTGCTCAATATAATACAGTTAGAGTATTGTCTGTACGTCATATGACTTGGTGATCAATGGCAATTGTCCAGTAGAGATAGTCAGAACAAGAAATACGACACGTACTATCACGTATTAAAGATAATTATTATTACGATCATTGTTCAGCCCCTCCGGTTGTCGAATCGAAAAGTACAAAAAAGCAAATGTATGGGATTTAACGTACGCTTACGTTATAATGGCGTAAACTTACGTCAAATCCTTAATTACATTTTAAATTACATTTGCTTTTTTGACTTTTCGATTCGACAACCGTTTATGCCACTTGTCTAGAGGGTCTGATAGTTATATCATTCAATGGACTGATTGCTAGCCTTTTTTGGGGAGAGAAAAGCTCTATGTCAAGATTGATATTACGTTGTTGATTGACATTCATTGGCATTATTCAATTTAATTTGTTAAATTTATCTATACTAATATTATAAAGCTGAAGAGTTTGTTTGGTTGAACGCGTTATTCTCAGAAAGTACTGGTTCGATTAGAAAAAATCTTTTTTTGTTGAATAGTGCATTTATCCAGGAAGGCTATAGGCTATATAACTATGTATGCGCTACGCTTGAGCCTCGCAGCCCTGTCCCCGTCCCCGCGGCTTCCCTCCGCCCCGCCGCGCGATCAGCTGACCTGCCGGTCACGCAGAGCACTCGAATTGCTCCACCCGCCAAGCCTATGCCTGAAAAGGCGATGAATCAGGCTGAAGAAAACGGTTTCGTGACGGTGCAAAGGAGGAAGCGCCGACAGCGTGCGGTAAAGAACTGTTGCGGCACAGCTCCAGTGGAGCCCGGCGTAAGTCTACGCGCCGCAGCACCGAACACTCCGGTGTATATCTCTCGCCTGCATTACACCACTAAGGCAGAGGACATCGTGGAGTACGTCCGTCAGAAGACGAAATACACGGCGAGAGTGCAGTTACTCGAGTCGCACCGCAACGTCAACTTTAAGGCGTACGTGGTGCGAGTACCGACGTGTTTTCTGCACATCTTTATGAAAGATGACTTCTGGCCGAAAGGTGTGGTGTACCGTCGCTTCCGCGGACAAGTGCCACCTGAACGCACTGAGACAATTAAGTGCTAGTGTAGTGTTACTAACATAGTTTTAAGTTTTATAAACTAACAAAAGTTATAATTATGTATGTTAGTCTGTAAGGTATGTATCTATGGATTGTATTATCTGAAAATAAATGATTTATTATTATTATTATTATAACATTACGCTATGATCAATAGGAGCGGAGTAGTAGTAAGATATGTTGGAAAATCGGAGAAATGTACGTTCCAAATTACAACGCGGACAAAGTCGCAGGCGACCCCTAGTTCTTAATAGGAATTGACATTAATGTAAACTTAAGTGTAATTGACTACAATTAGTAATTGCCACAGCAGCTGAAAGAAAAATCAATCAACACCCGCCCGATGGTCCGACGATATAAGAAGGACGGCGGGAATCCATTGGATGAGCTTGGCACAGGACCGGAAAAGATGGCGCACAAAAGAGGAGACCTATACCCAGCAGTGGGTGGATAAGGGGTTGACAAAGAAGAAGAAGATTTGTTTGTTTTGCCACATAGCAAAGCATAGTGCCACCGGGCAGATGCCATTTGCCGTGGGGGGTTGGGGTGTGGAAGCCAGAGCTGTGTTTGATTGTTATGTTCTATATTGTACTGTCTTTGTGTACTTATACCTACATACTTATGTATTTATCTATTTCATATTTTAAGTGTTGTGTTATACGTTTACTTTTTGTGTATTTTATATTCTCTAGACGAAAACATAATGTCCGTTCGTCACTTTGGGTTACCCACAGTCTATTTCTGTGGGGTTACCACTGAAAATCAGCGCTGTGTTGTTAACACAACATAGCATTATGCTGAGTGGTAACCTCATTGGCACAGACACGACATGTGTAATTAGAATTTATTAATATTTGTAATACAGCAAAAGGTCACTCTATGTCATTTTTTTTCTTTCTAACAACCTCTCTAACATCTCACACTATGTTTTAACTATCTATGTTTACATATAAAATATTCTATAGAGGCTTCCGCTAACTGGGACTACGAAAGTGTGGGACCGCGGTTCCAGTTGTTCAATAGCATTTGTTAAATCTGTCGACTGGTACTATAATCCGCATGAAGGAGATTGTACAGAAAGCAGAAACCTACCTGATATGACCGGTCGTCCACCAAGTCTTAAGAGAGGTAGGGCACTATACTAGCGAGCAAGCCCGGCTGGGGAAATACCTCCGCCTTACAGAAGACCACAGGCAAATAACTACACACAGCTGTGTAGTTGTGTTTCTATGTGTAAGTACAGGTCTCCAGCGCTCATTTAGAAATGCGTTTTGCAAGAAACGTCCCAGGGATACTCCATCTTAAAGCCCTGGTATAAGAAAATAGGTTAGCAACACGCAAGTGATACCTCTGATATTGCAAGCGTTCATAGGCTACGGTAACTGCTTACATCAGGCGTGCCGTATGCTTGTTTACATCCAAGTAGTATAAAAAAGTAGCCTATAATCATTGGCAAGGATATAGGTAAGTATGTTGAGGAACTAGATAAGATACTTTTTATCGCAATAACAGACTTCAATGCGGGCGAAGCCGTAGGTAAAAGCTGGTATATTTATAAAGTAATTGATTAGCAACCACTCTTAAGTAAACCACATTTAACAATTTAATTCTACTAAACACTCGTCAATTTACTTAACCACACACGTTACTTGAATTTTACATAAAATAAATACTCCAACACAATCAAAACTAAATTCTAAAACCCAAAATATAAGGTCGACTTTCTATTTTATATTGTACTTAATGACAGTTAATACATTTCGTATGTAAGTTTAGCAACCTTGTACTAGTTAGACGCCTATTCGCCGGTATATATGTAACTAGTTGTTACCCGCGGTTTCACCCACGTGAAATTTGAATTTCGAACCGTGTCACGTTTATTGTTACTGCCATGCTCGCCTTTGGTCGTAGCGTGATGATAAATTTCTACATAGTATCACAGATAATATAATAGATAGTATAAAACAAAGTCGCTTTCCGCTGTCTGTCTGTCCATGCATAGATCTTTAAAACTACGCATCGGAATTTGATGAGGTTTTTTTAATAGATAGAGTAATTCAAGAGGAAGGTTTATATGTATAAAACATGCATATTATATGTAGTTCAGAAATCCAGAATAAACTGACGCGAAGCGAGGGCAGGGTCGCTAGTAGCCTATAATCCTCTTCAAGAATTAGGCTATTGCATGCAAAAGGATTATTTAAAATTTTACTGGTTGTTCCAGAGATTAACAAGTTTATACAATCAAATTCTGTTTTTTTATAATTATATTTATATTTATATTTATAATGTCAGTAATTGCGGTAAAAAAAAAGAAAAAAAAAAAAAACATCGATTTATTTCTCGTTTCAGAAGCAGTGGTGACATGGACGTGTCTCCAGAAGCGGTACACCTTTTCTGATGTGATTCAGTTTCCTAGGAAACCATCTATCTCATTGCCAAATTTCATCAAGATCCGTTCAACCGTTTTTGATGTGTACACAAACGCAAATTAACATTTTTATATATATATATAGATAATATTTAGCTAAATATAATGTTACTAAGCTTAAGCATAAGCTTGTATCCTTGACATCGTAACATTGGTTCTCACGTGATGTTGATAAAATAAATGAGGATGGCATTTATAATAAGAGGTGAGTGTTCATAGTGTTGTTATTTCTCTACATTAATATGGGATTAGTCTGGTAGGTGTGCTATAGATACACGGGCGCTAGGAACAAACATTTATAAATCACACAAAGTTTTGTCCCGTGTGGGAATGGAACCCGCGACCTCTGGCTTAGCAGTCAGATCACTAACCACTAGACCACCAGGCCAGTCACTTGGGAGAATCTGAGGATCCAATAATTATATTCAAACTAGTTTATGTTTTGCCTAGGCTTCGCACAGAAAAGCCCAAGTTTTTTTTTCTTTAAAAAAGAGGAGGGGGACTTTTCAAACATACAATTTAACGCACACAAATTCTTTGTGGGTCACACAAAGTTTTGTCCTGTGTGGGAATCGAACCCACAATCTCGTGTACTGCAGTCGCATACTGCGGCCACTAGACCACCGAGGCAGTCATTCATTCAGTTTTAATAGCCAATCTAAAAATTGGCGTACCATAGTCTCTGCCTACCCCATTGAGAGGCGGTTGTTAACTTCGACTCAACAAATTATTCAGTAAGGGCCGAGTACACTATCCCGACCGTTGATTATTTACACGAATGCAATATTTTTTGTTGCGAAACAGCTACATCTGCAACATACACGATTAATACTAACCGTAACCGGTTCGTTAACTTACTTGCAGTTATTTGAAGAATTGACTTTCGGTTTCAAGGGTAAATGAATCAAGCTATCTTGTACAAAATGATGTATGTTCTACCGCTTAGACAACGGGCTGATGGAGGAATTACAGGCTCACTTTGAAATATGAAAAATGAAATGAAAAATTATTTATTTGAACACAGACAGAGACAACACAAGCTATATTAACAGAAATTAAACGATTAAAAAAAAAGAAGAACAAAAAAAAAATAGACATAAAATAAGACAAGTTTAATAAATGCTGTGTATACCTCAGAGCTGTGCCAAATATGTCCAGTTCAGCATAAGTCTAAACATCTAAGTTGATGTTCGACGCCGATTTTCAACTTAACCTAAACCTAAACATATGAATCGCAAACAATTATTTTTTTTATAAACATTATATACCTATGTTATTTTGGCACCAGTGATTTTAATTTCAAAGCCAAAAGAAATGAGTATGAAATAATTTCCTAATTTTATAACAATAAGGCCAAGTCCACACAGCGATACTTCGCCATGCGATTATTATTTTTGCGTATTATATTCCGTGATCGGAATTATACGCATCGTGGTTAGTTTGTATAAAATCACAGATATAAATATTATATTTATATATATATTGTTTTAAAGTATAAATAAATGATTACAGATAGCCAAATTATTGTACACGTTACACAACTTATACCTACAGAATAACAGATTATTTTTTCACTAGAATATTTAAACCGCTAGTGCAGGCTACTCCATAAGACTAGCTTAAGAAGCCATATGTTTAAAAATTGCGTAAAAAAAACCCGCGGTGATATACATCTTAAAATCGACAGGGAGTTCATCCACACATTTTAGAACCTCTATCGTGCCGCACTGTGCGGTTTCAGTGGAATTTCCTCCCACGTACGATTAGGTAGTGGAATGAGCTTCCTGCCGAGGTTTTCCCGAGAGATTAGCATGGAGTTCTTCAAGAAAGGAGATATAAGGTTTCTAAAGGGTCGGCAACGCGCGAGTGATACCCCTGGTGTTGCAAGCGTCTATAGGCTACGGTAACTGCTTACCCTCAGGTGGGCCGTATGCTTGTTTGCCTCCTTGGTAGTATAAAAAAAAAATTGGTAAATCACTGTTAGAATGATGCAGCAAGTGGTACCTAAATAAATAATAACGTAGAGCGCCCTAACTGCCGCACTATGTTTTTTTACTGCAATGGCTATAACCGCAAAGTCGCTTCCAACGCCTACATAAGTAATCAATGGCAAGAAAATCGCAAATATCGGCCACTTGTAGTAGTATTAGTATCGATTAAAAACCAAGGCGATTTAACCGCCCGCACTGTGGCGGCATTTCACTCTTATGTATTACATTTCTTCCAAGCTATGTATGTATTTATAAATAAATAAAAACATATATCACGGTTTATAATTGTTATATAACAATAATACTGAACTGTAAAATTTTATATATTATCATCATAAAATACTTTCTCTCTAACACTTTCGTTTTCGGTACTACAGTGAAATATTTTTCGGTCAATAAAACTCAGTACTACATGCTATTTAAATATAACTTAAATTATGTATTTACTCATTTAATACATAATTAACAATACATACTCTGGCTGTATTAACCTTGTGTAAACCCTACTAGAAGGGAAATGTGAAGACACTTTCCTAACTTCACACGTAGGTATTTTTTTTTTTTTTTTATTAGTAGGTATTTCACTGCATTGTCGTGTATGATGAAACAACGTACACCCAAATAATTCGACCTAGATAGTATTTTCATAGTATAGGGAAGAGTATGGAGCCATACAATTTTTCTTTTTACTATGGGATTGTGTTCTAAAGAAAGTTCTAAAGCTTCTTATGGAATCTCTAAGAAATGGCATGTCAATAATATAAAACTCTTCTTTATTTATAAATCAATGTGGCGTATGAGTGAATAGTTACGCCATGTTTGTCCTCTTCTTACAAAATGTCAAATTACGGATGACAGCGTAAGAAATTATAAATATAAATACATCTATTTCATTCCACGTTTATTAATAAGGCTGCTAAGGATTAATCCATGTTCCTATTATAATAAATGTATCATTTCATTTCATTTCATTTATTTATTCATTAACATCTTGCGTTGTGTTTGAATGTTACAAAAATTAATTAAAATACAATAAAAAATATTTCTTACATCTAATTACAATTTTACATATTATTTAACATATTTATATAATTTAATGCATTAATTTATGTCTATGGGGTAGGTAATCTTCATATAATGTCAAGTGATGTCAATTTACTTTCAAGAATTCAATTTAAAAACTAAAAATAATCATGTAGGTACTACCTATTAATACTTAATACTTTATTAAATTAATAACATGCACTCATAATGTTTTTTTTTAAATAAAGTAAATAAAATGAGAATGAAAAAGTATTTGTGAAACACATGTCCATTTTACGTCGTGTAATAAAAAAGTGTAAAATTATTCAAAGTACCATTTCACCGACTGCAATTTTATTAAGTCTTGTATACATACGAAATGTATTACCAACTACTTTCTACTTTAAACGAAAGTAAAGACCGCTTGTCAAAATAAATATTTGAACATTCAACAAATGCATTTCAAATAATTCATCCATTACGTGTTTAAGTGGCATAGTAATTAGTAAATGCTAATTAAAATAGCAATGGACAGCATTAATTACGGAGTTATCAAGTTTTGTTGGCTGTATAGACTGAAATAGACTGTGTCTCAGGAGAAACGCAGTAGAGCATGAGGATGAGTCACACGTTGGAGCCAACGTTTGGTCCAAATAAAAAATGTTGTATTGAATAAAAATTGCTTACTTCTTGAGTAAGGATTAATCGAAGGTCATTTTGATAATAAAGTACTGTAGCAACCAGACAACTGGTTAAATATACTGAAATATATCGAAACAAGTAGGGCACCATACTAGCGAGCAAGCCCAGCTCAGTAAGGACCTCCACCTTACAGAAGACCACAGCCAAATAACTGTATACACAGCGGTTTAGTTGTATTGCTGTGTGTGAGTACAAGTCTTCAGCGCTAATTTAGGGATGCGATTTGAAATAAACGTTTACCTATCCCAGGGGTACTCCATCTTAAAGCTCTGGTGAAAAAATGGGTCGACAACACGCAAGTGATACCCCTGGTATTGAAGGCGTCCATAAGCTACGATAACTGCTTACCATCAGGCGGGTCGTAAGCTTGATTGCCGCCCAAGTATTATAAAAAAACTTACGTAACGTGTGTAAGTTTTTTTAAGACAGGTAGGTAGGGCACCATACTATCGATAACAAGCCCGACTGGGTCTTTACCCAGTCCTTACATCCAACTTACAGAAGACCACAGCCAATAACTGCACATATAGCGGTGTAGTTGGTTTTGTGTGTGAGTATAGGTCTCCAGCGCTCATTTGGGGATACGTTTTGAAAGAAACGTTTTCCTATTTCAGGGATTGAAATTATTGATGGATGGATATTGCAAGCGTCCATAGGCATAGCTGCATACCATCAGGCGGGCCGTATGCTTGTTTGCCACCCAAGCCGTATAAAATAAACTTACACACAAATGGTGGTATATATGTGGTGGTATTCGAAGCCACGACCTCTTAGCAGTCAAAATCACTAACTAGACTAAAAGGCCATCGAATCTTAATATTTGTATGTATGAGTTATGGTGACGGAAACATCCAAACTTTCTCACCATTATAACGTAGATATTTGATATTGAAACATCATAATATTGAATAATCAAAGTAATTAACAATAATAGTATATTATAATTTGAGACATTCTTATACTTTATACGAATTGTTCCGCATTCGCCTCACGAAGTTTTGCCTCACGTAAAAAAAATCCGTATTCGTCCTTCATAAGTGATTTACCGATTGCAATAAAGCAGACAGACAGTCATAGTTTGTTTCTTCCTTAACTAACATCCGCGACTTTCCTCGCAAATGTCGATAAAATTTAAAATATGTAGCTTTCTATTAGTAAAAGGATTTTCAAAATCGAATCGCGTCACATACTCGCTGTTCGGTAAACGATCAGCTGGTTAAGCAACCAAAGGCGCGGTAACTCTAAAGATGGGTTGCAATGTTGGGATCCTGGCAGGGTCGCCATGCAATGTTGGGACTTGGTGGTCAAAATAATAGATGTTACTTCTTATAATGTCAGAGGTTTAATGATTTAACTTACATACTACGATACAATATATTTTAAGTGAATGAGTGATGGGGGGCTATGCGTCACACACTACAGGGTGACCAAATAGTGGTATTTCATCTCAGCGTCTCTGTGCTTCGGAGGGCACGTTAAAAGTCGGTCCCGACTGTTAACACGACAGAGGCCTAAACATAGGTGATCTAAATTACTTTGTCACCAGGTTGACCAGCATCCAAACGATAACAAGAAGAAATCCAATCAGCAGTTTTAGAGATTATAATTATTATACACTAGACTTTATCTCTTTATAATAATAGTTTAGTTAAAAATAGAATATAGACTTGATAGTAGTTTGATAGCGTGAGTAATGTAATTCACATATGATGAAGCGCATGACCCGAGCACTAAGAGCCCTGTATGTCGTTTGAATTGTCTAATTAGCCAGGTCTCTTGAACACGTAATGATGAAGTAACTAACAATACTTACATCATCTCTAAACCTACGCAATAGTATCGTAATTTGTGTAACACCGCGGTGTACAAAATATTCTTTATTGCACACCAAATCTCCTTTTAAACCTTCTCCAACTAACTTAATAACGAAAATGCTGTTCGTTAGTCTCGCTAAAACTCTAGAACGGCTGGACTGATTTGGCTAATTTTGGTTTTGAATTATTTGTGAAAGTCCAGGGAAGGAAAAATTGCTTGGTATATAGTAAAAACAAGAATTTTGCTTAGAAACTATTCCTACCTGTCAAACATTTGATGTTCGTCCCGCCGTTTAGAAATCAATTAAATTTAAAAGTCGTTCAGAAATCAAATCAAATTTAAAAGTGAAGGTTTTTTCGTTATTGATTCTGAAGCGGTACGAAGATTGCCGGGTCAGCTAGTACATAATAAAAACGGTTTGTTGCAATTCGAACCTTAAAGCAGCTGTAGAAAACCTGCGAGGAAAGTCGTCTCAAAACTCTGGACCTAAAATGTCGAAATGAAAAAGAGAAACGTAAGACCTATACATACACGTACCACTCGCAGGCTAAACTCAACTGCAATACATGCAACAGAGTATTCAAAACTAAATTCGGTATACCACAAGAGCCCATGCCTGAATAGAAACATGGTCTTAAATCTTAATTAATTAGAATAAAATAACTTAAGTAATTGTAATTGTGATAAAAAACACGCGGGGCAGTCTTTGGGGACTGCCGATAGTAGTTAAAACTAAGTTAATTGGGAATTGTATAGTCGAGCTATTAGAATATTATTTTTGAATATGGAATGTGTTCGGTGACGATGACGCAAGTTCCCAAAGGTACTCAATGCGCCTAAAGAAGTTTTCACTTCAAAAATTGGCAGGGTGACCGTTATCGAAAACGATAAGGAAGTATATAATGTCCATAGGCCACGAAGATTGCTTACCATCAGGCGGGCTGTACGCCTGTTTATCACCACAGTCAATAATATCATAATAAGAAAGACGTAGATATCGCACTAGCGCATGGAAACTGTTGTAATCAACAGTAGCTGAGTCGCTTTCATCTATCACTATCACTTTCTGTATCATTGCGTTCTTTATCTATCGCATTCATTTTTGAAGTCTATAAGCAAGTGCGCACCAGAACATGGAAGAAAACTAAACGGGGCGTCGTGGCTCAGTTGCATTAAAAAATACATTTCTAAGCCTATAATTAAATAAACTTTTGTTATTTTAAGCACATCAATTCCCCGAGTAATGTTCGAGTATATAAAATACATTTTGAAAAACTAGTCTCCTACAAACCTTTACTAAGGCAGTCGAGTAAAATCAAAGCAAAAACTCAGACATAGATAACAATGACTCAGCAATTTATAAATTGAAAACTTAAAGCAACAGGATGTAGACGTCCTTAGACGTATTTTTAAATCTAGATTACGACATCAATCTAGATCTTGATGTAACTTGAACGAGTTGGTATATTCTAGGTCTCGAATCTTTACGAAGAATTTGGACACATTTATAATGATCAATGTATGAATCTAAAAGATGAACAAGGTCAGTAAAGTTTGAAAGTAGGGCACCAATAAGCAACACTCCATCTGAAGAACGAACAAAAAAAATGAAAATAGCCAAGTTTTGCCCCTAGGAGTAAGTATAAGGGGTCCCTCTACTCATCAAACGAGATACTGACAACAATCTTATTTTGTCGATTTGTCATCACATTCTGGACACCACAAGACGGATTGATATTCAAGAGAGGTAGGGCACCATACAACCGAACAAGCTGACTGGGGAAGGACTCCCGCCTTACAGAAGATCACAGCTAAATAACACACAGTGGTGTAGTTGTGTTCCTGTGTGTGAGTACAGGTACCAACGCTCATTTAGGGATGCTTTTTGAAATAAACGTCTTGCTATCCGAAAAATGGGTCGGCAACACGTCAGTTATCCCTCTGGCCCTGTAAGCGTCCATAGACAACGCTTGTTTGCCACCGAAATAGTATAAAAGCTAGCATACATTATAAGATAAATAAATGCTTATAAAACTCATGCTCTCGCACTCATGTATTTTTTTTTTCAAATTTATTGACCTTGCTACCGGCTTTTTATAATTTGTGTCACGATGTGACATTTGTATCGAGGATTATTAGAGATATGAGAATGAGATTATTCCGAGGATTTACGTACTACAGGCAAGGAAAAATTGTTTAATTAATCTTATTGTCAAATGTGCTGCTTATAATAGTACGTTTTTAACTGTATCCGGTTGATATCATTGCAAACATTTTGGCTGCCTTTTTGGCTAGGTACACTAGATGTTAGGGTGCCCTGTAGAGTGGTGTAGTGATTTGTCATTAGTGTCTCTGAGGCTAGGAAGGGCACTTCAAAACTGGCTGACAACTAAACTTTCGATAAAAAAATGAGTGAGACTGCATGACGTGTGTTTTAAAAGTTGGAAGAGAGGTAACAACAACCCTCGCTAACAACACTGCACTACTTAGTATTGTAATATTATTTATTTACTTTCATTCCTTGTATTTATTACACCAAAATCTTTCACTACTTTTGCTTTATTATATTTAATTTTCTCTTCTGTCTATCCAAAGGAAGCCTGGCAGACATTGCTATTAGCGATAAGGCCGCCAATTGTATATAAATATGTGAAATAATATCTGTATCATAATTGTAATGCTGTGGAAAGGATTCCCACACTAGGAAACAATCCCTGTATCGTTGAGGACTTTACAAACACTATTTACCGACACAAAGTATACCTTCATTCTGAACACCTATTTAAGTATCAATATTTTATCGCGTGTGGGAATAAACCTGCACATTGGTAAAATGTCGAAGTTATACAAAAAACTGCCCGTGAACAATTTGTGATGGTAAGTAGTGACCGTAGTTACATTGACATTTATCAGAATCAGCAAGTTCAGTTACGCTGATTCCCCTAATATGATTCAAACATCCATGATAATTGTTACGACTGAATTGTTTATCGAACGTGTGAAAAAATCTGACAATGATATTACCGACTGACGGAAGTTTCATTCTGAGGTCAAACAACAACGAAGAATAAACAAACAAGTTGTAAACACAGGCGTCTGTACGATTTAAGTACAGGTAAATGAGCTCTGTATTCAATTTATTTTTCTTGAAAAAAAATGGCGCTTACCTTATTCCCTGAAGGTTTTATAGATCGTCAATGACTTATGAGGACTACTTACCTACTGATATTTTTGACATAATAGTTATACAATATAGTTAAGTTAGTTAAAGATTGTGTAAAATACTATAAAAAAAAATATAAAATACAATAGCTAGTGATACGACTCCTAAAAAATGTATAGATAGATGGATTGATCTATGGATGGATATCCATCCATCCATAGATCAATCCATCTATCCATACTTACAAACTTTCGCGTTTATAGTATTAGTAGGATTTTTTAGAAGTCGTATCACTAGCTATTGTATTTTATATTTTTTTTTATAGTATTTTACACAATCTTTAACTAACTTAACTATATTGAAATTGAAACATCCATCCATCCATCCACACATCCGTGTGGATGGATGGATGGATGTTTGTTACTCTTTCACGTAAAAACTACTGAACGGATCTGGAGGAAATTTGGCACAGAGATAGATTATGATCTGGAATAAGCCGAAGGCAACAGCTAGTAGGGTTATATATTCTAGGTAAAGTGCTGGCGTTCTTAATAAAAAAATAATAAAATTCGTAATAAAAACAACTTTATTACTTTGCTTTAAAAGGTTCTATTTATAAAAAAATTATGCACCTTAGGACCGAAAGCTGTGTGACCGAAATGCTTGGGAGAGATGAGGCACTCAAGTGAATGTCTTTCGAGTGCATCGACAATGATATAATTAGACAGATTCAGGGTTCATAAGGAGTAAGGTATGATATCTTCGTAACACATTGCCTGCATGTACTGGTAGAAAGCGAGCCGGCCGTTTCGGACATCATATAAATTAATCTGAAATTTTGAGTAGGTACCTACATACCTTTTGGTAACTGACCAGCCGGCTGATTCTCTAAGAAACAGCGATGCCAAACTGACAGTTGTGATCGTAAACTGACAGTTGTGATTGCTCGGTGACGGCACAATATATTGACTAAACGTCAAAAAGGGCTCTTATGGAATACCGATTTTCAATCTGACAGCCAGATTTTGCTCGGTTTTTGCGGTGGCTCGGTTTTTGCTCTTACGGAATACCCCTGCCGATTCGACGCAGATTAGTGGGTAAGATTCCATATAAAGAATTGTCCTCGATCACGCATTAGGCGTGGACAAATGTGCGTCAAACACAAATGCAGCATAGGTAATAAATAATCATATCTCAATGCCAGTCTTGAACCCTTCAACTGACAGCAAATCACACACAATTGAAAAGTTCTAGTAGCCAACGTGTCAAAGACGTCATAAAGTCTTTCATGTAATAATTATATTATTAGCGGAACTATATTTATCGATGTAAGCTAATATGATACATAATGCTCCTTATTGGTGAACTGGCTAGGTCACTGGTAGATCACCTCGAATGAGATACTTAGAAGCGTTTGATACGGTCTAATTAACACTATCTATCATATGACGCTGCGACATACATATATGCCTTTAAATTATATTACCACATGCTTGTGGTGCAAGTTATTACGATGTTATTTTTTTTAGAGAACAAGCTCTGTGTTGCGGGGGACTTTACAAACATATAAAGTAATATCATTAACGGACACATATTCCACCCAGACTCAGAACAAGTCTTTGTGTGACCCGCTAAGTTTTGTCCCAGTGCGGGAATCAAACCTACAACCTCGTACACAGCAGACGCATACTGCACCCACTGGACCACCAAGGCAGAGTTGTTCTGAGTTTGGGTGTAATTTGTGTCCGTTAATTGTATGTTTGTAAAGTTCCCGCGACACAGAGCTTGTTCTCTAGTGCGGGAGTTGTCTTTTAAAAAAGAAAATAAATACATTGTTCCACACATTAAGATAGGTAAATTGTTTGTCTCTTATAAATAAATCTACACAAATATCCTCCGAGTGCGTTGATAAGTAGCCAATATAAAAATATTCCTAAGGACTATATTGGTTGATAATAACAATGTTATTATAACCTACATAAAATCTTTTAACTTGTTTTTTTCCGATGTTTGTTTACCTCTATATTTTTCATTTATTTACTTCAGTCATTTTGACTTGAGAGTATGTAACGGCAATCATGACCCCGTAGGGTTGTGCATGAGATTTTGGTACTTCTATTTACTTACTTTTTAAATATTATTAGTACTATTTTTATCTCTTACTAGCAAATTCGCCAGGGTTAATCAATTTATTAACCTATTACAACTTGTTTATTTGTGCTGACTTATTTAATTTAAAAAACCTTAGTGCAAAATTTTATATTTGTAGCGTCAACGGTTTAGGCTTTGTGTTAGTAAATCAGTCAGGAAAGTAATTAGTATATACAAGCAATTTTATATACATAGATGACAACCCTAACATGCTGCAAATCGGTCTATTTACCTAAGTTTACCGTTACCTAAGTAAGTAACCTTCTTTTTATTTATTTGCTCATCTATTTAACAGGACATAGACCTTAGCAATGATTATACAGTTACTGATATCAATGTCGTTTAACACATTTTATAAACAATATCTAATCAAATTATATAACCTCAACATGATGAATAGAACTAGTGTGTTTTTAACCTTCAGTATGTATATTTTGAACAAGAAAAACCGACTTCAATATTCGATTTCAGGGATTTTGAAAATTTTACAACATGCCGTAAGTTATAGAATTTTCAAAAACCCTGAAATCTAAATTCTGAAGTATTTAAACAGGATGAAGTTTCATACAAACATTAATCCCTCTTTTTCCACCTTAAAGAAGATAAAAATCTTCTTCTTCACAGGGACGATATGATACAGATTATGACGTCCTTATAGCTATTCATTTTCAATATTATTTTTTTAATTGTCTACAGTTATGGTTTTCATTGTTCAAAATTCAAAGTGACTTAGACTCTACTTTTGATAGCTGCCGTTGCCGTCTTCTCAACAAGCTGTTATCCATCCATCTTCTTTTACAAACAGTGCAAAACAAAGGTTACTTTTCATAAAAGGAAACACTTTTTCTTCGTTTGTATTGTGCACATTTAGTCCCCAATAAAGAATATTCTATATAGACCTAAGATCCTTGTAGGTAGATAACAAGCTAACTTCACGAACAGTAATTGTTAGATATACCGACCGTACAGAGTGATAGTAAGATTCTATCATACCTACTACCTATATCAAAGGTAATTTAGCAATAACACGAACACGTTCTTATAATAAAGCCAAGAGGTCTTGTGAGCGTAGTCACATGACCAATATACTGTACAATTGGCAGGTCACATGCTAGTTGAAAAAGCAAAGAAATGTTACATGTGATTGCTGCTTTTTGTGTCAATGGAAACATTTTCGTTCTACTTAGTGATTTATATCATATGATACCTAATTCATTTCTATTTAGTATATATTAACGATCTTCCAAAAAATATAGGACAAAAAATGATACTCTTCGCAGATGACAGTACTGCCATTATAGAATGTACAAACCTCGAAAATTATCAAAATGACATAAATAGCTCTTTATCACAAATCATCAATTGGCTAAATAATAATAATCTCATAATTAATTTAAACAAAACGAAAATAATGCACTTTCACCAGAGAATTGAGAATCCAATAATTAATATTACTTATAATGATACAGTAATAGAGAAAACTAGCAATACGAAGTTTTTGGGAATAACAATAGACAGTAAATTATCGTGGCAATCTCATTTAGACGAAGTTTGCAAGCGATTAAGTAAATCAGCATATGCACTCGCCCAGCTATCAAAAAAAGTAAATACCGAGACGCTATTAACTGCATACCACGGACTCGTCGCCTCGGTTTTGCGATATGGCGTAATTTTTTGGGGACAGTCGACAAACAGAGAGCTCGTATTTAAGATGCAAAAACGTTGCGTAAGAGCAATATTTGGAATAAAATCTACAGATAGCTGCATTCCATATTTTAAAAAGTTCAGAATATTACCTTTTCCATCAATGTACATTCTAGAAACTGCACTATTCGTAAAAAATAACCCTCCTCTATTTATAAAGCTATCCACTGTAAAAAAAACTCCAATGCGTGCGCAATATGTGAATCAACTATGTCAGTTGAGCTGTAAAACCGCATTAATGAAAAAGAGCTTTTTTGGTATAGCTCCTCAAATTTATAATAAAATACCGGATGCAATAAAATGTTTGCCTCTCCTTAAATTTAAAAAAGCACTTCATGAGTTCTTGCTTGAGAAATGTTACTATAGGGTGGATGAATTTCTAAAAGATAAATCATTTTAAGACTGGATGTTATGCTATACGAATACAATGGATTAGTTTTAAGTATTTTATAGTACCTAATTTGCTATTATTTGTATGCCTTGATGGCAAAGCATAGAGTACCTACTACCACTAATGTTACGCCTCTATAAACCTATGTTTCACAAATAAAGAGATTTGATTTGATTTGATTTGATTTGATTTCGCTGCAAATTGAACGAGCTAGTGAAGTTTTCGAGTCGAACGATCTAGCGTTTGTAGGTGTGTTTAAATGTTTGATGTACGATAATTCTAGTATCGTTGATCGGAACTTCGTCGTCGTGAATTTTGGTAGGCGAATTATTAAGACAAAAAAAAATTTTTAGATTGGCCAAATCCGTCAAGTTGTGGTCGCGAGTTTACAGTTTTGGGCAAACCACTATTTATTTTAACTTATTAATAATATTACAGAAATGGCACAAAACCGGTAGTCCGGTACACTGATGGGCAAAACAGAAGGCCTATAATACCTAGCAGTGAGTGGAGAAGAGTTGAAGATGATGATGAAGAATATTATAACTATGGTAGAAGATTAAACACCAGACTGACGTTTCACAAGCATCCATAGACTTCTAAGTGGGCTGTATGCTTGTTTTCCACTTTAGTAGGTAGGTTACGATAATAATTTAAAAGGTTTCTTCAAAAAAATTAAGTGTTAGATTATATCATTTCCATTCGGCGTTAAATTCAAGTAGAACACCATATTACGATATGAATACGATCCGATATTAAAATATCAGGCCGAGGTAATTCATGACTCGGTGCACATAGTCACGAGATAAAATCAAAAGGTAGTAAGTAATACTAGAAGTATCTATATAGTTAAAGTTATGATTACCGAGGCACTATCATCTACTGGGTATTTTGATTAACAATTTTCATTTATGATTATTCTAATTATAATAGCAACCCAATATAATTGTATTCTCCTCTATCAAGAGACCTGATAGGGTTTAGGCCTTTTATTTATAACTCGTTGGGCTAATACGGGTTGTTGTTAAATATGACATGATTTCTTCTAATCCATGTCCATCCATGGGTTGCGGATGCGGACAATTACCCATTCGGCTACCATGGCTTCTAAAATCTTATTAAGTTAAATTGTTCGTTATGTACCTATTCGTGAAAAATAATTCTAGGTATATTATAAGGAAGTGAATGAAGTCCCGAGTTGCAAACGGTGGTAATAGGTAGAGTAATCGCTACGCCCCCTATTAACTAGATAAAATTAAATTTAGCACATGGTACTAAGCACATAGACATTATTACCATCAAGGCCCTTCATCAATACTGAAGGAAATTTTAAAAGCTCTTTCTAATACTACTGTACCTAACTTTGTTAAGATTCTGCCGTGTCATGGTATTTTTTGAGGTATTCCTCGAAGCGCTACCATTTTGAGGCGCTAAGAGCGCTAAAGAACCCCTTCGGAGCAGAATGTACAAAACGCAAAATGAACACCACACGCAAAATGTACACAACGCAGGATGTACACCTTAGGGCTTGTCTGTATAGTTTTCTCTCAATTTCGTACTTTTGGTTAAGCAACTTCGAAGATGATAATGCACAAATGAGTTTTAAAAAATCATCGATATAATTTATTACGTTTACTTCATGCTCTTCCCTATTGTTAAACGTGGGTGCGCTTTAAGGAATACATTTTTAATATTTTCTATCGGGAGCGCTCCTAAAAGGTGCGCTCCGAGGAATAAAAAAGGAGCGCCTCATTAGGTGCGCTTCGAGGAATACCTCTATTTTTTAACTTGAAGACATTCACTGCTGAACTAAGTGGCCCTCAAGGATCGCCACTAGGACCGCACCGATCCAAAAGTACTTGGATTATTATTCCACTAAAGTACAACTACGCTGACTTCTTAAACTATCGCTTCATGATATAAAAAATTAAATACTTCGGGCAGTATCTACCTTAAAGTTGATAGATGTTGAAGTATAGGGCGTGTTTTGAGCAAGTATATAATATGTTATAGCTATAACTATAGTTTGTAATACAAAAATAAACAAGGAATGTATTAATGTAGCCAATAGCAGCATAACAAGAGGCTTCTTAAAAATCCTTTACAAAGACAATACAAATTACTTCATCCATGACGCAACGCAATATGTTTAAGAGTCAGGCAGTAACGTTGAATGAAGGCCGTAAGTTCGTTATCCTATATTACATTTTATTTATTTATTAGTTGAATTGAACGTATTGAAAGGAGAGCGGGGCTAAGGTCGTAGGACCAAATAAAACTAACGCAGCTGATACTAGTTCTACGTATAATACTAAAGATATTTATTTTTATTTAGTTTTTGTTACTAACTTGACAACAAATCAAAAAAAGATGATACATGACACATAAATCGATTGTATCATTTAAGGTGAAAGGAAAACGCATCTGTAAATGAAAACTGGTAGTGTTAGCATTTCCTGATAAATTGCAGAGTATTTTTGATAGATTTTTTTACATAATGACTACATATTATTTTCATTACAAACTTTACAGTAACAATCAGAAAAAAAACATAAGGTAGCTATATTCCTGAGCCTCATCGCACTGTATTACGTCTTTACGTCGTCAGTCTTTTGATCAATAACGCAACTATTTGACAAAAGACAGTGAAGACGAGTACTCATCAGGAAGTATTAAAGTGAGTAATCACCATGTCATTAGTCTGTCAAAGATAAACGTTCAAAATCTCGTAAAGCCCATCAATAAGAAAATAAGTTCCGCAATTAAAGTTTGCAATACGCAAATTGGTTGACCAAGTGATAACTTAAACATGAAGTCTTACGCAGTACATTGTGTTGTATACCATACATATGACGTCAGAATCATCTCGTTATTTGTTGTAAGAGTGCCCGTAAATATAATACGAGTATATTAATTACCACCCGCGACTTTATCCGACATGTATGGTAATAAAAATATATTATTATCTTGATGTTAAGTGCAGCCCATGTCACTCTTCAAAATACGTCTTACCAAAAACTTTTTTTGACACCGGTTTAAAGTTATAATAAATAATTTATTATCTGTATCTACTCTAAATATTTTCGATGTCAATACTATAAATGTTTTACATTTGGCTCTGGGGGCTGGCCACGAATTCTTGCGTCAAGTATTACGAGAGCTTCGTGTAACTACTGGTTAAAAGTTAAAAACTTATTAATTATACCATTGTAAAAATCGATCTGCCACTACAATTAAAATAAGTTCCGAGTTCCTACTTACAGGTTTCTATGATTTCATTATAGACAGCCCAAATGAACACTGAAAAAGAAGTGTTTTGCGGTCACTGCTTAGTTGCAAATGAGCTTAGAATCAAAACTAATCCACAGATTTGGATAAAAGTAAATTGTAAGTATTCACTTGAAGTAATGGACTCTACACGGTTTGGTTTTATTTAAAAATAGAGTCAAAATACTAACAAAACAACGCGCCGATGAGATTCTTCGATATTCTTCGCTTTAGACTGAATTGTAGTTTCAATAGAAAAAAACGTGTCCAAGTGGGCATTTTAATTTTGTTTAAACAATAGAAACTAAGTATATTGTTAACAATGTGGCAAATTTACATATCTGCTATTATGTAATTATAAGGCCTACAATATTTTCAAAACAAATAAATATACTGTCCACCAATGATATCATAATGAGAAAGAGGTATCGCATTAGCATGAGGAAATTGAAATCGACAAAAGCGGCAAATTGGTGTCTGTATCATGATTTCTGTATCATTACTTTCCGAATTATCTATCGCATTTATACTTGAAATCTAAAAGGAAGTACACGTAAAATTATGGCAACAAAACTGAACGCTGTTCATTAAGAAAGTAGCCTATCTTTCTTTATAATATTATTGCTGTCCTCAAAAAAATCTGATACAGAATACATATAAATTTACTTTCATTATAAGTCTGTTATACAGGATCATAAAGACTCGTTGATATATCCTGTATTAAAAAAGCGTCAGCTGAAGCTTTATGGGTCTTCTTTGTGTACTAACAATTTATATACATAAGTGAATAATGAATAGCTGTGACGCGTTTTATTAACCATCGACTATCTTTATATCTTTGCTATCTACTTAAATATTTGTTTATATCGTCATCATCATCATTTCAGCCGAAAGACGTCACAGACAGACTGTGCAGGACACAGGTTTTCCCCAAGGATTTTCCCAGCATTCGGTATTTGTCTATAGGTATATAATTATATTTTTAATCTTATTTCTTATTCAACTTTTGCAATAAGACGCAAGATCTGCATCGCGAGGGGGAGGGGGTGGCTTTGGAATCACACCCAGACTCGGAAAAATCCTTTATGGATTACACAAAGTTTTTTTATCCAAAAATCGAACCTACACATGGCACAATGTTCATTGTTCACCTCTAGACCACACATGAAGTCAAAATTATATGTAAATTAGTAAAAAGTAGATGGGGGTTTTTTTATCGACGAGGTGTGTTACCTCTCTTTTCGTCGCTTTGATCGACATGTTATAATGTCTTTGATTGGTAACACAAAGATATTCTCCAATGACTTGGTAAGCAAAACACAAGTTCCTTGTAAAATTGGGAAATGTTTTTAAAATGCATGACACGTGAAACTCGATGCTCACTGTCAAACTACCGCTGTGTAAACGAAGAATATACTTACATATGTTAAACAATAATATACTTACGTTGTCAAGTAAACAATAAGTTTTTTTTTTAGTGAATTCTAAGCACATGTTATGTCATGTTCATTTGAATAACATTTAGTTACGGAGATAGGCACTTTCCTTCTACATAGAAAAAACAGTGCCTACAACATCCGTATAACCATGTTAAGATACCTACCTAAAGAAAGTTATGTTAGCAGCATTGACGAAATCAACTATTAAAATTTTTATTCATTTACGTAACTGGAAGACGAAGCGTGGGCAGGCCTCCAACAAGGTGGACCGACGACCTAGTAAAGGTCGCGGACAACCGATGGACAAGGTTAGCTCAGGACCGAATGATGTGGAATACCTTGGGGTAGGCCTATGTCCAGCAGTGGACGTCTTATGGCTGAGATGGATGTAGAGCTTAATTATTACTATTATTGACCGCGGGTCTAAATCGTGTAATATTTTAAAGGTTTTCATACCTACGTTTCGGTCGATTTGCATCGACCGTGGTCACGGGTTGACTTTTAGACCCGTAGTCCATTATAGTAATAATATGTGTAAAAATCGTCATAGTTTAAAATAATTTTGAGCTTAATTTATTGTCCTTTCGAGCTTTGCTCAGAGTTTTTTGTATTAAATTCAATCGGCGATTTATCATGAAAACACATGATACAGAAGGCAAAATCATATCTAAATTCACAAATTGATTATGAGTCGTTAGAGCCGTTTCTAAGATACACGAAACATATTTACATGCATAATTGCCCATTTAGATGGGAATTCCCTAGTGCAGTAAGTAATCGTTTTTAAGAAACTTATTTTGCAATTCGCTATTATTGCACTTGCTCAATTTACGCAGTTCCACGATTATGGATTGGCAATATTAGTGATACATACCTAAAACGGTTTATTTGCAGCGCGATTTACTGGAGAAGGACCTCCACCTACTGTACTATTAAGTATTCTGTGACCTAACAGAAGACCACAGCCAAATAACTACACAGAGCGGTGTAGTTGTTCCTGTGTGCGAGTACAGGTCTCAAACGATCATTTAGGGATACGTTTGTTTACTCTATCCTAAAGCCCTGGTGTAAAAAAATGGGTCGGCAACACGCAAGTGATACCGCTGGTAGGTAGGTAGGTAACTGCTTACCGTCAGGCCGTATGCTTGTTTACCAACCAAGTAGTATAAAAAAGATAGCTTGATGTTTATTCCAGATTACTTGCGTATATCCAAAGCCCCCTATCATACGAGTCGAGAGTTTAAAAAAATGTTTTGGCTAGAATTACGCAACGGCAATGCATAAAGCAATGCGCGAGTGATACCCCTGGTGTTGCAAGCGACCATAAGCTACGGTAACTGCTTACTATCAGGCGGGCAGTTTGCTTGTTTGCCTTCTTAGTAAAATAAAAATAAGATTACGGCAGATACATTCTGAGTGGATGGGTACACAAAATCACTAGGTATGTCCTACATTTTCTCTATGAAATCTGATCTTTCTCAACAAGTGACATCTCGTAGAGACGTGACACGTGACCAGAATACTTAGAATATTGCTTCACATAGTTACTAACAAGGATTGTTATTGTTAGTATGTGGATGTGTCTAGGTAGATAGTTCAATGATGATTAATGAGGTCTTAAAACGCGACGCAATCCGGTGAAACGACACGTGTCAAGTCAAATAGTAGATACTATGTACTTTCTGTGGTGAGAATCATATTATCAATCCCCGGCGCGATTGATGCATTGACTGCCTCGGTGGTCCAGTGGCCGGGGTTCTATTTCCACACATAACCAAACTTTGTGTGGCCCACAAAGAATCGTTCTGAGTTTGGGTGTAATTTGTGTCCGTTAATTATATGTTTGTAAAGTCCCCCTGCCCCCGTAACACAGAGCTTGTTATCTAGTGCGGGAGTTGTCTTTAAAAAAACAAAAAAAGAAAGTCGTGTTTTTAAAGCTTGTTTCCGTATTTTTTTTATAAAAGGACTAGGTACTGTCCTACTGAGGAATAAATGTCCAGTATTTATTCTCCAGTGGAGCAGTAGTCCTCGCACAATTCTCAGATTGTTAGGTATATATTACTTAGTTGGCAATCAAGCTTATGGCTTACCTAATGTTATTTCTTCCATATGGAATTAAACCCACAACAGTCGGTTCCGCAAATCCCTCGTTTATGGTAATTAGCGGTTAATTTATCACTAATTAAATTAATAATATTAAAGTGAATTTATCACATTTCCCGGAAAATTTTTTTTTTACTCGTATGAGTTTTTTTAAAAATCCTACCTTAATGTATGTTTACGTCAAAAAACCGTTAGGATTTGTTCCGCTTTCGCCTCACGAAGTAAAAAAACCATTTTGAGCCCCAAATATCAGTCATAAAAAATATTTTATATAGGTCTATAAAATTAAGTATTTATATTATTATAATTTACGATTATGACTTTTTAATTATGAGTAACCCCGGTAAAGATTAAGTCATTAAATAATTTTCCTTTCTTTCCTTTTTTTTTTTTAAGATAACTCCTACCCTAGGAAACCTAGTAGTAAATGGCGAAGTAGAACCCACCATGCAGTCATTTTGCATCTATACTTTAATATTATAAAGCTTAAGAGTTTGTTTGTTTGTTTGGTTGAACGCGCTAATCTCAGAAAGTACTGGATCGATTAGAAAAAATCTTTTTTGTTGAATAGTGCATTTATCCAGGAAAGCTATAGGCTATAATCAATAGGAGCGGAGCAGTTGTGAGATATGTTGCAAAATCAGAAAAAATATTTGGACGAAGTCGCGGGCGACCCCTAGTTAATGATATAGGTACTGATAAATACCTCATTAGTCATATGCATCAACGTCATAATTAATAAATTTTAATCCTTTTCACTATTAACAAGCGCTAACCAATAGCTTCTATCTACACAAGTGTTTTACAACCATTTCAACAAGACCCTTCAATTAAAAAATAAGCTAAACATTTAACTAGGCTCAAAAGTATCAATTTACAATAGTCAGATACATTACCTTGTCAAGTATCAAAGTCAATACCGTGACTGATATATATTGTTATAGTAAGGACATAAATGTATGTACAATGATCATACATATTTGTATATACGTAAAATTGTATGACATTGACGGATGAAAAGGTATTTTTGACGAGTGTTTGTCACTATTACTGCCTCGGTGGTCCAGTGGCCGCAGTATGCGCCTGCTGTGCACGAGGTTGTAGGGTCGATTCCCACACAGGACAAAACTTTGTGTGACCCACGAAGAATTGTTCTGAGTCTGGGTGTTATTCCGTTAATTGTATGTTTGTTAAGTCCCCGCGACACAGAACTTGTTCTCTAGTGCAGGAGTTATCTTTTTTAAAAAAGCTAATAACGCTAAAGCTAAAACAATGGTTCGAATAATGTAATTAAAATAATGTGCTCTCGAATTTCCGAGATAGCTTGAAGGATGGCCTCACTTAAGTGGTAATGGGTCGGGCAAATAGCGCGCAGAACTGATG